>CM073002.1:10000-610000 GCA_037038555.1 Rhynchonycteris naso | reverse complement strand
GTCTGTCTGCGGGGAGATATCCCAGCCCTTCCCTCTGTTCCAGCTCCCTTGACGAGGCCCTCGATAGCTACACGGCCATGTTCCATGTCCACGGCGTGGCCATCGGCCAGACCAGTCTCACCGCGATAGTGACTGATAAAGCTGGACAGAGAATCCACTCGGCCCCACAGCAGATTGAGGTAAATTTATTCCTCCTCAGGCTGCGCAGGGTCAGCCCAGGTCCGGCTAGACGCACAGGGGAGGCCTTTCCTGTGACAGGCTGGGGACATCAGGGAAGGTCCAGGAAGCCGTGTGCCCTGCAGTGAGCTCTGACCCCCGGTCCCGGCTCACGGGCAGCCCCAGAAGGAGGGCGGGGTCACTCTGCTGGCCCTCTGAGATGGGGGTGCAGCTTACCGCTGGGCAGGGTGGGGGGGGGATGTTCTTTAGTCTACGGAAGCCCAGAGAGCTGGGGACAGGCAGGAGTTGCAGACAGCAGTGGACCCACAGGTGAGGGCTCTTCTGGACCGTCAGCCTGGACGCTAGAGCAGGCCCTTAGCGGGGTGTGCTTTCGGAATGGGAGCACCTGGGGCCAGCGCTTCCTGGATACGGGGGCTCTGGGTTGCCCAGCGTCCTCTGGGCAGGTGCCTAGAGCTGTCCTACGGGGTTAGATTCTGGCCAGAGCCCAACAGTGACCAGGGGCAAAGGCAGGAACGGCCAGGAGGTCACGTCCAGCCTCACCCTTCCACTGCAGCCCCGACCCGGCTCCCGCCAGCATCCTCAGGGTCTCGGCCCCACGTGGGCTGGCGGTGCGGGTTGTACGTCCGCAGGAAAGACACCGTTCTCCTGGTGAATTGGAACTCGTTCCTGCCCATTAGCAGCGCAGCCCTGAGATGATCCTCATGCACGAGGCAACTCCTGGGCCGCCTGGCACTTGCGCTGACCCTTAAGCTCTCCCTGTGGTCTTGCCAGGCAGGGGCTGCTGAAGATTTGAGGACGTTGAAGTGGGAACTTAGGGAAAGTTAGCGAGAGAGGCGGACCTCTGGGGGTGAACCAGGGAATCTCGGGGGCAGTGGGTTGGGAACAGACACGTGTCAGAGTCCTGGAGGACTTCTCCGATCAAGATCGCCAGACACCCTGCTTCTGCGGGTCTGGGCGGCGGAGCGGGCATCCCTGCTGGTTCCTGGGAGACCTGCTCAAGAAGCATCAGGACACGCCCTCCTTGCCATGGGTTCTTGGTCCTATGGTTGGGTGAGGTCCTGAGGACCCACCGTTGGCCCAGGACCCAGGCTGTCCCTGACGCTTCTTCCCAGGAGGGCTGCCCATGCCCTGTGTCCTCCCTCCCTGGAAAGGTGGGGTGTGAGCTGTGCCGGGCAGCGCCAGCCTGGAATGCAGTGGTCCCCTCTCTCTCTTGTTCCTGCACCAGGTCTTTCCCCCGTTCAGGCTGATCCCCAGGAAGGTGACACTGATCATCGGGGCCACGATGCAGGTAGGAGCCACAGGCCACATCCTTGCGACACCTCCATCGCAGCCAGGCCCGGGCGGCCACCTGCCGTGGGCGTCTGACCAGGGGAGGCGGGGGCTCTGGGGTGCTGGCACCCTCGCCCCCCAGGCGAGCATGGGGGGGCTGGGAGGGTGGGGCTGATGGTACTGCTGCTTCTCTCCCTGTCCAGATCACCTCAGAGGGAGGCCCCCAGCCACAGTCCAACATCCTCTTCTCCGTCAGCAACGCGAGCCTCGCCGTGGTGAACAGTGCGGGGCTGGTGCGGGGGCTCGCCGTGGGCAACAGCACCGTGTCGGGGGTCGTCCGGGCCGTGGACGCCGAGACCGGCAAGCTGGTCATCGTGTCTCAGGTGACGATCTCAGCTTCCTCAGAGGCGGGTGCTTCCTGCGTCTGCCCTCTTGTGATTGGGGGACTGCTTCCCTGCAGGTGCTGGGGGGTCTGCCGTGGAGAAGGAGGCCCTGCGCCCTGGCTGGGGGCCCGCCGTGGCGGAAAAGGGCCCTACGCCCTGGCTGGGGGCCCGCCGTGGCGGGAAAGGGCCCTGCGCCCTGGCTGGGGGCCCGCCGTGGCGGGAAAGGGCCCTGCGCCCTGGCTGGGGGCCCGCCGTGGCGGGAAAGGGCCCTGCGCCCTGGCTGGGGCTCTGCTCCCATCCCCGGCCTCCCTGAGGGTCCTGCTTCTGCCCTCTGAGCTTGCAGCCCCTGCCTGTCGCAGGCCCACTCTGTCACCCTAGGAGACCTGGACTCCTCTACAGACAGAGTGTCCCCTGCTGCTCTTTAGGGGACAGGGTCTCCAGTCTCCGGCCCCAGGAATGTCCCATTGTCTGGATGGCACAGCCTGACATAGCTGGGCCACCTCTGTCTCCAGTCTGGCAGGTCAGGGAAGGGGTTGGGAAGGGACCGATGGCCCTCAGGAGGTGGAGAGGCCTCAGGACCAGGTCTGCCTGAGAGGCCCCAGAGCCCAGGCCCTGTGAGTCTCCACAAGGTGGTGGTTCTGGTCACAGGATTCCAGGTGTCTGTCTGACAGTGCTGCTCAAGGTCAAGGGCTGAGCCCCTGGCAGCTGGAGACCGGGGCAGAGAAGGATAAAGAAAAGAAAGGGAGTAGATGCATACTGAGGACCTATTATGTGCCAGGCATCGGCCCAGGTCACAAGACACAGGCGGGCTCATCATGGGGACCTGTGGAAAGGGATACAGGGTGCTGTGAGCCTGGGGTCAGTGAGTCATCAGGGCTGTGGAGAGGCCAGGGGGACAGTGTTCACCTGGAGGAGGGTGTGAGGTCTGCCCTGAGCAGAGGCCTGCAGCTGGATCATGTCCGTCTCCCTGTGGTTCTGCCAGGGACTGGCAGGCTGGGCTTGGGGTCAGGACGGTCAGGAGACCTGTCCTGTGAGGGCTCCCTGGCCTGGAGAAGAGCAGTCCTCGTCCCTGCCCCCACATCTGCACGCTGGCCTGCAGCTCCTGCACCAGGCAGGTCTGTGAGCTCAGAGGGCCAGGCAGACCCCCCCTCAGAGGGCCAGGTGGACACCCCCCTCAGAGGGCCAGGCAGACCCCCCCTCAGAGGGCCAGGTGGACACCCCCGTCAGAGGGCCATGTGGACACCCCCGTCAGAGGGCCATCTAGACACCCCCCCTTAGAGGGCCAGGCAGACCCCCGCTCAGAGGGCCATGTGGACATCCCCCTCAGAGGGCCAGGCTGACCACACCCCCTCAGAGGGCCATGTGGACACCCCCCTCAGAGGGCCAGGTGGACACCCCCGTCAGAGGGCCAGGTGGACACCCCCGTCAGAGGGCCATGTGGACACCCCCGTCAGAGGGCCATCTAGACACCCCCCCTCAGAGGGCCAGGCAGACCACACCCCCTCAGAGGGCCAGGCTGACCCCCCCCTCAGAGGGCCAGGCTGACCACACCCCCTCAGAGGGCCAGGCTGACCACACCCCCCTCAGAGGGCCAGGCTGACCACACCCCCCTCAGAGGGCCAGGCTGACCCCCCCCTCAGAGGGCCAGGCTGACCACACCCCCTCAGAGGGCCAGGCTGACCACACCCCCTCAGAGGGCCAGGCAGACCACACCCCCTCAGAGGGCCAGGCTGACCACCCCTCAGAGGGCCAGGCTGACCACCCCCCCCTCAGAGGGCCAGGCGGACCCCCCCTCGGGGATGGGAGAAGCCATGACAGGTCTGGGGAGGGGAACCACCACCATCCCAGCTGCCTGTGGTGGAGAGGCGTTGAGCTGGACACCTGTGGGTGCCTCTAGCCATGCAACTGCACTGCCCTCAGCTGAGACTCCTTCCTGGGGGCGGGGGGCCCTTCCCGGAAGCCCCGCTGCTGGCACGCTGCCCCCAGCCACTGAGCCCAGGGCCCTTCTCCTAGGACGCGGTGGAGGTGGAGGTGCTGCTGCTGCAGGCCGTGCGGATCCGCGCCCCGATCACCCGGATGAGGACCGGGACCCAGGTGGGGCCCCTCCCGTCCGCACTGTGTAAATGGTGCCAGGCAGGTCGCGAGCTCTGGGTTCTGGTTCAGGATGAGCCTAGGGAAGCGACTGGAGCATGTCTCCTCCTACCCTGCTGGGTTCCCCGCTCTGCTTCCTACAGGGAGTCCTCCTGGAATGTCCCACTCCACACCGCACCACACAAGCTCCCTGTGCACCACCCTTGCCCCCTCCCAGCCCCGTATTGGTGCATTTCCCAAGGCCTAGGTCTGCCACCTTCCTACCGGGGACATGAGCTGACAGCCGCTGTGCAGCATGGATGCTGCTTGGGTATTAGTTCATCAGCTACCATGGTCACCCCCGTATAACCGGCCGGGACGTGAATGCACAGCAGGCTCAGGACTCTGCCCAGTCACACAGCTCGTCAGCGACGGGCTGGGAGCTGGCTGGCAGCCTGGCTCGTGGTCTGTTCTTACCTTTCCCTGAGTGGCCTCCCCATGTGCCCTCTAGTGGACACTCAGCAGGCACAGGATGGAGGGTCCCGTGACCCCACCCAGGCCCATGGAGTGAGCAGGGCCCCCCCTGGACTGAGGGAGGAGCTGGGCAGGGACAGCAGCAGGTGGCCTAGAGCTCTGGGCATCACTGCAGGACTGAAGCCTCTCAGTGGAGGTCAAATACAGCCCCTGGGCCAAGAGGGGCCAGTTCTGTTGTGTTCTGCTCCACCGTTTCCATCCCACCCTCCCAAACCCCCGTCATGCCCGTCTCCGGTGAGGGCAGAGTTGACCGAGCGTATGCCGCACACCAGGGACACACGTCCGCGGGCAGCGACGAGGCCACTGGGGCACCACCCAGGGCTCCAGGGCACTCCTCGCCGGAGAACCCTCCTGGTCACGGGCCTGGCTTTCCCCCCCACAGATGCCCGTTTACGTCACCGGAATCACCAACAGCCAGAACCCTTTCTCCTTTGCTAACGCCGTGCCGGGCCTGACCTTCCACTGGTCGGTCACCAAGCGGGATATTCTGGACATCCGGGGGCGGCACCACGAGGTGATCACCTGTCCAGGCAGCACCTGTGACCACCGGAAAGCCCAGGGGAGGGGGCGCTGTGTGCTTTGCCAGGGCGCGCAGAGCGGGCAGGGGCCGGCAGGGGCTTCCGCCTAGCTCTGCCCTTTAGGGGCCCTGGTGCTGTCCCTGAAAATGTATCTCTGTCTGTCCTAGGCGTCTCTCCGGCTCTCGCCGCAGTACAACTTTGCCATGACCGTGCACGGCCGGGTGAAAGGCCGGACCGGGCTGAGGGTGGTGGTCAAGGCTCTGGACCCCGCAGCCGGGCAGCTGCATGGCCTCGCCAAGGAGCTCTCTGATGAGATCCAAATCCAGGTACGGGCAGGGTGGGCAGAGACCACGCGGGAGAGGGAGAGCGGGTGCCAGCCCGGGGCCCCCCTGCCCCAGGGCCATGTGGACACACACAGTCCTGCCCTGCCCAGGAGTTCTCCACATGCGTGTTGGGTGGGGAGCATGTGGGGCGCTGTGGGAGCCCAGGGGTGCCCTGGCCAGGGCTCTGCAGACCAGTGGACTTTTGGGACGGGAGGGGTCAGCCGGCTACCAGGTGGAGGGCATGGCGTGTGCAAAAGGCCTGGAGGTCTGTTTCAGTGGGTTCCCAAATGGGAATCACCCTGAGCACGGCATCTGGGTGCTTTCACGGGAGAAGCGGCTGGAAGGTGGTAGCATTGGCTGTGAACACGGTTGTCTGTTTAAACTCAAAGAGGACCTGACAGGAGGCATGTTTCCTTGTTCCCCCCTGAGGTTTCAGGGGCAGGAGCTGTGTGGTCCCTACTGCTTGGCAATGAACCAGCAGCCCCATGGTGGGGGGCGGCCCTTCCGGGTCTCGGGAAGTGGGCTGTGGCCCTGTGGGTGCCCTGGCAGATGGTGTGGCTCATCCGTTCACTGATGGAAACCAGCCCCTCGAGAGGGATGTGGCTTGCGCGTGGTCCCCTGGGGGCACACTACACTACCGATTATGGACAGAGCCCAGCCGTCCACCCAGCAGGGCTCAGCTTCCTGCGTCCGGCCACCTCTGCCGCTCTGGGTTTCCCCGTCAAACCTGGGAGTTGACGGGTTGCCCTGAAGAGCGTTTTTAGCTTCAACGGCCTGTTCTGCTGATCTGGAGCTCAATAACCTGGGGTCCCCTAAATCACAAAGGAAAACTGAAAGCACTTCCAGCTGTCATGAGGAAGGAAATGGGGTGAAACCCCCTATCCAAGAAGAAATAAACTGTCTCTACCTCGGGCACATACCCCAGTGGGGTAAACAGGAAATGCCTGTCTGCCAGCCCCTCCCTCGCTCTCCGCCCCCCCAGCCCGTGAGCATTGCACACAGACTCCGACACATGTATGCACACGGACAGACACACGAACATGCACTGTGTGTGTACACAAACACGTGCACAGACACAAACACACGTGTTCTTTCTGGTTAGAAATAAAGGTGAGGCACAACACCTTTCATGGGGGTAGAGACGGGGCATTGCGGCTTTTAATCTCTGAAACCTCTGTCGGGCCGCTCCCTGTGCCTTGGTTTCCCTAGCTGACGGCAGGTGCAGTTCTGAGCCCATCGGAAACCCAGAGACTCTGGATCCAGCCCACGCGTGCCTGCTTTGGCTCCCTCCGTGCTTTGAGACAGTTTCTCTTTGGTGCCAACATTTAAAAATAGGAAGATTTTGTTGAAACACCCATCGTGCAGCATGTGCTCAAGACTAGCGTCTGAGCAGCCCTTGTGTCAGGAGAGCTATGCTCGCCAGTTTGCCACAGGCCCCGCCACTCCCTGCTGCCTCCCTGGCAGTGCCGAGTGTCCGTGGTGCTCACAGCTGACAGGAGAGGGAGAGCGTGTGCACCCTCGCCTCCATCTGCAGAGGAGGACATTTGTGGTTGGTGTGTCCTGCATGGGGTGTGTGTCTGGGTTGACTTTGGCAAGGATGTGCCTGATACCAGATTCCTGTGCAGGTCTCAGAGGCTGTTCCTTCCCCCTTGACTCACCTCGTGTGTCCTCGGTACAGGCATGGCAAGGGCTGTTAGTTTTATACCCATTTTACAGATGAAACAATCCAGGCTTACGTATGATAGGGTCAGAACATGGTGGTGCTGGAAGGGCGGGGACCCACCCAGAGCCTGGGGGCTCCTGGGGGCCCCTGGGGTGGGACAGGGTCAGTGTGTGTCCAACAGCATCAGGTTTGTTATCCTCTGCTGACCTGAGGTCACCAGCACGGCCCTGCGTGGCCAGCCCACTCTGCAGGTCCAGAGAACCTGGCGGGACAGAGGGAGCCAAGTCAGGGCCGGAGGAGAAGGTGGGGGTGTCCTGAAACAGCCCTGAGGAGGGGCAGGATGTTGTGCTGAGGGAAAGGGGGATTTAGACAGTGCTCTCTCACCATGCTCAGTTCTGGCCGAGTGACGCTTGAGCAAGGCCCTCGGCCCTTGGCTCCGCACGCTGTCTTCTGGGCACACATCCGGGCAAGCAGGTCCCCCATCGGGGAACTGAGGCCGAAGCCCGGCTGCCACTGTACAAAGCGGCTCCCATCCGGGGCGCCACATGCACCCACCCACTCTCCTCATCCCATCCCGGGCCTCTCCTAATGGTCAGCCCTCGCCAGCACTCCACCGGCCACCCGACAGACAGGTGCTTGCTGGCAGCTGGCCGCTCTGGGCACTGCCCACCGAGAGAGGAGCAGCTCCCTGGACGTGGTCGCTGTGCATCATGGGAGGTGGAATGTGCCTCTGTTCCAGGTGTTTGAGAAGCTGCTGCTGCTGAACCCCGAAGTAGAAGCGGGACAGATACTGATGTCGCCCAACTCGCTTCTCAAGCTTCAGACCAACAGGTGCGTGACCCGGGTTTCAGCAAGGTCGTGCCTCTGCTCTCACGCCTGCGGCGTGTAAACGGAGCCGTCAGCTGCTGTGGCTGCTTTGGGGCACTGGGTGTCTGTCTTCCTGGCGCTGCCTGGAGAACGGTGTGGTCTCGGCACCCCCCGCACACGGGCACCCCATTCTTCACCCCCCCATAACCTCGGGACTGCTTAACGCCCGATGCCGACTTCACAGGGGCAAAGCACCAGCTGTTCATAAGCCGTCCATCCCCAGGACCTGCCCCTCAGTGCTGTCCGTGGCCCCAGCAGCCTGGGCGTCCCCCACGGCACTGTGACAGCGCCCGTGGTGATGGGCTTGCACACTCACCCCGGAGAGACACGCTTCTGAAGCACACCTGCAGACATGACTGTGTCCCCTTCTCCGAGGGGACGCCTTTGGTAACGGTGACTCGCATTGCAGGCTGGTAGGACCACAGAGGCACATACGTGTCCCGTGAGACACACACGCACACACACACACACGGCACCTATTTCTCCAAACTGTGCCAGGGCTGGGCTGTGTGCCAGGCTGAGGGGACAGAGCTGGGAAGTGTGGCCCTTAAAGGAACCCACCCGGTGGGGAAACAGGAAGATGACATTACGAGGGCTACAATGTAACAGCCACAGCCCAAGACCCCCCTCCCCCTTGAGGAGCAGGGAAGGCTCCTCACAGGGATGGACGCTTGAGCGGGGCATTGAAGGACGCATAGGAGTCCTGCAGGGGAAGCAGAGAGGCTAATGCCCAGGTTGACTGAGGCAGAGACGGTAACTAGTTCAAAGCCCCCTGAGGCAGCCGTGCGGGCCAGGGCCAAGCCTCCGTCTCTATGACGTTGAATGTGAGAAGTGAGTGCGTGATTTGTCTCCTGCGTCGTGTCAGCGGTCTCACAGGCCACGTCCTGCGCCAGCAGCTCACCCCTGCCCCGTTGTCAGCCCTTGGAAATGGGGCATTGCCCCCCATTCGCCATGGAGGGGACAGAGAGGCGGCGGGATGCTCCGCAAGGCACCCAGCTGTTTCTGCTGGGTTAGGTGCTGTTCTCTGAAGGGTGAGGGGCTTCCCTTGGAACAAGGGGCTTTCCCGACTGGGTTTCCTGTCGGTGTCCCTGGTCCTGAAGGACAGCGGAGCTGAGACGGGTCCTTTTCCTTCTCCCAGGAGTGGTCAGAACCCCAGAACCACCAGCCCTTTGCCGTGAGCTGCTCCCCCGCCCCCGTTAAAATAACCAGCTGGGCTTTGTTTCCCAAGGGATGGCACAGCGTCTCTGAGCTTCCGTGTCCTGCACGGGCCCGAGAAGGTCCCCGTGGTGCACGTCAGTGAGAAAGGCTTCCTGGCGTCGGGCTCCTCCATCGGAATGTCCACAGTTGAAGTGACCGCCCAGGAGCCTTTTGGGGCAAACCAAACCATCCTCAGTGCCGTCAAGGTAGGGTCCTGTGTTTCTCCTTGTCAGAGTGACCCAGGCGGTCGTGCGAAAGTGACACGGTCGCCTCTCAGCTGAGGAGTCCCACGTGGGAGCCTATTCCAGGCTGCCCGGGGGCAGAGGTCCTACATGAAATGCTACGTCATCCTGGGCTGTCAGAGCTCGGGGTCTTGGCGGGTAATGGATTGCAATGACCTTGTTCAGAGTCGGGGGAACCGAGGCCCAGCAGGTCCGTGATTTGCTGGGACTGGCACCCCAGGGTCCTGACCGACCAGCCGGTACACAGAACACGGTGGGCACCCTGGGAAGCCTGTGCTGGACAGCTGACCTGTGTGTGGGTCATTCCACCACAGCCGCGGTAGCCGGGAGAAGTAGGTGACCCGTTTTATCAGCAAGGAAACCCAGACGCAGAGTCAGAGTGACGTGCTCCAGGTCACAGGACTTGAGTGTCAGCGTCGGGGGCTGACCGGCGTTGGCCTGGCTCGGTGTGCGTCCTCTGGTCACTTCACAATGCCTCCTGTGTTCCCCCTTAAGGAGGAGACAGTGTTCTTATCCTAAACACGACCTGCTGTCTCTTTCTCCGCAGCCCCTTTCCGAACCCAAGTGACAGACAATGCGGGACCACTGTCCTGGTTAGATTTTCCCTGGGCTGCAGGCCTGTTTCCTTAAGTGATGTCCTGTTGTTTTAAGGGGGGGGGGGTGCCAGGCAGGGAGCCTACACTCTCATTTGTGAGCGAGTGACAGTGACCGATGGCTCGTCTGACGTCAGCAAATTCATATTGCATACCAGTTGTGCCCTTTGTCAAGGGAACTGCGTCTTCTGGGGAGGCGGCTCTTGTGCAGGGAGGTTTCACCTGGAGATACAGGACCAAGGCTGATCTTCAGGGCCCCCCGAAACCCAACTTCTCCTTTCCCACCTGTCCTTTCCCGGGAGCCACCGCGGGGGCACAGTGACTCCCGTGGATGCTGCCTCTGTAGCAGCAAGCAAGCACGCGTCTGCGTCAGAGCCCAACGGATATTTTTGCAACATGAGTAACGATCTAATTTTTCAAAGTCGTGGGTTTCGGCTCTCGTGGGTTGCTGGCTCGCTGTGGTGGAGGTGGGAACCGGGTTGGGACTCTGGGGAGCGAGGCCTTGCTCTCTGCCGGTCCAGCGCCCAGTCCTCCCTGAGATGGCGGCTGGCTGGGGGCATGCAGCCCCTTCGTGGGAGAGGGGCTTCCCAGCACAGGTGTTGCCCTACCTGCACGTCGTTCCTCAGGTGTCCCCCGTGTCCTACCTGAGACTGTCCATGAGCCCTGCCCTGCACACCCAGAGCAAGGAGGCGCTGGTGGCCCTGCCCGTGGGAATGACCGTGACCTTCACTGTCCACTTCCACGACAACTCCGGGGACGTCTTCCATGCTCACAGTTCGGTCCTCAACTTTGCCACCAACAGGTAGGGGCTGGGGCTGCAGTTGGCGAACGACGTTGCCCAGCAGAGGATGCCCGCGCATCCTGACACTGGGTCCCCCGTGTCCCCCCCTTAGAGACGAGTTCGTGCAGATCGGGAAGGGCCCAGCCAACAACACCTGCACCGTCCGCACCATCGGCGCGGGCCTGACGCTGCTCAGTGTGTGGGACGGGGAACACGGGGGCCTCCTCGACTTCGTCCCACTGCCTGTCCTGCACGCCATCTCCCCCGAGCTGTCTGCAGCCCTGGTGGTGGGGGACGTCCTCTGTCTGGCCACGGTCCTGGTCAGCCCGGAAGGTACGAGGGACACTGGCCGGGGGAATCCTCCCTTGTGGGCCGCTGGCCCTCGAGGTGGGCGTGGGCTCCTGGAACCTGGAATATGTTCTAGACAAGAGTCAGAGAACTTCTGCTGTGGGCTACAGCCAGCCTGCTGCCTCCTTGCAAATTAAATGTGGGAACTGAGCCACCCCCACTCACGTCCTTATCAGCGGCCACCATCACCCTACTGCCGGCTGAACGGTGCATCAGAGACCTTCGGGTACACACAGCCCCCGGGACGTGGCCCTTGCCAGCCCCTGTCCAGTGGGCTGCTCACCCTCACAGAACTGTCCTGTGTCTACTCTGTCTGACCAGCCGCCCCTCACAGAGGGACCCTCACAGAGGGACGGACACAGCTGAGGGACCGAGGGCTTCATGTCAGTGTTGTGCCCGGTGGCTGTCACACTGGGCAGAGCCTCTGGCAGGAAACCTCAGCAGAGGGTAGCTACTGGGCCAGCGTGGTGACCGCCAGACGGCAGTCCTTCCCATGCCACCTGTACGTCCCGTGATCACACACACAGTTATTTATTCGAGGTCTTTCACACGGGCTCCCTGTTTCTTTCCCCTGATTAAATTCCTTTCAAAAGGAAGGTGGATGCTGTTTTTAAAGAAAGCAGGTGTAAGCTGCCACCATACCGTGTGGGTGTTGAGTTCTTTTATCATGTTTGATAAGGTGATTGGCTTTTAATTGAGAAATGCTGTCTAGAGCCAGGTCTGAGCCTGACACCGGCTTGTTCTTGTTCGGGAGAAAGGGATGGGTGAATAATGGGGTGTGGGGTGCTGTGGGGGGGAGCACGTGGAGGGGGTCTGCAGGGCCAGCACCCAATCCTCTTGAGAGTGAGAGCAGGGAGCTGTTGGGGTGGGAGGGGCTGGAGGTTCATTCCTGGAAGGACCACAGCCTAAGGATAGGCAGGTGAGGTAGACCTGCAGGTGGTCATGAGGGAACGGCCAAGCTGGGCTGCAGTGAGGGTCATGCGTGCTTTCTGTCCCTGGGCAGCCATGGGGGGCATAGGGATGGGAGGGGGAGAGGGTGGGGCTTGGGCGAGGGTGGGGCGCAGAGGGCGGGGCTTGTGTGTGGTGGGGGCGGGGCTTGGGCGAGGGTGGGGAGTTGGGGCGGGGCTTGGGTGAGGGGTGGGGAGTTGGGGCGGGGCTTGGGCGAGGGTGGGGACTTGGGGCGGGGCTTGGGCGGGCAGCGAGAGGGCGCACGTTTCTAGGTAAAACGGGCTGGGCAGGTGTGGCAGGTGCAAGAGGGTGGGTGACACCGGACTTCCTTCCGCAGGTCTCTCTGGAACCTGGAGCTCCTCGGCCAGCAGTATCCTCCACATTGACCCCAAGACGGGCGTGGCCGTGGCCCGGGACACAGGACCCGTGACGGTTTACTACGAGGTCGCGGGGCACCTGAGGACCTACAAGGAGGTGGGCTTCAGGACCCACGGGGCTCAGTGGCCCAAGGGTCATGGCTGAAATTCTTGGGATTAAGTTTTCAGTTTTGGAACCTGAACAAATTCCCTTTTCTCCAGGAAATAAGGTTTGGGGCCTCTGGAGGCAGTGGGATCTGGGATTATGAGTCGGGTTGGGACAAGCTCCCTCCTGTTCCAGCCAGTGTCTTCCCTGTTCTGTTCTGATGGTGTGATGACCAGAGACGGTCTCTTCAGGTCGAGGCCGCCCCCCCCTTCAGGCTGTGTCCAGAAGGCATATGGCCTAACTCAGGAGTGTGGCCGTGTGCAGGCCAGCTCAGTGAGTTGACGTCCCTGGCAAAGTCAGGCCTCCCCTAGCATGTCAACTTCTGAACCTTTCTGACGCCAGACAGACCTGCTCTTTCTCCTGTGTGTCCCCCCACGGAGCATGAATCAGCACGTGGGTCTGGCAGCAGCCCGGGCTGCCTGGGGCCGGTAGCTGTGCGGTCGATCGCGGAGAGAGGTACCCTGTGGCTGATAAAGCATGCTCTCCCGGCATGATCTGCATAGCGTGGGCTAAGCGTGGCTTGCAGAGGGGCGTGGCCTGAACAAAAGTGTGCAGTGCCCAAGGGCTTTGCCCTGGTGGCTGGAAAGTGGAGGCTTGCTTAGGGGTCTGATTGTGAAATGCCTCGATTCTCGTGGTGAGTTCCGTGGAGTGGTTAAGGGTGCAGGTCTGGGGCCAGGCTGCCTGAGTTTTTAGCCCCAGCTGAACTGCTCAGCTGAGAGGCAGTGTGGCCTCGTGTAAGTTACTTAGTCTCTGGTGCCTCGGTTTTCTTATCTGTAAAACGGAGTTGGCAGTGGTCAGTACACAGTAGGTACCCAGCGGGTGTTAGCTGTGCTGTTGCTGGTCCAGGGCAGAGGGTGAAGCTAGGTCAGGTACTACAGGGGCTCGTCGGGGACGTCTTAATCCAAGAGTGACACAGGTCAGAGGTCAGTTTTGGGACAATCAACTGGTGCCCAGCAGAGTCTGCGAGTCCTAGAGAGGAGGAGCAGCTGAGAAGGGAGCAGCCAGGAGGCCGAGGCTGGACCCTCAGCCAGTACCGCTGGGTGGGCAGGAGCTGAGGGTGACTTTGGGAGATTCAGGAAGGAGGGTCATCAGAGCTGGACAAGGCCACTGGCATGGGTGGCGAGGTGGGTGCTGGTCTTTTCTGTGAGGGGAGCCCAAGCGGGGGGCCCGGTGGTGAGTGGCTTGGGACACGAGGGTGTGAGCCCCCTGCTGGTGACACAGCTGCACAGGTGTGTTTGGGGCTAGGGGGAGGAGATGGGGGGAGTGGGTGGGAACACACAAGGCAACCAGACAGGAGGGGTGTGGGGTCAGACCCGGCCCTCTTTCCACGGGGGCGGGGAGGGAACTGCAGGATGGCCATTGGGAGTGGAGGAGGAGACTAGAGATGGTGGGTAAGTGGCAGCATGGGGGGGGGCAGGGGACCTCTGTGGGGACTCTGCATTGGCCACAGACGTGGACGCTGTGAGGGGTCCTGGGAGAGGGGGACTCTGTCCCAACTCTCAAGATCACATTCTGGGCCATGAGCAGGGGAGTCTGGGAAGGATACCAGGGCTGTGAGCCTGCGTTCTGCTCAGGTTGATTTGGTTTGGATCAATGAGGGTAAAGCAGATGCTTTTCTCTCTGCTGGAAGATGAATTAACCAGACTGCTACCTGGAAACGTGGTGACAGTCACAGCAGAGTCAGCCCACAGCCCACCCCAGACTCCAGGGTGACGCAGGCCTGTAGTTCAGCTCCTTGCTCTCGTCACTGGGAGGGCACTGGGCTGCGGGGTCAGACCAGCCAAGGTCTCCCCTCAGCTCTGCCACGTTCCAGCGCGTCACTTAGGCTCTGAGCCTCAGTCTTGTCACCTCTGAAATGGGCAGTCCCTGCATCCCGGGCCACTGGCCGGCCCACGCCTGGTTAGCACTCGGTGAAGTTCTTCGGCTTCCTTCCAGGTAGTGATTGGAGTCCCACAGAGGATCATAGCCCGGCACACCCGCCCTGTCCAGACCAGCTTCCAGGAGGTCATGGCCTCCAAAGTGATGGTCACCGTGGGAGACAGAAGCTCAAACCTGAGAGGTAGAGAGTCTGCGGGACTTGGGGGTCTGGGCAGGAGCCCTGCCAGGCTCAGAGTGGGGAGGGGCTGAGTATGTTTCTCCCACTCAAACTCATGCCAGTTCCAGAGAGAACATCTCACCCTGGCTCCCTGCCCCTCCCAGATCTGTAGACAGTAGACTCACCCCCGAGCAGGAACCGGGGATAGAATCTTCCTAAAAGAGCCCGGCACCAGAAACAGGGTGGTTCTGAGATGGAGATGACACTCCAGCCTCAGGTCAGCAGAGGAGGATGGCCCCAGCCAACCACTGTCCACCCCAGGACGTGATGACTCAGCTGCCCTCGCTGCTGACCCTGGCTTTGTAAAAACCTCCCCGCATCGTACACAGTATGCCCGGTCCCACCCCTGCCGGTGATAGTCCAGGACGGCAGCTTCCAGATATAAACATCGATTCGGGGCTGTTTTGTGTGTGTGTGTGGTGGGGGGGTGGTATTTTATTTTTTTGTTTTAAAAACTGCTTAACTGTTAGGATTAAATGCCGCTGTTCTGTTCTGATGAACGGGGCCGCCTCGTGGTATGACAGGAACGTTTCTTCTCCAACTCGGTGCCAGCAGACAGCACCGTGCCGCCGCAGGGGAGACGCTTGGGGTACTGATGGGCACTGCTGCCCTCCTGCCGTCCAGAGATAAATTGCCCCTTGCCCCCCCCACTGACAGGAACAGCTGACACCCACCAGTGGGCCTGGCTGGCCCACCTGCTGTGCCGTAGACACAGGCTCTAAAACCAGACGCTGAAGCTCTGAGCTCACATTGCCTGGGATTCGGAATGAGCTCTCCTTCCCCCGGCCCCCTGTAAAATTTGTCCTCGGCTTCTATAAACCGCAACACCAACGGCACCATCACGAAGCGCTGGGCGACCCTGGGGACCCCGCGTGGAGGGAGTCGGGACACAGATGCCGTTTGGAGGCCCTGTCCCTGGTCCCTCGTCTGCGAGGTCCTCACACAGGCACTGTGTGGCAGCCAGCGGTCCTGGCCTGTGCTGGTTTTGACCCCTCCTGCCCCCGTTCCTAGGTGAGTGCTCCATGACCCAGGTGGACGTCATCAAGAACCTGCATCCAGAATCACTCATTGGCTGCCGGGTCCAGTTCAAACAGGACATCTTTGATTTCCCGGCCAGTGACATCTTCACAGCAGAACCAGTGTTTGACGCTGCGCTGGGTATGCCTGCCAGGTGGAAGTGAAGACGGACCTGCGGGGGCGGGGTGGGGCGGTTGGCCAGCAGGGGCTGTCTGTCCAGGGGGCAGTCTGTCAGGAGCCCCGCCGGGGGGCCGTTGCCATCCCTCCGCAGCGCCCTGTCCTCGGGCGAGGTGGGCGTCCCCTTGATGGGTCACGGCCGCTTTTAGCAGCCGCCTTCCACAGTGGCGGGGATGTGACTCAGAGCTGGAAATCGTGGGCTCGATCACTGCTTGCTCTTGCTCTTGCACTGCATCCCTCCGTGGGAGGTGGGGGTACCTTGCTCTCCCTGCGGGTCAGGACCCTGAGGGGAGCCAGAGAGGGATGGGAGGGCCGTGCACGGTGTCACGAGGATGATTAGTGGTCAGTAGGCATGGTTTCCGGTTCTTGCTAAGAATACGTAGCCCCAGTCATAACTGGGGGAGAGGCTGGCTGGCCATAAGCCCGTTCTGCAGGCCCCTCGGCCTCCTCTCCCATCCCGCCAGCAGCTGCACCAACATGTCTCCAGCACCCAGGTCCATCTGAGTCAGGGGGCGTATCCTGTGGGCACAGGTGTGGGGCCCAACCTCAGGGCTCGGCACCGGGTGGCACTTAGTGGTCCCAGGCTATTTATTCTGTGACTCAGTACCAAGGGGCGCGATGTTGCCCCCACCTGACCGAGAGAACAGGGTCAGCAAGAAAGCTGGCGTGCTTAGGGGTGCTTAGCTGCAGTTGGCATAGGAAGGATTCCCCCAAGGACACTTGGCTGGCATGGGCGTAGCAGGGACCTAGCCCAGGCGTCCAGGTTTCGGTTCAGCTCGTCTGTCTACTATGGGTCAGACACGGAGGGCACAGGACACCGGGATGGTCACAGGTCAGCTCACACCCTCACAGACCCCCCCCCCCCTCACCGCATCGGGGCGTGGCTGCACCCTGTCGCAGTTCCAGCGCTGGGTCTCAGAGTCTGCTGCTCCCCATTTCGTCACCCTGTTCTGGCTGGGCCCCGACAGCAGAGCTGGACCAGACGTGCCTGCCCTTGGAGAGCCCCCATCCAACGGGGTCCCTGGTGCTTAAAGGGTTCAGAGACAGGAAGGAGTGTGCTGGTCATAAAAGGGGTGTTTAAGGGGCTTGGAGGTACTGCTAGAGAACTTCCCAAGAAGCCTGTGGCAGAGCGGGCACCTCACCAGGGCTCTGAAGGATGAGTAGGAGTTCTGTAGGGAGAAGGAAGAGCAGCAGGAACCCCCTGTCTCTGCAGGTCGGTACCTGTGCTTGGTCACCATGCACAGGCTGACGGACCGGCAGCTGAGACACCTGAGCACGAAGAAGACGGTGCTGCTGGTCACCGCCTCCCTCCTGGGCGGCCACTTCTCTGGAGAGCAGGTCGGGGCCGAGGTGCCATTCAGCCCAGGACTGTACGCTGACCAGGCCGAAATCCTGTTGAGCAACCAGTACACCAGCTCCGAGGTCAAGGTCTTTGGAGGCATGGAGGTTCTGGAGAGCCTGGAGGTCAGTCGCAGCAGCGGGAGCCCCAGGCCTGAGGGGCCGGCGGAGCGTGGGAGTCCGAGGTCACCTCTCTTACCTTCCTGGAGCCCTGCTGGTGTCCCTTAGCTGATACAAGTCATTGATTATCGTGGTTTCTGCTGCGTTTCCCAACCGCAAGTTAAGTCCGCGGGGGCGGTGCTCGGCACAAGGCGTCCCCAGCGCAGCGTCAGCTCAGGGAACACGTGACGGAGTGGACAGTGCAGGACAGTTCAGTGCAGGAACGCCGGGGATGGGCAGGAAGAAACCCCAGAGTCTGTCACCTGTTGCCGACTCGCCCAGCAGGGGACAAGCCTCCCTGTCCTCGGATGGTGGTGGGGTGGGTGTGCCAGGCCCTGGGCTGGGCCGGGCCCCCCCCTCCAACATCAGGTGTAGGAGGGTGGGTAGCACAGAGCCTCAGGCAGCATGGAGTGGGGGGTAGGGGGACGTCCCTCCAGCCCTGACGTCTCTCCCAGGTGAAATCGGGGTCCCCAGCCGTGCTGGCCTTCGAGAAGGAGAAGTCTTTGGGGCTGCCCAGCTCAGTCACATACACAGTCGGCGTCTCGGACCCTGCGGCTGGCAGCCAGGGGCCTCTGTCCACCACTCTAACTTTCTCCAGTCCCATGACGAGCCAGGCCGTCACCATCCCTGTGACTGTGGCCTTTGTGATGGATCGCCGAGGGCCCGGTCCTTGTGAGTCCTGGGCGGGGGACTCTCTGAAAGGGACCCGGTGTGGAAAGGCAGCTGGAGGGGCCCTGGATGTTCATGGATCCCCGGAACGTGGGATGGGAGGGCCCAGAAGTGCAGACCGTCCCACAAAGTGAAGTCTGCCCACCTCTGCATGGCCCCCACCTCCCTTGGAGAAGAAAGCCCCATCTCTCCAGGGCTCCAGAAGGCCCCCACATGCTCTGCCCTTTGGGCCCATTTATGACTCATGTCCCCCTGTGCACCCTGCCCCGGCCAGATGGGCTGCCATGCTGTTTCTGAAGCGTATCCGCCCCCCCACAAGAGCCCTTGGCATTTACTCTCCGCCCCCCACACCCTGTGGTGCTGTTTGGCCTGGAACCCATGAACCCCAACCTCCCACACCCCGCACACTCTCACCCGTCTGCTCTATGGCACCCACGGCCAGCCTCTGCCACAGCTCACATCACTGGTGTTAGCGTTCCTGCTAGAGGTCACGTGAGGACAGCACACAGAGTGGGCCTCCCTGACGCACAGTGACGTGCTGTGATGAACGGCCAGACTCACTCTGCCGTCACGGATCAGAGCCTGCCGTGTGCGCGGCCCTGTGCTGGAGGGGGGCCCCGCGAGGCCCTCTCACGCCCCCCATGCCCGATGCCCAGTAGAGGCACGACCACAGAGACAGACTAGAGATGTGGCAGGGCGGGGCAGCTCACGGTGGGGGCTGTTAGGCTCGGTCTGGAAGGACGCGTGGCTGGGGCGGGCAATGTGGTCAGAAAGAGCCGGAGCTGACCTGCAGGGTGAGGGCCAGGGAGCCTGGAACACCAGGCCAGGGTGTGGGCTTTTCTCTGAGGGCAGGGAAGTGACCTGGTCTGTCGTGGTTGGGAGTGGATTGAAGGAGGGCGGGGGCCAATGTCAGGGACACTTGAGGAGGCCACCCACCTTCCTCCTGCCAAGCTCAGCACAGTCCAGTGAGGTAGAAGGGGGGACTGAGGCCAGGGCCGTGCTGAGGTGGGTCCCGAGGACAAGGGGCGGTTTGGGGCAGAGGGTGCTGGGCCCCCTGGACACCCCCAGCCTCCATTCTGACAGCTTTGGGGTCCCCGGACAGTGCCTTTGCCCCAACCTCCGAGGCTGGGGTTCTCACTCACTGTGCAGCCCCCCACAAGACTCCCCCAAATAGGCCTGTCCTGCCGAGTGGTGGGGAGTTTCTCCTGAGGAGAGTGTCCCCTCCAAGGACATAGGCCATCGGGCAGAGCAGGACTGGGGACTGGGCCTCTAGCAGGCCGCCTTACCCTCTGCCGTGTACACAGACACGAGGACCCATGTGTCCCCGTGGCGGTGTGGTGAGCGGCCTTTCCCCCTGGCAGACGGTGCCAGTCTCTTCCAGCACATCCTGGACTCCTACCAAGTCATGTTCTTCACCCTGTTTGCCCTGCTGGCCGGGACTGCCGTCATGATCATAGGTGAGGCGGGCGCCGGGCGGTCCTGGGGTTGCCCTCCCCACTCCAGCCCGTCCTAACCAGACACCTTGTTTGGTCTCACAGCTTACCACGCAATCTGTGCCCCCCGGGAGCTCAGCCCGCCACCAGCCCTGTCCCACCGAGCCAGCCCCCAGCACAGCCCCCACTGTGAGTGGCCACCCTGCACGCACGACCGGGCAGACCCTGGGGGAGGGGAGGGGTCCTGGGGGAGACGTGGCGGTCGGGACCCGACACCCCACGTCTCAGCAGGCCTGGCGCGGGGCACAGAGGGGCACAGAGGGGCAATGAGGCCCAGAGGGCAGATCGGGGAGCCTGTGGGCTTGGTCCTGGGTCCCAGGTGGAGCCGTGCAGAGCGCAGGGGCTGGGCGGGCTGGCCGACTCAGACAAGGCCTCTGGGAACTCCCCGCGAGGGACTCCCGCACGGACGGGAATGCCCAGCCCCTTGCTCTTAAGAGTCCAGTGGCCCCGAGGCCCTGGGGGCTCTGCACAGCTCCGAGGCACCTCTCTCTGTAGGCAGGGACCCCTGAGACTGCAGGGCCCCATCCGTGCACCCGTGCATGGCACCCCGATGCCTCCTCATCCCCATGTTCTCCACATACACACACACACACACACACGCACACACACACATACACAACACACACGCAAGAAACCCTTGAGCTGGTGTCTGCTGATCCTGGGGGAGGGGCTCGTCCAGGCTTCACAGGGTCTGTGAATGTTAAGTTGTCGACAGATGCGTTTTCCAGGGTGACAAGCTCCCACACGCATAGTGGGCCCCGAGAATTGCCGTCTGCTAGCAGGCTGCACCGTAGACCTGCGAGTGGACGCCCAGGGGAGGCCGGGGAGGCCCAGCCCCTTGCTTGCCCTCTGTGACTCGATGAGCTCACCAGCTGTCCTCATGGGGGCGCTTGCCCGTCCCAGCCTCAGCTCCCCCTGACCCCTCCCTGAGCTGGAGTCACAGCGGGGCCTTCCCACGGTCTGTCCACACAGCTCTCTGCCCGGGGGGCTGTCCCCGCCTGGCTGCGTGGGCCCTCCCTGCGTGCACCGTGGCCTGGGTACATCTGTGCCACTCAGACTCCATTGGAGCTCTGGCATGACGGGGTCACGTCCAGGCCTCTCGGCGTGTCCAGCTGTTGCTCCTTCCGCTTTGGGCCCGCTCTGCAAGCCCCCAGTGGACTGCTGTCTGTGCCCAGAGAAGACGGGGGGCGCACGGCTCAGGGGACTCTCTGAGGGACGCCCTTCCTGGCGCTCTGACGCTCACTGGTCTCTTCTCGCCCTAGATTTTGCTGCCTCGTCGCCTCTGATGCCCTTCAATGAGCTGCCTCCTCGCCGAGCGAGCCCCCCCTCGGGGTTGTGGAGCCCTGCCTACCCCTCCCACTAGTCAGCACACACACCCCCCACGGCACCGCACAGCCCTCCTGTGGCTCCAAGGCCCAGAGGTCCTGCTGTGCCCCTGCGGCCTGAGCCCGGCCAGGCCCTCCTCTGCTCTCAGAGACCTTCAGTGTAGACAGCGCCCGTTAGCTTGCCTCCTGCAGCAGAGTTCTCACCCTTCAGCCGCGCCAAGGCTGAGACGTCCCGACTCGTTCCCTGCCACCTGCTTATCCAGGCTTTCTGGACAATGCCTTTGTTTTCCTGGAGTCCCTAAAGTCCCTCCCTTCTCAAGACTTGGAGCAGAGCTCTGCCTAGAAGTTGTCTGTAGATGGCGTCACGGCTGTGGTCTCAGAGAAAGGACTTTCGAGTTACTTTTTATTGTTGGGGTTCTTCCCCTGTGGAACTACTTTTCCCCCTCCTCCGGCTTTGGCTAGGAAATGAGGGGTGAGGGACAGGTGTCCCGTGCCTGCCCCTTCTGCCACCAGAAGCCTCAGGACCACAGTGCGCAGGTCCCTTGGGCCAGTGCGGCCTCACGGGAGACCGGGCACCACCGGGCAGCCTGCTTCTCGCCCCTCCTTGGGCCGCTGTAAAGAGACTGCTGGCCTTTGCATTTCTTTGTTTCCTGACTTATGGGAACCTCTCCTAGATTCAGCCTCGGCCCCGTGGGGACGTCCCAGCTCCCTCTCGTCACGAGGACACCGGAGCCTCCGGGAGGAGCACGTCCTTGGGGTCGGGCGTCGTTCTGTTACTTTGGAAAAGCCTCGGCGTTCCGCCCGAGCACAAAGAGCCAGTGTTGTCTGTCCCTCCTTTTGTATGACAATGTCACACCTCCGCAGATCTGAGCCTCTGTCCTGCCTCCCTGCCGGCAGCTCCCAGCAGACGCAGAGCCCGCGGCCGGCCCACGAGGGGGCCGAGGAGAGGACAAGCGCCAAGTCCTCCCTCCTGTCCAGCCCCTCGCTCCCTCGGCCGCTGAGGCTTCCCACACGTGGCCTCTGCCCTGGGTGGGGTCCTGGAGACACAGCTCAGGGCCAGTCGTGCCTGGACACTGTGTGTGGGGGGTCTGAGCTGCAATGTGAGTCCACTGCAGTCCTCTGGGGCCCCCCCTTCTCTGTGAAGCGGGAGACAGGACTTCCTGTGCCTTGCGTATTACTTGAGCTGACAACTTGGATGTAAACAGGTGTATTTCCACTTGGTTTGTTTAATAAAGCTCCGTATAATTTCTCAAGAGTGGCGTGGTCACTGCGGGCACCGCCCCTCTGGACATGGCCCTGGTCCTGCTGGGCTTGCCTCTGCTCCTGCGGTCTGGGGAGAAGGTCTGTCTTGCCACCCTTGGGCCTTCCGTGCCTCACAGGCCCCTCGCGTCTCTGGCTGGCCACCATGGCCTCCCTCCCACCTCCAAGAGTCCAGCTGGCGGCCAGCGCACATGGCTGTGGTGTCTTCCCACGCTGCCAGCCAAGGGCCCCCACAGGCGCCTTCCCTGGGGGAGGATGTGGCAGCCCCGCCCACACTCCCACGTGCCACCTAGTGCCAGCTCGCCTCTGTCCCGGCCCCCTTCCCTCTGCCAGCTGTTTCCTCCTCCCTGCCCCTCGGTCTGCCCGTGGCTGGAGTCCCCGGGTCATGGCTGAGCTGCTCTGCTTGACCAGTCCTGTCCCTGATGTCTAGCCCGAACACTTCCTGTGGACTCTGCCTTCACAGGCGTGTGAGAGCCTCCCGAGGCCGGTCACAGCGTGCGGGCGGGTGCTGAGAGGAATGAGGTAGCTGTCCAAGGCCACAGGCCACCCGAGGGGTGCCCGGTGGAGGCCAGCTGACCGAGCGAGGGCAGGGAGCGGGCGGCACACGCAGCTCCAACGTGCCGCTCTGGTTTGGGCCCAGAGCACCAGCAGCTTGCAAGACCCTCTCATGGGGGGACCCTCTTCCCCTCGTCCCCGCCCTGGGCTGAGCAGACCGGCCGGGTTGGCCACAGCGCAAGGACGGGGACCACCAGAGTCACTGGGCCATCATGACCGTGATCGTGACGTGGACCCTGCATCCCACCCGGGAGCCTCCCTTGACCTCCGTCGGCTTTGTGGTCAAGTGCGTCTTCACTCACGGCCAAACCTACTTCCTCGAGTCAGTGGCCACGCCAACGCGAGCCCAGCCTGCCCAGCCCTCCTTGCCCTGTGCCCGCCCCTGTGGGCACGCCCCAGGTCCGGCCAGAGCTCGCCTTCCGCACGGTGGACGCCCTTGCTCCTGCATGGCCTCGGTCCCTCCACGGGTCCCTCCATGGGCCTCCTCGTCCTGTTCCCTGCATCCAGCCAGTCTCCACGTCCCCACGGAACCCTCGCTCGTCTCTCCGTCTGTCCAGCCTCCTACGGCCTCCCCACTGGCCTACCTGCCCCGCCTCCTCATCTCAGCTGCCCCTGACCACCTTGCTGCTGGCAGCTCTGACCCCACCCGCCCCCAACCACCGGCCTTAAGCTCCACCGCAGCCCTGCCTGGGTGTGGCCCCTGCAGACAGAAGGGCTCCCCACTCCTTTGTGCACGCCCAGGAACCCCACTTTCCCAGATGGGCTCTGCTCCCCTCACCGCTGCTTTGTCCTGGGCTGAAACGCCCCCAGGCCCGATTCACTCTCCACAGCCCCCTTCCCTCCGCCCTGCCCAGCACCTCCCAGCTGGCTGAAGGCAGGATCCAAAAGGCCCCAGAGGCACCGTCACCAGGCTCTGGTCCTGTTCCCTAACTGAGCACGGGAGGACGCTTGTCTCCTGAGGATTCTGAGGACACTGACCTCATGGAGGAACGGTGCTGTGTCCACAGGCTCCACTGTCCCTGCTGTTGGGGAGAGCTGGCCCAGGACCCGTGAGGACCCCGTGGAGAGAGCACGTGTGTTCACATGATGGTGGGATGAAGGAATAGACCGCAGGGGGGCGGACGAGGGAGCTGCCCAGCCCGTGCCCCTCGGCTGCTACTCCCCATGCTGCGGGCAGTGCCATCATCTGACCTCCCCTCCCTGGCTGGCCCCTCCTCGGGACCTCCTGATTTAACTGTTTCCAGGACCCCGGCCACAGAAGGACCTAGAAAGCGTTCAACCGATGTCCTACGTCCAGCACAGGACCCGCCCGGTGCACGCTTCTGTTACGTCCCCAGGAGTCAGCGCTGACCCCTGGCCACCCTAATTTAACAATGTCCACACTGTCCTGTCCTTGCCAGCCCGGCTCGGCTTCTGCTGACTCCTCCTGGGGCTTCTTGCCTGGGGTCCCTGCCCCTCCTGTCTGGTCTTCCTCTCTCCTGTGCACCTTTTTCCAGCATTATTGTCTTCCAAAAACACCGTCTTCTCACGATGTGTCTGAAATAGGGCTGCTTCGGTGTCGTCATTCCTGCCTCCCGCGGTGTTCCGGGCTTAGGGGCCACTTGCTCATCTTTCTGGTCACCCCCGGGTCTCTCCTACAGCTGTCCTCCAACACTGTTTTTCAAATGACTCATTTTCCCCCTATCCTCCTCCTTCCCTGTCCAACTATCGCACCCGTGCCCAGTAACTGAAAACACGAGGGTGTGGATGGTCTGAGCCTGTCCCTCGTGACGCATCTTCACTTTGGGTGACTTTTCCCGATGCTCCCATTGCTGTCCTTCCAAGTCTCAGCCTTCTGTTTCTCAGTGTCCGTCTCCATTTGAATCGATGGCTGAACCGAGGTAAGCAAAAACAATCGTGAACAATTTCCTACTGAGCACAACAAGCACTAAGTAACTGTTGGTCAACTGCCCTCAGACAGGCTCCTCCCTCAGTGACACAATATGGCTGCCAGGAACCGGACATCACATCACATCACGTCACATCCAGACATGGCAGCATTCACAAGAAGAGAGGCAGAGGGCCCAGCTGTCCCTGTCCCCCTCCTTCCTGGAAGGCTCCTTAGAGGACAGCCCCCATCATACCCACCGCCGGGGTTGATACGGCCGCCTCTGTCCCACAGCCGGCGAGGAGAATGGAATAATTACCTCCGTTCTTGGTAACGATGGGCGTCAGGATAGCGACCCCTCAACTTCTTTCAGCACAAATGGGGAGGTCTCAGCCGCTGCCTCGTAGCTTTTCTCTTGAATGATGACGTTTTCTCCCCGTTCCCCATCTCGGAAACGCTGGGTCCCTAGGGAGCAGGGGGAGAGGCTGGGCTGGCTTCTCCCTGCAGGTGGCCAGACCTTCCCAGAAGTGAGCTGTCTACAGACCAGGGGACCCGCAGCGCCGAGCAGCTTTCTGTTCCCAAACTAATGCAGCAACTCCGCTCTCCAGTGCCAAGGAGTGCTTTTTAGCACCATTTACTGCTAAAAATATAGTGTTGCATATGGATTTTCTTTTTCCTCCAGAATTCCTAAATTTGTCCATAAATTGACTCTCTTGTTGTATCTGTCTCTCTCCATCCGTGTGTGTGTTGGGGGGCGGGGGGGATTCTAGAAATGTCTTATCTTCAATGTCTGAGGTCCACAGGGAGAGAGAGAGCCCAGAGCCAGGCCTCCATGGCGGGCGGTCTAGTCCAGAGCTCTAGTCCAGAGGTCCCCAAACTACGGCCCGCAGGCCAAATTGCGGCCCCCTGAGGCCATTTATCCGGCCCCCGCCGCACTTCCGGAAGGGGCACCTCTTTCATTGGTGGCCAGTGTATGGAGTACTGTATGTGGCGGCCCTCCAATGGTCTGAGGGACAGTGAACTGGCCCCCTGTGTAAAAAGTTTGGGGACCCCTGCTAGTCTGATGGGAGATGTGAACCACCTCCCCTCTGGGAGCCGTGGGAGTTCCCTTGTCTGCAGAGTGGCCACCCTGACATCTGTGCTGCCCACCAGATGGGTCCCAGCGGGAAGCAGGTCTGTGATCACCTGACCCTCACCTCCCCACTTCCCCACCGCTTCTGGGTGCCCCCCCTACAGGCTGCGCCCATCCGTTCCCACCCACCTCCCCACGTGGGGGTTGGCAGTGGACACGCCCCTGGTTTTGGCTGGTAGACTGAGGTTGGCAGTCACATGGAGTCAGGTCGGAGCCTGGGCTTGAAGAGGCCATGCTGGTTTCTACTCACCTTCTGTGTGTCTGCCTCTGATGGCGATTAGAAAGCCCAGTGGCTGCTGGCCCAAGGAGAGGAAGGACTCCTGAAAGGGGTCTGTAGTGACCCCGGCCCAGCCCTGATTCTGTGACCTACAGACAGACCATGGCCGTGAGGATGAACAGTGGCTGTTAATACCACTGGTTTGGGGGAGTCCTGTGTGGCAGTGTTACCATGGCGGCAGCAGGGGACACTGTGTGATACAGATTCTCTTCTGCCTGAACCCATCAAAGGCACGTTTTCTGCTGCTTGTCACCGTCTGACTGACACAGCCGGGCCTGGGTGAGCCTGCTGCACACCACTCCACGCCGTCCTGCTGGGGCCAGCTCTCCTGGGGGCCAGCGCTGGCTAGGGGGCACGGTGCTCGAGCCCAGGACAGGCACTCAGGACAGAGAGCCATCCGAGGGGGCCTCCCCTCCCTGAGCTCCAATGTGTCTCTCTTCCCAGGAAGGGGCACAGTCACCTGCACACTGAGGCTGCTGGGGGCGGGGGTGATGGAAATGTGATTCTGAAAGACTCCTTGCTCCATCGATTAGGGTCCAGTACCCAAACGAAAGCCACCCCTTCCCCAGCCCACCCCTCGGTGGCACCCCTCGTGGCGGGACCACACTAGGAGGGTGTCTGCAGAGTGAAGCCCAGGGTGGGGCCCCAGGCAGGAACAGGCCAGAGCAGGTTGTCCTGCTCCACGGGGTCCCGTTCTCTGACACAGCCCGAGCTTCGGGCCAGTGAAGAGGAGAGCAGAGCCGGGGGCAGGCAGGAGGGAGCTGAACTTCTTCAGATCATTTCACCCCAAATGTCCCTGGGGCAGAGAGGCTGACCAACCTTCCCCCACACCAGTCCTCCCACCAGCAGCCGGGAGGCTGGGGGGGCCGCATAGATCGGGGCCACACCAAAGCAGCTCAGCAGAAGAGCCCTCTGCCACAGCAGCTGTGGGTTCTGGGGCCAGAGGGGGCTGGCAGTGGGGGGTGGGGGGGTGGGGGGTGGTCACGGCGGCTGACGCTGACCGCACGCCTCGTGGGCTCCTGCTGCCCATTTCCTGGTCTTGTAGACATTGTCCTCGCCTCGGCCGTGTGAGGAGGGCCCCCCTATGACAGACGGGGACACGGAGGTGTGTGAGGACACCCCATCCTTCCAGCATCACACAGTCGGCACGTGGCAGAACCAGGAATTGAATCCATGCAGCTCGGTGACAGGGTTTGCCGTCTACACCCGTCTGGCCTGTCCCCATCTGGGATGGCGGCTGGGGGCCACCGGAGGGGAGGGCCGTGCAGGCAGAAGCCAGACCAGCACACTCTCCCCTCCAAGTAGCCCGGCTTCAGGCTCTCCTGAGTCCTTTGTCGCAGGGAAGAAAGTTTAACCCGGAACGAAGAACAGCCTGACACCCCGGCCCCATGCCTTCCGCCCACGCAGGTGCGTGCTGTAGGTCAGTGTTGTCTGTCCAGCTCCCAGTCGGTGAAGGCGGTGGTGTTGTTAAAAAAAAAAAATGCACCAATAAACGATAAAGATGACTTAAGTCTCATTGAACCTCTGCCTTCCATCTCTTTCCCGCTTTTCTTAGAGGCAACGGCTTCTATAAATCTGGCAGCCTATCCTCCCAAGCAACCTGCGTGGTTCATAATAAGCACCCCATGAATAAATTTATTTTTCTGTGTGTCCTCAAATGATTTTGCACAACCGGCCCTATTCAGCATCTTGCTTTTCGCAGAAGGTCAGAACTAGTCACACCCCACGACGAACCTCAGGGGTAGGCGATCATTTTGAGCCCAAGGCAACTTGAGCTGTAGGCTCAGGAGAAGTCTCTGCCTGGCAGGACTCAAATGAGAGGCCTTGCCCACAATAAGAGATGATCAGCAGGGACCTTTTCGACCCACCTATGTGGCAAGGCAAACGTTTATCCACTAAATACTTATTCTTCTTGACCTCCTGCACGGACCCTGGGAAGCCCCCAGGGTGCACGGCCTCCCCCCTAGCTCAGGATGGCCCCTCTCTGTGTCTGAGCCTCTCCTGCATGGGGGTCCCTCACTCTCCCAGGCGTGCAGGCTCCCATACGCAAGGGTGTCTCTTGTTAAACTGCCTCCTGCCCACCTGTTAGAGCAGCAGGAAGAAGCCTGCGGGGAGAGGAGCTTGTCGCTCCCCCCACAGTTTTCTCCCTGGTGTCCTGTGGAACTCTCCAGTCTCCTCCTGTTGGACAGAAGGTAGGTCCAGATGTTTGTGGCACCGAGCCTGGGGCAGTGAACACTCCCGCCCAGGGCTCCCCGGGCCCAGGGCCACGGGCCAGAGCTGCTCGGAGATGGCTATCAAGGCGTGGAGTTTCAGGGGCAGAGGCTGGCTGTGCCTCTTATCAGTTTGACTAAAGGATGCTACGTTATCTTCCAACACGTCGTCGTACAAGTGTTCATGCCCGCCAGCTAAATATGCGAGATTCTGTCTCCCCTTCTCCTGGATGACACATAATATTGTCATCCATCCACAGCAGTCACCCTCATCCTGGGGGGGGGGGTCGCCAGACCCCGGGTGGATGCCTGTAACCACGTAGCATCAAACCCTGTGTCTGCTACACATGTCCCCTGTGCACACGGACACCTCGCGGCGTCTCTCTGCACGTCTGAATCGCCAGCGTCACCCCTTGTGCGCTTTGGGGTCGTTACTGAGTGAAATCAGGGGGACTTGAACACCGGCGAGCCTGTGACAGTCGACCTGGTGTCCTAGACAGCGGCCAAGTGCCTGACGGGCAGGGGGCGTGAGGCGCGGCCACGCTGGACAGGGGAACACTTCCCACCCTGGGGCAGACAGAGCAGGATGGAGCCATGTTCCATTGTGGCCACCAGACTGGCATGTAATTTAAATTCTGTGTTTCTGCTCCAGGCTCAGAAAAGCAGCAAAGCCGGACAAGGACTCCTCCACCACTGACCTCAGGACCAGCTGCGTTGACTAATGACCACCCCCGCTGGCCCCCCGCAGTGGAAACCGGGACCCTGAAAGTCCGCACCTGGAGAGCTGGTGAGTATTCCCATGAGATCCTCCCTTGGAACCTCCCCTAAAAATCCCCGCCCCGGGAAGAAGGAAGGGCCCAGTGCACACTCACCCAGGGCACACCAGTGCTTATGCCCATTCCTCCCTCTCTTCTTCCTTCCCCTCCACCCCCAGCCTCCTTTCCCTTGCCTCTCTCTTTCTCCTAAGCTCCAAGGGCCCATCTGTTGCTGATTCCTGAGCCCATTTCTTGCACAGCTCACTTCTTGAACAAACTGTGACTTCCTAAATAAACTTCCTCTTGCCATTTCCGTCCTGGCTCTGAATTCCTTCCCAGCCAGAACTCAAGGGCTGAGGTTGCCGAACCCAGGGTCCCGGCTGACCCCACGGGTCTAATACCTGATGCCGTGTTATTCTCCCAGCCAGTGTATATTTATGCTGCTGCTGGTTTGGTGAGTGAAAACAGCATTTTATACGTATAATTCAAATTCTGTGATACTAGTGAAATGAAAGTTTGTTTTTTTTTGTTTATTGGTCAATCATAGTTTCCTCTATGAATGGCCCTACCCCCCCCCCATGTTTACCTTTTTAAAACTTATTTCTTTGTTACTCTGAAGGAGAGATACTATAAAGTATCTACTCATGTGTCTAATTTTGTATTTGATGTACCAGCTCGCTATTGCTGTGTAACAAGCCATCCCTCTAAATTTCAGTGACTTAAATCAGCCAACATTAGTTATTTCTCTGGTGGCCAGCTAATCTAGGCTGGGTTCAGCTGACAGTGGCAATGCTCCAACTCGGACCAGCGGGCCAGGTGACACATGTCCTTATCATAGTGACTTCCTAGCTGCAAGAGAGCCAGTGGGAACACACACAGCCTCTTGAAGGCTAGGCTGGGACTGTCCGGCTGTCCTCTGTGCTTCGTTCCATTGGAAAAGACAAGTCACACGTCTGAATCTAGAACCAAAACTTGGGACATAAAACTCCGCCCGCGACAGGATGTGTTACAAAGTCACAAAACAGAGCGTCATAGGGAAAGAAGGGTGAGGGGTCCGTGTCATCAATGCCTGTTTATCACAGTTGTCTTTTCTTACTGACCTGTGGCAGCTCTTTTTTTTAAGACACGCTTGGATATTTTATATATTGATATTATTTTTTCTGAGGTAGCCTGCTTCCAAAATAAAATTTGGAGACCCACTGACCCAGGTCAACTCCCTCATTGTGGAAATAGGAAAACGGAGGTCCTGAGATGGGAAGGGACTAGATCAGGGTCACACCTGAGTAACGTGAAGCACAGAAAGGGGGTCCTGTGAAAACTCATTAAAAAAAAAATCCCTACAGATCTAGACAATTTCTTACACAGACAAATGTCAGAGGAAGGGGCTAAGACATGGTGTGCTACTGCCGAATGTTTTTACTGCTAGATTTATATTTATGTGGATTTGACCCCAACTAAGGACCCCTGCAGGGAAGCAAGATCTTAAAAGCTTCGGAGAAGAGCAGTTTTGCAGCTTCCTTTGGGCGTTGGGAATTGAGGAGGGAACTGAGGAAGATCCCACGGGAACGGGGAAAGCAAGGCAGGAGCTGGATTACGGGACAGTGACCAAGATTATGGGACAGTGACCAAGATTACGGGCTCTGTGGAGAGTGCTTATGCTTTCAGACGTGTTAACCTGGCTGCACAGGAACAGTGGACAGGGCTTGCTCAAGTTCTGTGCCTGGATGTGACTGCCCACCATGAACTGCCCAGTTAGGAAGTTATGATCAGATCACCCTGTCAGTCACTTTTCATAGACCCCTCCCCCCTTTTTTTCTCATCCACACATGTGAGGTTCCCAGATGACCCTGAGGTTGAGTCACCCGAGCATGTCACTCTGTGGTGGTCTAGATTCTGCAGTTCTAACAGCCAATCAAGTGAGCCCTCCCAGGGCAAGAGTGAGGAGAGGAATAAACCCCCCCCCCACTGCGGGTTTGGTGGTGCCCACCTATTATTTTCATGTGAAGCTTCATCTTGTATGAAGCTAGCAAATAAAATCCTGTGGACGACTTCCCTGGATGCCTATCAGCTGAGCACTGGCATCTGGAGAGTATTTTTACTGAAAGAAAAATGATACAATTTATAAGAACCAGAAAATTGGAATCTGAAAGATTCCTGCTTGAAGGCATAATATAGCCCCAGGGCTGTGGCTGTGGGCAGTCCCTTCTCTGGATTCTTCTCCGTGGGAACAAACAGCAGCAACCAGTGCGGCTGTGGATAGGGCCCAGGCACCCAGGAGAGCTGTCTCTGCCAATTACCAGCAGATGACTTTGACCTTGGGTACCTCACATCACCTCTCCGAGCCTCAGATGTCCTGTCTGCAAAATGTCGTACTAACAGGACCTCCTTTGCAGGTGTGCTGTGTGGGTTTAATGAGCTCCTAGGTTGAAAGCCCCCAGCATCTGAGCAGAGTTGGGAGTGGAGACTGCACGCCCACAGCGCATGACCTCACCTGCCAAGCTCCAGCTACCCGGTGAGAACAAAGCCCAGGAAGGGGTGAGGACAGTCTCTTGTTTTCTAGACACCCCCAAAATCTAGCTTTTGATGGTAAAAAACCTTTCACTTTATAAACAGTGATAGTAAAATTTCCAAGCTTGAAAAATATTTAAAAATAGCCTGACTGGTAGTGGCACAGTGAATAGAGCATTGACTTGGGATGCTGAGGACCCAGGTTCAAAACTCCTATATCACCAGCTTGAGCTGGTGGGTTCATAGATATAACCCCATCCATGGTTGCTGGCTTGAAACCCAAGGTCGCTGGCTTGAAGCCCACAGTCACAGTCTTGAGCAAGGGGTCCCTGGCTCAGCTGGAGCTCCCCGGTCAAGTCACATAGGAGAAGCAATCAAGTAACAACTAAAATGCTTAAACTATGGATTGAAGCTTCTCATCTTCTCCTTTCCAGTCTGTCTGTCTGTCTGTCTGTCTCTCTCTTGATCTATATGATCAGCTGTGTGGGACAAAGAGATCTGGCCTCAGGCCACCAGTTTTCAATCTTGGCATTTCTCCCGACATGGTAAAATTCTGGCACATGCCCCTCTACATCCCCTCCTGTGGCCCTGGCAGACATTACTAATTGCTCCCAGCACTCTTCCCCGCTCCGGTAGGGCTCTGCCTCAAAATTCCTAACAACCCAGCATGCCGGAACCCAGCACCAGTCAGCCAACCTCGGCGGATGAGAGGAGACCCATCACCCCATCCAACTCCAAGCCCCTCACTTCAGAGGTGGGAAGGGCTGGTTTGGCTCTCCATAATCAAAGATGTGAAGGCATCAGTGTTTTCCTGGCAAGTTGCCTGGGACGACGGGGCTGGCGGCTAAGAGATGCTGTTTGCAGGAAAGCCCTTCAACGTTACAGGTTTGAGGCTGAAGTATCTTAAAAGGCAGATGGCCCGTCACCACCCCTACTGCCCCCCTGCTACCCCCAGCGTCCCAGAGGCAGGGTGCAAGGGGATTTGTCTTGTGGGGGGGGGCGGGGGGGGCGTTAAATGTGCATTCATGGCAGGAAGTTTGCAGGAAGACTGACCTGACGTTTCCCATCTGTGTGGGGGAGGGGACCGGGGACTCATTGTCTAAAATCAAAAGAAAATTATCAAGGGCTGTGTCTTAGGCGCCGGAGTGGGAGGCAGGTTCACGTCTGCTGCCAAGTCAATAATTGCGTTTCCTAAGCCAGGAAAGCTGAGCACCTGTGGTCCCCTCCGCGGGGTGCTGGCCTCCTCTGTCACCAGGCAGTCATCCTCCCAATACGCAGGAGCTCCTGGTGTGTGCGGACAGGTGAATGAAGGCGGAGGGGGGCAGCAGGGGCAGCTGCTTTGTTGGGGGCCGAGGGGGAGACAGACAAGGCTCAGAGCACCCTCTATGGGACATGGGACATGGGACAGGAGGGGCTGGAGTCTGGGGAAGGGACTGTGCCAGCTGGTGGGGTGGGAGCAGCTCTGGAGAGAGGTGAGTCAGACTTGGCCAGGAGCAATGGCCTCTCAGGGGAAGGGTGGGTTTGAGCCCAAGGTCAGAAGCGGCCAGCTTCCTGTTGGGGGCAGTGTTGAGCAGAGAGGAGGGTGGGTGTGGCCTGGCCCCAAATCCTCGTCCCCCTGGAGCAACGTTACCTTATGCCGGCTCTGGGAATGGCGGGATGTCCTGGTTCTGGGTGCTTCAGGTCACTGTAAGTGACCTCCTGTCACTGGAAGCTTCCGGTCCCTCCAATCCCACGATATGCCCCCAGGGAGCATGTGGCTGGGTGGCAGGGTCGCGGGGTCGAGATGTCCTGAATGCACGACAGCCACGTTGCTTCTCCTCAGTCTAACTGGACTTTTATTTTATAAGTGAGAGAAGGGGAGACAGAGACAGACTCCCACATGCCCCTGGACTGGGGTCCACCCGGCAACCCCCATCTGGGGCCAATACTCGAATCAACTGAGCCATCCTCAGCGCCTGGGACTGATGCTAGAACCAATCGAGCCACTGGCTGCGGGAGGAGAAGAGAAGCAGATGGTCGTTTCTCCTGTGTGCCCTGACCGGGGATTGAACCCAGGGTGTCCACACGCCGGGCCAACGCTCTATCCACTGAGCCACCTGACCAGGGCCTACCTAGACTCTTTTAGGTCTATCACATTTCAAACTATCAGAGGAATAAAACCCACTTGATAACATTTTGCACAATTCCAGGTTCTGAGTGGGTTATTTAATTTGCTTATTAAAACCTGTTTGATCAAATCATGTCGTAAAATATTCTAGTTAGAGGATTCTTAGTGTATTTTGTCTGGTCAAATGGTTAATATGTTTTCGTTTCTATTAACAAAAGTATACCTTTAAACGTAAGATGAAATATTAAAGACCTGAACTTAGAAAGGTTGCAGGGGTTAAGGCCTTGCCAAAGTTTGGCGAAGAAACAAACCAGCTGCTGTTCACCTGTCCCGCAGGCAATGGGGAGCCGCGCGCGGTGCCCGTGTGGGCGTGGTGCGTGCCGAGACAGGCTGGCAGGGCTGTTCTGGGGCTGGGTGCGTGTGTTGGTGGAGTCCCCTGAGTGGCTGATGGACAGACTGTACTGGTGGAAGTGTGTGTCCTCTTGTCATCTCTGCCCTCTGTCCTCCAACCGGGCTCTCGCAGGCTCTCGTGGCTAGTGCTGCCCCCCCACCCTCAGGGTCTCCCTTGACCATGATCCAGCAAAGGAGGACTAAAGGCTGGAGCCCAGCCTGCCCACCCCAGCAGAGCCCTCAGGGCAACATCTGAGGCCACAGCTGGGCTGGGCTGGACTGGGGGGTGGGGGGACAGCAGGGCAGCCCCTCTGCAAACTGCAGCCAGCACGGTGGACAGTGCCCCGTGTGGGTCTGGAGGTCCTGTCTGCCCCTGCCCGACTGGGGACACCTGGGAGACAGACAGGAATGGGCCCACAGAGCACTGGCCACCAGAAAATGCTCAGTCCACAAGGGGCTCCAACCTGGACTCCGGCTTTTGGCTTGTCCACCCATGGGGCAGTACTACACGTACCCTCAGGCCATCCCCACCCCACCTGGGGCTGCCCCCACCAGCCCCTGGCCCATCCGTCCGCCCTTCTGTCGTCTTTTGTCTCCAGCCTGGCTCCTCTAGCAGGGGCCACGTCTCCCTCCTCTGTAATCGCTCGTTCTTCTTCCTCTCCTCTTCCTCAGGCCACCTCTGCAGCCTCGCTCCTCAACCTCTGGTTCTGGGACCCGCAGCATGGACTTGGCGGTGCAGGCTCTCAGGGCCCAGCCGGGCCCAACGGGGCCTCCACAAGACCCCTGGTGGCGTGAGTGTGCTTTCTAATTACAGGGTGGTCTGAGTTACCTGGAGCAGAAAACCCAGATCAGCAAGAAGGAGAGACGTTAGCGGTCACCTCCGGATTGCTCACTGTGCTCAATTTACTGTTCTTTCCCCCAGGTTTTCATACACAGACACGCACACGCACGTACACAGACACGCACACGCACACACAGATGCACACGCACAGATGCACACGCACGCACAGTTTTCTTACACAAACGCCGGCAAGCTGCAGAGATTTCACAACCTACCTTCTTCCCGCGTGTGACTCTCTATCAGCGGCATCTCACCCTCTCGGTGAGCATGGGTCTGGGTCATTTACCCCTTCCTTCATTCCTGCGTCCACTCAACAAGGACTGAGGGCAGTGCCTCCAGTGTGCCAGGCACCGTGCTAGGGTCTGTGTTTTTTGTTTTTGTTTTGTTTTGTTTTGTTTTGTTTTTACAGGGACAGAGAGAGAGTCAGAGAGAGGGATAGACAGGGACAGACAGACAGGAACGGAGAGAGGTGAGAAGCATCAATCATTAGTTTTTCATTGCCATTGCGACACCATAGTTGTTCATTGATTGCTTTCTCACATGTGCCTTGACCACGGGCCTTCAGCAGACCGAGCCACCCCTTGCTGGAGCCAGCGACCTTGGGTCCAAGCTGACGAGCTTTTGCTCAAGCCAGATGGGCCTGCGCTCAAGCTGGCGAGCTCGGGGTCTCGAACCTGGGTCTTCCGCATCCCAGTCCGACGCTCTATCCACTGCGCCACCACCTGGTCAGGCGGGTCTGTGTTTTTTACTGGGGAACAAAACAGACCAGCCCCTACGCTTGTGGGGCTTATGATTTAATTGGGGGAAAGGACAAACACTGATAGTGGTACCCTTGCAAACACAGTAGGTTCCCTGGAAACCTATATTATTGGGGGTGTTTGACCCGGTCAGGGAGGGATGCCCAGAAAGTGGTGATTGGGCTGGGGGTTTGAAGAGTGACTGGTGGCTAAGCAGCTAAGGAGAGGAGGGGAGAGTCGCCCAGGCTGTGGGCACAGTGTGTGTAAAGGCTCTGAGAGAGAAGGAATGGTGGAATGGCCTACTGTGGCCGGTGGACAGAGAGCAGAGGGGGGGAGGGAGGGGGGGCCGGAGGCCAGCTGCCCAGCGTAGATGCAGCGTGAGCCACGAGCCACCCCCCAGTGAACACAAACAGCCCTGGAATGGACATCCTTGTGCACCCAGCTCTGACTACTCGTCTGATAATGTCCCAGGACGATGTCCGAGACACAGTGGGCCTTGAGAGTTACTGAGCCAACATCCCAGCTGAATGTGATTTCCCAGGAGCCACTCCCTGAACCTGCCGCCCCAACTCTGCGGCTGTCCCTGCTCTAGTCACCCTGGAGGGAGGAGCCAATTCTAGCTGGTCATGGACAGCCTGGGATGGGGACCAAAGGACGGGAAGGACCAGGGCAGCCGGGGTTCCCTGCTGTTGGGAGCTGAGTGTCCCTTGCAATTGTGAACTTGTCTCATCTTCTCAGTTCAGCCTGCACTGGGCTCCAGCCCGCCCCTGCCTGCCTGGCCACTCGGTCCTGTGCAGAGGCAGCGTGGGCTTAGCCAGGACCCGAGTGGGCGCGTGGAGGAGGCCCTAGCCTGGTGTGGGAGAGGAGAGGGTCAGGGGGTTTCTGCCTGGAAGAGACCTTGATGGGACAGTGGAAGGTTTCCCCAGTGGACAAGAGCAAGCGGGAAGGACTCCCCAGCAGAGGGAGCGGCCCAGGCAGGAAGGACGGGAAAAGGGGCCTGGAGCTGTGTGTGAGCCTGGTGGTGGCTGTGGTGGCCGGGAGGGGTGTGGCTGAGGTTAGGAGAGTGTGGAGGTTGGGTGGCTGGGCAGGGCTTCTGTGACTTTGTTGTAAACATTTAAATGAGTAGACTGAGGGCTAGGACCAGGCCACTGTTTCCTATGTGCAGGTGTTGGAGGCAGAGGCTCATATCCTGACTCCACTTCTAGTGAGCTCTGTGACCATGAGCAAGTTGCTAAACCTCTCTGTGCCTCAGTTCCTTTTCTTTGGCAACCATACCGCCTCCCTCATTGGGGTGATTTGAGATGAAATAACATACACACATGTGCATGGCCTCTGCTGGGCAGACTGGGCTTCTCCCAGGGAGCTCGCTTTGTAGTGGGGGTGTGGGGGAAACATACACAGGTGACATTGTTTCAGAGACAGGGCTCGCTCAGTACCACGAGAAGCACGAAGCAGGGTTGCAGGAGAGAGAACAGTGGTGGGGGTGGGGACGTGACTTCCTTTTGATGGCCAGGAACATCTTTCCTGCACTGGCAACGTGGGAGCAGAACAATACTTCCATGTCAAGAAACCAGCACAGTCTGACCAGGCGGTGGCGCAGTGGATAGAGCGTTGGACTGGGATGTGGAAGACCCAGGTTCGAGACCCCGAGCTCGCCAGCTTGAGCGCGGGTTCATCTGACTTGAGCGAAAGCTCGCCAGCTTGGACCCAAGGTCGCTGGCTCCAGCAAGGGGGTGCTCGGTCTGCTGAAGGCCCTGTGGTCAAGGCACATGTGAGAAAGCAATCAATGAACAACTATGGTGTTGCAACGGCAACGAAAAACTGATGATTGATGCTTCTCACCTCTCTCCTTTCCTGTCTGTCCCTATCTATCCCTCTCTCTGTCCCTGTACACACACACACACACACACACACACACACACACACACACACACAAGAAACCAGCACACATGGGGTAGAACGAGTGTTTCAGGCTGAAGGCACAGCATGTGCAAAGGCCCCGAGGTCACTGGGAAGCTGCAAGAGCACAGTGTGGCTGACGTAGGGTTGGCAGATACAGCGATAAAAACATAAAGCGCCCGAGAGAACCTTCTGGTGGTTGCCGGATGGGAGAGGCATTGGGAGAATGGGTGAAATTGGGAAGGAATAAAGAAGCACAGGTTGGTAGTTACAAAAAGTCCCCAGCATATAAAGTACAGCACAGGGAATACAGTACAGTCAATAATATTATAATAACTATGTGTGTCGTCTGATGGGTACTGGACGTACCGGGGTGATCACTTCGTAAAGTATACAAACGTCTAACCACCTGAAACTAACTTCATGTCGTATGTCCATAGTAATTGAAAAGTAAAAAGATAAATAAACCCATTCCATGTTAACATAAAAATAACATGCTCTATATAGGACACCCAGTTACATTTCTGAAATTAGAAGTTCATATAAAAAACAAATAATTTCTTAGTTTAAGCGTGTCTGTTGCATGGGACACGCTTATAGTAAAAACATGTAGCCGCCGTGTTTCTGAAACCCGTCTCAGTGGGCATGCTGCCTGGCACCTGGGAACCCTGGCTAAATGCGGAGGGAAGGAGGAAGTTGGAGATGAGTCAGCAGCAGGGGGCAGAGGCTGACAGTCCCCAGGAGGCGGGGGAGCTTCTTCTAAGGGCCATGAGCAACAGGGGCCATGGCCACCAGTCTCCAGGATGGTCCAGGCGCTAGCTGGGTGGGCTTCCTGTGCTCAGTGGGGAAACTGTCAGGGACCCCAGAACAAGGACCCAGTGGCCCCGCCTTAGGAAGAGCGCTCCACACGATGACTCATCCTGAGTTACAGACAGGAGCGCGGGGGCTGGGCTGTGGATGCTCTCGGGGTGAAAGCGTCCCCCGCAGAAACGAGGAGGAGGGAGGCAGGTGGAGGTGGTTTGTGAGTGATGTTAAAATTAGAACAACCATGTCCTTCTAATCAGAAATGCATTCAGTGCCGCGCGGATCTGTCACAGGCTTCCTCGCAGACTTCTGGAAGGGAAGGCCCCGCAGCTGTGAGAATGTTCACGGGGCTGGGAGGGGTCGCGGGTGGGCGCAGGCCTGCGGGCTCCCAAGAGAGGTGTGTGGGCCGTCTGGGTGCAGATCCCTGCGCTGCTGCGAGCTGGCTGAATTTGTGTCCTCAGCCCTGCCTTGCCCTCTCTGAGCTGCAATGTCCCTGGGTGTGCAAGGGTGGACCCTGCCCCCGGGGGAGGTGGGTGAGTCCAGCTCAGGATTGGGGGACCAGGTGATGAAGCACAGGAGAGGTGGTGACGCTGAGCTGCCCCTTGGATAGAAGTGGAGCCCTGCGGAAGGCCCCGCTGGTTTCACTGGCGAAGTGCTTGTTGAATGAATGAATGAAAGTGAGCTCTTTGGCAAGCCCCTCCCTTTTGGGGGGCCAGGGCTATTTTTAAGACTTCTGATGGGTCCTGTTGTGGCGTGCTGGCCCCGCATGGCCTCAGGCACATTAGAAGGCACGCACGTGCCTCATTATAAAGAATTTGTACACAACGAGGCAAGGGCTGAACTGAGAGGCAATTGACTGATCCTCTCATGTTGTGTTCTGTGGACATTTAATTAAACGTTTATTCATTCTGATGCGCCCTTGTGTTTCTCCCCTTCTCCCTCACTTCCCACCCCCATCTCCACGGGCCCCTCCCCACAAGCTCCCAGCTGCAGGCGCTGCACCCCCAGGGTCTAAGGGAGGCGGCCTTGTCCCTGGATGCCCAGGCTTCCCTTCTGTAGGAGGGGACAGTTGGAAGAGGTTTCCCTGCTGCCTGTTCCCCTCACTGGGGAGGATTGCTAATGCCCCCCCACACACACACACACACTTCAGAGTGACGGAGGTGATGACAGCTGGAATACCCTTAGAAGAGGAACAATACCGGGTGATTGCTGTCACTTCATCCAGTGTCATGGCCTCCAGAATGCCTCCTCCAGCGATAGTCTTAGGACCATTTTACAGATGAAAAGGCAGAGACTGGGAGGGGTGGGAATTAGGACAGGCCCTGTGGGGCCCTAACACACCTGAGACAAAGTCTGCAAGGCCCTTTCAGGAGTGTGGGCAGAAGCAAATTAAACAACGTGGAAGGACACAGAGAGAAACCCCCCTATTCCATTTCTATTTCAGTCCCTCTATGGACGAAGGGAAGAAAGACTTCAGCTGCATGGTGACCGGCCTCCAGCAGCTCCCTGGAACCCGCTAATCTAGGGAGAACGGGCCCCCGCATCAGCGTAGAACGACTGCCGTCTCTAACTAGAAAGTAACCATGCTTTCTACTCTATTTTATAAATTACCTTCTAATTACAGCAAGTGACACAAACCTCCATTTCCCACTAAATATATTTTGGTTGGAAAGCTTTTAAACGGAAGATATCTTGCTTCCGATAAAGTAATTTAAAGGGAAAAATAGTCAAGTAGGCATTTAGTGTGTGGCCAGTGATGGCAGAATTCAAGAGTGCAGTCTCTGAGCGGCGGACACGTTTGGGATTACATTTGGGGCGGGCTGCCCTGAACATGCTGTGTGTCCTTGACCATATGGCTCGCCCTCTCTGGGCCTCCCCGCTTGTCATAGGGAATTGTTGGCCCAGACAAGCTCCAGGGCTGATAACAGTCTGACTCAGAAAAGCAGATGAAAGGCGTCCATACAAGTCTGGTAGACACAGGACCAAGGTCCTGGGTCCTGCCCTGTGCTTTGTGCACGTGGGCTCCCGGAGCTTAGTGCCGAGGACGAAAGGCCAGGAGGCCATCGGTCCCACTGAGGGTTGTGTGCAGCTGCTCTGAGTGTCACTGAGAGCAGCAGTGTCTTCATCATTACCTGCTTCTGCAAGGTGGGACACCTGAGGAATGAGCATCCTCATGATTGGCAGACTGGAGGTGATTGACAAGGCAACTCCCATCACCAGCCAGCTACAGTTGAGTGACTACAAAGGGCTCCTTGGTCATCCAGAGAGGGGGCGCCCAGCGGCCAGTGTGAAGGATCTGGGACATGGACCATCAGGACAGGCGAGGTGGCAGGCAGGGACGTCAACCCCGAGGGAACTCTTGAGATGGTCTACCTCTTATAACCCACGCAGCTGGGCATCTCAAGGCTTCTGAGAGTCCCTGTCTTTTAACAGGGGACCTGGAAACATTAATGTTTATTGTAGTTACTGATTTTTTTACGAACTTATTTGGCCATTTTAGTTTGTGTTTTTAATTCATCATGATCATGATTTCATTTGTGTTTTATTTCAAAATCAACCAAATAGTCTTTGTTCTACTTTTACCCTATAGGCGTCCAGCCACAATGAGTCTATTACGGGGTCCTCGAATGGGATAAGGTATGGAATTAAATAAATGATAGACAGGGACATATATATGTAGATGTAGATGGGTTCGAGGGGTTCGGGAGGACGCCACGGCACAGTCTCTACCGTTCCTGAGCTGTAACCTTTCTGCTCCCAGAAGCACATCCACTTTTATTCATAGGAAAAATGTGGTCCATCAGCAATTCAGTTAAGTTTCCAAGGCAACTCAAAGACAACCCCCACCATCCCATCCAAATCTACTTTAATAAGAAACTAGCTTCCAGCCTCCTCCGGAGAACATTCGGGTGAGACGAATGAGAATCAGGCGTGGCTCTTTGTTAACTAGGCAAATGAGGTGGGGTGTGGGCCCAGCACCTCTGTCCAGATTGCAAAAATACCCTGTTTAGTTATTCGGCCCCCAACATTACCCTCTACTTTGTTTTAGAAAATCTATCTTCTATATTTTTCTGATGGTTACTTTTATATTTTTAATACTCATATTTAGTTTTATCCTTCCTTCCTTCCTTCCTTCCTTCCTTCCTTCCTTCCTTCCTTCCTTCCTTCCTTCCTTCCTTCCTTCCTTAGGTGAGAGGAAGGGAGACAGTGAGACATATTCCTGCATGCACCCTGACCAGGATCCATCCAGAAGACCCATCTGGGGATGATGCTTGAGTACTGAGCTATTTTTAGGACCTGAGGCTGATGTGTTCCAATGGAACCATGCTCAGCACCCAGGGCCACGCTCTAACCAATCGAGCCACTGGCTGTGGGAGGGGAAGAGGGAGAGAAGGGGAAGAGAAGCAGATGGCCATTTCTCCCGTGTGCCCTGACCAGAGATTGAACCCAGGACGTCCATATACCGGGCTGATGCTCTATTTCTGAGCCACCAGCCAGGGCCCATATTTAGTTTTCTAATAGTGTTTATTGTTTACCAGTGTCTATATTCCAAGTGGGTCTTTTCGGGTACTGACAGAGCCCTGCGGCAGGGATCAGAGAGTGGGGAAATGGAAGGATGGCTTTGTGCGCACCGACCGCGTGCCAGGCACTTCCTGTGTGTTTCCATACCTGTGCCCACTTTATCCTCAGAGCAGCCTGCAGAACAGGACTAGTCTCCCCATTTGTAGATGAGGAAAGTGAGGTTCAAAGAGATGAAAAGTGGCTCAGGGCTTATTAGTAACTTGGTGGCACTTTCCACTACTTTCAGTCTGTCTGTCTGTAGTACCCACCAGTTTTGTTTTTTGGGGTTTTTCTGTATTTTTTTGAAGTGAGAAGCAGGGAGGCAGAGAGACAGACTCCCACATGCATCCAACTGGGATCCACCCGGCATGCCCACCAGGGGGCGATGCTCTGCCCATCTGGGGTGTTACTCCGTTGCAACCAGAGCCATTCTAGCACCTGAGGTGGAGGCCATGGAGCCATCCTCAGTGCCCAGGCCAACTTTGCTCCAGTGGAGCCTTGGCTGTGGGAGGGGAAGAGAGAGACAGAGAGGAAGGAGAGGGTGAAGGGTGGAGAAGCAGATGGGCGCTTCTCCTGTGTGCCCTGGCTGGGAATCGAACCCGGGACTTCCACATGCTGGGCTGACGCTTTACTGCTGAGCTAAGCAGCCAGGGAGTGTCCACCACTTTTGTCTGTACTTTGTCAATAAGGGGTCAGGTAAGTTGGGGAGTAAAGACAACAAGGAATGTCAGAGGAGAGGGGAGAGCTCCTCTTGGTGTCAGTGGGGTTCAGGGAACCTCACCGAGCTTTGGGTGGGGTGGCTTCCTGCCTCCAGGCTCCCGGCGGGGTACCTGTGCCCATCAGTTCTGTACTAGAAGCCCACAGCTTCCCCACGCACCTCCTTGGCGGCAGGGTGGGTGTGGGGCCTGGCCCGGCCCTCTGGACCTGGGCTGCAGTGAGAGGAAGCCGTGCAGAGAAAGCAGAACCCCTGGGACGGTTGTTCCCTTTCACTTTGCTTACGACGGCTGTTTTGAGAAGCTCACGCGTGTGCACGGGAAGCAACGCCTGAACTTGGCAGAAGGCCGTGGAGTCAGCCTTCTTCTCCACGTGGGAGCTTGCTACTTTACAGGAAGGTAAAACGCAGCCACGTCCGCAGGACCCCACTTCCGGCATTGTCCAGGGCGCGTCCTGGAACGGCTGTGTACACGTGCAAGCACACGACTCTGCGTGTCCTTTCATATCTTTACCCTGCCGGGAGCTTTCCTGGCGACTGTCTCAGGCCTGCTGTCTGTTCCTGACGTGTCCCTCATTGGTCCGTAGACTAAGGCAGCAGGGGTCCCACAGAACTGGCTTCCCGTGATTCCTCCGAGCTTGTGAGTGAGTCCATCGTGGAAAGGACTCCGAAGGCTGGAGTTGTGTGAGGTCTAAGGGTGCGTGTGTTGGTGAAGGACGGTGTGGTTTTCCGGTCACCCTGCAGGGAGCTCATGCAGGACTCACACCAGCCTTGACTGAGAGTCACTGCTTACCTCCCCACAGGCCAACCCGAGTGGTAAAAACCGTCCTTTTACAACAGCAAAAGGAGCCCCCAGTTGGGCTGGGGAAATCAAGGACAGCTCCTGGGAGGAGGTGCCACTTGGATTGGGTCTTATAGGATGAGTAGGAGTTTGCTGGTCCGAGGAGTACAGGAAAGGAGTATCTGGAAGAGGGAACAGCATGTACGAAAGTGCAGAGGTGCGGGAGCATCTGACATCTCCAAGGCAAGAAAACGCAGAGGGGTGGCGGGGAGGGGGGGGGTGCCGGATAGGGAGGGGCGCTGGAGGTGTGGAGAGGGAGACAGGGGGTGCTGGATAGGGAGGGGCACTGGTGACGTGGAGAGGGAGACAGGGTGTGCTGGATAGGGAGGGGCGCTGGAGGTGTGGAGAGGGGGGTGCAGGGGGTGCTGGATAGGGAGGGGCACTGGTGGCGTGGAGAGGGGGGTACAGAGGGTGCTGGATAGGGAGGGGCACTGGAGGTGTGGAGAGGGGGGTGCAGGGGGTGCTGGATAGGGAGGGGCGCTGGTGGCGTGGAGAGGGAGACAGGGGGTGCTGGATAGGGAGGGGCGCTGGAGGTGTGGAGAGGGGGGGGCAGGGGGTGCTGGATAGGGAGGGGCGCTGGAGGTGTGGAGAGGGGGGTGCTGGATAGGGAGGGGCGCTGGTGGCGTGGAGAGGGGGGGCAGGGGGTGCTGGATAGGGAGGGGCGCTGGAGGTGTGGAGAGGGGGGTACAGGGGGGTGCTGGATAGGGAGGGGCACTGGAGGCTTGGAGAGGGGGGTACAGGGGGGTGCTGGATAGGGAGGGGCACTGGAGTCGTGGAGAGGGGGGGCAGGGGGTGCTGGATAGGGAGGGGCACTGGAGGCGTGGAGAGGGGGGTACAGGGGGGTGCTGGATAGGGAGGGGCGCTGGTGGCGGTGCCTCGCACCCCTTTCTCCTCTGCACCCTGTGGTAGGGTATGACAGCAACCCTCAGATAGAGTGGGCTGGTCACTGACCCACTGGACAGGGTGCAGGGTAGAGGGAAGCCGCACGCACAGAGCCTGGAACTCGAGGTCAGGGTGGGACCAAGGATCTCCGCCCTGGCGTGTGGGGAGGGAGCTCTCTATGGTGTGAGCGAGGGAGGGAAAGATGGCTGCCCAGCCCAGGGCCTTAGCAGGCACTCGTTGTCCCGGCGTGTGGGGTCTCCGGCTCTCCCCTGGCCATCTGCTCTTGTCCACCCGTCTCTGCTGTCCCTGTGCCCCTTTGCAACGCCGTGGTTCTGTGTTCCACAGCAGGACTCAGCGCACCGAGCAGGACTCCCGAGGCTGCTCGCTCCTCATGTGCAGGGCCTCCACGGCACAGCGTCCTCCTGGGAACCCACCCGTGGCCATGTCATCACCATCCTCATCGTCCAGAGAGTGTCCCTGTGATGCACCGGAGGGTGAGGGACCATGACAGCCGCCTCCCAGGGCTCCTGGTCACTGGTGTCTCCTCAGGATGAACCCCTTTCCTCATCCCTCTGTCTTCCGGGCTCCAAGCCAAGCGAGTGGGGGTGGTGGCAGGAGGTGACAGATGTGCCCTTGAAGTGCATGTCACTGAGCCCCTGTTGTGAGCCCAGTGACGCGCAGATGCCACGACTCCCACCGTGGCCCTGACTCCCGCCCCTTCCTGTCTGCGCAGCCGCTGCGAGCTGGCCTTGCGGCTCTTCCCGTCCCAAGGTGGAGTCCGTGACCCTCCTGGCGGGCCGCGGCACATGACAGAAGTGGCGTTGGGCCAGTCCTGCACCTGGGCCTCAGAGAGCCTTGCGCTGTCCCCTCCTGCCACGTGCATGCACGGGTGCCAGCATTGTCCTGGTTCCCAAACCAGGGCTGGGCGGGAGGGCTCGGGGAGACAGGCTGGACACCCGATGCCGCCAGGGCGAGCATGTGATGTGGAGGCTCAGAGAGGACTGGGCTGGCCGAGGACACTGGGAATGTGTGTTACCCCTGGAGGGGATGCTGCCATCATCTACTCCCCCACCCCCAAGACAGCTGTCCAGGGGGAGCCCAGAACTAGATTCTTTGTATGAAATCCACTGCCCTTAAAATGTTGGCAGCCGATAGCCATTATTTAGCGCACAGCCCACCTGGGACCTGACGCTCCATGGGCAGCCCTGGTCCTGGGGTCCAGCTTAGTCATGAGGACTGAGTGCCAATGTCTCAACCGCCTCCATCCCAGTAATTCACACAGCTCTTCTCTCGACAAAGACACAGTGATCTGTGGCTTCCCTGGGTTGGTCAGGAGGGCACGGAGATGAGAGGCAGGCAAGCTTTCCCGGGCAGTGACAGTGATGAACCCCAACCCAGCAGGGGGCTCGTGGGAAGGCTTCCTGCTGGCCTGCCCACCCGCCACCCTGTTCCAGTGAGCCCCGATGGGGACCCTGGAAGGAGAATGTCCAGTCTTCTTAACTGAAGCTATTCTGCTACATACTTCCTGTGATTTTAAAAAGAGTAGCTCTATTGAGATATCATTCACATACTTTCAGAGTATTCAGTCTCAAAAAGCCATCAGCACACTCAATTTCAGAACACGTTCATTCCCCGGTAAAGAAGGGTTCACCCTCTAACCCCACCGACCTAACCCCCCTTACCTCCCCCTGCACCCACTCCAGACAACCACTAACCTACTCTCTGTCTCTGCACGCCTGCTTTGTTCCATTCCAGACATTTCGTGTACATGAAATCGTAAGACACGTGGTCCCTTGGGACTGACTTCTTCCACTCGGCACCACTTTTTCAAGATCCGTTCATGTCATGGTGGGTGTTGGTGCTCTATTTCTCTTGAGTGTCCAATAATATTCATTATGTGGATATACCATATTCTTGTATGGGTTGATCAATTGAAGGGCACTTGGGTTGTTTGCTCTTTTTTGGATATTATGGGTAATGCCGCTGTGAGCACACGTTTTTTTTTGCATGGATACATTGTTCTCATTCTGTTAGTGGTTATATACCTAGGAGTAGAATTTCTGGGTCACATAGTTTAAATGTTTAAGTGTTTGAGGAGTTGCTAAGGCTATTTTCGGAAGCAGCCGCATGATTGTCCATGTCCACCAGCAATGGACGAGGGTCAGTGGTGGCATTCACATAATTTAACAACAGGTTCTCTGCCCTAACGACCATTTTACATATGAAAAAAAACCTAATATACCGAAAGGTAGTTTATTATTTCATCCATCGAATTCTTAAATAAGAACGATAAAAGAGGTACACAAAACTAGATTATGTGATAAGAAAGTTTTAAAATATTAATGAACAAATATTAAATAATACCTGACAAAAAAAAACCCCAATAAAACTGTTATTTAAGATATTTCCATATTGCTTCTTGGGTGGCATCCTCACTTGCAATTTTTTTCACCTGTGGACAGAATGACCACGACTACGGGCACTTAGAACACGCTGTTGCGCAGGTGAACGTTAAAAAAGAGTGAGGAATGTCAATGTGAGATTTCCACATGGGGCAGCTGCCCAGGCGCCCACCTGAGAGAGAGCTCTGAAGACAAGTGACATTGTAACCACCGGTTCACCGAACTCAACAAAAAATTAGGTTATCGGTTCTGCCGAACTGGTGCGAACTGGCTGAATTCCACCCCTGTGGAGGGTTCGATTTCTTTACATCCTTGTCAACTTCTATTATTGCCTGTACCTTTCATTCTGGGCACCCCAGTGGGTATGAAGTGGTGTCTCACTGTGGTTTTTTTTTTTTTTTTTTTTTTTTTTACAGGGACAGAGAGAGGGATAGATAGGGACAGACAGACAGGAACGGAGAGAGGTGAGAAGCATCAATCATCAGCTTTTCGTTGCCGTCGCAACACCTTAGTTGTTCATTGATTGCTTTCTCACACGTGCCTTGACCGCGGACCTTCAGCAGACTGCGCCACCCCTTGCTGGAGCCAGCGACCTTGGGTCCAAGCTGGCTAGCTTTTGCTCAAGCCAGATGGGCCCGCGCTCAAGCTGGTAAGCTCGGGGTCTTGAACCTGGGTCTTCCGCATCCCAGTCCGACGCTCTATCCACTGTGCCACCGCCTGGTCAGGCCTCACTGTGGTTTTGATTGGCGTTTCCCTGATGGCTAATGATGTCGAGCCTTTTTTCATGCGTGTGCTTATTATGTATCTTCTTTGGGGAAATGTCTATCAGACCCTCCGCGCGTTTTACAGTGGGGTGTTCGTGTTTTTTAATTTCAGAGTTGTGAAAGTTCTTTAAATAGTCTAGATACAAGTCCTCTCATCAAATATATGATTAGCGAAACATTTCTTTTCTTATCCATTCTGTGGGTCGTCTTTTCAGTGACTTGATTGGCGTTCTTTGCAGAACACACATTTAGTTCAGTGATGTTCAGTTGATCTAGTTTTTCTTCTGTTGCTCACGCTTTAGCTGTCATTTATAAGTGTTGCATTTCCCCAATGACTGATGAGGCTCAGCATGTTTTTATGTGCTTATTTGCCGTTTGTATATCTTCGTTGGTAAAAAAAATGCCTATTCAAATCTCTTTCCTATTTCCAATCGGCTTATTTGTCTTATTGTTAACTTTTTAAGAGGTCTTTTTCTATTTGCGCCTACGTCCTTTGTTGGATGTGCATTTTTCTCCCCGACTGTCGCTCATTTTTCCTTTTCCTAACAATGACTTTTGAAGAGTAAATTTTTTATTGTGATGAAGTTCAATGTATTGATTTTTTTTTTCATTTAGCATCCGTGCTTTTTGTTTTATACTTAAGAACTGTTTGCCAGACTTGAGGCCATTAAGATTTTCTCCTGTATCCCCTTCACCCGGAGAAGTTTTATATAATTAGCTCCCACATGCAGGTCTGCTACCAATTCCAAGTTAATTTTTGTAGATGTTGTGACATGGGTCAAGGTTTATTCTCTCTCTCTCTCTTTTTTTTTTAATTCTGTAAGAGGAGAGGAGACAGAGAGACAGACGCCCACATAGGCCCTGACTGGGATCCACACACGACAAGCCCACTAGGGGGTGATGTTCAGCCCATCTGGAGCAGTTGCTCTGTTGCTCAACAACCGAGCTATTTTTTAGGGCCTGAGGTAGAGGCCATGGAGCCATCCTCAGTGCCCAGGGCCAACTTGCTTGAGCCAATCCAGCCATGGCTGTAGGAGGAGAAGAGAGAGAGAGAAAGAAGTGAAGGGGGGAGGAGGGATGGAGAAGCTGATAGGCACATCTCTTATGTGCCCTGACTGGGAACTGAAACCGAGACTTCCACACGCTGGGCCAACACTCTACCACGGAGCCAACCGGCCAGGGCCAAGATTCATTCTTTTTCAGGTGGATCTCCTATTGTTCCAACAACACATGTTGAAAGACTATACTTTCCCCTTATTAGATTGCCTTGGAATCTTTGCTGAAAACCAACTGACCATGATTGTGTGGGTCTATTTCTTTCTTTTTTTTTTAATTTTTATTTATTTTTATTTTAGTGAGGGGAGAGCAGGAAGCATCAACTCCCATATGTGCCTTGACCAGGCAAGCCCAGGGTTTCGAACCGGCGACCTCAATATTCCAGGTTGATGCTTTATCCACTGCGCCACCACAGGTCAGGCCTATTTCTGAACTTTCTTCTAGTCTATTGATCTTATGTCTACCCTTATACCTGTACTGCTTGTTTTGATGACACTTACTTTATATTAAGCCTTGAAATCAGGTTGTGTGAGTCTTCCAACTCTGTTATTCTTTTTTGGCAATTTCAATGGGACAGTTTTGGTTGGGTGGGACTTCCCTGCCTGCTGTATCCCAAGCCCCTGCCCACTGAATACCAGCATGTGTCAAGTCATTGTGATAATCAAAAACGCCCCTCACCATATTTCCAAATGTCCTGACGGGGGAAAGCACCCCCCCCCCCCTGCCTAGAGAAAACCTCTTCTTCAAAGGAACAAGAATCAGACTAGCCTCAGCCGCATGGTGACAGAGGAAGAGGGAGAAAACTCTTCCAGATTCTAAGGAAAGTAATTTTTTACCTAGAATTCTATGTCCAGCTGAACTGTCCATCAAGTGTACGGAGAAAATTATTTATTTCAGATACAATGAACTCAAAGGCCATTCCGCAGGCCCTGTCTAGGACCACTGCCGGAGGATGTCCACATCAAAATACAGAATGAATTCAATGGCAGCCAAGGAATCGTGCCCCAAACCCAAAGCATAATGCCAAGAAATCTCCAATGGTGGCTGCCCTCTCCCTACCCCTCACTGATATGTGCCAGGATTTAGAATAAAATTTCCTTCACTCCCAAACATTGGCAGAGGCCCCCTGTGTGACTCAGGGTTCAGGTCTCCCCAAAACGTTGAGAGAAGCCTGCGCTACATTCCTTTTTGGGAGGTTCCTAGTACATTTATAGAATGAGGAAATATTAGAACAGGGTTGCAAAGATGGAGCTGGTATATTTTAAATGTGTAAACCGAATTAATGAACACTTTTACACACATACACACAAACAAACAGGATGTAATAAATTGTGCACTCACAAGATAATTACTGATCTTATAAAAATAATATTAATTTCTGGAGCACCATTACTAGCCTGGCAATGAGGGAGAAGTTTAAAGTCAAGTGTTTTAAGAGTTTTCATTAAGTATGGTATTTGTTTAATCTCATCCTGATAAAAGAATCATTGGTGAATCTGAGGACCCTACTAAAAGGCCCTACTGCCATTCTCTCCCTCCCCATAGGTCCTGCTCAGGGGACATTCACAAGGGTTAAGGGTCCCCAGAGGGTCTGAGGGCTCAGCATGCAGGAATCATCCTCTCCTGGAGATGGAGGGGATCAGCACACTCGGATACAGGATACTGTGCATCATCCACGCCAGTGTGATGCCAGGCTTCACAAAGAAAGAAGAAAGAGAAAAACTATACCATCAAAAGGGTACATGATTACAAAGCTTTAGAAACGTATAAGATGTAGCTAAAGCTTCATCCAGAGGTAAATATATAGCCTTAGAAATGCATTTGCTAAAAAATAAGAAACAATGGAAATACCTAACTCTGCAAGTCAAGAGGATTGAAAAATAACAAGATTAGTATCAAATAAGCTTGGTGTAGGAAAATTATATATTTTTTAAAAAACTTAAGAAATAAAAAACATTATTGCTGAAGAAACTGAAGCCCAGAGGCAAAATTAATTGCAGAAGGCCTCAGCACCAGTGTGGAGGTGGGTCCTCGTCTCAGGCAGTTATCAGTTAGTTCCCAGGATCCAGGGTTTGAGTTTCACAAGGTTGGTGCCTGCGCCTTACCATCTGGTCCACTGGGACATCTTGGAGGCTTTGGGGCCGCCACCCTCTCTTAGAACGTTGTCGCGAGCACACGAGTGCGTATGCACGCGTGTGTGTCCACACAACAAACCCTCACTTCAGTAGACTCAAGTCAGTTAAACACGCCAAAGTCCTTACGAATTTATTAGCGATTTTTCTAGACACACCCCCAAAATAGGCCAACAGTATGAAGACACAGTTCTGCCAAACTTCTTTTCTATCTGGAGCGGTGGTGGTGAGGGGAGAGCGGCACCCGGCGTGGTGCAGACGGTGCCATCTCACCCGGTCTCTTTTTGTCTCTCCCGCCCCCTCCCCGCCCCGCTCCTCCCTGCCCCCACACCCCCAACCTCCACCCCTCTTGCCCCTCCCCCACTTCCCCGCCCCCTCCACACCACCTGCCCCTCCCCCACTTCCCCGCCCCCTGCATCCCACCCGCCCTCTCCGCCACGCCCCCGCCACGCCCCTCCTCCGGCACCGCCCCGCACCTCCCGCAGCCCCGGCTCCCGCGCCGCCTGGCAGCCCGCACTTTGCAAACTCCCCGCCGCCTCCGGCGGTCGCAGCTCCGGCCGGCGCGTCCGTGGGGCAGCGGGCGGTGCCAGCGGCGGCCGCGCGCGGAGCAGAAGGCGCGGAGACGCCGGGGGCGGCGCCGGCGGGGGGAGCCAAGGCGGGGCCGCGCAGCCCGCCCGCCGCGCCCCCCGGCCGAACCCCGCGCCGCGCGGAGGCGCCGTGCCCGCCGCTCGGCCATGGCCGCCCCGCCGCCGCCGCCGCCGCCGCCCCGCCTCCCGCTCGCCTAGGCGCGGCCGGGCCGGGGCCGGGGCCATGGCCAGTGCCGCCGAGCCCCCCGGCAGGGCGGCCGGGTACCTGCAGGAGCTGACCCGGATCGTGGCGGCGCAGCAGGAGCTGCTGGCGCGCCGGGGGCGGCGCATCGAGGAGCTGGAGCGCCAAGTGGCACGGCTGAGCCGCGAGAACGCCGGCCTGCTGGAGCGGCACCGGCGACACCTGGCCGCGTGCGCCCGCCGCCCCGACCCCGGCGCGGGCCCGCAGCTCGGCGCCATCCCGGAGCCCGGCCGCTGCGACAAGTAAGCGGGGCCGGGGGCGGCGGGCGTGGCGGGGGCGCGCGAACTTCTTGGGGAGGGCTCCGTTCCTCTCCGAGCCGGGCAGGGAGGGCGCCCGTCCCAGGAGCACCCCACCCGCCAGGAGCCCGGGGGCGCGCCCAGACCTGCGCTCGGTCTGGGGCCGGGGCTGGACGCCCTCGAAGAGGGGCTTGCGGGCGCAGTCTGGCGCTCCCGCCGACCCGGGGTCCACCACCGACGGCTCGGACCCGGCCCCAGCCGGCCCAGAGCGCGGGCGGCCCCGTCCCGGAGGCTGTCTGGGGCGCAGAGCTGAAGCTCGGGGTGTCCCGACCAGAGCTCTTGACCGGAGACCCAGGACCACGTAGGGATAGGCGCAGACTCCGCCCGCGAGCGGGCCTGGGTCTCAGCCTCTCCTGTGGGGACTCCGAGCTGCCTCCAGCCCGGGACGCGCGGAGACCTCCCTCTGGACGCCTCCATGTCTTCCTCCGCTGCTCCGCGCTAATACCCCACGTGCCTCACCCGGGATTACCGGCGCTATTTCGGACCAAGGATTAAGCGGGGACGGGATGGGGCGGGACTGCCCAGCCGCGCGGGTCCCTGGCGTCCGGCAAGCTCGCAGCCCGCGGGCCAGCTGTCGTTCATTCCAGTGGGTGTGGAAGGCTGGCGCGGCCCCTCTCCGCACAAGTCCGGGCTCCCATCCGGGGCATGTCTGCGGCGCGAGGGTTGGGGGGCTTTGGGCGAGTGGGGTTGCTGCGTACTCTGCGCCTTGGGTACCCTTCTGTCCCTGTGCCTTGGGACCACGTAGCCCCCACTGCGTGGTGTGGACTGGTACAAGGAAAGCAGTGTATGTGTGTTGGCGAGGTGGTGGGGAGAGGGCAGTGGTGGTGGTCCACAGCTTCAGGAAAGGTTTCCTGGCAGGCTGGGTGTGGGCAGAAGTAATGGGGAGGAGTTAACCCTGACCCCCAGATCCTGCGTGGGAGAGGGGTAGGGGAGGGGCTCGTGATTCCCTCGAGTCCCGGTAAGGTCATCTGAGATCCCCCACACAGGTTGGGCTGTGCCAGGCTGTAGTCATGGGACGAGTCACTGCCTGCCACCCTGCTGCCTGCTGGGTCTGGGCAGTGAGGTCTGTGGGCTCTGCTGGAGGAGAGTTGTCAGGGTGGGGTCCGGGTGGGGTTGATCCTCCAGGTTCTGTCCCTGCCTCCACCCCCACCCGCACAGGCAGACAGACAGACACACACACACACTCCTGCTTTCTGTTTATCCCAGGAGGGAACAGGGGGCCTGTGGGTAGCTCCTAGATGGTGTCCCTATGAGAAAAAAGAGATGGCCTCTTCCTCCTTGTGCCCTGCCCCTGGCTCTGGTGTCTCTGAGACCCCCTCCATCACTGGATCCATCCCACAGAGGTGGCAGTGCACTGGTGCTGCTTTCAGGGGCCTGAACCCTGATCCCCCGGGGTCAGGACTTCAGAAGAGCTGGGGGCTGCTAGGTGAAGTCTTCGTTGGCTGAGGGAGGTGACTCTGGGGCTGGGCTTTCGCAGGAAACAGTGACACACGCTGTTGGCCGGTGCCTCACGGCACTGTCCCGGGGGACGGATTCCTTTTTCCCTTCAAAGTCACCTCTGGTGACCAAGTTGGGGCTGGGAAGGGTTCTGAGAGGCAGTGCATCCTGTCTGCTGTGGGGAAGCCTCCCAGCATCGTGTCCTGAAGGTGGCCTTAGGGGCCAGGACGCTGTGTCAGCCTGCCCTCCCTTAGTTGAGACACTTGATAGCACTCCCTTTAAGAGCAGCGGGGGGCAACACAGTCCCTGACCCAAGTCGCAGGTGGGGGGGGGGGCATACTCGACTTGAACGTCCACACCAGAGATTGCACTAAAATGCAGAATCTGGCTGCAGGTGTAGGGCGGGCTGGGTAGCTGGCTTGTATGGCAAGCTCCTGGGAGAGGCAGGTGCCGCTGGCCCTGGACCCCCAGCCTACCAACAGGTTAACTGAGATTCCGTCTTTCCTCCTATCTACTTCCCGGCCCTTCCCTGGCGACTCTTCTGGGGGCCAGTCGGGTGGGGGCCCCTGAGCCTGGGGCTGTGAGCCGAGGTCTGCCTTTCCATACCTGGATCTGGGGCGCCGTTGCTCATCTGTGGAGCAAGGTGATTGATGACTAAGGAGCATGGGAACCCCTCCCCCCGCCCGGGGGGCTGTGAGCCTTTATTAAGTGCCGGCTGTATGCAGAGCCATTAGGGATGTGCACACAAAGGGACTTGGGCAGCAGGGGATGGTGACACCCCGTCTCTTAGCCTCAGGGCTTTTAAAATGCCCGCAAGACCGGGGTCATCAAGACCCGGGTGATCGTAGCTGCCTCCTGTACTTTTTCCCAGGATGAGTGACGGGGGTGTGGAGGATGGTGGCACCTGGTGCTCAGGCATTTCCTATTCTTTCCTTGTCAATGAGTCTCGTTTCTTCTGGGCCCTCCGAGTACAGGCAGCCTGCGAGTGAGCCTCTTAATTACCTGCTGAGACCCCTGGGGGCCTGCTGCCTCACCAGGAAGAACCACTCTCCGGAAGTTGGGGGGGAGGGGTTGGGGTTGGCCATCCCGATTGAAACAGTGGCTACCGCCACCGGACGGACACCCCTACATATCTGAAAGGTTGGGTGCCCTGCTGGGGGGCAGATAGGTGCAACTGAACAGGCAGGCTCCCATGGGGACAATGGTCATCTTGGTGCCACCGCACCCAAGCTGTCTGGGCCTGGTGGCGATTTAAGCCCGTGCACCTTTGACGCCTTTCTCAGAAGGTCTCCTCACCTCCCCTGAAAGACACCGTGTGGAGTGTGTTGGCTTCGGGGAAACAGGACGATAAAGAGGGAGGAGGCCTGTGATTACATTGCACTGTTTCATTACTTTATGCTGACATTAGGATTCGTTTCCAGTGTTTAGCGGGCTATATTCTCACGATGTTTCTAGAGCTTTTCCCTCCCACTACAGGTTGACGCGTGATAGGGGCTCAGGAGATAGTTGTTAAGTGGGTGAAAGGGGAGGGGACTGACTGATGAGGACCACTGTATTTCCCTTGGAAAGGCAGCTTGGACTTGGGCTGGCACAGCTGGTTGAGGAACACCGGGAACCAGATCTCCAGGAGGCAGGGGCGCGTGCCTGTGGCCACACCCCCCGAGGGCGTCCTGTGTGTGGGCCCTGCTCCAGGTCTTTGTGTCTATTGGGTCAGCATGGTCCCGTCACTCCTGTGAGGCGGGGACACTCTGGCTTCACAGATGTGGACACTGAAGCTCAGAGTAGTTAGGTGACTTGCTCAAGGCCTCCCCGCTGGCCGGGGGGGGGGAGCAGGTGGTCTCCTTCCGTGCTGTGCCGAGGAGCGATCAGCCTGCCTGCCAGTCCCCAGTGCAGGGGAAGCCCGCCACGCATGCACACACACGCATGGCTTTGTCCTGCCACATGGACCCTCGTAGCCAAGGCCAAGCCTGCCTTCTCCTGCCGTGGTGGCGTGGTGCAACAAGGTGACCCCTTCTAGACTTCGGTCCTCCTCCAAAGTTTCCGGCGGTGGTGGCCTGAGAGGTCACAGCAGAGGGCTCTAGGGAGCAGCCCCCAGCCTCCTCATCCCCTCTGGCCCTCAGTGCTGTCATGTCACTCGGAGAGGACGTTTTCCTGAAGTTCCGAGGTAGTGACTCACGCGGGGGAGGTTTCCAGTGGTATTCAGTCTCTGTTGATGGTTCACATAGGCTCTCTTCCCGGGCCTGTGGTGACGTTAACCGCAGTGACAGTGCACCGGTTTGCACAGGGAGCTCAGGGACGGCCAGTGACGAGGGAGTGGCTGGACGAGGGGGCGCAAGAAACTGTCCTCAGGAGTAGCCCGGCCCTGGAGAGTGCCTTATCCTTCAAAGTAGCCGGGAAGCACTGACCCTGGGGTGCAGGGTCCCCAGAAAGCTGTCCTGTCCTGTCCTCTGGCCGTCCTGCTGGCAGGGGACCGTGCGCAGGGCCACATGGGGCTGATCTGGGAAGGAGGCAGAGGGAGATACTGTGTCCGTATCTTCGTGAAATGATGTTCTTGTCCTCCCAGCTGAGATAAAGCCTCGGAGCAGACGCTGCCGGCTGTTCCTTCACCAGGCACACGAGCCCGGAGGGGAGGCTCGTCCTGCCCGGACAGAATGTATTCCTCTCCCAGGGAGCGGGGAGGGGACAGCCCCGGCTCCCAGCAGATGGTGGCGTCCACAGAAGGATGAGCGTGGTCTCAAGCTCTCTCCCGGCCATCTGACAAGCCGAGCGAGTTATCATTTTACAGCCTGGAAACTAAACCGTGGAGAGCTCTGGCCAGCCGAGCTCAGGACAAGAGGAACGGGGAGAGGCCCCACGTGTGACATGTGACAGGAAGTCTGGACCAGCTCCTGTTTCCAGCGTGTGTTTCTGCCCCCAGGCTCAGGGTCCGGGCCTGTGGTGCTCAAGGAGACCTGGGGGTCTGGCCTGGGGAAGGGCAGTGTGAGCACCTGGGCACGGCGAGGTGTCCCAGAGTTGCGAGTTTGGGGCATCGGCGTATTTTGTTGTTGTTTTTTGTCAGTTGGGTGGCTGTGTGTGAGCCGTTTTGTCTGTGAAGTTGTTTTGACAGCTGATTGTGTTTTTTGCTCTTTGCTTTCTGTGTTTTTGAGAAAAAAACCATGCTTTGGCTGACTCGGGGAGGGCGCTGGGCTGAGCTTCTCGGGATACGCGTGACCCTGATCATTGCCGCACGACGCAGGAGTCTGGGAGGAACCGTCATGGCCGCGACTGAACTGACCTAGTTGAAACCAGCGGGAGCTGCAGACGGGACCACGGGGCGTCTGGGGCCATGTGTGTGTGGCCTGGAAATGCCGCGGGCCTCGAATTTGCCGCTCGGGCCCAGTGTGGACGTGGGCCAGGCGGTCTCTTAAATTGCCCGAGCTGTGACCCAGGTGGAGCCGAGTGACAAGGCTTTGGAGTTTCGGGAGCCACGCTGAGTGCTGTCTCCCGTGTCCTCTGGCCGCCGTTCCTGGGAGACTCATCCCGACTGTCCCCTGGTCGGACAGCTCCTGCTCTGCCCTTGCCCGGGAACATTTGGTGGGACACAGACCCGTGCACGCACTTTGCAGAGATGACTGGGCTGGGATGGGGAGTGGGGCCCAGTGGTGTGCAGCTCGGAGCGGGAAGAACGTGGCTATGCTCAGGTGTCAGCGGAGGCTTCCTGGAGGAGGTGGCATCTGAGCCAGGGCTTGAAGAACAAGAAGAGGAGGAGGATAGCGAGGCAGGTGGAACAGAGTGTGTGAAAGGCCAGGAGAGAAGGTGTGAGGCGTGCTAGTGTGACAGGTGCTGCATTGGTCAGCAGGCCTTCGGGTAGGGGTGATGGGCCAGGTGAGGAGCAGATGGGCACGGACCAGCTGGGGTACTTGCTTAGAACTCGTCTTCCAGCCTGGGGGGCAGGGGCGGGCAGGGCTAGCTCACCCCACCCCTCTGAGACTGCTTTGTCTGATCCCTGATAGGGAAGTGCTCAGCTTTCCTTCTTGGAGGGAGTAAGGTTCCCGGAGGCTCCCTGTGGCCAGTGTGGTCAATCTCTGTTGCCTGCAGCGCTTCTGGACTGGGAGGGCGTGCCCTGCCCCCGAGGCCCCTGGTCCCTGCCCCAGCTCCTTCCACTTAGCTTCCGCCCTGGAGGAGCGGCCCAAGCAGGTGGCTGGCCTTCCAGTTCCCGACGGTTCCTGGTCAGGTACACATGGATGTACCTGGACAGCGGCAATGGTCAGGACGCACCCTGGGGTGGGGACACGCCCTCTACCCCGTCCCTGTTTGGTCTCTGGCCCCCTGCCTGCCTGAGCCTGTTTTCTCACCTGGGACGCATCCGTCACTGTCCTCACAGAGGGGTTGTCAGGACTGAGTTCATCTTCACGTGCATGTGTGCAGGGCACCCGCTTTCTCGCTGCCGTCCCTCACTCTCCCCTCCTCCTGGGCTGAGCGGAAGTGTGGTGTCAGAGAAGTCACGGGGTTCAGGCTGGGGTGACGGGGTGTGGGCACAGCTGTTATCTGTCTTCCTCTCGCCCTCTGCACCCCTGTACACCTGAGGTGGCCGGTGTTGAACCAGCCCTTGTGAGATGTGCTGTCTTCGCCTCGGCAGTGACAGCTTCTTCACCTGTCTGAGCGCTGCGCAGACTTAATGTTGTTACTGGGAATGGAAGGGAAGGTCCCCGCAGCAAAGTGGGGGCGTCTGGACTCCTCTGTCCCCCCGCTCCCCCGGCTCACAGCTCTGTCGATGCTTCTGAGGCTCTGCTTTCCTCCTGCTCGCTCGGCAGTTCCCAGACTCCGAGATGTGCGGGCCCCCTCTGTCTGGAGGAGATGTCCAGGGTGACTGACCACTACATTCAGCTCCCACCTGTGGGCTGACCTGCACTCTGGCGTGAATGTGAGCCAGGCCCTGGGCTGTGGACTCCACAGATGGGATCTCACCCCCACCAGCTTTCCCCTGTGACACGTGACCCTGCTGGTCTCCCGCGAGGACCCAGTTACATAGTCAGGGCTGAGGTGCTTTGAAAGCCTGCCCGACTGTGTGAGTGAATGTCTCCTCACCCAGAGAGGAGGCATGAAGGATTGCTTGACCACTCTTCACCGATGGGTAGTAACAACTGTGGTGATTGACTGGTGTTTGTAAACACTTGCTACAGCCCTGTGAGGAGGTACCATTATTAGCCCCTTGTACAGTCAGGGAAACAGGCACAGAGAGGCGGTGATCGCTTGAGCAGGTACGAGGCTTCCGTGTGCCCGTGAGAACTGTCCCTTAGACATCGTCAGGGCATCGCTTCAGTTCCAGTTCGTTGTATTTAGAGGATGTCTTTTGTATGATCACAGTCCTTTTAAAGAAGACTCGAGTCCAGGTCTAAGACTTGGCTTCTCTTGGAGAACCTCCCATGCCCTTGAGGAGGAAGTGTGTCTGCCGTGTGGGGTGTGCCCGTGTGGGGTGTGTCTGTCAGGTCTGCTTGCTTGACCATGCTGGTCCAGTCCTCTCTTTTCTCACTCACATCCTGTCTGGTCATTCTGTCCCCTGAAACTGGGATATTGACATCTCCAGTTAATTGTCAAATCACCTGCTTCTTCCTTTATTTCTGTCACTTTTTGCTCTGTAGACAGAGTGGGACAAACATAAGCTTACCGTTGTTAGAGTGGAAAAAGACAGTACACTGGCCCTGGCCTGTTGGCTTGGTGGTAGAGCGTCAGCCCGGCGTGTGGAAGTCCTGGGTTTGATTCCCGGCCAGGACACACAGGAGAAGCGCCCATCTGCTTCTCCCCCCCCCCCCTCTTCTTCTGTAGCCATGGCTAGATTGATCCAAGCACATTGGCCTGGGCACTGAGGATGGCTCTGTGGAGCCTCCAGGTCAGGTGCTAAAAATAGCTTGGTTGCAGGATGGCCCCAGATGGGAGGAGCCCCGGCCCCAGATGCGGGGGGGTGAGGTGGGGTGGAGGGGGGTTTGCCGGGTGGATCCTGGTCTGGGCGCATGCGGGAGTCTGTCTGTCTCCTCTCCTCTCTCACTTAAGGAAAAAGAAGAAAAAGAAAAAGACAGTACACTGATTAAAAGCAATAATACAAAAGTCAAGTCTGTGTTCCACAGCTGTAACCCTGTGCTCACTGGTTTCCTGGGGCATTGACCCTTTCATCCTCATGGAAGTTCCTCCTTTGCCGCAAAGCCTGGGTGGCTGGTGTGGGTGTAGCCAAGGCGCCTCTCTCGGGGTCACTACTCACATGGTGCACGTCTTTGAGTCTAAAATGGGTCTTTTTGTAGACCGCGTGTCGTCGGATGGCGTGCTGTTTCTTATCGCCGGTGCTGCCGGTGTCCGCCCTTGGACCGGAAGGTTTCATCAACTTAAATTGAACATAACTGTTGATATAGCAGGAGTCCCCTCTGTGATTTTGTTGTTTATTTTGTGTACGTCTGAGGCGTTTCCTATTTCTCTGTCCCTTCCTTCCTACCTTTTTCTGTGTGGAATAGGTATTTCGGGTGCAAGATTTTTGTTCCCTTTGCTGTGTTAGCATCTGGGGTACTTTTTAGAGTATAAGACCCGTCCCGAGAGGCAGGACACCCGCCGAATCTCCTACCCAGAGGGAAGGAGGCGGTGTGGAGCCCCGAGTGGCGGGAGGACTGGTGTGTGGACCCAGACGGCCCAGGGGGCACTGAGGGGCCGTCGCGAAGCCCCTGTGGGGGTGAGGAGCGTGAATTCTGTCTCTGCAGTTCCTCTCAGGGTGGTTCTACTGAAGACGTGTTCAGTGAATGAATGAATGACCGTCGATCCCTCTAAATTCTCCAGTTGCCCACGGCTCTGTCACCATCGCCGACGCTGGGAGACTTGAACCAAGCGCCCCTTTACGTCGGGAGCTGCGGGGGTCGGGGGTTGAGCAGGGCTTCCCTGGCTGCATCTCTTTGTGGCCGGTGGAGGTTACTCCGCAGGATTCATACAGTGGACGGCTGGTCACAGAGTGACCGCATGAACCTATGTGGGAACTGCAGGCCTGGCCGGAAGGCTGGGCTTAGCTGGTTCTGCCGGACAGAGGGACTGCCAGACAGAGGGTCTGCATGTGGCCTCTCCAGTGTGGGGGGTCTCAGTGCATTGGGCTTCTCATGTGGTGACCCAGAGTCCCCAGAGCAAGTGATCTGAGGGGCGCAGTGGGCGATATGAGGCTTCTTGTGACTTGACCTTGGGGAGTTCTGAGGGTGACGTCTGTGGCACCCCAAAGCCAGGTTCGAGGAAGGGGATGGGACCTCCCTTCTCAGTGGGAGGGAGGGAGGACTACAGCGGTCTCTAACCACCACGGCTCTGTGTGGCCACCTCACCCTGCTCCAAGGCTGGCCCAGGTTTTAGGCGTGGGTCACCCACAGGGAGGGTCCAGTGTTTGCCCCTCTCTGTGTGAAACATGGCAGGCAGCCTGTCCTGCCCTGTGGGTGGCCATCTGTCTGAAGGGCGTTCTCACCCCACAGCTCATTAGAAGACCAGCCCCGTGGAGCTGAGGACACATCCTGGGTCTGCACCCTGACCAGGGCCTGGGGGGTGGGGGACGAGCTGGCCGGCACCCCCTCACTCTCGGCAACCCCCCCCAGCTCTGCGTTTCTGGTCACTGCAGTAAGTAAGGGCAGTAACCATGCTGTCTTCTCTCCCAACACTCTAGAGAGCTCAGGGTTCCTCACTCCTTCCTGGGGGCCATCATCCCGTCCCCCGCAGTCCCATCCGTCCCGCCCGGGGACGTGGGTCTCCCATGGTCCCAGTCCTTGCAGCCCTGGACCTCAGGGGAGTCCCTGGGAGGGCCGTGACCTGCAGCTGGAGACTCATGGGGTCACGGGAGTGAGTGGGCTGGGCCCCCTGCTGGCTGCATGGAGTGAGCAGGACGCCGGGGCGTCTCCGGCTCTCACTTCTGCCCTTTGTAGACAGGCTCCCTGGGAGCCCCTGTCTGTCTGCTCAGAGACTTGTCCTGGGTGAGGAGGCCGGCTGGTGGCTTTACTCTGCGCAGCCACTCAGATGCTGCCGTCGTCACGCTTGGCTGCCCTTGCTCATGCCCTCCGTTGCTGCCTCTGGAAACCCCGTATTTCCCCGTGAGGACAGGCTCCTGTGTTCGGACGCCGTGTGGTTTCGATGCACATGGCACAGCCTGCCCGGTGCGTGCTTGCAGCAGCCCGGATCCCTGCAGGGCCACCCGCCTCCCTTACCACGACTGCACTGTGCCCCGGGCTGTCTGTGGCCTCTGGGGGCTGCCCCTGCTGGCCGGCGTCTGGACCTGGCTTGCCAAGGCTCCCTCATGGGCAGGACGCTGAGGTCCCTTCTCTGTCGTTTACCCAGAGACCCGGGAACTCTAGGCTGGAGGAACGGGCGCGGGTGGACCTGGGGGGAGGTGGCTGAGTGGGAACGGCCCTCCTGTGTCACAGCTGGGCTGGCTCTGGCCCCCGAGGGACAGGGCGGCAGGGGACGGGGTGCACGGACTCATCACGTCTTCCCCAGACGCCAGCCGGGAGTCCTGACCCAGCTGGAGGTGGGGGGGCTGGGAAGGGCAGCCTCTTCTCTTCTCTCTTCAGGGGCGGTTTCTATGGTAAAGGTGGTAGCTTCTCTCCCACCCTTGCCGACTCCCTGAGCCGGGACAGCTAGCGGGTCTCACCCAGTAACCGTGCAAGAGCATTCTGTGTGCAGATGTGAGCAGGGGCCGGTACCCCTGGCCGCTCCCCTGGGCAAGGGTGCAGGGAGGAGAGCCTGCCAGGCTGGGGTGGGGGCAAGGGGAGGGGGTCCGGAGGGCAGCAAGCCCCTGCTGGTTCCAGTGCCCCATTCTCTGATGCTTTTTGGGGACCCACATCCTAGGGTCTACTCTGTCTTTCTCGGCGGGGATCGGCTTTGATTTCTTCTCAAAGTGACAGCCGTGGCTTTCATGTGAAACAAACCCCTCCCCCGCCCCTGCCCCCCCCCCACGCGCAGGTGGCTGCGGCCCTGTGTGCAATGCATGGGTCGCCACGAGTCCCCTGGTTTGATGGGAACGTCCCCGCCCATCCTGGGGACTATCCTGGTATGGGGGAGCCTGAGCTTGCCTGTGTCTCTGAGAGGCCAGCAGTGAGGTGGTCAGTTGGACCTGAATCACCTGCAGAGGAAGGTGTGCCGTGCGGTGGGGTTGGGAGTGAGCACTCCCGCTCTCCTGCCTGGTGAATGCGGCTTTCTGGGTCTTGGTATGCCTTTGGGCCCCACCCCGAGCCGCTGGGGTCCCCGCGTCTAGACCAGGGCCTGCGGGGTCACAGCCTGTGCAGGTAGCAGGGCACCAGCTGTGGGAGCCTCTCTGTCGCGGTGGACAAGGACATGCACGCCCTCTCAGGGGCAAAGGGCGGGTCCCTGGCCCAGATTGGGGGGGCCTGTGACCCAGGTGGCTGCTCCCAGTGACTGCTTTCTTCTTTTTCTGTAACATGAAAACTTTTGTTTTGTGTGTGAGAGGAGGGGAGCTAGAGACAGACTCCTGCATGTGCCCCGACCAGGATTGACCCTGCAACCCCTACCTGGGGACGATGCTTGAATCAACAGATCTCTTTTTAGCACCTGAGGCTAACACCAACCCAGCCATCCTTAGCACCTGGTGCCACCCTCAAACCAACCCAGCCACTTGCTATGGGGGGAGAAGACAGAGAGGAGGGGGAGAGCGAGAGGTGGAGAAGCAGATGGTTGCTTCTCCTGTGTGCCCTGACTGGGGATAGAACCTGGGACGTCCATATGCTGGGCCAGTGCTCTGTCCACTGAGCCAACTGGCCAGGGCTCGTGCATCTGTTTTTATTTACTTGTTTAAATATGTCCATGAGGCCACCAGAGTCAAACTGTGTGTCTCAGCCCCCAGGGGACTTAGGATGGCCGCATGACCGCTCTGACCAAGAGGAGGTAAGCAGGGGTGTGGCGTGTGACCTCCAGGAGGCGTCTCTGGGGACAGGGGTGGGCCCTGTGCCTCTTGCACCTCCGTTCTGTGGGCTGGACTGGAACCTGGGCAGCCCTTTGGTATCTGAGGGGAGGGCTACACCCCAGAAATGGGAGTCTGTGAGTGGGAGCAGCTGGGTTCCTGACGGGCTGGGGAAGCTGCCCCACGTAGCTCGCCTGCCCGCCCCCAGCCTCTTCAGGGAGGGAGTTAATTCTAGGTGGGTCGACTGGGCTTTGATCCGTGGTCGTCAACCCTGAGGTGCCCCTGAGGGCGGTTTCGCAGCTGTGATGTGGAGATGTGTGCCCTCACTGTGGGGAGCCCGGGGCTTTGGGGGGGTGGGAGATAGAGTGGACAGTCCCCTGAGGCCCCAGGGCCCTGACCCTCAGGGGATGGTGGGTGTCCCATGACAGAAGGAACACTGTTTGGGGTGTGGGGTGGGGACCCGCCCAGCGGGGAGTTACAAGTCTGCAGCCACCACAGCTGCTTAGCTAGGAGACGGGTGAGGGCAGATGCCGCTGTTTCCAATGGTGGGGACCGGGGATACCTGGCCCACCCACCCTTCTGGCCTTGGTCACTCCTTTGGGGTCTGGAATTGGTGTTCCTGCCCCCTTCCTGTGCCTTCTTCCCTGAGCTGGAGAGACCAGCGACACTAACGGCGACGGGGTGTGGGGAGAGGTGGGGGGCAGCGAGATGGGGGGGCCACTGAGAGATGCGACCTGCCCCCTGTCCTTCCGTCTTTCTCCCGTGTGTTGATTGAGTCAGAGATCCACACGTTTTGTTTCCTCACGTCACCAGCGTCAGCCGAGGGCGGCTGGGGCAGAGGGTGGACGGGGCCGCCCTCAGGGGGGCTCCAGGTGGGGGGTAGGGGGTTCCGTGCACCCGTCAGAAAAGGCCCCTGCCTCGTGGTTTGCAGGTGTCTGAGGTCGCTTTCGAGACTGAGACTCATTAGAGGAATCAGGTGGAGAAAGCGAGATCGAGACCCAGGTCGCAGGTCGGGACGACAGGGGGCCTTGGTGCTGTTTGCTCCTGGCTCTGCCCCTTTTCGTGGGTCCCGGGTGTGCCCAGGCCCCTCGCCACCTCAGCCAGGTGTTTCCATGGCAAACCAGACACCGTCACAGGCAGGAAGGGGTGTGCTGAGGGTTTGGACCTGGTTTGAGTTTCAGAAGAGAAACCGTGATGGGCAGTGAGGTAGGGGGTCTGGAGGTAAAGCCAGAACCTGAGACTGGAAGACAGAGCAGGACGCTGTCGGTGCCTCTGGACAGCGTCGGATGTCGGTGCCGCTGGACGCCGGTGGTGCTGCTGGATGCCGTCAGTGCCACTGGACGCTGTCATTGCCGCTGGCCCCTGCGGGGTGGCCCCGCGGGAAGGGGAGCCTGGAGCCAGGATTCCTGGAGTTCCCTGGCCCGGCCTGGCTAGAGCACACAGCCAGGTTCCACAATGGGAGTCGGGGGCTTAGGGCTATTTATATCCACTCTGGCAAGTCTTTGGATCTTAGTGGTCAGTGCAAAGCCGTGTCCTGCTGGCTTCTGCATGCCGGCCTCCCGGGTTGCCAACAAGCTCTGGGACGAGGACAGGCTCCAGGGAATGGCTGGGCTGGGAGCGCCTCCTGTCCACACTCGGCTCAGTGAGGCCGAGAGCTTGGCCGCGGCCATTGGCTGCTGAGCCCTGAGCTCCTGTCAGTGGTGGCGTCTGTGCCCTGCGGGTGCGGGTGAAGCTGGCAGGGGCTGGGCATCAGACGAGCTCCCACTGCGAGCCAGGTACCTATCTTCACAAAGGAGGGCTGTTTCTTTTATTTCGTTTTAACTTGTAAATACGTGCAGCATAAAAGTTACCGTGTTGACCACGTTTACGTGTCCGTTTCAGTGCCACGTGTGCAGCCATGTCTGCTCTGCCAGGTGCTTGCTTGGCCCAGGGGCACCTGTCCTCAGCTCTGAGCGCCTCCTCCAGGAGACCCCCGTCTGGGCCCGTCCCGCCGGGCACAGGCAGCACGCCCGTGTGTCCATGCTCATGTCCTCCAGCGAGAGGAGGATCTTGGGGTCAGAGTCAAGGTCACGGTCGGCCTGCACAGAGCAGGGTCCTGAGCCAGACCTCAGGAGAGAGGCCACTGTGGGTCAGGTGGATGGAGTTAGATGTAGATCCCCTCCCCCGGGATGGTGGCATTCCTGTCATGATGGCCACAGGAACCTGGGCTTTGGCACCTTTGCACCTATTTTGACAAAAATGGTCCCTTGGTGACATTTCTGAGTGGCAGTCAGCGAGGGCGTGGTGGGCGGAAGCCCCACGGGGTTGATGCCAGGTGTACATATGAGCCCTTGTCCATCCAGGTTTCCGCAGCACTGCCCAGCCCTGCAGGTAGCAGCCGGGCCCCTCTGCTCAGACCCTGGACCCTAGTTAACCAGCGTCACACAAGTTTGGGTGCCTGGGCTGAGAATTGTGACCTTCCTTCCCTGTACCTCTGCCCCCTCCTCCCTCCTCTCTGTGCTCTCCCCACCTGCTCCTCCCCCTCCAGCCCTGCTCGGTCCTCCCCCCGCCCCGGGTGGGGAGGAGTGGGGAGCGCCAGGCTGTGTCCTGAGGTCCTGCACCAGGATCTGTCGCTGGCAGGGGCAGTGCGTCTCTCGCAGAAGCTCCGTGTCAGCGCGGCTGGGTCATTGGTCACGTTTTCAAGGCAGACCTGCACCTGCAGACAGTGCTGACTGCTGGTGTCTCAGCCCGGTCATCAGTGACCGTGTGCAGGAACTGCCCTGTCGACCTCAGCTGGAGTGGCCTCAGCTGCATAGGGTGGGGGAGGTCCAGCGCCCCTCCAGCCTCTGTCCCTAGTCAGGGGGCAGCAGGTGGAGGCAGGTGATGGGGGGAGAGAACCAAGGTGGGAGGGGCCCGGGGGTCCAGGGAGCGGCAGGCAGGGGTTGGAGGCCGCGTGATAACACGCCGGGTCCTCTGTGAGGTGTGGCTCACACGCTCCGTTCCCAGCAGCCTCTGAACCCAGGGTGGTGTCCAGGGCTCACCGGCACACGGAGGGTGTGTAGCTTCTTCAGTGTGTTGAACAGGGCTTGTGTGGCACCCGCTCTGTGCTGGATCTCATCTGGGGGAAGTGGCGTGCCCGTGCCAGCGTGGCAGAGGCCCGGGGCTGCGGTGGCCGCCCCGCTGGCTGTGGACTGAGGATGTCTGAGTCGGGAGCCCGTACTTAGAAGACCTGTCTGGCTGTGGTGGAAACCCTGCAGGAGGGAGGCAGGGAGGGGCCACAGTCCTGGCCCAGGAGAGAGATGCCGGTCTTGGGTGAGCGGGTGGGGGATGAAGCTGTGACGTCACGGAAGACCCCCCAGGGTTTATGCTTGAGTGACTTGGGAGGCTGGCAGCGTGCCAGGTTTGCCTCCCTGCGCTGGGCTCCCTGCCTGCTTGTCTGTCGTCTCTGGTTGTAGACATTTTAAAAGTGTTTTCTCAACATAGACTTTACTTTGTAGGACACTTGAGGTTTATAGAAGAATTGGGCAGTTGGTACAGAGTCCCCATATGCTCCCTGCACCCTCCAGTGTCCCCCGGTATTCACAGGTGCCTTTGTGGGGGGCCAGTCATTACCCCGGAGGGGCCCCTGTTGCTGCATCGTTAGTAGCTCAAGCCCCCAGGATGCCTGAGGGCTCACGCTTGCTGCTGATCGTCCTGTGGACTTGGGCACAGGTATGATGACACGTGTCCACTGTGTGGCCTCACACAGGGCTGTCTCACGGCCCTTGACCCTCCCCGCCCCCCGCCCGGGCACCACGGCTTGTCTCCAGGGTTGTGTGGTTGGCGTCACACAGGGTGTGGCGTTTCCAGGTGGCTGCGTGCGTCCACGTTTCCTCCACGTCTTTTCATGGCAGCTCGTTTCTCTGTTGTCTGGATGGACCATTCACCTGCTCACGGGCATCCTGGTGGCTTCCAAGTTTTTGGCAACTGTGAGTAGAGCTGCTATAAACCTGTGTGCAGGTTTTGTGTGGACATACACTTATTAGTATTTTTAGGGGTGAGGAGGGGAGATAGGCAGATTCCTGCATGCGCCCTGACCAGGATCCACCCGGCAACCCCATCTGGGGCTGATGCTCAAGTACCAAGCTATTTTTAGCACCTGAGACTGACGTGCTGGACCAACCAAGCTATCGTCAGAGCCCAGGGCTGACACTTGAACCAATGGAACCACTGGCTACAGGTGAGGAAGGGAGAGAGAAGGAGTTGGTGGGGAGAAGCAGATGATTGCTTCTCCTGTGTGCCCAGACCAGGATCAAATCCAGGACATCCATATGCCAGGCCGACGCTCTATCCACTGAGCCACCGGCCAGGGTTGAACGTACATTTTCAACAAGTTTGGGTAAACGGCAGGTAGCACAATGGCTGGGTCATGTGGTAAGAGTAGATTTGGTTTTGTAAGAAACCAGCAAACTCTCTTCCAAGTACTGTACTGTGTGGCATTCCTGGGGTTGTAGACTTTTGATCCCTTTAAGGGGCTGTGAGTTCTGAGAGCTTCACAGACCTGCATGCACCCTGTCCTCTGCCCATGTCCTGTGCCTGGTCCCCAGCTGCCTCTGTCCCCAGGCAGGTGGTGGGCAGCCCTCCAGAATGTGAGGGTCTCAAGTGAGCACACACAAGGAGAGTCCCCAATGTCCCTGAATTCTTGTGGACCTTGCCCGGCTGAGAGCAGAGAAGGTGGGGTGTTGCTCCTTTCTCAGGGGATCCGGGGACCGAGCTGTCCAGTGTGGGAAGGCATGAGTGTTGGGTCACTGGTCATTCCAGTCTCTTCTGGCCTTTTATTCCCTCTCGTTCAGCTCTGGCCCTGCGGCCCAGCCCTGGGAGACTGTGTTCCCCCCATAGTAAACCCCACCCCCAGAAAGCAAGGTTATCAACGCTTCAGAAGCAGCCGCTTCCGAATATCCTTGTGTTTCCTGCCCTGTGCGCACCTGTGTTTTGCACCTTGGACGTCAGACGCTGACGGCCCCTTATCTCCTGTTTGGAGGGTGGAATTTTAATGAAATTGGGCCTCGATTCAGCCTCTGTGGCGGCATGGACGTGCACTGATAATGAAGGCTTCCTCTGACCCCGGTGTGGAATCTCCAGACCTCCTCCCGGTGTTGCTGCACCGCCCGTAGCCCCGTCCCGGCCGGGCGGGCGCAGACAGAGCTGCGTCTGATGCTGCCAGGAGCCGGGGAGTCCTTGTGGGGCAGAGTCAGCGCCCAGTCGGTGGCACGCCCCGTGCCCAGGCGCCCGGGCACCCTCTGTGGCGCCTGACACTCTGGGTTCGAGTCCTGAGTCTTCCGCTTACAGTGTTCACTGCCGTTTCCCTTGGCCAGTTGTGAAAGCTCTCTGCTAATAAACCTCAGTGTCCACATCTGTGAAATGGGGGCTCATAACGGCACCTCCCTCCTTGGGTTGTCTGGAGCTTAAATGAATGACTGTTTACAAAGCGCTTAGAAAGATGTCTGACCTACAGTGAGTGCCGGCCTTTGTGTTTGCTGCCGCCCGTTGGACTGGGGACGTTGGGAACCCCCTGAGGCCAGAAACCCCTCTTTTTGGGCGTGGTGGTCTCAGCACTGAGGGGGCGCCTCCTGCCCGGCCTCACTGTGGCACGAGGTGCAGGAGTTGCCGTCCCTCAGCCCCTTGAGCTGGTGAGCCCCCCTGGACTCGGCCTCCAATGGGAACCCTTTGCAGACCTTACCAGGACCTTGGTCTTGCATACCCGGCTCCCGCTCTGAGCCGGCGCGTTCCGCCCTCGCAGACGCCGGCGTGGGGAACTCCTGTCTGTGGCAGTCAGTTCTCGGGTGTCCTCTGTGTTTGTCGTCTGGAAATCACAGTGACCTTTACAGACCCCGGGGGCGCAGGCCCTCTCTGCAGACGCCGTGTGCTCGCTCAGTCAGGGTGTCCCGAGCATCAGTCACACTTGTGCCAGATTGTCCCCAACTGCCGAGCGACGATCGCCGTGCACAAAACGGGAAAACCCCGTCCTCGTGGGCTGACGTCACGGAGAGAAGCAGATAATAATTAGACCAGTGGTCCTTAACCTTTTCTGAGGCACCGAACCCACCAGTTTCATAGGCGCATTCACCGAACCCTTCTTTAGTGATAAATAAAATAGGATTTTTTCCCCCAAAATTCAAGACATAGGTATATGTTTTTTTTACTGGTGCACAAAATGAGCCGTGCATGAACATCACCTTGCTCAAAGAACAAAACCAACAAAGTGCATGAACTCACAACAAATGACGGTATTACTTTATTCTGGCCTCCGTGGCAGAGGCTTCTCCGAACCCCTGAGACTGACTGACTCATCGAACCCCTAGGATCCTATAGAACCCAGGTGAAGAACCACTGAACTAGAGTAAATGCGGAGAGTATTTCGTGTTCGACAGGGAATGTGATGAGGGGAAAACAAGAGGCAGGAAGGAGGGTGGGGTGGTGTGTGGCTGGCATTGAGACTGCGTGAACAGCAGGGACCTAAGGACACGAGAGCGGGAGCCACAGCCAGTGCAGAGGCCCTGAGGCAGGCGTGCACCAGCATGTGGGAGGAACGGTGGGTAGGTGTCTGAGGATGGGGGAGGGCAAGAGGAGTGGGAGGTGGGGACACAGCGATCGAGGGGGAGGGTCCACGTGGGGTCCTAGAGGACTCTCTGACTTGACCTCTGGGAGGGGGAGCCACAGAAGTTTCCAGCAGGGGGACGTGATCTGGCCCATGTCACTTTGGACGCTGAGGGGAAGAGACGGAGGGGTGAGGGAAGAGGAAGACAGTCACCCAGGCACGGGGAGGCCTCCCCTCTGTGGCCAGTCTGGACGCGAGGGCCAAGCTTGTCTTCTTTGAGCCCACAGACAACATTGTTGCTCCCAAAAGCGTGTGACAAGCCCTAGGAAGGCCAAGAAAGACGTGTCCTACCTGCCTGTTGTCCAAGGCAGTGTGGAGCTGGGCAGTAAGGACAGTCACCGTGACAGCAGCAACCATGAGGCGTCATGAGTCGCTTCTAAGGGCAGGAGGAGGTGTGAGCGGGGAGGGGCCTCACTGCGTAGGGAGAGGCTGAGTCCAGAGAGGTCAGCTGTCGGCCTGCGGGCATAAGGCTTGTTGGGGCAGAGCTGCCCGGACCCCCCTACAAGTCGTGGCCCTGACCTGTGAGGGTGACGGTGGTGGTGGCGGCTGCTCCCTCTGTGTCTGTGTCGTCTCGTCCTCCCACCCATCCTCAGGAAGAGGACACGTGGCACAGACAGATGGAGTCACTGGCCTCGGGTCACACAGCAGGCGCTGAGCCTCAGCCAGGGCCCCACCGACTCTTCCTCCCTAGCTCCTGAGTCAATGGAGGAAGCAGAAACAAGTGACGGAAGTGACTGAAGATGACAGAATAAACTCTAATTAGTGACTTTAGGGTGAAAGCATTGGGAGACTCCCCACAGGCGCGACTTAACTTTCTCAGAGTCCCGCCCACCAACAGGGGTGGTTGGAGACCCACAAGGAATCCTGGTGACATGACAGGCCCTGCTCACAGGGTGACAGAGGAGATGGCCTTTCCTAAGGGAAGGGGGAGGGCTCAGGAGTAGCGACTGTGGGGCAAAGCACCTGGGCTCATCCCCAGCTCTGTACCGGCCAGCTGTGTGACCTCGGGCAGGTTACTCAACCTCTCTGTGCTTCGGCGTCCTCATGGAGACATGGACGTTGTGGGCGTGCTCACAGTGGAGAGTCTTGGTGAAGATTAAATAAAGGACTCCTAGTAAAATGCTCAGACCAGTGCCGGGATGTGCTAGCCGGCTGTGGTGTGGCGGCAACCACCTGCAAGCAGTTCGAGGGAGAAGCCCCGGCTTCCTCCTGCCCCACGGCCTCCCAACAACCTCGGCACATGGGCACCCTCATTTGTCTCGGTTCCTCAGAGAAAGCGCCAGAGGTTCAAGAGAGGTCAAGGATCTTGTGCCTAGCTGCCCAGCCGGTGTGTGGCCGAGGGAGGCCTCAGCCCTGATCGTCCAGCCCAGAACCGGGCTCTGACCCTTGTGCTGACCTTCCGTTCCCTCCCAAAGCTAATTAGCTTCCTGGGATTCCGGGTCAGCTCCGCTTCCGTCGATGGCTCTGGGCAGTGGATTCTAGGCCACAGATGCCGCCTTTCCTTCCCTCCTTCTGCTCGAGTCCGTCAGCTCAGAGATGCTGCGGGGGACCAGGTTTCGAAGCTGGCCCTGGGCCCAAAAATTAATAAGCTTTTCATTGTCCCTCTAACGCCTTTGTCTTACTCATTCTGCGGACGGCCACCGGCTCCCTGTGGGAAGAGGCTTGGATTCTCGGACCCAGCCTGGCTGGTGGCGGTGGGCACGGGGGAGGTGGGTAGGTCTGGTCCCGCTTCTCTCTGACACGGCGTGTCTGCCCGTGCTGAGGAGTTTGGCCACAAGCTGTCTTTGTGCATGGGGAGGGTCCTGCTCAGTGTGTGGAAAAGCTTTTTCACTTGACAGGAATGACAAAGGCAGTGAGTCGTGAGCCCCCTTCCCGGCTGGTGGGGAGGGCACCTACCTGGCTACAGTCTGGGGGGATTCCTTCTCCTCCTCCTCCTTCGAGAAGCATCAACTCGTTGTTCTACTTAGTTGTGTCATTGATGCTTCTCATATGTACCCTGACTGGGGCTTGAACTGGCAACCTCAGGGGTCAAACCAGCATACTTGGGATCTAGCTGGCGCCCCCGGACTCAAACCAGCAACCTCGGCTCTCCTGGCTGACAATCTGTGCACTGCCCCACCAGCCAGGGCCCTGGAGGGCTTCCTCTTTGTGGAAGGAGCTGAGCCTGTTGGGGCCCCCCCGTGAAAACTGGGGCTCCTGCCGTTCTTGGACGTCCTTCTGCAGCCGTAGCTCTGATTCAGAACAGGTCGGTTGTGCGGTGGAGCATGCGTTTATTTTATTTATCAAACATTTATCAAGAGACAACATTCTGAGGATTACTTACAACGTGTGGAGAATCGGGAAGCCCAGCCCAGGACGTGCAGCTGAGAAAGCCAGCCGCCTCCCAGACCTCTGGAATGGGGTTTTCCAGAATGACGCTTCTGCACCACTCTCTGAAGAAAGACGGGCCAGTCCGTGGGCCACCCTGGCCGAGCCGCTCTGAGGGAAGCTCGGCTGCTCTGTCCCTTGTCCAGTCCCTGGGCTCACTGGAGTCCTGTGGGAAGGAGACTTGCTCACTGGTGCCCAAACCTGTTCGACCTTGGAATGGCCTTGTGTTACGCAGTGTGTACCCTGGAGCAGGCCTCGGGAAACTCCAGGAGCTGAGGCGGTGCAGACATCGGAACCCCCGTGTGTGGCTGGAGGGAGGGCAGCTTGGCTCACAAGGTTAAACATAGAGCCACCTGATGACCCGTCTGTTCCCCGTCTGGGCGTATGTCCACCCAGAGCATGGAAATCAGGGTCTCAGAGGTATCCACACACCCGCGTTCGCAGTGGCGCATTCACGACGGCGGAGAGGTGGGAGCAACCGGGCGTCTGTGGACCGATGGCTGGACTCTCCAGGTGCGGCCTCTGCACATGGCGGACGATCCCGCAGCCCTGAAAAGGAAGGAGGCCCTGACACCTGCCGGCGCCTTGTACTGAGCAACACAGATAAATCACACAGGACGTCAGCTACCGCGGGATGTACCTCTCGGGTCGCCAGAGGGGTCCAGTTCACAGAGACAGAAATCAGAGGGTGGGTGCCCGGGCTGGGGGAGGTGGGGTGGGGTGTTAGTGTTTGAGGGGGGCGGAGCTTCAGTTCTGGGAGGTGAAGAGTTCTGGAGACGGAGGGGGGACAGTTGCACTTTGTGCCCTTGAACTGCACCCTTCTATGCGAGGTGTCCTTGGTCACAGAAAAGAGAAGGCAGAACCCCATCTCAGGTTGCTGAGTGCCTCCTTCCCTCTGCCCCTTTGTCCGGGGATCCAGGCCGGATGGAGAAGCTCGCCCATCCGTGGAGCACACTCCACTCGAGTTCAGGCATCCCTGGTGCCGGGGCCCCTTGTGAGCCTGGCCACCGTGGGCACCGAGCCTCACGGGGAGCGTCCTGGCTGTGGTGGTCGTGGTGTCTGCGGCTCCGTGTGGAGGGGGCCCTGTGGTTCGGTCCTGGAGCCGCATGCTGCTCCCTGCCGCATGGCGGGGCCACGGGCCCCAGGAGCTGCTGCACTCTGGGTGTCTGTCCCTGCACGCTGGGAGCTCAGCGGGTCCCTGGACCCGGGCTTGCCTGGAGAACGGGGCACCAGGTGGCTGGGGGTGCTGGTAGAGGTAGGGATCCCAGTTCTGCTGTTTACCAGGGACGAGAGGTCCCTTAAGTGCCCACTGGAGATGCTGTGCAGCGTGAGGGACGTCCCGAGTCTGTCCCCACCCTGCCCTCTCCCTGGCCCCCGTCACAGGGCTGATATCCTGGTTGAGCCCGAGGAGCAGTGGGCCAGGAAGCAGGGAAGCCAGAGGCCCCATGTGTTTCCCAAGGGCCACTGCCAGGCAGGAACAACCCCCTGGGCACTGCCCCTGACCCACTGGGAAGCCCTGGCCGCCGTCCACGGGGCGGGGGGCAGCACATCTACCAGCACTCTGGGAGTCTCTTTGCTGGAAGTCTTCCTGTGGTGCTGACGTCACAGGGTCCTTCCGGGGCGGGGGGGGGGGTGGCTCCTCCGCCCAATGGCCCCGCCCCGTCTGACGCACCCCCACCCCTATCCGCACCTTCTTTCCCGGCTGAAGACGGGCGGTCGGGCGCTTGGCTGTGATAGCGCGCGGCTGTGATGACATCTGGAGAGAAGTGGCGTCGGGCGTTCCCATCGCTGGTCGCTATTAATAGCAGCAGAACCCGTGATGCGGAGCTGGGCAGGAGAGGCCGCGGGGGGAGCCAAACTCTTTGTGAGGCCGGTTGGGCCCCACGTCCCAGAACGTGGGTGTCCAGGTGGGCCAGCCCTGCACACCTGGGCAGGGGGGGGCGGCTGGGTTGTTCTCTGCAAGCGGCGAAATGTGCCTCGGAACTGTTCGGGGGACGCTTTTTGGGGGAACGGCTTCTGAGATGCTAAATAATAAACCAGAGGAGTACGTACGTCTGTCTTGTGGCTGAGCATTCCGTTGGACCGGAAAATAGACCTGATTATGAATTAGTCACTTGATTCCATGAGTCATAATGAGGGTGCCCCCTTCCCTGGGTAGAAGCTGCCTTTGTCCTAGTGGATGTTTCCCAAGATTGAAATTTGGGACGATGGCAGGACGTGGGCCCTGGAACTGGGCACCCGTCTCTTTGGGGGCCAGAACCCACCTGGCCGGGTTCTGCTATCCACAGACGCACTCACACAGCCACGGACAAGTTTCCGGCTGTTCTGGGTGGCGTCAGTGGTATTGAGGTAAGCCCCAAGCACCGCCAGGGACCTTGCTGGAATGAGGGATGACCCCAAGGATGAGGAGGGGACGTCTCCCTCCCTGATGCCCTAGCCTGGGCGGGCCCTGCTGAGGTGGCCAGTCCCTGGGCCATCACGGTGCTGCTGCCAGAGAAGAAAGCCCACCGGGCCTTTGGTAAGGCCTGCTTGCTGGTGAATTATTTAACATCGTAAAGAGTCCATTTTTCATGTCCTTGGCTGGGTCCCTCAGGACCTTTCAAGAGGGCGGGCAGCTTGTGAGGCCATAATTAATATTAATGAGGCAGCGGTCTGCTTGGTGCGGCTGCTTAATGTTCCTTCCCACCAGGACGGGGCTGGGCTGAGGGGAACCTTCCTTGGGGTCACCCCATCTAGGGGCCACCAGGGCCTGGGAGTAGGTTTCTAGGCCCTGGGGCCACAGGGAGCTCACGTCACCGTGAGTGACTCCAGGGAGGCTTCCTGCACCTGGACCACGCAGGTGCCGTGACTGCATGGGAGTTGCCACAGGATTGGTTCCCTGGTCTGTAACCTATAGCTGCCTCTTGCTGGTGAACTTGGAAGCAGACGGGCCAGGGGGCTGTTCCTGTCTGCAGGGCACTGTGTCCCCGGGGGAGGACAGAAGGTGGGCACCTCGCTGATGTCACAGCCGCCCAGAGCACTATGACAGAGGCCAGCTCGGCAATGGGGGGCGGGGGGTAGGCAGGAGCCTGAATGGAAGGGGCAGGAGGAGTTGTGAGGGTGGGTGAGGGCTGTTCAGGTGGGGGGGGGCACTGGTGTGAGGTGGTGATGTGGGAGATGGGCGTGGGCTTGGCAGGCGAGGGGGGAGGGCAGGGCAGGACCCCGTGGGCCTCCAGGTGACCACTGGGGTAACCGCTGGAGCCTTTGCAGGGTTGACACAGAAGCCTGGGGAGTCCGAGGGTGCTGTCCTCCCCTGGGGAGGCTGGCGCTGCTGTCTAACCTGGCCTGGCCTGGCCTGGGCACCGCTGGTGGCGGGAGGAGCTCCTTCCAGGGAGTTGCTATGGAGCTCTGAGGACTGGCCGGCAGTGGGTAACGGAGAGGGAGCATTTCTGGTGACTCAAGCGGGTTTGGACCCGTGTGGAAGCCGCAGGGATGGGGTCCCCTCAGTGTCCCCTGTTGCACACCCGCTGCCTGACCAGTCAGGGAGCGCTCCATGTGACCAGTCCTCTCGCTCACGTGCTCGCGGTACCTTCGGACACATTGCACACTTGGGGAAGCCGTCCGGACCTCCCTCCTCCAGCTGTGTGTGAGCAGCAGCCAGCAGGACCCGCGAGCTTCTCTCTCCCATGTCTGTGTCTCCAACAAACCTTTCCCGGCTGCCACCGCGAGGTGTGAGAGCCGTCCTGCCCCGTTCTCTCGGAGAGCAGCCTCCTCCTGTGGTTGGCGTGGCATGCAGTCTGCCTGTCCCTCCCATCAGGATAAAAGCACAAGAGGAGAAGAGAGGCTGGATGGAGTCAGGAGGGGAAATGTCAACTCGGAGGTGCTCGCCGCGTGCCCAGGTGTGGGGCCCTCTGCCCTCTCAGGAGGGAGGGACTTCTGGGTGGGAATGCCTGGGGAGCCGTGCAGATGCGGGGATGCTGTGCCTTCTGCCTGCTCGTTGGAGCACTACTCAGCCCTGAAAAAGGAAAGGGCTGTGGTGTTCCTCTGTGCCATGCGTGAGTCCTGAAAACACGACCCTTAGAGAAGGGCAGCAGCCGCAGAAGACCACACGTTGTCGGGTTTCACCGTCTGAAAGTCCAGAGCAGGCCTGGTTGCCGGGGTCAGCGCAGTTGCCGGGGCTGGTGATGGAACAAGGCATGAGGGCCCCTGGGGGGTGGGGGGGATAATGTTTGAAAACTGACCTGTGTGGGTAGTCACACCTCTCAGTAAACTAAAAAGTGTTGAAATATAAAACAAGACCAACTAGCCAACTAAAAAGACCTGAGTCATGTTCACCCCGTTTGATTAAAAAAAAAAAGTGAAGAAAAGCACCAGGGACAAATGACACCATTGCCTGTCGCCGTAACTCATGCCAGGACGTCCCTCTGGGCTCTCCGCCCACGGCCCTGCCACGTGCAGAGCTGTCAGTGTGGCTGGTGTCCACTCACGCCCCCTCCTCCACCATGCGCGGTGTCATTACGATTCCAGGTCAGCGTGACCCAGAGACGGTCCGGGCCGTAGCCGGAAGAGGTGGGGGCACATGGAGAAGGCCGCGGGAGGGGGTTGCTGTCACATACCCCTGTTTCTTCTCCAAGCAGGGGAGGCTGCGTCTGGGGTGTGTTCGGGGCTACTCCTCTCCACTATGCGCTGTGCCCGCTGGCTTCCCGGGGGCCCACGCGGGAGCGGCGTGGGCAGGATGGAGACAGGCCGGAGCACCCGTCTGTCTAGCCCCTTCCCTGTGCATACCTCTGTTACAGCCACGGCTCCTGCTGAGCGGCTGCCCCTTTGTAAAGCTTTTCGATCCTGTGAGCACTGCCCCTGTCCCTTAGGAATGGGGGCTTCAGCGTCAGAGGTTGGTTCCCCCAACCCGGCCCACACCTCTACTGTGGGCCCCCTTCACGCCGCTCGCTCAGACAGGGCCCGTTCTGAGGGCCCCCGCTCCCTACCGGGTGGTGTGCCCCAAACACAACTGGCCTCTTGTTTCTCGCGGAGGTCCCACGGGCTTGGGGGGAGGGGACAAGGGACTGCTGTCTAAGGAAGACCGTTCCACAGCGGGACTGCCCGTGGCCATGCGATTTCCCACATCATCATACCTACGGTTACCACACATTCATCTCCTGCTGCTGAGCACTGGTCACTCATTGCCCGGTGTTGTCTGTGGCTTGGCGCAGTGATTATGGGCTTTGGATGGATTTCTAGAAGCCCAAGGGCCTGCCCATTCCAACGTGCTTCCAGGAGCGGCTGGACAGAGCTCTGGAAGGCAGCCCAACGCCAAGCTATGACGGCACCAGCCCAAAGCATGGCTCCCTCGGGCCCAGAGCCGAAACGGGCTCCAGCCACCAGAGTGGGAAGTGGCCATTTGGTCTGGGGGACAGTCTATCTTGGAGCCTCAATGACAGTGACGACTTGTTCCGTGAGCTTCGCCGGCTGGCACGGCCACCTGTGCCCCGTGCCCTGGGCCAGAAGTCGGGCCTTGTTTTGGAGAAACCTGCCCTGGCCTTGGCAGAAACGGCCTGCACCCCAGTCCGGCTGCTCCCCGACTGCATGACCCAGCCGCCGAGGGGCCTCTTTGAGCCCCAAGCTTGCAGAGTCATGGGGTCAACCGGAAAAAATCTTGACAGTGCTGGGCGCCTTGCCGGGCCGTGCCAGGCAGGACGGTGGCCGTATTGACACCTACGTTTCTGCCGAGGATGTTTTAGGAGAGAGTTTGGTGTTATTTCCCATGTAGCTCCACCTCTGTGAGTGCCTCGCACGCACGTACGAGCACGCTGCCTGCTGTGCATGACTCGGGCCGCTTAGGCCAACAGCAAGAACCTCACCACCATCGTCCTTGCTTTCCCAGGGGAGCCCGAGGGTGTCCTCCTGCATGACCGTGGGGCGCCGGCTGCTATTTTGGTCGCCAGCTGATTATTCCTGCTAATTTAATTGGGGTGTCCTTCATGAGTTCATTGGGCAGCCGGTGTGTGGCACGCCGTGGCCTCTGGGACCTTCCCGAGTTGCCACCCTGCACCTTGGCTGGGAATTGATTTTGGAATCTCTGGTTCTCAGGTGGAAGTCCCCTACCCCCCGCCGTGTGCACATCCTGTGTGCTATGGACAGTCTCTTGGTGACGAAGGTCACCATGCCCACTCTTGCCCACGTGGGAGGAGGTGAGGAGTGAGTTGGGAGTCTCCAGATGGAGAGTGAGGAGCCGCGTTCCTGCCGTGGGCAGCTCACCTCCCCCGCCTGGGAGCACTGAGTGGGCACTCGACCATTCGTCTGCCGTCCCCAGGCACCTGCCAGGGCATGCTCTGGGCCTGGCCTTGGGGACACGGTGTGGTGAGACTCCCATTCACCCTTTCATTGCCACACTCCCTCGTTCCGTCAGCGTTGATGCGAACTCAGAGCTCAGAAGCGAATGGTGGACCCTGTCCTTGTGAGTCCAAGCGGACAAGTAATTGTTAGGGGGTGTTGGGTCCTGTGCTTCTTCTGGGGGTCCGGAGGGCATCTGGCTCCATGGTCAGAAGCAGCACCCAAAGAAGACCTCAATCAAGTCTGCGCCCCAGGGACCCTGCTCCCCTGGACTCCGCATGTGTCCCCATCTCCCTGCCACAGCCCAGGGTCCACTATGGTGCTGGTTCCCGGTCTGGGTACCTGGCTACGTGATGGCCATGCCACAGCTCTGAGCAGCCTGTGTGAGTCACCGTTCTCCAGCCCTGCTCATAGCCTCAGTTTACCCGTCTGTAAACCGAGGGTGAGAGCAGCTGGCCTCTGGGGGCTGGGAGGGGCTGGACTGCGAGATCTGCTGTGAAAGACCCTCAGATTGTCAGCCGGGAGGGGCTGCCGTCACGGCGTTCCAACTCTGCCTTGGTCCTTTCTGGCCCGAATCCCCAAAAACCTGTGCGGGGCTTGTGAAGCCTGGCTCCTTCTCAGTGGTGGTTCTGCTGCTGGAGCTGCTGGCCGAGCTCGGTGTGTCACTCCCCCTCCCAGGCCCTGGGAGAGCCCCCCCACCCCCGCAGCTCCACTCCAGCCTCACGTGGGCACCCTATCTTCCTTGACCAGCAGGGACTTATCACTGTGGCCTGTTTCAGTGGAATATGCCTGCTCCTCACTTTCGGAGACCGGACAATACGCACCCTGGAGGGGGTTCCACAGTCGGGGGTGGGGGGAGGTGGGGGCTGGGCAGCTCTGCAGGGGGAGCCCGGTCCCCCATCAGTGTGACCCACACTCAGTGGGCCAGGGGCTAGGGCAGGAAGGGCACGCACAGGGCAGGGGTGCCCAAGCCCCCCCCCTTTCCCGACACCCCCGAGACCTGCCTGTTCACGGGCGTGCTTCTGGCACCTGGAATGGGGCCCAGAGCAGGACGCGTGCTGGGCAGGTGAGAGGAGGGGAGGATGGAGGATTTGCTCTCCGCTGTGAGGCCACATGACCAAGGTCAGTCTGCACCTGCTCACGGGCAGGGCCTGCCTGTCAGGCGACTCGGAACCCTTTGTGCCGGCTTATCGTTTGCCAGCACGCCGGTCCCCGATTTGGTTTTCAGCCTGCCAGCCCGTGTGTGACATCCCGATTTGCACGTCAAGTGCACTTTTGTTGCTGCTGCTAAGGGAGGCCTGTCCCTTCTCCGACGACCCAACGACCCGCCTTGTCTTGTGCGCCCGCCCTTGCGGTGTCCACACCCCCTTGTCGGGCAGGCCTGGAGTGTGGGTGTTGCCGGGAGGCGTGGGCGTCTGTGCGGTCTGTGGGTGCCCGCCAGGCACTTCCTTGTGCACGTGGGGGACTGGGGAGGCTGAGGCACACTTGCAGGGAGGTTTGATGGAGGGATGATGTGTTGAGGTGTGAGAGGGTGAAGGAAAGCGGCAGGTCTGGGGTCGTGCCTGGCGACAGGCCACAGCAGAAGCACTTACTCCCCTCTGCGTGAAGGGGCGTGCCTGTGTGTGGGTGTCCGTGCACGTGTGTATATGAATATGTGCAGTTGTTGGGTGTGTGCACGTGTGCAAGTGGAGGCACTGGTTCCTGGTGAGCTCTCACGCGTCGGAAGGGGCCACCCAGAGGCGTGGGAGCCCAGGGAGAGGGCGTGGCCATCCGAGGAGAGGGGTGTGGTGAGCCAGGGAGAGGGCGTGGCCATTCGAGGAGAGGGGTGTGGTGAGCCAAGGAGAGGGCGTGGCCAGCCCATGGAGGGGCGTGGCCAGCCCGGGAGAGAGGGCGTGGTCATCTTAGGGAGAGGGCGTGGCTCCAGGCCCGCAGGAAGGGAGTGGAGGATCAATACCCCATCAGACGTCTTCAAACTTTTTATAAAAACGGCCCACTTTTGCAGTACTGGTCTACCTGGTCCGTACCTCCATTAGTAGGCCTTCCAGCTTTCATGATGGGCAGTAGTGGAGCAACCAAACGGCACCGAGAGCTGGGGACAGGCTGGCACCCGCTGGGCTGAGCACGCGTATAAGCCGCCATTCCTGTTATTACGTGGCTCATCTCACATTTTTGTGTTAAAATACATGTATCGTAAATTTACCATTTTAAACATTTCGAGTGTCCAGTTTCGTGGCCATTACGCGGCCACTGTCACCACCACCCACCTCTTGACCGTTTTTATCTTCCCGAATGGAAACTTCATGCCGGTCAGACATCCCCACCCCCTGGCCCCTGGCACCCACCTCCTTCCTACTCGGTCTCCGTGAACTTGACTTCTCCCGTGACCTCAGAGAAGTTTCTCCTGGGGCTGGCTTCTCTCACCGAGCGTGCTGTCCTCCAGGGCAATCCGTGTCCCGGCAGCTGCTGGTGTTCCCTTTCTTGTTAAGGGTGAATGACATTGTGTGGTGGGCGTAGAGCGCGGTTTGTCTGTCCACTACTCACCGCGAAGGGGACGTCTGGATGGGCAGGACTGGCACCTCTCGGCGGCTGCGGATGTGCTGCTCTGAGCAGTGGCTCTTTCAGACCCTGCTTCCCGGGCTTTATCACAACATTCCCAGAGGTGGGACGGCTGGGCCACGTGCCCATTCTGTGTCCGGTCTTCTGAGGACTGCTGTTGCGTTTTGCATCAGGCTGCACCATCATGCGTCCCCACCAGCCATGCGGCAGGGTTCCAGTGTCTCCACATCCTCGCCAGCACTTGCTGTGTTCTGTGGTTCCGATGGTACCAGGGTGGGAGTGAGGTCCCAGCAGACTTACGTGCAGACCAGGAGTGGATGGGCGGGTAGAGGGGTGGTGACAGTCTGCTCGTTGTAGTCAGATTCCTTGGCTCGAGTGTCCCTGTGGATTGGAAAATAATATTTCTTTCAAAGTTTTCTGTAAAAGTGTTCCCACCTTCCTTCCCCGGTTATCCCACTCACAGTATTTTGATGTCACAAAGCTATCCGAGAAGCCACAGTGTTCATGACCACACCTGGGCCGCAGCAGCACAGATGCACGGTGTCGAGGCTGAATCGGGGTATGCCTGGTGGCGGTTGTGAGGACATGCCCCCACTTATGTGAATCTTGAAAATTAACCTGCTGTTCCCCACACAGAGGAAGTTTTGGTCTTAAGTCATCACTAGAGAAAACATGCAGTGACTCAGCCCAGGAGGCTGCCCGTGACTACGAACATCTGCCTTCAAGGTGAAGTCCTCTTTACACCTGCCTTCCCCATGTCCCGTTTCCTGGACGCATGCCCAGCTGGAGACAGTGGACAGAGATGGCTCCTAGGAGCATGGGGGAAATCCAGGGGCCCGAGTGTGAGGGAGTCCCCCTTCCTAGCTGGGAGCCTGGGGCATGCTGGCTTCTGTCCCTGTGAGATTGCCCGTCCCCTGTACTGCACGGTAGGTGATAGGCCCACCTCCTGGGTCTGCAGTGAAGACGGAGTGAGATAATCATAGGTACCCCCAAAGGCGAGTCATTACTGAAGAATTACACTAGGTGGGGCCCAGGAAACCTGGGGTGTGGCCTTGACTTAGTTTCCCCATTTGCAGACCCTTTGATTTCTGGGACGCGTCATACCCTTCTGCAGTCGCTCAGCTGTCTCGCACTCACGACCTCAGTAGATTGTCCCAGGACGTCACCATCTCTGAGTTAACCCTGAGGACACGGAGGCACAGAGAGGTCTAGGGACTCACCTGGAGTCACACAGCAAGGTGGTACCTGATAAGAGACAACGAGATAACAACTCAACTGGGCAACACATGTGGGTGAAGGTGTCAGTGCCAGGCTGGCGTTCGGAGCTGAGGCCCTGCATGTAGGTCTCTGTCCATGTGCTGCCCCCACCCCTGAGAGCTCTCCCCCGGCTGAGAGAGGAGAGGGGGCAGCTTTTCTGCCACAGCTCACAGCAGCCTGCCAGCTGGCAGCCAGACACACCTAGAGTCCGTCCTTTCCCCACTGAGCCCGAGCGGACAACGTGGGGCTGCCCGGCATCCGGGGCTGACCAGAGACTCAGGAGGGAGACCGACGGCTGGCCTGAAAACAGGCGGGGAATGCCGGGCTGGTTGTGCTGCTGGCCCCCTGTCTAGGGCTGGGCCCCTGTCTAGGGCTGGTCCTCTGTCTAGGGCTGGGCCCCTGTCTAGGGCTGGCCCCCTGTCTAGGGCTGGGCATGCCCTTCCCCACCTTGATGAGCCTGAGCTCTCTGAACCTACGTGCCCTCAACCGTGAGGTGGGGATGAGGGGTCAGCCTCACTGGGCTGTTGGAGAATCTTGGTGCTGGCCATTACATCAACGTAAGGACCTGACTGTAGAGAGGTGTGTGTGCCCCCGGGGTCCCTAGTGATCAAGTTCTTGGCATATGCACCGGGGTGGTTTGGGACATGCCACATTTTCTGGGTCATAACAGCCAGAGCCTGAGTCCCAGTGACCTGATGTCCACCTGCACATATCCCCACAAGGACTATATGAAATGTCTTCCTCATTTCTAAGAAGAGGTTAGGCATCACCTCCTCCAGGAAGCCTTCTCACTCCCGGTCCCCTCTGCACTGCACACTCAGCCAGGAATCAGCTTTCACAGGGACACCAGGCTGACCTCAGTCTGTTTTGTGTCCCCCACCTCACCGTCTGTGTCCCTGGTGCCGCCAGCAGGCAGCACATGGCTGTCGAATGCACAAAGGCCAGGATACACTATTTTGTTTTGCCTTATTTCTGTTTATTTATTATTTGATTTTAGAAAGAGGAGAAGGGAGAGAGACAGAAAAAGAGAAACGTGGATTTGTTGTTCCACTCATTTATGCATTCAGTGGGTGATTCTTATCTGTGCCCTGACCGGGGATCAAACCCACAACCCTGCCATGTCAGGGTGACGCTCTAACCCACTGAGCCATGTGGCCAGGGGTCAGAATACTATTAAAATACAAATCACTATTATAATAAGAACGGTGATAATAGTTATCATTATTACAGCCTTGGGCTTTGGGCAGCTGGCCGCTCTGTCTTAAGGGTCCTCTTGGCATGAGGGTCCTTCTAGGTCAGCTGGAAGTGGACGGTTCCTGCAGAGAACTGGCTCCTGCCTGTGCCCAGGTTTGATTCTCTTTGTTTTAATCCTTAGAATGGATGTTCAACCCTGCCCCGCCCTCTATGGGGACGTCCCTAAGCCGTGATCTTAGTCTGATTCACTGGCGCTCACGGGGATTTCTGCCTCTGTGTCCCTGAAATAATTCTCCTATTTTCACCGGTCCCCCAGTGTAAAGAGATTGAAAACCACCGTCTTAAATCATGCTGGTCAGGGAGACGGAGGACAGGGACCCAATTAGTGCCATCTGCACAGCCAAACCCAGGACGGATGAAGTCAGGGAAAAGACAAGAACCCAATTAGAGCCAGGCAGACCCGAGATAAAGTGAAGCAGAGAAGCCAACCTGGAGGATGCTCCTCCATGCTGACGCATCAGCTTCTTACAGACACACCCGGAGCTGCAGAGTGCTCTGTGCAGCTTCCCCTGGGGCTCCCACCCGCAGCGGCCCCGGGCTCACCCCTGCGCCTGTCCCCAAGACCTCAAGCTTCCCCCTGAGTCCACAGCAGCCCCACTGGACTATCCCGTGGCTCTTTCTACCCTAAGCCTTTCCTTGTGTCACTGTCCCCAGGTGTAATAAACACACTTTCAAAACCTCCTGGACTTGTGTTGTGAAATCTTCCCACTCAAAGTCAGGTACTCGTGACCCACTCTATCCCCCGTCCCGGTCCCCAAGGGAAGCCTGGACACTGGTCAGAATGCAGCATGACCCCTGGGCAGAACGCCCCTGGACGTGCGGCTGTAGAAAGGCACGTGTGCAGGGCTGTGGGGTCTGGTGGGGCCCACACAGTGACACCCCACAATGGAGTGCCCGCTGGCCGCATGGAGAGGGCTCTCCAGCCTGGCCTCTGCCACGCGACCCAGAGCGCAGTGTTTGGGGAGGGGGCGGGGCTGGAAGAAGCCGGGGAAATTCCTGGGCAGGAGGAACAGTGAAATGGAGACGAGATAGTCAAACAAGGCCAAACAATTCGACCAGTGTACAGGCAGCTGGTGACGCCCATGACCTTCCCTCCCCAACCAAGGACACTTGAGAACAAGTGGTTTGTCGCTCTCTCTGACCAGAGAATAAACGGCTGAAATCAGTGTATTTCAACCAGCACCTATCCATGGATAGGTCCCCCAGAAATTTTATGGTGGTCCCCAAAAGAGTTAACCACCCTGTCAGACTCCTACTCACGTTTCAGGGCTCCACTCAAACCCTCCCAGGGTCCTCCCCGACCTGGGAGCCCCTCCTCCGGCCTAACACCCTTCCCTGCTTCCCTTGTTAAAACTTCCCTGTGTCGGAACTTAACCTGTGTGCGTGCGTTTTCCTTGCTGGTCGGCGAGGACGCCTGGGATGGGAGCAAGCCTGGTGTCTGCACAGCACACTGACATCTCTGGGAGGCGTGAGCGAGGTGTGAGAGGGACTGGACGGGGCAGGTAGCCACGGTCTCAGGTCCCAGGCACGCGCGTCTGCCTCCCAGGGCCTTGTGACCCACGGAGGGTGCCTGCTCGTGGGCAGCCCTCTCCGTGCGGCCGGTGGGCACTCCATCGTGGGGTGTGGCGGGGGCTCTCTCCCCGACCCCCAGCCCCAGGAGGAGGCAGGCTGCTGCCCTCTTGTGGGGTTTTTTGTACCCCCTCGGTGTCAGCTGGTTTGCTTTACTCAGGAGCAGTTATGTGAAGGCTCCTGTCTCCTCTGGACGGAAGGGGCCCTGTGGCCAACGGCATGGCCAGTGGAGTGGCTGGCCGCGTGGACTACAGAGTGACCAACAGCATGAGCGGGACTGTGCCTGGCCATGTGTACTGACCGATGCTGACCAGCAGAAGGGCTGAGGCTGCCCAGCTCAGGACACGGGTATGGTCCTCTCTCGGAAGAAGCTGCTGGCCGACTGCCCCTCTCCCCTCTCCCAGGTGCTGATTTGCTTTGTGTCGCTCCTTCCTGGATGTCGGGACAGCTCAGTGATGTCTGTCGTCACCTCTGCCACGTTCTGTGCATGAGACAGAAGTCACTGAGCCTAGCCTAAGTCCAGGAAAGAGGAAATTAAGCCTCACCTTTGGAGAAAAGGTGTGTGACACGTTTTGTGGACATGTTTCAGATCCACCCGGGCTCTGACCACTTCTTGGCCCATCCCCGTATTTTGCAGCTGTGAGAGATGACGTTTAGAGAAAGGGACTTGCCCCGGGTCACACGGAGAGTGGGGACAGAGGTGGACGAGAGCTCCGGCCTCCTAACTGCTGGCCAGAACGCTTGGCTCCTCAGCATAATAATGATTTGAATAACAGCTAATTGGTGGTTGCTGTGTTCCAGACAGCTTATCCTTTGTTTCCACACTGAGGGTAAAGGTACTTTGTACAGAAGAGGAAACGGCACAGGGAGGGTAAGCGTCTTGTCCAAAGTCACACAGCTGGTACGTGCTAGAGCCAGGATTCGGGGCAGATGCTGGGGGCCTGCAGGTGGTTGTGGGAGTGAGTCCCCCACACACAGACTGAGACCACCCCCGGGCATTGGGAAACGTGCTGTGGGAAGGGGACCCGCAAAAGCGGGGACAGGAGTGGCCTCCGTGTGTGAGAGGCTGCAGTGGGGGTGGCGGGAGGAAGTGAGGCCAGCCTCACCTGTCATCAGGTGTAGAGGGCCCGGCTCTGACTCAGGGTGACCGTGCAGGGTGTGCAGAGGAGGAGGGGTGTGATCTAGTTCAGTCTGAGTGGGGTGCATCCAGCTGCGTGTGGGGAGCCAGGGAGGGGACCGTAGCCATGGGAGGGGGAATGTTGGGCTGCCAGGATTGGCTGGTGGATAAGGCAGGGGTGTGTAAGACAGGGAGGGGCAGGTAGTCCCAGGCCTTTGGCCTGGGCACCTGGAATAACCAGGTGATACCCGTTAGACATCTCACCAGAGGTGCTGAGGGGGCCAGTGGGTGAGCCAGTCAGCCGTTTGCAGGGGAGCCTGTGTCGGGGTGCCGGGGCCAGGCTGGAGGGCCGCAGGTGCCCGCAGGCTGGGTCTCCACGGTTGGGTGGGCACTGGTCGGAGGGTTCAGGGTCTCAGGGCCAAGGCTCCGCCCTTCTTCCTCACACCCTTGATGTGACTGAAGCACATTAAACGTTCCTGACAAGGCGCTCGTGTGAACAGGATCTTGGGTTTTGTTCAAGGTCACTCACTGATCCAGGACTGAATCTTCAAGTCCCTGGAAGCTTCCCCAGCCTTGTCAACACTGTATAATTCCTTCCAGATTCTTCTTTGGGAGAAAGACGGACTGACTGCTTCCCAGTAGGTTGAAACACTCAAATATGTTTCCCTTTCTCCTGAAAAGAACGAGGCGTGTGCGGGCTTCCCCAAGGTGGTCTTTCTTTGTCTGCAGAGCAGTGGAAAAACCATCCGCAATCATGGGGTCAGAGGCCCGCCTGGGGAGACTGGCCATTGTCCCCCGCAGTTCACGGAGGGCACGTGAGACTGGGAGGCAGGATGCAGGAGCACACGGCTGCGCGGGGCACCTGTCCTGGCTGCACCGCCCAGCACGGAGCCCGCTGCCCCTCCTGCTGGCAGAGTGACCTTGCGGGTCCTTTTGCTCATCTGTACGCAGGGGGCGGGCGTGGTCCCCATCTCACAGAGTTATCGTGTGAGGGGGAAATGGAGGGACTGAAGCAAAGAGCTCGGGCGCTGGCGCCCGCGCAGGAAGTGCTGGTCGCTACAATTTGCTTTCAGTCCCGTCCGCGTCACCCAGCCGTCCCTGCAGGGGGCGCAAGAGCTCTTTCCGGATCATCATGTTATCCCATCACCCCTCTGCTCAGTGTCCCGCCATGGCTCCCTATTGCTGGGACAGACCAGCCCCCAGCCACCCCCTGTCCTGCGTGGGCACTTTGCTCCTCAGCCCTGCCTGTCACCCCACAGCTGCTCGGGGCCTCACCCCCCACCCCCAGCCTTGGCTGCTGAGACCGCTGCTCTCTGGGGACTCAGCTGGAGGAGGAGGAAGAAGAAAACATCATTTTTTTCCCCAAAAAATGTAATTTGCACAGGAAGGGTGTCTTACCTGCAGAGGCTGCTTCTGTGAGGTCCTGTGCACATGGACAGGTGGCAGCTGTCTCCGCCTGCAGGCATGTGGCAGGGACGGTGTAGCCCACCCGGCCTCTGAGGAGTGGAGGTGGGTTTTGTGCCCAGGGGCTGCTTGCCCATGGGTCCCCCAGAAGTCTCTCTGGTTGCCTCCCCTGACCCTTTGGCCTTGGGACACTTGACTCCACCTCTGTCCCCCCTCAGGGAGTCCTGTGCAGGTGGCCCTCTGTCCACCTTTGATGGCATCCATCCCAGGACCCGGCACGGAGCTGGGCTTCGCCAGCACCTCCTGGGACCTGACAAGCACAGACAAACACAGGGGCAGGGAGCTCCTTTTTTCAGCAGCGCTCCGTCCGCACCCTGCTGACTGGCGCCGGCCAGCCAGGAGGACTTTCTGCACTTGCTCTGATGGAGGAATAGTCAGATCATAGCATCCCAGCATCTCCTGTTGGCCAAAGGACCTTGAAGACAGTCCCCCCATCCCTGGTTTAATTCTGCACACTGTCTGTGCCAGCCCAGATGCTTGCATAACTCTGGGGATGGCGGAGGGGTGGGGCTCTATTTTTCAGGAGCAAACATTCTGTCTTGAGATGCCTGTAACAAGTTTTTCCCATGGGGAGTGGTGATCTCTGTATACCCCCCCCCCCTTCAGTGCGGCTCTGGCTACCTGCTTCCTGCCCCAAGGCAGCTGTGCCGAGGCTGGGGGCCGCCCCCAGCCACTCCTCCCCTGCTGGGGGTCTCCGCTGGACAAAGTCTGACCGCCCGAACGACTGGCCCAGCTTCATTTTTCAGATCAGGCGACATAATGAACTCTGGGACGGGCTTGTTTTGGTGGCTGAGAAAATGCCTGTGGGAAGGAAGCCTCCAGAAGTCAAGATGTCACCCGTCACCTGACAGAGACCTGTCACTGTGGCCATGCTGGTGACAGTTCCCAGCAGATCAGCCCCTGGATGCAGCAGGAAACCTGTGGCCAGAGGAAGTCAGTGTCCTTGACCGTGCGGGCTTGCTCAGGACTGGGATCCTGTTTGGATGTGTGCTTCTCATTCTAAATGCATCCTTCCTTCCTGGAAGTCCTGTGCCCTGCAGAGTCTATAATTCTCACCAGGGGGACAGCAGAAGCATTCCGAGAGGGCTTGAAACCTTGACCGGATGGTTTTCAGGCTTCAGCTCCCTGTCTTCAGCCTTGTCCAGGATGTATTGATTGTTTGCCGCAAATATCCTTTACGATTGACTGTTTACGGGAGGAAACCTTTTGGGCCTCTTCACACCGAGCGGGTAGCTGGCTGAGCGTGTCAGTAGGACGCTGGCCCTGGGCCTGCTTCGTGCTTGGGGAGGACACCTGAGCGTGAGACATACCTCTGCTCGGTCCCAATGCAGAGAGGTCGGGGCGCCCGTCTCTCCTGGGGAACGGGGGCTTTTTGAAGATCTTTTTTCTTATTCAGTGAGAGGAGGGGAGGCAGAGACAGACTCCTGTATGTGCCCCTACCCAGATCCACCCAGCATGTCCACTAGGGGGCGATGCTCTGCCAATCTGGGCCATTGCTCTGTTGCTCAGCAACTGAGCTATTCTTAGCACCTGAGGTGGAGGCCATGGAGCCATCCTCAGTGCCCTGGACCAACTAGCTCCAATCCAGTCATGACTGTGGGAGTGGGGCCAGGGGTAGAGGGGACAGAGAGAAGCGAGAGGGGGCGGAGTGGAGGAACAGATGGTTACCTCTCCTATGTGCCCTGAAGGGGAATCAAACCTGGGATGTCCACACTTTGGGCTGACGCTCTTCCACTGAGCCAACTGGCCAGGGCCGGAGAAGATCTTTAGTAAGAGCAACATCACCACCTGGTCTCATTAACTCTTTGAGTAGTATGAACGTTCATGTACCTCCTCGTGACTCCTGACCATCCAGAGTACCATTGTACAAAAATTTTTGTTTTAAAAATGTGTAAGGCAACATTAAAAAAAAAGGCAAATGTATGTTCTTGTCTTCATAAATTGGTTTTCCAACAAACGTGATTTTAAGTTAATAAAACTGGAACTGGAACTAATTTTATGTTTTTAAAAACTCACTCCCTGGGGTCAGTGAGCATGAAAACAACTCACTCCTCAGAGGGTTAACAAAGTTCTGTGAAACGGGGGAAGGCCAGCCGTTCACTTACTCATCTGCTTCTTCATTCAGAGCATGGACCTCACCTCCCAGCAGGTGTCAGCTCAGAAGTGGAGACCCGCATTTCTCGTTTCTCCCTGTCTCATTCCAGACGGCCCTCTTCTCATTCCTTCCCCTGTTCCTAATGTCCTTGATTCCCAGACGGGGAATGCCAACGGGTAGGATTTGCTGAATGTCCCACAGCAGGGAGGCGTGGGGGTTCCAGACCTTCTGTGGGGTCAGGTCTGCGTGTCCACGTGCATCACTGGTGTTCCCACGGACACAGGGACAGGGTGTGAGAATGGGCCCTGCCCAGTGGCCCCATAGACGCACAGGGACAGGCTTCTGTTCCCCCGCTCGATGGGCTCTGGGCAGCAGGAGGTGGTGTCTTCCACAGAAGGTGCGGCGTCAGCTGTAGTCTGTAAGTTCTGGGTCCAGCTCTGACCTCCAACAACATCCTTCCTGGCTCCGTGACCCAGTGTGGACGCCTTGCCCTGGTGACCTCTGCCTCCTGTCCTGCGTGCTCACCGTCCTCGGGGCCTTTTGAGCCACGTGCCCTCCCCCAGCACACCCTGTCCTCGTTCCTGTGCTGACCCCTCCGCCTGGCACACACTCCCCACTCCACTGAGCACGTCATCCGAGTCCCTGTGTACCAGATGCCCTGGAGCTTCAGGCAGAAGACAGTGAGCACTGGGACTTACCCGCTGCTCCAGGGCTCGTAGCTGAGTGAGCTGACAGCTGCAGGGGGGAAGGTATTCCTGGGTCAGGCGAGGGGTGCATGTGGGGGGAGGAGCCGTCTGTGTAAAGGCCCTGAGGTGGCTGGTTGGAGAAACTGTAAGAAGCCCAGTGACTCAGGACCAGGTCCTGCCTGGTTCCACCCAGTACCCTTCTTGGGCTGACTTCACAGTCAGAGAGCTTAAGTCTGAATCCTGGTTCTGTTGCTGCTTTTAGTTTTGTTACCTGGGCTGATGGCTTCGCCACCTGAAGCCTCAGTTCTCTCATCTGTGAAATGGGGGTGAGGGGTTGGGAAAGAGACTATGCTAATAATAAGACGGACTCTCAAGGTTTTGGGGAAGTCTAAAGGAGCACGTATAATACACTCTAAATGCTACCCTGATCAATAATTTTTTTTTTTAGTAAGCGAGAGTCAGGGAGGCAGAGAGACAGACTCCCACATGCACCCCAACGGGGATCCATCAGGCAAGCCCTCTATGGGGTTGATGCTCTGCCCCTCTGCTGCTCTGTTGCTTGGCAACTGAGCTGTTTTAGTGCCTGAGGCAAGGCCATGAAGCCATCCTCAGTGCCCAAGGCCAGCTTTCTCGAATCATTCGAGCCATGGCTGCAGGAAAGGAAGAGAGAGAAAAGGGGAAGGGGTGGAGAAGCAGATGGGTGCTTCTCCTGTGCGCCCTGACTGGGAATTGAACCTGGGACTTCCACACACCTGGCCAATGCTCTACCACTGAGCCAACCGGCCATGGCCCCACGATCAATAATCAATAGGCACTGTTATTTTTCCTCATTATGATTATTACTCCTTTTGTGCAAAACTGACATGACTTGTGCAGGCAGTGCAGGCTAGTGGGTAAAGGCACAGGCTCTGCCATGAAACACTGGAGTCAAGTAAGTGTCGGCTCCTCTGCTCTCCTGCTGTGTGACCTTGGACAAGTCACTTAACCTCTCTGAGCTGCATTTTCTTTATCCACCAACTTGGGAGAGTTCTAAGGGGGACTTCTGGTGTGTGCTCGTGTGTGCTGGCAGAAGTACTGCGTACGTGAGGCCGCACGCCTTGGTCATGCCAGGAGAGGGGACGCGGGGCAGGGACGGAGAGGTCAGGCGCGGCTGGCGCCGGGGAGGCTGTCAACCTGCCCATCCCACCCGGCCGCACCGCTCGCCGGGCTCCGACAGGCACGCAGTCCTCACGCAGTGGAAATAGAAGCGGCTCCAGCCGGTGGGAAAGGGGAAGGCTACCTGGGTGCTGCACCCCTCCAGGGGGCAGCGGTCACTCAGTGAGTTCACACACGAGGAGTGACCAGGACAGGGCTCGGTGTGGGGGAGCGCCGAGTCAGTGTTCGCTGTTGTAATGATGACAGTAATAATTATGTTGTGATGACGGCTGTGGGGGGGCGACAAGCTCCTCTCCCCGCAGGCTTCTTCCCGCTGCTCTAACAGGTGGGCAGGAGGCAGTTTAACAAGAGACACACATGCGTATGGGAGCCTGCACGCCTGGGAGAGTGAGGGACCCCCATGCAGGAGAGGCTCAGACACAGAGAGGGGCCATCCTGAGCTGGGGGGGAGGCCGTGCACCCTGGGGGCTTCCCAGGGTCCGTGCAGGAGGTCAAGAACAGATGCTCAGTAGATAGAAGTGTGTCGTGTCCTGCAGTTAGGGGGAGATGTTCTCTCTGGTCTAGGTAATTGCGGGGCGGGGCTGGGGGGTAACAGGTTTCTCCTGAGCCTGCAGCTGAAGTTGCCCTTGGCTCGGAACAAACTGCCCGCCGCTGAGGCACATCGTGGGTGACTTTCTGACCCTAAACACGGTCACCGTCACTTTCCAAGCAGCTGTGCTTGGAATCATTGACATGTGTCATGAACTCTTAAGACAGACATGGGTCCCCTTTCCTGGTGAGGCTCTGGGTTATCTGGGGGTGCACAGATGCGGGGTTGCCTGGTCCAGACAGGAAGGTGAGAAGTCCGAGCTGGGTCCAGGCAGAGTGTCCCCCCAGGGACAGCCCCCAGGCTCTTGTCCAGAGCTGGTGTGCCCCTTTAGTCTCTTTAGACTGGGGTGATTTTGAAAGTCTGAGAAGGCCAGAGGGGTGTCTGGGTGAAAACTGAGTCAGGACCAAACAATAGACCTTGCAGCTGTGACTTCCACCCTCCCTCTGGCCCTGACAGATTAGAAAGCAGGCGACAGGGGCTGCAGAGGCCAGGAGGTGGGGAGCTGTTCCCACGGGCCATGAGGCAGATGGTTGGGATCCCTTCCTTTCTGTGGGCTGGGACTCCACAGCGCTGGCCGAGGGAGAAGCAGCAGGATCTGGCTTTATTTTTAAGATGGAGAGAAAACCTTAAAGAAGCTTGTAAGCGTTTTGCAGAATGGATCTCTGTAGATGTCATTTGCATAACAAGTGTCTAAATCATCGGAAATAGGGAAGAAGCTGTGAGTTAGGGGGAGCAGCCAGCCTCTGGGCACGGAGGCCTGTGAGCCCCTTTTCCAAGGGGCTGACCACAGCTCGGGCTTGGGGTTCCTGCAAGGCCCCAGGGAGAAGGAGCATGGAACACGGAGCGCTTTCTCTTAGAAAGGACCCGTGATTGCAGGTAGACGGGACCGTACAGGTGAGGGGCCTGTGGTTCCAGCTTCCGGAACTTTCCCTGGAAAACTGCCTCTGGTGGTGAGTCAGACACGGGGTTTCAGCAAGAAATCCTTCCTCAGTGTCTGCTCTGCCCCACAGGCTGTGTGACCTTGACCTGGCCTTCTCCCCTCCATGGATCCCAAGGGAGGATGCAGGCACCAGAAAAGGACAGTGACCAATGGAGGCTTCCTCCTGAGGGAAGAGAGGAACAGCAGGAGGCCAGTTAAAGACCCCCAAGTCGGCAGGTGCCCTGTGGACATGCTGTTCGAATCGCCACACCCGCTAGTCTAATGTAATAGCTGCTTACTGTGTCCCTTACTTTTCCTCCTGCTTCAAAGTTGAGTGCGTGCCGGGCCGAGATGCCAGTGATGTGGTAAAGCTTCCTCTCCCACTCAGAGCTGCCCCTCTCTGCAGGGTGCGAGTGTGTGCACGCACACCCTTGGGGTCTGTCCCGGCGTCCTGTCTGCTCCTTGTGTGTGCCGAGCACACTGGCACGCACACACATCAGTGCTCGGGCCCGTGCTTGGCTTTGGTGGCTCTGGTCCTGGCTCCGTGGTGCCCCACTGCCATCCGAGCCCCCCCGTCAGCCTCAGGGTCGGGCTGGCCCAAGGCTCAGAGCGTGCCACCAGCCGTCCTCTTAGCTCCGCTGTCCACGCTGGCCTCGCGCTCAGTCTGTGTGCGGCGTGCGGTAACCCTGGCGGCCCTCCCGAGAGGAGAAGCTTTCTCAGCAGTGTAACCGGGTAAGAGCTTGTACCGCTCTCCACACAGCAGCCCAGGAGTCGAGTGACGAGGGGTCGAGACAAGGGGAGCATTTGGAAAGCCCGTGAGTCCAGAATATGGTGGACCACCTGAGACAGTCCAGAATTCAGGCTACTTCTATGTCCGGGGCCGGGGGGATGGGAGCAGGTGGAGGTCAGGAGGTGAGTGATGACCGCAGACATCTGGATGACAACAAGGGTCCAAGGAGGATGGGGAAACTCCTTTGCTTTCTGCCCATACACTCTGGTTGCCATGGTCCCCACCATGACGTTCCTATAAATATCTTGACAAACAGGCGTTACTTCTGCGTCTCCTGTTCCTTATCTTGGGGAGGAAGCATTGAGCAGGGAGGTGGTTCCTGCCATCCCTAGGCGACGGGCGAGGTTACTGTGTGTGCGCGTGTGCGCACAGGACTAGCTGCAAGGGAGTCTGGGAAATGGAAGTTTCCGTTTTTCCAGAGACGAGTGTACAGGAACCGACACGTCAGGGGAACTGGACAGGCTGGAGCAAGATGAAGGCAGAAGGACCGGTCATTTTACCCGATTGCAGCCGCAGTTCTGCTGCCAGGTCCGGCGTGGATCTGCGGGGCTCGCTCACACGTCCATCCTCTCAAACCTATTGTGGAAACAAAAAGGAGGAACTCTGTGGACTGCAGGTCAAGGTGATGTGCTCGCCCTCTGGTCTGGTGTGATGGAGGGTTAACTGCCCCCGGCCACATGGACCAGGAAAGCCTGCAGGGCTCCTCAAAGGAGAAAGGAGGGACTGTGGATGTGGACAAGGGGATAGAAGGCAGGCAGGGGGCGTAGCCACCGATGTCCCCAACCCCAGCCAAGGCACTGGAGCATCCTGGGACCTGACGTTTCCCCACAACTGCTGTAAAACCCAACTCAGAGTTCTTAAGAGCCACACGTAATGTCGCGGGTGGCAGAACCTGGAATGGAGAGAGAAATTGAGACAGGGATAAAAGGAGAGTGAAGGAGTTCCTGCTGGGGCTGCTGGCCATGGGGCTGGATGCCAGGCGGAGGCACTGGACACGGATAGGGGTGAGCAGGGTGAGGACTGAGCTTCCAGGACACCACCGCCAGGGAGGAGGGACAGCACAGCTTGCACAACCTGGTGCCTCTTGCTGACTGACTCATTCAACATGTGCGCCAGCCCCCTCTTCCCGTGCCTTCCTGTACACTCGTCTCTGGAAAAACGGAAACTTCCATTTCCCAGACTCCCTTGCAGCTAGGGTTTAGCAGGTGACCTCTGCTCGTCTGGGCAAGATTTAGAAGGTGACCATGAGCGATGCAGAGGTATGGGGGGGCCGAGTGGGTCCTAGCCGGCAAGGAGCAGAGCCGTCTGGTTCTCCCACAGAGGCAGGGCCCAGTGTCCAAGCCTGAGATTCATGGGCTGTGGGGTTTCCATCACATCAGTGTTGGGCTGAGTTAAGTGGATGTGCAGGTGACTTACCATCACCCTGCTAGCAGACTCAGCCGGGATCCCAGTGGCCTTGACCCTTGTGTGGAAGAGGCCTGCGCTGTCCTGTGCGGGCCCCCAGGGCACCCTAGTGGACCCAGCTCCTGCGGCCCACACACAGGTTCTGCAGTGATGGCTTAGTCTGTGATGGGCGGTCTAACGGTGGGCAGCGTAGCCCCTGCCGGTGTTAGCCACCTCTTCCTCCTCCTCCTCTCACTTGCCTGCCCTCCTGCCTTCACCTCCTGTGTGAACTCCTCACACCAGAACCCTCCCCTCTGGGTGCAGCTGGGGCAGCCCTAACTGAGGCCCCGTGGCCTGATCACGCATGCGTGTGAAGTCTTGTCCTGGCTCTGGAAGACCTGCTGGGGACAGTCCCCTGGGCAGGGGACTAAGGGGAGTGAGGGCTGCTTCTGCGACCTCATATCTGTTCACACCGCTTTTTTTTTTAATTTTATTTTTATTTTATTCATTTTAGAGAGGAGACACAGAGTGAGAGAGAGAGAGAGAAAGGGGGGAGGAGCTGGAAGCATCAACTCCCATATGTGCCTTGACCAGACCAGTGCAGGGTTTTGAACAGGCGACCTCAGTGTTCCCAGGTCGACGCTTTATCCACTGCGCCACCACAGGTCAGGCCTGTTCACACCGCTTTGGAAAGTCATCCTGTTCCTGGCTCTCACCCTCATCAGCAGGACCCAAAGGGCTCCAGGACGCCTGGATGCCCACCACCTTGTCCACACGGACCCCGTGACCATGGGGACACACGGGCGTCATCCGCCCGAGTTCTGCCCACCGCTCTCTGCCCTAGGACTGGTGTTACTATGCCATGGGATGTAGGGGCATCCTCTGAGCTTGCCGGCCCTTGGTATAGAAGTCAACTCTGCTGTGTGCTGTTGTTAGCACGTGAGCTTTGAGCCAACTCTGTTGTGGGTTCCCCAGCGAATATTGTCCTGAGACCCTCGTTCTGGGTCCAGCACACGGGGACGCATCCTCTACTGCAGAAGTGATGCTTCCTTTCTGTGCTGCAGGTCTGCCCCCTCTCCACCCAGCAGCTCAGGAGCCGGGAGCTCCCATTCCCAGATTATACCCCCAGGGAGGTAGTAAGAGAAGCTCTCTGGGTCAGCAGTGTGCCTGTCTCCTCACAGAATTCTCGGGCGTCTGAGTACCACCCACCCCTGATCCACAGATGAGGAAGTGGAGGCCCATCTGTGGATCAGGGGTGGGTGGTATTCTGAGCTACTATTCTGAGGCTACTTGGTGGGCAGGACTGGCTGGGGCCAGGATGGTCTGGCTCAGGGTCACTGCTCGTTCCCTCGTGTTGGCTGGTTGCTCAGACACAAGACATCCTGGAATGATGGGGTCCTGGCATTGCTGAACCCCGCAGACCCTGCAGTGACCCTAACAGATCCCTTGTTCTCGTGTTCTTCCCAATGATGGAGACAGATGGAGTGCACAGCCATGAGTAAGACCGACTGCTTCAAATGGCAACGTGAGGGCCTCTGGTCAGGGTGATGTGATGGGAGGCCCTGAGGAGGAGTCCTAAGTCCGTCCCTCATCCTTAGGAGCTTTCTAAAAGTCACCTTATTAGCATAAACCCAGCTGGGATGGGCGGGGGCGTGTTATCTGGGACAGACAGCCGTTCACCTTTCTGGCTCTGAAGCGTTATCAGGAACCGAGGACAAGGGACCAAAAATCATTATGTAAGATTGTCCCTCTGCTCTTATCACCCTGCAAATTCAAAGCGTTTGGGAGCTTGGAGCCAAAACCACAGATAAAGACCAAATATACATGAGAAATACAGTTTAGTCATCCGAATGGCCAAATATATCTTTCTCATAAGTCACAGTGGCGTCCCTGAGTAACCACTACCCAGATCGGGAGCCAGAAGTGAGCAGCACCCTTTTAGCCCGTGCGTCCCCTTCCGTTACTGCCTGAGTGACCTTGGCCCTGCCGTCCAGCAGGACAGAGGGAGTCTGGTGGGCTGGCCAGCCCTGCGGCCTCGTTAGGACAGGAGGACGGCGTCGCAGGGAGTGGAGCGGGGACAGCTGGCATTTCGGCACTCACACCGCCTGGGTGACTGCGTGGGGACACGGGCGGGCGCAGGATGGCCCTGCGGGTCAGCACAGTTAGTTCCATGGGAGGAGTCCTCCCTGGCATCTGTGTGACGACGGCCTTGCGGTTGGTCTGCCCAGCTACTGAAAAGGCACCTCGCCCAGAGGACCCCGGGCTGTGGGTTTTCCCTTCTCAGACACCCTGGCTAGGAAGTCTGATTTGGGAGGCCCAGGGGTTAGATCCTATGGGTCTCGCAGTAACTCCCTGCTCCCTCAGACGCAGGGCCCCCGCGGTGGCTTCAGCGCATGTGGTTTAACCCTCAGTCCCAAGTCTCTGGGGTACAGAGCCAGAAGTCGTGGCCACCCTTGAATGCGAACGTTGACGTGTGGACGATAGGGTCCCACCGTCCAGTTTCTGGGCACATCCAGGCTTTGTCTCCTTTGTGAAGTGGCGTCATTGGTTTTCGAGTCCCTGAAAATAGAGCCGGTCGTGGGAAAATATACCACAAATACCCTCCCGGGAGCAGCGGGGCCACAGTGCGCAGCCCTCCCCCCCCCCTCACTCGTGTGGTCCTCCCAGTGGGGTCTGGGACCACAGCCCTTACCTCCGGGCTGCTCCTCAACCTGGGATATTCAGATCCTGGAAAAACAATCATGGTGGAGGTAAGGGGCTGGGGAGCAAGCCCTGAGGCTTCCAGGAGGAGGTGACCTTCAGGGGAGAGATCCAACTCAAAAGAAGGGCCTGACCTGGGGCAGTCTGCAAAGGCCTGGGCAGCGAGGTGCCACCTCCCCTCCTGCGGGTCACCAGGAGCAAAGAGCGCCAGCATCCTAAGCCTGTGCTCTGTCTCTCTGTCTCTTTGCAGATCCGAAGGAGAAAGCTCCCGGGGTCTCAGGTACGTGCCATCAGCCTCTGTCCTGCATCTGTGGCCTGGTGTGGGTCGTGTCCATGGAACCACGTGCTTTGAATTCTGACTGGTTGGCGCGACTTCCTCTCGGACTTCCTTTCTGTGGCCTGGGTGGCCCAGGCTGGGACCCATCCAGGGACCTGAAGCCTGTGGGGCTAGGCTAGGCTGGGTGGGGTGGGGCCAGCATCTGGATTGCTTGGTGGAGGGACAGGAGGGGCTCCCAGCCAAGCTCCTACCTTGCGTGGGTGCTGGGAGATGTGTGTGGTGAACGAATCCATGAGGTGGCGAGATTCCGTCCCTCGGGAGCGTGAGGGCTGCGCCCACCCCTGCCCCTCGCTGCCATGCCAGCATTGTACAGGGTAGGCTGTTGGGAGAGTTTCTGCAAGGGGGGATCTGTAGGAACTGCGCCCTGTAGGGGTTGAACAATTCTCCTGGGGGATGGTAGGAAGGACGTATCCGTGGGGGAGCGGTGTGTGCTTGGACCTGCGGGGCCGGGAACCTGCGGGACCCTTGTGCCAAGTTGAACCTATGTGTGCAGCTCAGGCCAAACGGTTCTCGGCAGGACTCGTGCGGAGCGGGGGCTGGGCAGCGAGACGCTGGTGCAGAGGGGGCTGCGTGAGGTCCCCGTCCACTGCCCGGGTGCTCAGGACATCACTAGGACCTCAAGATGCTCTCACCAGGAATCTGGGTGTCACTCCCAGGGAGCTGTCGCACGGGTGTCGCGCCCGGGTCACACGCCCTACCCTCCACTCATGAGCCTGGGCACGGGGGCCCACTTGTGACGCCCTCCCTGAGTCGGGCCTGGAGGGAGGACCCCATTCAGATCTGACTCCCCGAGGCCCCACCCACTCTCCACGAGGCGTCAGCCGCACCCTGGTGTTTTCAGGGCAGAGGGGCCTGAGGTCCCCGCTAAGCCAGCCCAGTCCTCCTGTCGGGGCCTCCCACGGCACCTCCGCCCTCACAGCTGCACGGGAGGGAGGAGGGCCTCTACATTCAGGACCCAGGTGACCCTCCTTCCTCCGACCCCCGGGAGGCCCGCTGCCCAGATCCCTCCGCGGGCGCGTCTTACCTGTGCGGCTGCGCTGCGTTCCAGGTTCCGCCAGGCGGGGCTCCAGGCCATCACTAAATGCCCCTTTCGTCCTGCTGCCTCTGGCTAGGGAACCGCTGCTGTGGCCCTACTGTGCCCCCCCTGCGCCCCGGCAAGCACCCCTGAAGGTTGGAGGGGCTACAGCAGACGTGCTGTTCCCCAGCTCGCAGGCTCCGCCCTTGAGCGCCTGCGTCCACTGTCCAGGTTTCCTATGGACCTGAGCGCGTCCCCCGGGGCAGCGGCAGTGACTGGGGACCAGGCACCTGGGTTTTCTCCGGGTGGGGCCAGCACCAGCGGGCTTGGAGCAGACCTCCCCCCCCCGTGGGCCTCAGGGGGAGTGAATTCACCTTAGTGTCTCCAGGAGGCCCAGAACAAGCTCTAGTTACTGTGTGTTTACTGGAATTCAGAGCTCGTGAATATTTCCCAGCCATAAACTCAAAGGTGGGGGCCGGGGAAGGGGGGTCGCTCTGTGGAGAAGCCCCTGCGCTCCCCTCCCGCCACAAACTCGCACTGCAGATAGGATAGCCGCCCAGGGGCAGCATCTGGTGGCTCAGAAGGGCTGGGTGTCATCAGCCAGATGGAACAAGGGGTGATGATGGTCCTTGCCACATGGGAAGGAAGTGAACCCTGGGAGACTCTTCCCTCCCACCTCGTACCCACCCCTGCCCGGATCCCTGCGGGCGGGCGAGGGCATTTTTCTTTCCACCCAAATGATCCCCGCCGCTGCCGTGGGGGGCGGGGTTGGCTGTTAGCTTCCCCGAGCGCCAGGGAACAGCCTTGGCCAGGAGGAGCCTGGGAGAGGGTTCGCAAGCGCGCTTTTCCCCAGGCGAAACATTTGCAAGATCATATGTATTCATTTCCCACAAATGAAATGACTCATTTTTGACCATTTTGCAAACGCAGGACTTTGCTCCTTGCTCCCCCCGCCCCCACCCCACTCCCCCGGGCGCGTGTGCCTGCTTTTCGCTCCATTAGGAGGGAGGGAGGCTCCGGCCCCCCCCCACCCCGACTTTGAATTGTCGAATGATTTATTTTATTTAGGGAAGGACTGAGGGCAGGGGCGGGTGGTGGAGGAGAGCTTTGCAGAGTCTGGAGTTTGGGAAGAAGGGTGAGCAGTGTGGAGGGCGAGAGGGGGTGCTGATGGGGTGTTCACCGTGCCAGGGCCTTTCGGCGTGTGAAGGCATGGCAGGTGTTTCTCCCCGGCTCTTATGAACCCCTCGAAACGAACTCAGCCACGTCCACGAATAGGAATAGGTGCCATTTTGTGATTGCTCACTGCGGGCCCAGCCCTGGTCGGTTCCTCTGCACAACCCGCTCCACCCCTCCAGGAGACTTCCAACAAGCCCCTGGGAGTTCAGCTCTGGGAAACCGAGGCTGAGAAATAATACTAAACGGCTTCCCTGGGATCACAGGCCTTTCCAGTGCGCAGCTGGGATGTCACACCCCAGAATCTCCCGTGCTGGGAGTACAGAGCCCCAGGCCCTGTTCTTGTGTCTGACTTGGTAGGTCCAGGGTGAGGCCCCCGGCTCTGAATTCTATGCACCGGCCCCCTCCTGCCTGATTCTAACCGGCAGGCAGGCAGCCGGCTTGGACGGCCTCTCCCCACAGGCCAGAGTCCAGCATTGGGGTATGCCCGCTTCACAGGTGGGAGATGATTGACCCTCAGACAGACACTGAACGACGTGGTTTCCCGTGGGCCGCCTCCCCCAGGTGGCATTCCGAGATGCTGACTGGCATTTTCCGGGCGCTGGCGAGGGGCGAGGGGCCGCGAACAACTTGTGACACCCCGGACGGCCTGTGTGGGGAGCACGGGGCTGTGTCCGGAGGTGTGCTGGGTCACAAATGTTGTCGTAATGGGAACCAAGACGTGTGAGTGAAATAATTAGTCGAATTGGACCCCTTTCCCTGGGAACAAACACCTCCCCTCACAGGGTGCCCAGGCAAGCTAGCCTTTGTAAGGAACTGGTCCTCGCCCCCAAACTGAGATGAGAACGTGTTGTGTGCTTGGTGCACAGGGAGGTACGAGCATCGTCCACGGGGCAGACAGAGCTGAGCTCCGTCTCTGTCTCCAAGGCGGGGGGAGGGTGGGAGGGAGCCGGCTCCACACCGGAGAGGCGGCGGGCTTCCCCTGCAGCCGTGTCCCGTGTCCTGAGTGCAGGACTCAGGACTGAGTTAGCAGACATTTCTTAGCGCTGTGGAATGGGAGGGGCAGGGGCGCCGGGGTCAGACAGTTCCAAATTTCAGTCCTCTCTTCTTGTCGTACCCTCCGGGTCACCTCGGCCAGGTGGACACGGAACGTTCCAGGCCTCAGCTGTCACACTCACCCAACAGTCATTACCGAGTACCTACTGTGTGCACGTTTCTGGGCGAAACACTGTGGGTGTGAAGACCAATAAGGTACAGTGACTACAGGAGCAGTGTCTCCTCCGCCCCACAGTCAGGGGCCTGGTAACAGGCTGTGGAGGGGACAGTGTGTGACATGCAGTAGCGTCCAGTCAGGGCCCCTTCCCTCCCCTTCCCTTCCCTCTCCCTGCACACAGGCTCTGGAGACTCACCTGCTGGGCACCCTGAGGGAGCGTCGGGACAAACCCTCGTGTGTTTGGGAAGGACGTAGGACGTGCCAGCCCCAGCGTGGGGAATGTTGCATTTGACTCTCCCATTCTCCCGTCTGCCTGGGGACTCCGTCATCCAGAGCCTGTCTGTTACTTTCCATGGGATCTCCGTGCCGCGTCCGAACCATTTTCCCAGGACAGCCTTCCGTTCATTCACACTTCCGTCATCGTGTCCCGTCTGCCCTGCGGCTCATCTGCTGGGGGGCTGAGGTTCTCGAGTGGGGTCCACGTGTGTCCAGCCTGATTCTGGGGGCCCCGCTGATCCTCTCTTTACACAGGAAATAAAAGGAGCTGATGGAAGCTAGATTCAAGTCCTGGGGCAGAAAACTCGTCTGTCTGGATCAGTGTTTCTTAACCTGGGTTCTATCGATATTGAACCCTAGGGGTTCGATGAGTCAGTCTCAGGGGTTCGGAGAAGCCTCTGCCGCGGAGGCCAGAATAAAGGAATACCGTCATTTGTTGTGAGTTCATGCACTTTGTTGGTTTTGTTCTTTGAGCAAGGTGATGTTCATGCACGGCTCATTTTGTGCACCAGTAAAAAAACATATACCTATGTCTTGAATTTGGGGAAAAAAATCATATTTTATTTATCACTAAAGAAGGGTTCGGTGAATGCGCATACGAAACTGGTGGGTTCGGTACCTCAGAAAAGGTTAAGAACCACTGGTCTGGATAGTTCAGAAAAACCCTCTGGTAACGTTCTACGGGATGGGCCAGAGATATTTGGGTTTACTGAGGCAGTGCCAGCCTCCCAGAGTGAGTAAGCAAGGCTTCTTTCTCCTGCGTATTGTGAAAATTTGAGAAGTATTAGTGTCAGTTTTCTTAACGTTTGGTAGAACTCACCATAGCTCTCCCTGTCTTTTTTTTTCCTGGCAAGAGGGTTTTGATTACTGATTCAATCTTCTTGCTAGTCTTGAGTCTGTTTCAGATGCCTCCGTTTCTGTGTGCTTAGTCTTGGTGGGTTTCATGTTTCCAGAAATTGGCCCATTTTATCAAGGTTTTCTTGTTTCCTAGAGGACAGTTGTTCGTAAGACCCTCTTATAATTCTTTCTCTCTGTAGAGTCTGTCGTAATAACCCTACTTTCATTTCTAATTTTCATCATTTGAGTCTCTCTTTTCTTTTCCTTGGTGAACGGTTTGCCAATTTTGTTCATTTTTTTTCAAAGAGCCGGTTTTTGGTTTTGTTGGTTTATCTCTGTTGCTTCTCTGCTCTCCATTTAATCTCTCTCTCCTCTGATGTTTATTCTTTCTTTTTTTCCGCCAGCGCTGGGTTTCGTCGGTCCTTCTAGTTCCTTACGCTGCAGAGTCAGGGTGTTGATCTGTGACCTTGTTTTTCAAGGTAAGCGTTTCTTTCGAGAGCTCCCATGGTTCTTTTTAAATGGTTTTTATAAATTCCCCCCTTAGCACGGTGTTACTTTCCTTCAGTGTTGACGTGCAGGTGGCTTGTTTTTCTTCACGTCTCTGTGTTTTCTAGCTTAACCTTGTGATTTCTTCTTTGCCCCTGGTTCTTGTAAGAATGTGTTCATTTCCACAAATTTGTGAATTTTCCACTTCTTCTCCTGCTGCTGGTTCCTGACAACCTCACCCCGCCGGGTCAGACAGAAAAGATACTTTATATGTCTATCCTTTAAAACCTATGGAGCCTGACCTGTGGTGGCGCAGTGGATAAAGCGTCGACCTGGGAACACTGAGGTCGCCAGTTCAAAACCCTGCACTGGTCTGGTCAAGACACATATGGGAGTTGATGCTTCCAGCTCCTCCCCCCTTTCTCTCTCTCTCTCTCTCTCTCTCCCTCTCTCTCTCTCTGTCTCCTCTCTAAAATAAATAAATAAAAAGAAAAAAAAATAAAACCTATGGAAACTTCAGTTCTGGTCCATCCTGAAGACTGTCCTCCTCCGCTTGAGAGGGACGTGGGTACAGTTGGGTGGTGCCCTGTGTGTGTCTCTTAGACCTAAGTGACTTGTGTCGTTCCAGCCCTCGCTGTCCTGTCCGGCTCTTCTCCCATCATGGGGAGCGGGGCACTGCAGATGCCAGCTACTGTTGTTGTGGGACTGTGTCCCCCTTCAGTTCAGTTGCTTCTGCTCCATACACTCCGATCGTCTGTTATTAGGCGAGAGGCCTTGGTCTCGTCTGTGGACGGTGCAGGCGTGCAGACCGCTCAGTGCTTCTCTGTGTCAGATTCGAATCAGGACGGTGTCCGACCCTCTCATGGGCCTCAGGTGCCTTGTACCCACAATACCTGGTGAGCCTGGGGCACAGCCCGGAGCCCCTGGGGAGGAGGCCGCCCTCCCTGCAGGTCTGTCCCCCAGACCCCACAGTCCCTGAAACATCAGAGGCCAGACTGTTTCTCTTGGGGCCCCTCTCCCCAACCCCACCCTTCTCTGTCTGTCCTCCGTGTTCACAGGGGAGTGCTGGATGCCCAGATCCTGTAACAGACGGGGCTGCGGACAGATGTGTCTGGTACTCTTGCGGGGCATCCGCCCAGCCCAGAGCTGGACCTGTGCCCCCTCCAGGTTGAGGAAGCAGTAATGTAGCCCTTGGACTTAACCGGAATGGCTGATGGCAAAATGACTGAAGAGGGTTTTCCTGGGAAAACCCCAGCGACAGATATGCTTCTGAAGGTGTGAGCGTACCTCAGGGCAGCCAGGTGAAGCTGCTGCCTTCCTGCCCTCACGTTACCCTGACGTCTGCGGAGGACGGAGGAGCTTCTTGTCCTGCAGCCCGTGTTACTTACAGCCAAGAAGTGCACAGTGGGCTGACAGCGTCCTGGGACACAGCTGGGGGTGGGGGTCACCGACGTGCCATGCCATGGATGGGTCTCCTGACTGTAGCCAGTAGCTGGGCTTTCCCTGTCGGGGAGGGCTGGGTGTGTCACTCTGACCATGGGACAGAGAGAGGCCATGCAGGGCAGAAGGAAGCGGACTATTGGATACACACAGGGCGAAGGTGAGGGGAGGCTGGGGGAAGGACCAGCACCCCTGTTCTCCTGGACCCCTCTCACTGGTGCATTGGCTCTGTGTCTCCAACCTGGAACACCCCCAGCTCAGGGCCTGGACAGTGGGCAGCTCCAAGGACAGGACGGTCTGCCAAGGGGACTTTCTCGGTGAGCGCTGGCCTCGGTGGCTGGGCCCGCGGCGGCCTCCACCTCCCTCAGGAAGGGTTCTGGGTTTTGTTCCCGTAGCAGGGATCCTGAGTAGGGAGGGACACAATCAGCATGCACTGGACAGGACAGCCCTGGCTGCAGGTGCCCAGGGGCTCTGGCCGAGAGAGGGGCTGGGTCAGTGTGGGTGTCCCCCCAATGGTGCCGCCAGCACATCTTGCAAGAAGCGCCCCCTGGCCCCTGATTCTCAGCTGGTTCCCGATTTGTGATTTGTCTGGAGAACTGTCTGTCACAAAATGCAAACCCAAGGTGCGGAGTGGTCGGGTGTCTGGATGGCTGGCCATAGCTGTGTCCACCTCTCTATGGGAACAACCAAACACGACTTACACCTGGGTGTGTCCACCCACGGCAACAGCCCCCCGCCCCCTCTGCAGCGACGCTGGGTGTGTGCCCAGCACACCCCGGGGAGGGCGGCAGTTTGTGCAGCTTCCAGGGTATTTCCTGGGGGAGAGGAGCAGGCCCTTCTCCATGCTGCTTCCTCCGTCCTGCCGCTGGAAGGGTGAGCTTTGAGGCTGGAGCTGGTAGTAGCCGGTGTGGACAAGGAGGGCGCTCCCCTGGGGTGATGGCGTGGGGAGAGGAGACCAGGCCCACTGTCTGCCGCCAGCCCAGTGCAAGAGAGATGCAGACATTGCTGTGCTGCCCTGGGTGGGGTGGGGGGTGCGCATTACTGTGGCTTCGGGACGCAGTCTTGCAGGGGTGGCGGTGGGGGGCGGGGCTTTCCCATGAGGTTCCAGTGGGTCAGGCTGCTCCAAGGACCATGGCTGTCTGAAGCTTTCCCCCCCCACACCCCTTCCAGGGGGTGACGGGCACACTGAGCTCCAGCCCCCTGCCCGGCCCCCTCCAGGCCCTGTGAGTCTGGTGAGGACTTCTTCCAGGGCAGGCTTGTTCCTTCCACCCACGCTGGTGCCCGCCCCCGTGCGCGCCCCACAACGCAGCTTGTTTTGAAATATGCTGTCCTGGTTCTTCCCTGCTCATATCCGCAGGTTCTAATTAAATAACTCAGGGAACAGGCTGTCTCACACATGCTGTAACTCGATTATTGCTAGAAAGATGAGCTCGGAGCTAACAAGTTCCCCGTTCATCTCTGAAAGACACACCGAATTGCGCGGGCGGAGCGGAGGCAGCCGCAGGGACTGGGCTGCGTCTAGCGGGAGCTGTCACTTTGGGGACGCGGATCATCAGGACCCCCGGGGGCCTGGTCTTGTCTGTGTGATTCCAGTGTTCCCTCTTCTCTCGTGGAGCCTGACATTGTGTGGGGAAGAGAAATTCTAGTAAACGTTAAAATCTCAAAGTCGTCGAGAACATGGTAGAAAGGTATCCAGTTGATGTGTTTTTCATGTGTTTACTCTGAATAGCTGCAAAGCCCTTTTCTTTTTTTAAAAAAAAAATTTTTTTAATTTTATTCATTTTAGAGAGGAGACACAGAGTGAGAGAGAGAGAGAGAAAGGGGGGAGGAGCTGGAAGCATCAACTCCCATATGTGCCTTGACCAGACCAGTGCAGGGTTTTGAACTGGCGACCTCAGTGTTCCCAGGTCGACGCTTTATCCACTGCGCCACCACAGGTCAGGCGGCAAAGCCCTTTTCTTGTTGGGCTGGTTTAGCATAGAGTATATTAATAGAAAACTTGGGCCCTCGCTGTGGCTCAGTGGATAGAGCATTGTCCTGGCATGTGGACGTCCTGGGTTCAATTCCCAGTCAGGGCACGCAGGAGAGGTGACCATCTGCTTCTGCCTTGCTCCCTCTCCCCTTTCTCTCCTTCTTACCCTCCAACAGCCAGTAGCTCATTGGTCTGAGCATTGGCCTCAGGTGCTACAAGTAGCTTGGTTGATTTGAGCATCGGCCCAAGATGGGGGTTGCCAGGTGGATCCTGGTTGGAGCACATGCGGGAGTCTATCTCCCCTCCTCTCAACTAAAAAAATTTTAAAAATTAAATAAAAAGGAAAGAAAACGTGAAGTTTAGGAGGGGATTGCCACATCTGTTTGTTACTCGGTTCCCGGGAGGTGACCCCCACACCAGGGAGGTGACCCCCACACCAGGTGGGGCCACATGAAGCGCCAGGGTCCGAGGGGGTAAAGGGGGTGGAGGGAGCTGTGGGTAGGAGCCTTCACTGGGGGTTCTTTCTGCAGGAGGGAGTCGGCTCGGGCTGAGCTGGTTCGAGTGATTTCACAAGCTTTGTAGCACAGAGGTGTTGGTTCCTGACCCCTCCCCCCGCCTCTGTGGTTAAGGCAGGGGGGTGGCGGCATGGGAGAGACGCTGACAGGGGAGGCAGGAGGCCCGGTGGGGGTGACTTAGAAGGGGCAGATGTTAAAGCACCCAGTTTACAGAAGCCAGAAACATGCACCACGCCAGGCTCAGCTCAGAGGCCTCCCCTTGGAAGGGCGTCTCTGCCTGTGATGGGCAGTGACAGCCTCAGGTCTCCCCAGACGTCACCCACGTCACGTCCTCCATGGCGTTCTGGCTCGACCCCACTGCTCGACACCCAGCTGTCCCCCCCCCCCCCGAGAGCACAGGCCCTGACAGGGCCACCAGGCTGTGCGCCCGGCCTCTCTTCTCTGCTCTCCCACCCATGTCCGCTCAGACGGCTGCCTGCAGACAGTCTGTTCATCCACGTATTCACGTCCTTATTTATTCGTGAGGTGTGTGGGCCCGCTCTGTGCCCTGCCCTGCCCTCCGACTTCCCTGTGCTGCACTCACCTGCTGACATGGGAGCTCGCGGTCTCCCCTGCACAACGCCAGCCCCTCAGGAGCAGCAGAGTCCTGTAACCGGCCACCGTGCCCACAGCCCAGGTCAGTGCCGGGCACACGGCGGCTCAGGAAATGGTGAGTGAACCGCTCATCACTGCCTGGAACATTCCTGTCTGTGGTCGACGCGGTCACTCACCCAGCGCTCACGCACTGAGACAAGGCTGGCTGCATGCAGGCCCGTCCCAGAAACCGGGCCACAGCCCTGGGTGAGGCCTGAGGCAGGCCAGAGTCCCACACAGCTGACATCCTTGCGGGGAAAATGGGAAAATAAGTAAAGTTCACCCCTGTGCACCGTGGAGAAAGGAAACAAGTCAGGAAGGATGTTCAAGCAAGTTCCTGAAGGTATTTATGGAGCAGGCCATGTAGAGGGCTGAGTAGTTCTGGCTAACAGAGCAGCACGGGCAAAGGCCCTGAGGCCACAGTAGGCTCCATGTTGAGTTTTAGTTCTGAGTTTTTTGATGATTCTGTGTTTTATTTTTATTTATAATCCTTGGATCTACCTTTCTAGGTAACGAACCTGAGTCTGGATAATTTGTTTAAATCAGCAAATTCAATCCCAGTGATTTAAGTGAAAAATGGGTGAATTTGGGTCAATCAGCATGCATTAATGGACTTGGCTCCCTGGGTCCAGCTGCATTGGGCACCAGGAAGCTGTGAAATGAGCACAGCAGTCCCCGTGGAATCTCGGTCATGACCTCAGGTGTCCTCAAGGCCTTCTGCCACACCCCGGCCCTGTCTTCCCCGGTCTGGAGCTCAGGCCTGAGCCTTTGCCATACCTTCGTTCCCTGTGTTCGGCTCCTCCTGGACATCTCTGTCCTGGTGTCCACCACCATCTGGACCCTTGACTCCCTAGCAGGCCCCCCCATCCCTCTGATGTGTCCTGCCCCATGACCCCACTGCCGAGGGGCTCTCCATCATCCCTTCTCCTCAGTCCTAGTCTGCACACCACTGTCCCCCTTTTCACAAGCTCCCAAGAGGCATGCACACTCACACCTGGGACACCCAGGCCACACTCGTGGGTGTTTCCGGAACGACATGCCGTATCCAGGAGCAGAGGGTAGATGAGGCTCCCGAATGGCCTGAGCACGAGCCCCCTGTGGCAGCAAGATGGCCACCGTGTCGTTACTGCAGCCCAACTGAACTGAGACGCGCGGGGTCCTGGGTGGGCTGTTAGGGGGATGCCCCACGCACTCGTTTATCTGCCGTGTATTTGGTGCCCACTCTGTGCCAGGCCCTGGCTAGAGGATGGCTCATCCTGGAGACTCAGCTCAGACGTCACCTCCTCCATGAAGCCCTTCTTGATCCCCACCCCCTCCTGCAGCTCCCCATGGCCTCGCCTGTGGTCACTGTCATACTTACCTCTCCCACCCACGAGCTCTGGGCCAGATGCAGAAAAGGGATCAGAAACACGTGATGGTGGATACAACACAGATGAGAGGAACGGATTAGGCCTGGCCCCTGTGTTAGTCAAGTTCTCCTTCCCCCTCCGACCCTCCCCCCTCCAGGACCAGGCTCCATCATTAACCGGAGCCCGAGGGAACCTTCTCTCTCACCTGTGTGCTCATTTAGACCATTAACAGTCTGGATTATTTTCTTTTTCAATATTAATTACTTTTTAAACTTCGAAGACGTGTCATGATGGTACCCTCTGTAATGAGAAACTTAATTATCTCTCAGCACTCAGGGCGGGAACCGTCTGCCGTGCTCGAGTCAGGGCTGGACACTGGACGTGCAGGATGTGGAGGGGGCGGCGGCTCAAGGGCTGGGCCTCGGGGCAGCAGGGGGAGGGGGACAGAGAGAGGGATGGGGGTGGGGGGAGTCTAGGGACTTCCACACTCAGGCTGGCGGGACTTCCTGTGTAGAATTCTGCCTTCCTGCTGCTCCGCCCCACAGAACCGTACTTCTTTTGGGGTGGGTGCACCACGGAACTGCACAGTGGGGGCTCCTCCGGGAACAGCGCTCCTCTGCTCCCCAGTAAGCAGCATCTCACCCTCCAGGACCCTGCTCCTCGGGGCATCCGTTCCTGACCTCCTGTCCAGTGCCCCCTCCCAGGACACTCGCGCTGCTCTGTGCTGGCGCACCCAGTGTGGACTGTGCTGGGACCTCATGCTGCCACCCAGGGGTCCCCTTGCCTGGTGCCGTCCCTGCTCCTCCCGCCCTTCGCCTTGAACCCCACCCCCACCCTGTCCTTTCTTCGTATGGCAGGGCATATGTCGCTTCCTTCCTGGGGGCTCTATGTGGAGGGATGGCCATGGGCCACGCTGGCCCGGCGGTGGCATTTCCCCGCTACTGATGGGTTGGGGCAAGGACTTGTGACCCAGCTTGGACCAGTGAGACGGAGAAGGTCCTCAGAAGCTGCTGAGGAAGAAGGGATGGGGCGGGGGAGAAGGTGCCCTGTGCTTGTAGCCAGAGCACGGGCTGTGCAGGCGGGGTGGTGGCTGGAGCGGACCAGCCGTGGGCGCCCTTGACTGAGGGACACAGTCTGTCCACGGCCTGACCTGAGAGTCACTGATGACACTGATGACGTTGATGGGCTATCAGAGCACCTGTGGTTCCCAAGCCTTGGCAGGGTTTTCTGTTACCTCCTTGACACACACAGCTGCCTAGTGCGGCCTTCCAGTCTCGGGTGAGAATTCTCCGTCTGAACCCATTCCCCAGAGGCCTCGGGTCTCAGCCCGCCACCGCCGGAAGCAGCTCGTGAGCCGTCGGGTTCTGTCTGGCCAGCTTGTCTGTATCTGGTCTGTGAACTTCTGTCGGCTAGGCTCCTGCCTTCTCTGCTCTGCACGCAGTGGGTCTCCAGGTCACCTGGGGGGCATCTCCCCCAACCCCCCCGCCCCCCGGCCAGAAGCTTCCTGCCATCAAAAGGCCTGCAGATTTTCTTTGGTCCGAGCACTGTTTCCGGACCTCGGGGGTTTCTGCTGCGTCTTCAGCATGAAGTGTGAGTCCCAGCTGTCAGGTTGCCCCTCCTGTGTGCTGAGCTGTTGACGTGTTGTCAGCTCGGGTGCTGTGGCGGACTCCCGGGGCCACAGCGCAGGAGGCCGTGAGCTGAGTGTCCCGGGAGAAGCGGGAAGGGCAGTCCAAGCTGAGCAAGGTCTTTCTGTGTTCTGGAGAAGACGGCTGGTGTGCAAGGGGGGGCAGAGTCCCCTCGGGCCCAGATGAAGGGGGTGTCCCCAGGTGTGGGAGCGGTGGAAGCTCCTACCGCCCACCCCCTGCAGGAGCTCCAGATGCCGGCCGGTGAGTGGGGGACTACCCGTGTGGACACATGAGCGTGAATCGATTGCCAGGCAGAGCGAGAGGAAGGCTGGGCACAGGGCAGCTGGGAGGGTGGGGGTAGCCGGTGCAACAGGCTCCCCCCCCCTCCCTTCCGTGTGAACTGCTTCTGTGAGTGCCCTAACGACCCCTTCCAGGAGCCAGCGTCCTACTCAGGAGCGCAAGTCTAAATGTACGGCCATCGCACAACTACTAGCTAACCTGGTGCAGGTGATCAGTGCTTGTCAAAACACAAGACAACCTGGACTCGAAGCAGTAGCCCTAGAGGTGTGTGATCTGTGCAACACAGGATGCCCCCCCGAGCAGGGCCTGCCTGGGGGCGGGCCCACCATCTGCTCACTGAGGGCTGGCACCTTCGACTCCGTATGCACGGGGAGCTGGGGGCATTTCTCTAACGTCCCCGCCTTACAGAGAAGACACTGCTCACCGCCTGGTTTCTCAGCTGTCAAAGAAGGGCTCTGAGCCCTGCGTACTGTCCTGGCCGAGCAGGGCCTCGGAGGTCATTGGACCTGGCCTTCTACGGATGGGGAAACTGAGACTCGGGAGTAGAGCGTGACTTCCTACGGTTAACATTCTGGGGTCCTAGAATTTCCTGTTGTGGGGACACAGACAGCTTGGTGAGCAGTGTGAGAAGCTGGCCACCGCCTGAGCAGTCCCAGCTCGCTAAAGCCACCGAGATGACCTGGTCTGTCAGTGGGGTCCGGATGCTCTGCTGCTGTCTCTGCCTCCGCCCACCCTACCCCCTGCAGCCTGCCCCACAGCCTTGCAAAGGGCCCTGTACCCTGAGCCCCCCGGGGAAGGCAGGGCTGCAGCCCACAGTGAGTTTGCAGGTTCTGACAGCGACCGGCTTGATGGACGGCATGGCTTGGGCAGCTTCTGTTCACGGCACCGGACCCTAGCACAGAGAGGGTGTGGGCCGTGTTCCCATAGAATTAGGCACGAAGGCAGGCAGCGGGCCAGGTTTGGCTAGAAGGTAACCATTGGCCAACGCTTGATCTACGTACCAAGTCCGTGCTGACCCACATTGGTCAGTCTAGCCCAGGCCATGCTGCTGCCCTGTCATGAGGCTGTGGGCCAGAGCAGGCCCTGAGCCTGAGAGAGCAGAGCTGGTCCTGGGCCTTCATGGTCCCACCTTGCACTGTGATCCCAAGTAGGTGGCTTAACCTGTGTCAGCACAGCTGCAGGCTGTCTGGAGAGTACAAACCCAGGGGCCGCCGGGGTCCCACAGCCGTGACAGAGAGGCCAGCCACAGGGGGCTCTGGGCCCATATAAGGGCTCGGCCAGCCTCTCTGTTCTGGCCCATAACGTTTCAGGAATCACCAGCTCACATTTCAGTATGGACTCAGGCCAGCCTCACCATGTGGGGTCAACACTGGCCACAGGCCATGTCCCTCTGCAGCCCTCTAGCTCGGGGACGTTGGACTCCTGCCGGCTGGCTGGTGTGGTGTTGGGATGCCCTTCTGTTGAAAGACAGAAAGCCTGGCTCTCCCACAGGCACCGTTTACAGGTGTGAAATCCGTGTAAGGGGCCCGTGTATTCGAAGTGGACTCCCCGTGGCCTGCATGCCTGTGGTCAGCACCACCTGGGGATGACCCACTGAGGCCATTCCGGTTCAGTTCATGTATCACAGAATCTGTCCCCATGAAGCCTGCTTGGCTGGCTCTGTTCTTAATCATGAGCTCAGTGGGGAAATTACTTGACATGTAGTTGTCTCCCTAGGGGAAATTAATATTCAGGGACGGGTTTGTTAGAATGGAGAGAGTAGTGATTCCCGCGCTGCGCAGGACCCTGGGGGACATCATACACCTACCTGGGGAGCACCCAGGAGGTTGCTCTTCCCACAGGGCAGGACCGCCAGCTGTGTCTCCAGTGTTCCCCCAGCCCTCCTTCTCCATCGCCTGACTCAGAGGGAGCCCGGCAGGGGTGAGGTCTGGGACGGCCCAGAAGCCAGGTTTTGTGGTCACATGATGACGTATCTCATAACGACGCCCTGTGACCTTGGCGAGGCCCAGCACTCTCTGAACTGGAGGGTCCTTGGCATCCAGGTAAAGCCGGTACCAGCGACCTGGTGGGATGTGCTGAGCGCTACAGGACGCGGTCAGCAGCAAGCCACCCAAACCCAGTCCTCACCTCTGGTGTCCTCTGAGGGTGGCGCCCAGCTGGTTCCTGGGGCTCATCACCCTCTCTCTGCAACCCGTCCCTCACTGGCTCCTTCCTTCCTTCCTTCCTTCCTTCCTTCCTTCCTTCCTTCCTTCCTTTCTTCCTTCCTTCCTTCCCACAGTCAGTCCATTCCCCACGGAACGGGCAGAGGGATCCTGATAAAACCCAGGTCTGTCCACATCCCTCCTGTCTGTCCCCAGCCCCACCAGGCTCCCCCTGGCCCACAGTCGGAGATGAAACATTCCGAGAGCCCTCACAGCCCTGATCACCTGCCTTGTCATCTGTGTGGCCTCAACAACTCCTGGGCTTCCTGTCACTCCCTTGGCCCCAGGCACACTCCTGCCCCAGGGCCTTTGCACCGCTGCTATCTGGCTCCCTCTTTCCCCAGATGCCTGCATGGCTCTCTTACCCCCTCTAGTCATTGTGCAGCGAGTCTGAGCTCATGGAGGCCTCCCTGGGCAATGGGCTCTTTCCCAGGAAGTTTGCTGCTCACGGTGGATGTCACTGTCTGTTGGGTTTGTTAGGTATCATCTCCCCTCCTGGAGGGTAGGCACCCTGCAGGCAGGCCTGACCCAGCGTGGCTGTCAGAGCTCAGCTTGCCTGCCCCCCCGCCCCCTGGCTGCCCTGAGTCCTTCCTCCTAGCATGAGATGGGCCCTGAGCCTGTGGGCAGCTGCAGAGGGTTGCTGTTCTTCCTGCACGCCCAGCTCTGCAGGCAGCCCCGCTCTGTCCCCTGGTGGTCAGAGCCCGGAGTCCTGCAGGACGGCTCAGGGCCCAGCCCTGGGGTCCCCTGGAACCCTGCTCCTCGGTGTCCTTGAGATGTCTCAGCTGGTCCCATCCTCGCTCTGAGACCCCTCTGCTCCCGGCTCTGTTCAACCCCCTTCTCTGCGGAGGTGGTTTCCCTTACGTGTCTGCCTTCTCGCTCTGGACTGTGAGCAGCTCCTCGTTGGTAAGAGAAGTGGAAAAACTGGCATTTGAGTGCGTGCTGCTCCGGCCTTGGGGAGGGTGCACGTAGCCCAGAGAGGTTGCACACCCACCCGAGGGCACACAGCGTGGGGCCCGAGCAGCTGGGATCTGGAGTTGGGACCCTCGCTCCATCCTGGGCCGGCCTGGCCTGGCCTGCGTCTCATGTTGTGGGAGAGTCAGGGCGGCCTGGGTGAGACTCCCCCTCCCCCACCAAGCCTGCACGTGCTCATCTGTGACGTGTGCCCAGGGCCGCTCAGCCCCTCACAGCGTGGCCCTGAGGACCGGGGAGGCTGGGAAGATGGAAGGGGAGAAGGACAGAGAGTCCTTGTCCTGTCTCCCGGGCGCCGGGAAGTCACTGCGGCTGCAGACTGCCCAGCCGGCCCGCGCGGGAGCAGCTGGCGACAGGCCTGTGTGCATTTAGCAACCACACTGTCCCGTGCCAAGGGAGTGCCTTTTAAGGAACATTCTGCCGTGCCAGGAAGAGCTTTCAAAGGCTTCCTTGGGGAGCAGGGAACAGCATGGGGTCCATCCGCCCTCCCAGCCTGGGCCTTGGCAGCCTCCCAGGCAGGGCCACCGGGAACTGAGGAGGCTGGGCAGCGATCCTCCGTTCTCATGGGGTGGGGAGGGGCACCTGAAATGCCAGGCTGCCCTGCAGACAGGAGCCTGTGCCGTGCAGCACTGGACCAACCCTGCTGCCCCTTGGGTTTCACCGTCATCCGTCACCATCGTCCCGTCCACAGCACGGAGCCTGACCGTCGGTGGGCACGCTCGGCACCTGTGTCCACAGCCGCAGCCAGCCCAGCACAGCTTCCTTCTTCTTCCGGGAAGACCTGATACCTACTTCTTAAAAAGCGCCAGCCACCACAGTAAGCAAGACCAAGGAGCCAGCCTGTGCCTTGCTTTAAACTCTGTTCTGCCTCGTCCCTGGCCACGCAGGGCTGGCCCTGCGGTCCTCTCCTGCAGCCGGCCAGCCGCGACGGCAGATGGGAGCATTGAGCGTTTTCCTTCCCGTACTTCCACGGGCAAATTTAAAAAATGTACGTTCTCGCTGTTTGCCTAAAATGTAGACGTGGTTTGACTGTAAGACGGGGCTTTCCTGACCTCCCCCACCGCACCCCTTCTAGCCATGGGACACGGAAAACCCCCGCGGGGCAGGCCGTGTGCTGTCACAAGCCCGTGCTGGAGATGCTGACGTGTTTTCCCACTTTAAGCGCTGGGTGCCGACCCCTGTGGGTCTGCGGGAGGTGTGTGGAACTCGGCGTACGTGGCCCTCTGAATCTCTCAATCTGCGGCCTCAAAATGCGGGAATAAAACAAAAAGAAACAGCACCCCCGGAATTTGGTCTTTTCTGTGCCTGCTCTGCAGTGTATTCATGTCTCTATCTTAAGTGATCGATCATGATGTGCAGCCTGGAGACACTATCGAGCCGCCCTGGACCTGCAACCAGCTCCCTCACTTCCCTCCCCGTCACACTATCTCTAGAAGTCTGTTTTTTGAACTGTGTTGGCAGGAGCAGACTTAAGATAAAGAGAGCTTCAGCTCTGAGCCTCTCAGTTCCCTGAGTCCCATTTTAAATATGGGTTCGGGAACTGAACAATGTTCATATAGATATAAGCCTCTTTTTTGTTTGTTTTCTTTTGCAGTAAAATATGCCTAACATAAAATTTACCATTTTAACTCAGCTCTTCTTAGCACCTGAGGCAGAGGTCATGGAGCCATCCTCAGTGCCCGGGGCCGACTTGCTCCATTTGAGCCATGGCTGCAGGAGGAGAAGAGAGGGAGAGAAGTCAGAGGGGAAGGGGTGAAGCAGATGGGCACTTCTCCTGTGTGCCCTGATCTGGAATCAAACCCAGGACGTCCATACGCCAGGCGGACGCTCTACCTGAGGCAGCCAGCAGGGCCAGGTTTTTCAGATTTCAAGGAGAAGTGGTCACTCAGTGTCTGGGGATGTTGGTTCCAGCCACTGCCCACGGCTCAGCAGAGATGCGGGTTTGCAGATGCTCACGTCCCTTCCGTGGAGTGGAGTGGTGTGTGCACAGAACCCATATTCGCGCAAGGCTGTGGCAGGTGCGTCTCGCACAACCTCACCGGCGTGCATTCAGAGCAGTGCTCAGCGCTTAGTGAGTTTGGGTTTTGTTCTTCGGAACTTACTGGGATTTTCAAAAAATACTTTTGATCTACAGTTGGTTGAATTTATAGGTGCGAAGCTCAGGATATAGAGGGCCGACTGCGTTTCTTTCTTTAATTTTATTATAGTGAGAGAGGAGGGGTGGCAGACAGACTCCCCACATACGCCCCGACTGGGATCCACCCGCATCCCCACTAGGGGGCAATGCTCTGCCCATCTGGGGCTGCTGCTCTGTTGCTTGGCAACTGAGCCTTTTTTTTTTTTTTGCACCTAAGGCAGAAGGGTTCCACAGAGCCATCTTCAGCACCGGTGGCCAACTCACTGGAACCAATCACGCCATGGCTGCAGGAGAAGAGAGAGAGAAGGGGAGGGGGAGGGGTGGAGAAGCGAATGGTCACTTCTCCTGTGTGCCCTGGCCAGGAATCAAACCAGGGACATTCACACACTGGGCCGATGCTCTACCACTGAGCCAACCTGCCAGGGCCTGACCACATTTCAAACCCAGGGAAAATAAAGTGGTAGCCGGCACTTAAGTAACACCTCCATGTGCCCAGAGCAATTCTAAGCATTTAATAAACAGAAACTTTTTCAGTTTCATAACCACCCCTGGAGGCAGGTGCCGCTGAGGCACAGAGCAGCTACTGGCTGACTGCTTTGGGACATGGCAGAATCTGAATTTTAACCCAGGAGTGGGGATGGAAATCCGTGTGCATTCACACAGCCACTGTCCCGTTAGCTGGCGGTTACGCCGTGGTTCCATTTTGGGAAGGAGGGAGAAGCAGCTGCAGTTCAGAACCGCCCCTGTTTGTGTGTGTGTGTGCATCGGTCAGAGGGCCCCGTACATGAGAGGACCTGGGTAGACCTTGTCTTACCCCCATCCACTGCCCGGGCGCTGGACACGCCCTTGCTGTCTGTAGGTCGTATCCAAGGCCAGGGCTCCAGAGGAACATACAGGTCGTGTGACAACACCTGAACTTGGAGAAGGCCGCACGCTCCGACCCCTGTCCTGTCCACTGTCCTTCACGTTTACCATCGGGACACTTCCCGACTTGGGAGCTGTAGTGGCAGGTGCCCCAGCCACCCCCACCCCTCCAGCAGGTGCTCTCTGTTTGGTTTCTGAGATGCACGCAGGTCACATCAGAGGGCACCTGACATTTTGTCACTTGTCCTATTTGAATCACCTTCGAGCTTTGTCCCCTCTAAGACCTGAAGTGCCCATGAGCTCAGGCCGGGATGTCTCCACTGGGTTCTGCACCTTGGAGCCACTCAGCTCAGGATTCCAGACCTGCAGGCACAAGGTGGACACACCTGAGCCAGCAAGGGAGATTCCCGAAGACCAGCCCGCAGCGGGAGGGAGGTCATTCCCTCCAAAGGGTTGTTTTCGCAGGAGGGGTGGGGACTCGTGGGGAGTGGGGGAGCCACACAAGACCACGCTCCCGGCAGCTGGAAGGCAGTGTGGGCGTTTGTGTTGACAGCCCCAGAAAGGTCTTCATTCTGACCCCCTAGGTGTGCGGCTTGGAACACTCCTGAAAACACTCCTCCTGGGTGAGAACGAGAAAATGCCCCACCCACTACGGTGGCAAAATGTGAGCAACAACATTCAGGTCTGAAAGTAGAGCCCTTTGTTTTGTGATGGATGTGACCGCCCCGCACCTGCTGGTGAGAGAGATTATTTTTAAAAAAGCGAAGCGGAAGGCTGCCCTTGAGCGACCTCACCAGAAGGGCAGGAGGCAAACCAACACTCGGGCAGGATGTCGGTCAGTCCGGTCAACACAAACACCTCAACAGACGGCGGGAAGAAAACGCACAGAAAGGCCGGGTGGACTCACGGGACTTGTGTTTCTTTTGTCTGTCTCTGTGGTTTTAGATGTAAAAGGCCCTAATTCCGTGGTTCTCAAAGTGTGTGCCAGGGCGCACTGTGCACCCTAGATTTCCAGGTGCGCCCTGTGGTATTCCAGAGAAATACGTGCCAACAGGGTGTTTGGAGTTTAGATTTTTGGGGGACAGAGGTGTGGGGAATTGGCTGGAAGCTGACAGTCTGCCCAACCCCCCAGCTCACTTGCCTGATTAGGTTGCAGAAGGCTGTTAAGCTGGGGTGCTGGATTGTTTACACTACCCCCATGTTCCCGGGAAAGAAAGGAGGCAAGTGTCTTCTCTCCTTTGTTTGGTGTGAAGTTAAGATGATGTGTGTGGTGGGGGTTTTCTGCACTCAACACAGTTAAGAGTAAAAAGGGGAATTCTTCATCATATTGATGAGGAAATGAGAGTTTGCCTTTCAAATATACGCCCAAACATTGAAGAAGTCGCCAGGACACATCAGGCTCATGTTTCTCATAAACACGAGAATGAAAAAACACATTCGTGCCGGGACCTGCCGAATTTACTAAATCTTACTAAGAATGTTTCTCTCTATATAAAAGATAACATTTTTGTTGGTTTTTTATTTTTAACCCCTCTTTTTTACGAATTTTAAAAAGCACAACAAAAAATGTAACAAAAATGTTTCTTAACGTCAGAATAAATTTAATTTTGTCGTATTTATTTCGTTTAATTGCCATAAAAGCACGCTTGGACCTTATATTTTTTCCTTTACTATTTGACTTAATTATTACAACATAGTTCTCAGAACTTTGTATAGAGTGCGCCTACAATTGTTTGCAGGGTTTTAAAGTGCGTCCCGACTTCAGAAAGTTTGAGAACCGCTGCCCTCCGCTGTTAGTGGCAGCGTGAAGAGCTGGCCCCTGAGTGCCACTGGGCATGGGATCAGGGTGTCAGCTCAGGGCACGGCAGGCTGAGCCTGGGCACGCCATGGCGCAGGCAGGGGCGGGGGCGGGCGGCTCCCAAATGCCTCGCCACCCAGGTTCTGCTGCCCGTGAGGCAAGGACTATGTCAGCCCTTGTGCCCTCTGCGGCTCACCCAAAGGGTCAGAACCGTGGCCTTGGGTTCCGGGGGGCTCAAGAGGGCAGCAGCAGGGTCCTAGACTGACCGGCGCTCCTGGCAAACCAGCGCTCACGGAGAAGCAAGCACAGGCCGCCGTGACGCCACAGTGTTGTACCAGCTGCCGTATTTCGGGTCCCCGTCTCGATGCCAAGCACAGCTTTCTCTGAGAACATGCGTGTGGGGACCAGCCTGGGTCCTGACGCTGTGACATCTGTCACCAGCTGTGCAGTGTCTGGCAAGGGACTGGCCTCTCTGCACACAGTGTGGTGCTTTCGTGCACAAAACGGAGGTGAACTGTTCCCCGGGAGCATCTCCCCGCGCTGGCCGTAGGCGCTCAGTTCTCCGCAGGGACGGTGGCCGTGCTGGTGATGCCCGCCACCTTGCCTGAGCTGGGTGATTTCTAGGGGGTCTGGACCACCAGGTTGCAAGTCAGAAACGGCTTTGTTTTTTCCTGGCCTCTGCTCAGACCAGTCCTGCTGAGGCCTCTCCTCAGGCTCCCGATGACCGCGGGGCCACTTGCCATTCGTCTCCGGACGCCTGTACCAAATGCAGGGAGGACCCCATGTCTCTGTCCCTGGTGGTCACCAGCGGCGAGCCCATGCCTCCAGCAAGGAGAGCCAGCCAGCCGTTTGCCCGCTCTGTGGTGTTTCATGACCTCGTTGTTTCTTTGGGTCGGCATTCATTCACATGGAAGTCTGTGTGTCCCGTCCCCCCCCCCCCCCGGTCTCTTACTGTTTTTACCATTCCTGCTCACTCCTCACGACTGGTTGACTTCAGTGGGCCATGGAGCTGGGACGTGGTGTCCCTGCTCACGCGGACTTGAGTGATGTGTGCGGGGGAGAGGTACACATTTAAGGTTTTAAGGTTGTGAACGTCAGCCCATGGAAAGGGGCTGGTCGGAGGGGAGAGGAGGCGGCAGGGAGACTTGGGAGCGCAGATGGCTGAGATCTGACTCCCGCTGTTCACAGGGAAAGACAGGGGGACATCTAGGGTGATCCCTCTCCAGACGCTGGGTCAGCAGTGGTCATTCAATCACCTCCCTAAAAATTAGAAGACTGCATATGAGAACGGGTTCAGGGCTCTGACCTGGCTTCACAGAGGACAGGGGCCCAGATTGCAGGGGTTGGTGGGGAAGGGGAGGAGTCGGTTCAGAGGATCCCTAGGAATGGCCCCCAAATATGCCTTCACTGGGGGACTTGTCACCTCGGTCTCTGAGGGGCCATACCCCTTCTCTCTCGTTCACCCCCAGCCAGAACCACCCCAGATTTACCCCCAAACACGCTTGACTGTGTTTCAAAGAAAGCAGGAGGTGTGGAATTCTCTCATTTAGTCACTCAGCAAACACGTCTCTGTGAGTGGTATATGTCACAGAAGTTACGTGAGGCCAGGACCCAGTCTCTGCCTGCAGAGCCAACGGGGAGGGAGGGGGTTGGGAGAGGGGAGCAGGGTCCAGTCAGATGGCCCGAGCTGGCATCTCAGCTCCAATACTCACTGGCTGTGTGACGTTGGGCCAGTCCCTTAACCTCTCTGGGCCTCGATGTTCCTGCCTATGAGCGGAGACAGTCATGCCCACCTAAGGGGTCACTGTGGAAACGAAGTGAGATAATTTAGTGCAGAGGTTAGAACAATGCCCAAGCAGAGGGAGTGTTCTAAGTGTTGGCAAGTATCACTTTTTTTTTTTTAGCAACAATTGACTGAGCACCTACTATGTGCCAAGCACCAAGGATGGAGCAGGATGAGACAGGCATCAGCTCCTGCCTGTGGGGTGGCAGGCACTGCAGGGGTAACGGGGCTGTGGGGGTGTGGGGAGCTGAGGAGCCCTGGATGTGAGAGTCAGTCTCTTCTAGGATCATGCTGTCCACCTTCCCCTTCCTGGGAGCTGCAGCCCTGGCCCTGCCGTTGCCTGCCGACCAGACCCCCGACATTCTGCGTCGTGTGAGAGTTCTTGCAGATTGTCAGCCTTGAGGGGCACATTCAGCTCTTGTCAGCTGGGGGGCCTTAGTCCCTGTCTCGTTCTCTCTGAACCTCTGGTTTCCCTCTGCAGTGGTGACCGGTCCCTTCCACGGAGCTGGGGACAGGAGCGCAGGACAGGCGGGGAGGGGTCAGCTCCTCCCGGGAGAGGGAAACTGGTCCACTCTAAACAGCTGCAGCCGCCCAGCCTTGTGGAGTCTCCCGGTCTGTGGTCGGAGCGGCCGCTGGAGAGGGGAGCTCTCCGTGCTCAGGTGTGTGGAAGGAGTTCACTAAAAAGGCAGCCGGGAGATGAAGTTATGGAGACAGAAATCGGCAGTCGGTAGAAGCTATCAATCTTCTGAACATGAAGCCGGTGGCGTCTGAATGAGCAGGCAGGGAGGCTCAGGGAGCAGCGGGCATCGATTCAGCCTCGCTGAGCCACCCTGCCCGGGGTGTGCGAGGCACATGGGCCCGGAGGGGCCCCGAGGAAGCTGGGTCAGAACAGGATAGAAGAGCCCGCCGTGTGTCTGGGGGGGTCAGAGCCTCCGCTGACTTCCCCTGTGGGCTGAGCCTCCTCACTGGACAGGAAACCTCTTCATGCCGGCTTCCTGCTCCAGAGCACGGCGCGTTGTTGCAGCCACAGGGGGCTGTAGCAGGTTGTCCCCAGCCCCGGAGACACAGATGTGAGTAGCCCGCCCAGTTCCCAGCTCACAGGCACATGTGTACAGTGCCCTGGGGGGGGGGGCACGCGGGTGAAGGCTTGGAGGGCCAGAGATAGGAGAGTGGCATCGTAGTGGCCACCAGCAAACAGACCCCCCAGGGGGACGGCATCCCTGCAGTGGGGAGCCTCCCACCTGCCCCTGCACCTGGCGGCCCTCCTCACCGAGCCACCTGCGTCGCAGTTGAGCAGACTGAAGTCGAGAGGAGGGCCGTGGACCAGCCATCTACCACCCCGCCCTGAGCAGCAGGCCTGGCTGATCTCCTCCGTGTCCCCACAGGACCAAAGCAGGACTGACCCAGGGGCCGTCCCAGGCCTGGCTCTCGTGGAAACTGCGGGTCACTGCTCACAGCACCCCTGGGGAAGGGCTGCTGAGGCGGTGGGGGCAGGGCCTCACCCCTTCTGGAGACGGGGCTGCTGTCTGACCACCCTCTCCTCCCCTCCCTGCCACAGTGGCTTTGAAAGCCCCTGCTTGTGAAGTCCTCCCCCAGGATCCAAGGTGCAGGTGGAGAGATGGCCACTGTTTGTCTATTCATGTCTGGGCTTTATCTCGGAAACAAGAACGTTGGCAGGTGGCTTCCAAATTTAATGTCCGGCCTGTAACCCGCCCCCCCCTCTAGCCCTCTGCTCTGACGTGCTCCTCACCGCTGCTGTTCAGCGCAGGGCGTGTTCTTGACCTCAGGGCCTTTGCAGTTGCTGTCCCTCCCTCCGGTCTGGGCCACTCATGACGACATCCTAACTGCACTGCTGCCTTCCTGCTGTAAGGTCCTGGCTAAAGTGTCGCTAGCCACACAGCCCCCATGCCATTCCTGGAACATGCCGAGCACAGTGCCACCTCAGGACCTTTGCACACACTGAGCCCTCCACCAGGAAGCCAGGATACAACCACCTCCCTCACTGATGGCTGTGCCTGTGTGGAGACAGGCGGTGAGTGCGGCCTGACCAGAGACCACTTAGAGGTAGAGGGGACGTTCCTGGCATGGGAACCCCTCAGCTTATTTAGGCCCAGTTTAGAGTCAGGTGAGAACATGGGACACTTTGGGCAGCAGATGTCGGTGGCACCATCTCCCTGGGATGCTTTGCCTTGGCCTCTAGGAACCCCCAGTGCTTGAGCACCAGGGGCTGAGGCCAGCCAGGGCCCCCAGGCCTGTGCGGGGCAGACGGGTACCTCTGTGGGTGCCACGGCGCTGGTCGTGAAGGGCCGGGCTGCAGACAGGGTGCGGGCTCCCCCTGCCCGAGTGACAAATGGCTGATAATTAATGTTGGGCCTGTGCATCACTCATCAATTTAAAGCTGAGTGCACAGCCAGAAGCGATTCCAAGAAAAAAATGCTGGGCCCCACATCCTCCTCCTTCTTACTCATCAATCAACAGTTTTGCGGGCAGCTTATTAAAATGCAGAGGGAAACTTGGCTGGAGAAATTAGAGGCTCTTAAAGGCCCAGAGATGGCTCCTCAGGGCTCTGCAGGTCCAGGCGAGGAGTGTAGAGGATGCCAGGGGTGCAGGCGGAGGGGCGGGTCCCCTCACAGAGGGCAGGAGTGGCCTCGGGCATACCACGGGGTGAGGTCCGGACAGGTTAACACCAGCCCAGGGAGTGTGGCCGGGGCCGAGACTCCCATGGGTAGGACCTTTGGTGAGCATCGTGGACAGCCAGGCAGAGTCTAGGTCCCACACGGAGGAGTCAGTGACCAAGGGCGTTGGCTCCACATCTGAGAGCAGGGCAGAGGAAGGGAGTTGTTTCAGAGTCAGGCACGTCAGGGTTCGCATCCCCGCTCTGCTCCCGACCAGCGGTTTGGGGGCAAGTCCCCTTCTTCTCTGAATCTGTTTCCTCCCGAGGCAGGGGAGTCGGAAAGGTTTGCAGAGAGTGCGGGAGGCCGTGTGTGCAAAGGCCGGAGCAGGAGCTCAACCATGATAGCTATCTTCCCGATGGTCTGAAGGCCCAGAGCTAGTCCTGGCGGGCATCTGAGGTCACTTCTGTCCCTCCCTGGGGCGCAAAGACAGTGCTGGGTGTGTAGCCAGGTGAGTTTCCCTTTCCCGGGACAGGACGGTCTTTTCCAAGACGGCTGTGCCCTTCCTCAGGCTGCTCCCTCCCAAGAGTGTGCTGGCCTCACTTATCTTCTCGCTCCAGGAAACTCCTATGCATCCTTCAAAACCCATTGCAGCTGGCGCCTGCTCTGTGGTGCTTTCTCGGTGCCGAGTCAGCTTCTTGCCCTCCGCACTCCAGGAATACTTGATTCTTACTAGACTGTGAACCCCTGTGAGAAGGGGCTGTGCCTTACGCCGCAGACTGGTAGGCAGTGACGTAATACACTTCGTTGGATGAGTGAGTAAAAGAAGGAGTGAGTAAGTGGATTCGTGGCTCTGACAACACAGAACCCCACCCTGAGACCACTCAGAGGCCCGTCCCTCACTAACGCCTGCTTCCAAGTCTGTGAACCTGGAGGAGCCAGAGCCCAGACTGGGGCTCTTGCCTGCATCTGTGTCCCCCTGGCCAGGTCGGTTCTTGGTCCACACGTACTCGGTGATGACAGTGCCTGAGACGGAAAAGAGGGGCCGTGGCGGCTGAGCCCACGCTTAGCAAGTACCTGCCTACTGAGGCCCAGGAATGACGCTGGGCGTTCTCAGCCACAGGGTCCTTTCTTTGCCACACAGACACCGAGACCATGTCACAGATGTGGATACCGAGGCAGGGAGAGCCGCGTGGGTGCAGGAGGCAGAATTCAAACCTTGGGGTCCGGACGCCTCTGAGACATCTGGCCACTTCCTCGGGGTGCCGTCCAGGGACACTGGTGTTCCCGTGTGGGTGTGCCAGGGGACAAGTCGTGAACAAATGACCCGTATTCGCGGGACTCTTGCCGCCTTCTCCCGGAATCCCTCCAGTCTTCGCCATTCCCCGGCGGCTCAGTGGCAGCTGGCTCAGCATTTTTATTGTGGCTGCAGAAGGAAACCAGCCCTGCCCCTCCCCTACCCCTGCAGACCCCCCCCCCCCAGATTTCCCTGTACAGCCCCCATCCCTCCTTCCCCTGCTCTGGAGCTGGAGCCAGGCAGCTGCGGGCCCCTCCCGCAGGCTGAGCTGCCAATCAGCCCCCATTGTCCTGCTCCATGGGGAGCCCCCCCCAAAAAATTGCCAGTCTCAAAGGCTCGCCCAACTCCTCAGCAAGAAGCTGTTCACAAGCACCCGTTCCTGAAAGGCTGCTGATTGCGTCCTGCGTGTCCCCTTTCCGACGCGACGCCGCCGTGGAGTGAGTGGCAGAAAGCCCAGATGGCTGGGGGCGGGGCTTGCGGGAACCATCACTGAGCAGGAAGTGTCTCTGGCTCTGAGCAGGCGCCTGGTGTGCGTTGGTAGGGACACGTTTCTAAACTGTCCCCTGCTCTGTGCATGATGACGAATGTCTATTCTCCTGCTCCCTCCCCCCCCCGCCTCCCCAGGCAGTGTCTCCCGGGGTGGCAGCCTGACTCCACGGGAGGGCTGTGAACACCCAGAGGGCTGACCCGCCCCGGTTCTGGAACAGTAGGGGATGAGCCCAAGAGGGTCCCACTCTCACAAGTTCCCCTTCGATGCTTCTGGTTGTGGTTGGGGACCATGGTGGGTGACCACAAGGGAGCTTCAGGGAGGGTGAGTCCACGTCAGGCTGGGCTCACTTCTGGGAAGGTCCCGGATTCCCCAGGGACAGGGACACGGACAGAGGCAGCCCCAGGTTCAGTGACTCGTGGACCATCTTTAGGGAGCTGACATAAGCTGAGAGCAAAGTAGGGAGAAGGGAGGGTGCCCAGAGGGAAAGGCCCAGCCCTGGCCCAGCTCTGACTAACCACTGTGGCCTCGAGCGTCGTGAACCTACCAACCCACTGTGTGCCAGGCTCAGACGCGGCTAGTGCGTGATGTGTGTCACTCAGGTGTGGTGTTGTGCCCTCTGAATGCACACCCACCGGGGAGTCATGAACAGACTCATCTCTCCCCTCCCTGAGTCTCCAGCAGAGGCCCAGAGAGGTCGTGCACTCTAACCCAGCTCACACAGCTCCGTGGGTGCTCATGGAGAGAAGGCGCTGGAGCTCGTCGTTGCTGAAGTCAGTCAGCCTGGGTTTTGTCCCCACGCCCCTCTGTCCAGCGGTGTGGCCACGGGTGTGCCCCTGACTGCTCTGTCCTCTGCTCTTGTGTCTCAGCTACAGACTTGAGAAGGAAGCAGCTGGCACAACTTGCCCTCAGCCGCCATCAGGAGACAGATGGGTCCTCTGCTGACAGCTACCTCCTCATGGCACACCTCAGAGCAGGGTCAGCACCGCCCTGTGCACCTTGAGCACATGAGGGGCCCAACGGTCAGGGCAAGGCAGTTCCCCAGGGGACACAGTGCAGTCCCTGTTCTGAGATACTGCTCTTCCTCTGGAAGCTGAGGTTTTGGGGGTGTCCCCAAGCACAGGAAGGGCAAGACCTGACCGGTGCAGGAAGGTGGGAGACAGGCCTCTTAATGCCTTGGGTAAAGCACCTTGCTGAACAGGGGTAGTTCAGCCCACTTCTCAAGGCTCCTAGAGGGAGGGTGCTGAGGGACGCAGGGGGAATTAAGACCTGGGTGGTCACTGAGGAACGGTCAGGGCATATGTGGGGTAAACTAATTCCAGGTACTGAGATGCTACCAAAAGGCTCTGATCCAGTGACAAGACCCTGGCGCCTGGGAGGGACATCGCCTGGAGGTCAGGAGGGCCTCTGGGCACACAACATCTGAACTGGAACTCAATGGTGGAAGGAGTCAGCTGTGGGATTGGGAAGCGTGTTCTAAGCAGAGGAGCAAGTGCCAAGGCCCTGAGGCCTGCCAGTCACTATCCATACAGTGAACAGAAGAACAGCATGCTGGGAGCCTGGGGAGGGGGCTGAGGACACAGGGCCTGAGGCAGATTGTGCTCTACTCATGGGCGGGGCCTGGGGGTTGACACCCCTAACTGTAGCGGCAGGGAGGAACAGACGGAGGTTGGGTAGTCAGAGACAGAAACTGGACAGGGCATGTAGTCAGAGCAGCAGCACGGTGTGGGTCTGAAGGAGTGCCGCCTCGGGGAGGCCTGGAGGGCCAGAGGGGCCCCTGGGTCTCTGTCTCCTCTGGGGGGTACCCCCTGGGGTCTGGTGTTTTTGCAGGCAACTCTTTGCAGGACTTTGTAACCGAGCGCTGCCCTCTGCTGGGGCTAGTGAGTATTACAGGTGATGACATTTGGCTGCTCGGACCCTGGAATTACCCAGAAGCTCAAGGGAACCTCTCTGGGACCCCGGGTCCCTGGGGCTGGCAGGGACTCCCCAGGATTTCTCCTCTTGCCCCCACAGGCCCTTGCTTGCTGAGCCGTAAGGAGAGCTAGGTGCTCCCTGTCCTTCAAGGCAGACTTTCTCAGCCCATTTCTCACAGCCCAGATCAGGAGCTGCACTGGGCTTCCACTTGATCTGGCTCTGCCCTCTGGGTCTCAGGACTGGCCTGCAGGGCCTGGGGGAGCTCACCCACCCCCATACATACCCGGTTGCCCTGCCTCTGGCTGGGGTGTTCCAGCTCTAGGCCCTGCCCATCCTGGCTCCACCCAAGCTGCCTTGTGCCTCTCAGCCTTGCATAGGGAGCCCCGGCCCCAAGACACCCGGTGGGAGGTCTGCAGAGCTGAGGCCTCCGTAGGGGACGTGCCGCAGTCCTCCTGAACCTGCTTGGGCCCCTGTTTCTATGTCAGCCACAGGTACCCCTGGCTTCCTTGAAGGCGCAGGGAGGCTAAAAGTGGGCCTGGTTTGGGGAGTGGCCAGGTGTGTGTGTATAGGGGGCAGTGATGGAGGGAGAGGCAGCTGGGGGGTGGGGGGAGGCTGCAGCAGGCCTCCCGAGAGCTGGGGCTTCCCTGGAGTGTCCTGGGCTTCCCGGACCTGGGGGGGGGGAGGCTGTAGCAGGCCTGCCGAGAGCTGGGGCTTCCCCTGGAGCGTCCTGGGCTTCCGGGACCTGGGGGGGAGGCTGTAGCAGGCCTCCCGAGAGCTGGGGCTTCCCTGGAGTGTCCTGGGCTTCCGGGACCTGGGGGGGAGGCTGTAGCAGGCCTGCTGAGAACTGGGGCTTCCCTGGAGTGTCCTGGGCTTCCGGGACCTGGGGGGGGAGGCTGTAGCAGGCCTCCCGAGAGCTGGGGCTTCCCTGGAGTGTCCTGGGCTTCCCGGACCTGGGGGGGGAGGCTGTAGCAGGCCTGCCGAGAGCTGGGGCTTCCCTGGAGTGTCCTGGGCTTCCGGGACCTGGGGGGGAGGCTGTAGCAGGCCTGCTGAGAACTGGGGCTTCCCTGGAGTGTCCTGGGCTTCCGGGACCTGGGGGGGAGGCTGTAGCAGGCCTGCTGAGAACTGGGGCTTCCCTGGAGTGTCCTGGGCTTCCGGGACCTGGGGGGGAGGCTGTAGCAGGCCTCCCGAGAGCTGGGGCTTCCCTGGAGTGTCCTGGGCTTCCGGGACCTGGGGGGGAGGCTGTAGCAGGCCTCCCGAGAGCTGGGGCTTCCCTGGAGTGTCCTGGGCTTCCGGGACCTGGGGGGGAGGCTGTAGCAGGCCTGCCGAGAGCTGGGGCTTCCCCTGGAGCGTCCTGGGCTTCTGGGACCTGCCACGCCCTGGCCCCTTCCTCTTCTGTGGCTGCAGAGGAGGGTGATCTGGGTCTCGGGGAGCCCCGGGGGAAAGAGAGGAGGGGGGAGAGCTGGCCGGCTTGGTGGCAGAGGAAGAGGACTGGTTATGTCAGCAGTAAGCCCAGTGACTTCTCTGTCATCTAAGCAGATTCGTTCACCCACCAACCCATTTATCCATTCATTTCATTTGTTCGTCCATCACATGTTGTTTGAGTCCCAGCTGCTCTCCAGCACGGTCCTAGGTCTGGAGGCTACACTGGCAGATAAAGCAGACAGGAGCCCTGCCCTGGTGGAGGCTGTGCTTGAGCGAGGGACACAGACAATCAGCAAGCACACAGGAAGATGCTCTCCGGGGTGCTACATGCTATAAAGCAGGTTGACAGGGAGAGGCGGGGAGTGGTGGGCAGGAGCAGCCTCTCTGAGGGGGCGGGGGCTAGAAGAACACCCAGGTGGGCACCCCAGGGAGATAGTGTCTATTTGCTTAGCTTTTAACAGCGGGAGATGTTCGTATCGCATGGATTCCAACCGTTTAAGGTATATGGCTTCACGGTCGTGAGTATATCCACAGTCAGATCTATAGCATTGTCAGCCTCCCCAAAGTAACCGTGTCCACTAGTGATCACCCCCCAACCCCCGCTCTTCCCCAGCCCCTGGCCACCACACATCCACTTCCTAGCTCCACGGGTTAGCCTCTCCTAGATGCTGCGCACAGACGGAACCTTCTGTAACATGCTGGGTTCTTCCGCAGCGTGGTGTTATTTAAGGCTTGTTTTGTTGACCTGGTCATTGGCTCCTGGGCACTGGTGTCCTTTGCACGTTTTAGCCAGCACACATGAAGCTGCTGTGAACACTCCCGTACAGTTCTTTGTGTGGACGCACGCTCCCACTTCTCGTGGGGATAGGTCCAGGAGCGGAATTGCTGGGTCACATGACAAGCCCTTCTCCGTAGGTCTGTGCTGCAGTCATTTCCCCCCAGCAGTGCACGGTGTCCCGTGACTCCGCGTCCGTACCGGCACGTGCTGCTGTCTGTTTCTGAGTGCAGCCTCGCTAGCGGGTGTGAGGGGTGGCCCACGGTGGTTTGGATTTGCGTTGCCCTGGTGACCAGCGATCGTGAGCATCTCTCTTCAAGGGGTTATGTGCTGTTTGTTTGTCTTCCTTGGGGAATGGTCTGTTCAGATTCTTTGCCCCATATTTGCTTGTTTTTGAAAACAAAAACCTGGCCCTGGCTGGTATCTCAGTGGGTAGAGCTTCAGCCTGGCGTATAGACATCTGGGCTCAATCCCAGTCAGGGCACACAGGAGAAGTGGCCATCTGCTTCTCCTCCCTTCCCCCATCTCTCTCTTCCTCTCCTGTAGCCATGGCTCCAATGGTTCGAGCAAGTTGGCCCTGGGTGCTGAGGATGGCTCAGTGGCCTCAGCCTCAGGCGCTAGAATAGCTCGGTTGTGAAACAGCAGAGCAGCGGCTGCCAATGGGCAGAGCATTGCCTGGTAGGGGCTTGCCGGGTGGATCCTGGTCGGGCGCGTGCGGGAGTCTGTCCCCGCCTCCTGCCTCTTAGTTGAAAAAGGGTACACACTTTTAGGGCACTCATTGAGTTGCACAACCAGCACCACACTCAAATTTAGAACACCCACTGTGTGTGCCAGGCCGATCAGCACCTGGTCGTTCTGTGATGACAGAGACAGGTGGGGCCCATCCCATGTGCACCCAACATTCTGGGAAAGGAAGACAGATGTTGGAGAAAGCCTAAGTAAACAGGATGATTTAAAAACTCTGGATGCGCCTGACCAGGTGGTGGTGCAGTGGATAGGGCATCAACCTGGGATGCTGAGGACCCAGGTTCGAAACCCTGAGGTTGCCGGTTTGAGCAAGGGACAATCGAAATGACCCCATGGTTGCTGGCTTGAGCAAGGGGTCACTGGCTCAGCTGGCATCCCTGGTCAGAAGACATATAAGAAGGAATCAATGAACAACTGAAGTGATACAACTCTGAGTTGATGCTTCTCATCTCTCCCTTCCTGTCTGTCTGTCTCTCTGTCTCCCTCTCTCAAAAAATAAAAATAATGCTCTGGATGAAATAAATGGCTCCTTGGAAGGGTGCTCAGGACATGCCTCCCACAAAAGTGTACTCTGTGCTGAGACCTGAAGAGAATGATCCTGCCCAGAACTGGGGGAAGGGTGTTCTGATAGTGGGAACAGCACGTGCACAGGCCAGAAGAGCCACTTCCCAAATCCCTTCCCAGAGTAAGGATGAGCAGGTGCCTGGCAGACAGAAAACCATAGCCCACCTGCCAGGGGCAGGGAAGGGCTGAGAGGAGACCACAGGGCCTGGGACCCCAGGGTCAACCCTATTCATAGTGTTTGTTCTCTGCAGGCCCAGCTTGGCCTCTAGCTCTGAGGCTGGGCAGGAAGAAGTGTTCACAGCAGGCCTCAGGGTCGGGGTTCCCTTTCCCCACGCGGGAGACGGGCTTTCCTCACCTTTGCACCCTGGCTCCCTGGACTGGGCCTGGCTGGAGCTGGCGTTGGTGAGCGGGAGGAGAAGCAGCACTGCCTTGTACTTAGGGAACGCTCTCTTCTGCCTGGGGAGCACTTGCTTGGGTTTAGGGAGCACTCATGGCCCCGGCCTGTGGGCTGGGGGTTAGGCCACACACACAGAACCCAGACACAGCCCTGCAGAGTTCTGTGAAGAACCAAAAGGAGGCGGGTCCCGCAGACCAGTGCTCAGGGTGATGAAGGTGACCTGGGGCGTGGCTGTCCTTCTTATGGGCTCTCAGAGGCCTCTTCACCCTCTGAGTGCAAAGCTGATCACCAAAGTCTGACCTGTGGTGGCGCAGTGGATAAAGCCGTCAACCTGGGAACACTGAGGTCGCCAGTTCAAAACCCTGCACTGGTTCGGTCAAGGCACATATGGGAGTTGATGCTTCCAGCTCCTCCCCCCTTTCTCTCTTTCTCTCTTTCTCTCTCTCTCTCTCTCTCTCTCTCTCTCTCACTCTGTGTCTCCTCTTTAAAATGAATAATAAAAAAAAAAAACATCTCGTGCTTATGTCTATGTACTAAATGTTTAAAAAAAAAAAAGCTGATCACCAAAGACTACACACACACACACACACACACATATAGACACACAACCACACACATACATACACACAACTACAGACACACACACACAGAGCCCTCCAGCTGAGCAGGGCGTGTGGGTTTCCTGGAAGGGAGAAGGGCAGGTTACCAGCCCAGCAGTGACCATGAGCAGCCCCTAAGACCTTCCCCAAGCCCAGCCGTGAAGGCCCCTGTCCACACTGACCAGCCTGGGAGTAGGGCCATCTGCCACCCGCAGTGATGCTGCTCTGTGCCACCTGTCTGGCATCCCCAGTGTCAGCGTGGGGCTTCCCAGGGGGGCACCCGGACCCTGGGGGCCCTGGAGAGGCCTTGGGGGAGCAGTTATTCTTCCATAACTGTATGTATTTGCATGTTGATTAGTGGAAGGGAGTAACTAGCCTGCCAATTCCAGGCTCTGTAATAGTGGCAGAAAGTTTAGCTTTTATTTATTTATTTTACAGATTTTTATTGATTTTAAAAGAGAGAAAGAGCCTGACCAGGTGGTGGCGCAGTGGATAGAGCGTCGGACTGGGATGCAGAAGACCCAGGTTTGAGACCCCGAGCTCGCCAGCTTGAGCGCGGGCCCATCTGGCTTGAGCAAAAGCTCGTCAGCTTGGACCCAAGGTCTCTGGCTCCAGCAAGGGGTGGCGCGGTCTGCTGAAGGCCCGCGGTCAAGGCACATGTGAGAAAGCAATCAATGAACAACTATGGTGTCACAATGGCAACGAAAAACTAATGATTGATGCTTCTCACCTCTCTCCATTCCTGTCTGTCTGTCCCTGTCTGTCCCTCTCTCTGACTCTCTGTCCCTGTAAAAAAAAAAAAAAAGAGAGAGAAAGAGAAAGGGGGGTGGCAGAGAAGCAGGAAGCATCAGCTCATAGTAGTTGCTTGCCGTATGTGCCCTGCCTGGGCAAGCTCCGGGTGTCGAACCGGCGACCTCAGCATTCCACGTCTACGCTTTATCTACTGCGCCACCACAGGTCAGGTAGGCTTAGCTTTTAAATAAAAATTATTTTAAAGAAAAAGTATTAGGCAAATATGAACAGGGGAAGTGTGGGAGACAGGAGCAGGATGTGGATGATGGGAACATTGGGGTCCCCGCCTACTGTGTGTCAGCCTCGCTGCTGCGGTGGGGGTACTGGCCCATTTCAGTTCCCTGAATTCCCTGGCCAGCACCAGGTTCTAAGAGAACAGCAATGGCGCCGGGCTGGCAATTTGGGAGGGTCCCAGGTGGGTCATCTGCCCCCCACCTCCGTCCCCGGAGTCACACAGCTGGTGGCAGAGGTATCTCTGTGTCGACCACCAGGCTGCACTGCCTGCTGAGAAGGTACAAGGGCTTGGGGGCCCGTGGGGCTGTGGGGAGCAAACACAGCACCTATTGGGGGAAGGAGAGAGCCCACAGCCCTGGACTCGCTCAGACCACCCTGTCCTGGCTTGTTGGCCACGCCCACACAGGCCTGTCATTCACAGTCACGTCCCGCCCCCACCCTACAGGCCGCGCAAAGGCTCCTGCGGAGGCTCAGAGCTGGGACTGCGTCCTCTGCTCTTATTTATTTTATTATTTTTGGGACAGACAGGAAAGAAAAGAGATGAGAAGCATCAATTCTTCATTGGGGCACTTTAGTTGTTCATTGACTGCTTTCTCACATGTGCCTTGACCGTGGGCCTTCAGCAGACCGAGCCACCCCTTGCTGGAGCCAGCGACCTTGGTTGGGTCCAAGCTGACGAGCTTTTGCTCAAGCCAGATGGGCCCGCGCTCAAGCCCGCCACGTTGGGGTTTTGATCCTGGGTCCTCTGCGTCCCAGTCCGACGCTCTGTCCACTGTGCCACCACCTGGTCAGGCATGCCCTCCGCTCCTGCTGTCTCGTGTTCTGGCTGAGCAGTAGGCCGAGTTCCAGTCCCGCTGGCCTCCCCACTCCCTCCCTCGGCCGGTGAAACCCAAATGCAGCAGGAGCTTCCGCGGGGGCCATCTGTGGGCCGCTGCGCCCCCGCTTCTCCTCGGCCTCAGCGGGCTCAGCCAGCCTGGCTTAGCGGTGGGAGAGCGGGGATTCATGCCAGCACCGGGGCTTCCAGATCTCCGTCAGCCAAGGCTCCGAAATAGCACACAGGAGCAGCAGCACGTCGGGGAGGCCTGCTTGGCTGTCCTGGGACCAGGGTCTGGTCCCTCACCCCCGACCCCAGGACAGAGCACTGGGCATCTGGGTGGCATCTGTGCCCCTCGGAGGGAGCGCCAGGCTTCCAGAAGCTCACGTGTGCTTTCCCCTCCTCAGCTGTCTGCGCAGAACGGCAGGGTGCAGGGGCGGGGGCGGCTGTTCCAAGCCCACACCTGTGCTTAGAAAAGCCTGCAACCCGGAACCTCCACATTGATGTCTGTGCTCTGAGAACCCGTGGCTCAGGGCCCCAGGCGTAATGACGGGTGGGGAAAGGGACTTGCAGAAAGTGACAAGCCGTGCGGCGTGACTCTGTTTACGTGAAGTTTAAAAACAAGGCAAATGCCCGTGTGGTCTGTGGGTGCCTGTGCAGAGTGCACTACCGGAGCTGAGTCACTGTGGGGTGTGAGAAGGGAGGGCCGGAGGGCGGGGATAAGATGCCCGTCAGATTCACAGTGTTAGAATTCTCGCGTGGGTAGGGGGTAGATCAGAGTTCACTGTATTCCATTTTTGCTTAATTTCATCACTTAATAGGACACCTTTTTTCAGGGTGCACATAGCACTCTGTGTTTTCTGTAAGCGTGTGTGTGTGAGTGTGTGTGTGTGTGTGTTTTCTATAAGCATGTGTGTCTATGTAGCTAAATGCATACCCCTGCAGAGGAGGGAGAGGTGGTAGATTGAGGGGAATGGTCAAAAGGGACTTTATTTCATTGAAGGAAAGGGGATTTTAATGTTATTTGTGCAATAAGATTTGTTTCTTTGGCAGAAGTGGGGAAATGCAGGACTGGGAGGGTCCGTGGTTCTGAGATTTTCAGTCAGAACTCAGATGGTTCTGCATTTCCACAGTCAGAACCACCAGCGACCCAAGGAGTGCGGATGGGCTCCCTTCCACCCCCGAGGGAGGTGCCCAGCCTTGGGCTCTCCACGCCACGGTCCAGAAGGCGCGTGAGGACGGTGTGCCCAGCCCTCCCCGTCCGCCCTCTGCCCATTCTGCCATGCTGCTTTCTCGCAGGGACAGATGGGAGATGTCAGCGGCAGGCTGCAGAGAGAGAGGCTCCCTGCATAAGGCCCGTCAGCCTGCAGGCTGGAATTCTCCTGTTGGGTGGGTGGAGGGTTTGTGCTGTGGGGTGTTTGCCGCCCACCCTTGGACAGCTGCTTTCTCCTTCCACTCCGGGTTGCTTCCAGCGATTCACGGGGACGGGGGTAACTGCTGGCACTTGCACGGCAACCCAGAGAGTGAGTGACTATTGGGGTGAAGGGCCATGCCAACCCTGATTCCCACTGTGCCCCTGTCCAGGCCTGCACAGGTGGGTGGTGGGTGAGCCTACACCAGGTACAATCCTGAAAGGCTGGCTGCCACCCCCTCTCTACCTCAGCCATCTGATTACAGTTGGGAAGAGCTCACCATTGAGCCCAAAGTCCTGCACATCACTTGCTGACTGTGCCCTAGGACCCTCTCACGACCTCAGGCTTCATATCTAGAGAGTGGGGCTGGGCTAACAAACCCAGCGCTTGGAAGGAAACGGTGAGGGCTTGTGGGGTGCGGGCAAGGACCGGGCACGTGCGCCCTGGGCTGAGCCTCTCTCGGACCTCTGTTGCCTCCTGAAAGGACAAGCCTATGGGGTCTGGAGTCAGGTGCAGAATCGGCATCCTAGCTGCATTAGCTTTCGAGTCTTTATTGCATGCCTTACCCTGCACTGGACAGACACCCAACGTCAGAAGTCGAAACAGCCCAGGTGTGCTGCAGGCGCCTTGTAAACACCTGCACTCAGCTTTTGTTTCTGAATGCCAGGTCTTTGCGATCCTCCCTACTTTGAAATAACAGCATAGCCTGTGAGAAAGTCACATGTCAGTGTGTTAGGAGGGGCTGCCAGAATGCCATGGGCGTCCTGCCTGCCCCCGCCCCCGGATGTCCCTGCAGCAAGAGGGGAGCCTGGGGAAGGGACCTGCAGTCAGTGAGGACGGCTTGGCTCTAAGCCTCAGTTTCCTCCTCTGGAAAGCAGACTCGATAAAGTTACCCCTGCTCCAGAGAGCTTGTGAAGGGGGTTGCTAGGCTCCAGGCTTGGGAGTTACATAGACAGGGACTCTGGTCTTCAAGTCTTGGCTCTTCCACTGCAGAGAGGTGAGACCTGTCTGAACGGGAGGGGTAAGTAACCTGCTCCATGGGGTGAGGAGTCACAACACATGGGACCTGGAACAACAGGCCTTGGAAAGCCTCATGGTTGGGATTGTTTTCGTGCTGTTACTAAAACCTCGTGTGTGCGGCTCCAGTGAGAAGAGACGTAGGGCGGGCAGCGCGTCCTGTTAAGTCCATTTAGGTGACAGCATTCCTCTGCGCAGGGAAGTTAGTGCTGGGGAAGACTGGTCAATTAAACACTCACTTCAGGGCCCTGGACAGTTGGCTCAGTGGTAGAGTGTCAGCCCAGTGTGTGGAAGTCCAGGGTTTGATTCCCAGTCAGGGCACAGAGGAGAAATGACCATCAGCTTCTCCACCCCTCCCCCCTCTCCTTCCTCTCTCTCTCTCCTCCTCCTCCTCCTCCTCTTCCTCCTCCAGCCATGGCTCTATTGGTTTGAGCAAGTTGGCCCCAGGCCCTAAGGATGGCTCTATGGCCTCCTCTCAGGTGCTAAAATATCTCAGTTGCCAAGCAACGGAGCAGTGGCCCCAGATGGGCAGAGCGTCACTCAGTAGGGATCCCGGTCAGGCGCATGCAGGAGTCTGTCTCTCTATCTCCCCTCCTCTCACTTAAAAGCATCATGCAGTCCTGATGCCCATTCCTGTGGCCACCCAGCCAGTGCCTCATGCCACCCTGGGTCCAGAACATGGAGCCAGAGAGCGGGTTCCAGTCTCACTCCGTCGCTCACTGCCTCTCTGAGCTCCACTCCCTCCTGTAAAGGAAAGAACAAGACTCAAGGATGCAGCACCCTCCTTCCCCCAAAGTCCGTGGGTCTGAGAGTCCAGAGAGCATGGGAGAAGGAAGGGAATGGCTCTCTGAGCTGCCAAACGAGGCCCGGGGCATTCAGCCCTGTGTTCTTGTGTGATCTCCCCAGTGGGGAAGCTTTGCGAGACTGCCCTGGTGTATGCCCACCGTGGTGTGACCTTGGGCCAATTGCTAGCCTCTGGTTTTAGCTCCCTCCTCTGTAAACTAGGATGGCAGCCTTACATCTCACTGAAATTGTCGTGGGAGACAGAGTTGCCTATGACAATTCCTTATCTGAGATGGGTGTTGAACTCCTGGTTTGTAGGTGAGGCAACAGATTCCAGTCAGCTAAGCCTCAGGTAAGGAGAGAGAGAGAGATGGGTGTGAGAAAAGTGAACTTGGGAGAAGATGGGGGGGATCTCTCCTTCCCCTCCCTGCATCCCCACTCCTCAGCAAAGCTCAGACACACTCAGCCTGCCTCTGCCTCAGGGCCTTGACACCAGCTCTCTCCCTTGTCTGTAATGCTCCTCCCCCAAATGATTGACTTGGGGCTCTGCCCCCACTCTTAGAGAAACCTTCCCTGCGTACCCCTCCGCCTCCGGCTTTGTTTCCATTCTGGGCTTTGTTATCCTGCAGCATCCCATATTTGACTGCATGCTCATCCCCTACGCTCCCTTAGACTGTGAACACTGTGCAGACAGACACTGCACCCTGTTCACCCCTGCGCTGCCCGTCCCAAAGCATGCCTGGTGCAGGGAATGGACCGCAAGGGTTTTGCAGAGTGGGTGAGTGCACGCGTGGGCACCACAGCTAGACCAGGAATCTTCCCACCACGGACAAGACCTGCACCCTCAGGACGGCACCGTGCAGCTGGTGTACCCGTGGGGCTGGTCTGTAGCCCACCCTCCTGCAGCTCAGGGCATGGCCCTGCGACTCCACCCGTCAAGGCGCCCAGAGATCTTGCCCAGGACCATGGACTGAGCCGGCAGAACCGGTCTGGGAGGGTCGGCCTGACCCCTTGGTGTCACCAGGGCGCCCCCCACTAACCCTCCCACCGTGCGCGCTCTCCGCCTGGTGGGTGACTTTGCGGAAGGCGCTGGGTTGGCCGCGCCTGATGCTGCAGTTGCCATGGCGACGGGCGCCTCACGATTGGTCCAGCGCGGCCGCGCCCGCCCTCGGGCCCAGCGGACCTCGCGCAGCCGCCGCGGCTCCCCGAGCCCCCTGTTCCGCCTCCCGGTCGTGCGGGAGGGAGCCCGGGGCCTGGAGCCGAGACCCGCGCCCACCCTGCCCGCGACCACGCTGACCCGCGCGCCCCCCGGGCTCCTGGCCGCGCTGTGAGCCTGCGCGCTGGCCCTGCAGCCCGGGGCCACCCTGCTCCCCGCGGGCCCGTGCAGGAGCCCGCCACCCCCGGGAATGTGACCCCCCCTATTTGATTTTATTCCCGCTGCTTGTCGCCTGAGCGTCCTGCCCCGCTGACCGCGCCGAGCCAGCCGGAGGGAGAGGCGCTGCCGCAGGCGGGATGGCCTGCAGACGACGCTATTTGTGAGTACAGGTGGTAGCCGGTGCGGGGCTGGGGCAGAGGACCCCGGCTGAGCTGCCGCTGGGGGAGGCGCTGGGGGCGGCGGGGGCTGCCCATGGAGGAGCCAGAGACTGCAGCGGTGCCTGGTGCCCTGTCCCCTGCCCTGCGGCGGGGTGTGTGCCCTGATGCTGAGGAAGGCAGTTAGTCAGCAGTCTCCACCCGGCTGTGTAACTCCCTCTCTAAGGACAGGTAACCCCCTCCCCAAATCCATGCGCTGTGGTGGGACCCCAGACCCACTGCTACAGTCTGGCACTTGGTACAGACCCCAGCATGTCTGTTTAGAAAAAGCCCTTCTGGCGCAGCTCACCCATGACTCGCATTCAGCCAGACCCGATGGAGGCTGGTGGTGGGAAGGTTGGGGGAACCGGATGTTGTCCTCCACTGATGGGGGAAGGTCCAACCCCTGTCACCACCAGGAGACATCGGTGTTCCCCTGTGCTACCATGGTGTCCTATGAGACTGTGAGCGGGAGAGTGCGAGTGTCTGTTAGACCTAATGCCAGCGGCAGAGACTGTTAAGTCTGCAGGGGGTGGTGACATCATGGGCCTGCGTATTTATGGAAGCCTGAGCCTTTGCTTGTTACGCCAGGCTTCCCCAGGGCTTCAGATTAGAAGCCAGCTTTTCTCGGCGCTTTCTATGGTGAGCATCCTTTGGTCTCGGGCCTTGCAGGGCCCTGCTCTGGGACCCAAAGCCATAGGGGTCAGACCAGTTCCTCACCTCCACCTGCGAAAGGCAGCTTGCCTGCTGCCTGGTCCAGGCGTGGCTGTTCCGCGACCTCACACCTGGTCAGTCAGGGCAGAGCTGGACCCTCTTGGGCTGGGCTCAGCCCCCAGGACAAGGAAGGGAGGGCCTGCAGCAGTATGGGGGAACTGCGGGGGGGCCATGCACCCAGACAAGGGCCCGTGGGGCCATGCACCCAGACAAGGGCCCGTGGAGCCCGTAGTTAAGCAGCATCTGTTCCCCTGCATTGAGGGCGTGAAGGAAGACACGGGTGATGGAGGTACCGGTTCTGTGTTCCCTGTAATGTTCATCTGCTCCTTTAGTGGAAGAGCCCATGGGCTGGTTTGTTGACGTGCACAGAACACGCTGGAGTCGACACTCCCTGCGACGAGACCCTGGTGGTGTTTTTGGAAACAAATAATGAATCCCTGCCTAGTGCAGCACTGTCCCTGGGAATAGGTACTCCGAGAGCAGCCATCTTCATCCTGCCTGGGCCCAGGCACCAGCGTCGAGAGAGTCTCAGAATTTGGGGGGTTGTCCCATGCTGGGAGAGGGACAGTGTTGGCAGGGGAAACGTGCAGGTCCCCAATGTGTACATTTGGCCCCGCTCAGGCCGTTGACGCTCAGTGATGGGACCCTCACAGCAGCTTTGTCTGGGCAGGCACAGAGACACCCATTTTAGAGATGGGGAAACTGAGGCTCAGCCAGATTCCCCTGGAAACTCGGATTGCACTAGGTGGGGTTGGCAGTTTGAGCCTGGGCAGTATACTAGACTCACGTGATGAGAAGTTTTAGAAATAACCACGCCTGGGTCCCACCCCAGAGGTGCTGGTGTGTGGGCCGGGTTTGAGCTCAAGCAGTAGGACCCTGTAAGTGCTCCTTGCGAATTCCATGTGGAGCGGGGGTTAGTGGTCCTGGTGCAGCTCCTTCCCACGGCCTGACATACTGCCCAAGCTGGCACGACCTTGACGTGGCCAGGGATACGGCTGCCGCACAAATGTCTGTCCCCCTGCAACACCAGTGCAGGTCTGCTGGGGGCTCAGGAGCCTGCATTTGAACACCGGGTTCCTGGCAGGGTCACTGACGCCTGGACTCAGTTGTCTTGCCCACCCTCCTGGGAGGACAGGGGCCAGGCTGGTGGGGAGAGTAGGCACATTGGGGCTTTGTGCTCCCATCTCACGTCTGGCCCTGTGACGGCCAGGCTATCGCTCCAGACGCAGCCACCAATCCTGTGTGTGGCACCAGAGAGACTGGGGGCCGGGCAGGGGGTGGCAGAGAGGAGTAACGACCCTTGTTCTTACAGAGAGATTTTTAGTCGTAGATCAGGCCTCGCTGAGGCTGCCCGGGAGCCCTTGTGCTGCGTGTGTTTGCTCAGTTCCACTCCCCCACAGCCGGGGGAGGGCCGACCCCCAAGCCTGGAGCTCTGCCTGCACCTGCTGCTCCAACTTCCTTGTTACCAGGGGTCTAACACGGAGGAGGGGCGGGGGATTGAGTATCTCTAGACATCTCGCTCACACAGCAGCTGGAAAGTCCAGCACAGTGTCATTGTGGCCAACACCAGACTCACTGACTTCAGAGCCTCTTTTTTTAAAATAAATAAATAAATAAATTTAAACTGGTTGAGCCTGACCTGTGGTGGCGCAGTGGATAAAGCGTCGACCTGGGAACACTGAGGTCGCCAGTTCAAAACCCTGCACTGGTCTGGTCAAGGCACATATGGGAGTTGATGCTTCCAGCTCCTCCCTCCTTTCTCTCTCCCTCTCTTTCTCTCTCTCTCTCACTCTGTGTCTCCTCTCTAAATAAATAAATAAATAAATAAATTTAAACTGGTTGACTTTTAGAGCGAGAGGAAGAGAGAGAGAGACAGAAACATAGATTTGTTGTTCCACTTATTTATGCATCCCTTGGTTGATTCTTGTCTGTGCCATGACTGGGGGATTGAACATGCAACCTTGGCATATTGGAACGACGCTCTACCCAGCTGATCTATCCGGCCGGGGTCTCAGAGCCTTCTTGTGCCCGGCTGCCTCCTTGATGCTTACTGACCCCTCTTCACAGAGGAGGGGGCTGAGGATTGGAGAGGGGTAAGGACTGCTCCCCCATGCCCTCGGCAGTGATATTTCTCCCCAGCACACCATAGGCCAGACCTGGACCTGCTTGCTGTGGCTTCATCGTGTCCGGCGGGCCCTGGGGGGGCCCTGGCGGCAGGTCCTCCCCACCCCTTCCCTGCCTCCCTGTGGACTGCTGGTGTGGTCCCCGGATGGTGTCATGGAATCTAGACTCTTGTTGAGCGGGGGCAGGGGGCACTCACAGTGTGTGTGTGGGTGAACGGGTTAAAGGACAACAGTCATCGCACGAGGTTATTAATGAATCAGGAAGGGGGCAGGGACCACGAGGCCTCCAAGAATCAGTTCCTTAATCAAACTTGCTCAGCAACCAAGGTCGTTACTGTGCTGATGGCTTAATTACTGGTGTCCTAATTAAGGTCAGCCCTCTTCTGACTGAAACGGGACGCAACAGGGTAACCGCTGTCTTGTGAGGTGCAGAGTGTCCTGCAGCTTGACCATGGAGAGTTGGGCTGCAGGAAGTTTGCACTGAGGCTGAGATACAGAGCTTCCGAGTGGCCCCAAGCCCTGGGTCACTCTCTCTCTCTCTGCTGGAACTCTGTGGTCCTGCCATGTCCATCCTAGCTCCACTCTGGCCCTGTCCCGCTCTGGCCCATCGGCTCTGGCCCCGTCCGGCTCTGACCCCGTCCAGCTCACAGGCCCCGTCTAGCTCTGGCTCATCCGGCTCTGGCCCGTCCGGCTCTGACCCCGTCCAGCTCACAGGCCCCGTCCGGCTCTGGCCCCGTCCAGCTCTGGCTCATCCGGCTCTGGCCCGTCCGGCTCTGACCCGTCCAGCTCACAGGCCCCATCCAGCTCTGGCTCATCTGGCTCTGGCCCGTCCAGCTCTGGCTCATCCGGCTCTGGCCCCGTCCAGCTCTGGCTCATCCGGCTCTGGCCTATCCGGCTCTGGCCTATCCGGCTCTGGCCCCGCCGGCTCGCAGGTCCTCCCTGATGTCCTGATGTTCTCTCATCTCCCCAACGTCTCTGTTTGAGTTTCACCACCAGAATGTCTGTTGGCTGTGCCAGGGCATGGGGCGGGCAGTGTGCTCGCTGTTGCTCCCCCTCACACACAGACAAGCACGGGCGTACAGTATTTGCTCAGTAAACCTTTGCTGAGTGAATGAGTGGTGGACCGTGTCTGGGCACGGCCCTAAGCCAGAGGGTGCAGAACCAAGTAAGAAACAGTTTCTGCCTCTGTGACAATGTATGGGAAGAGCCAGGGGCCAGGACAGAAAGATGACCCGGTGACAGGGAGGGTCACCACGACGACAGCATGCCTGTACTGCGAGTGGGGGTGCCAGGTGGTCAGGGAGGGAGGGCACCCCAGGTTGCAGACGTCAGCCTTAGCCTATCTCACCTTCACAGTGACCCTGAAAGGTGTAGCTAATTATCCCACTGTGCAGACAGTGCCACTGAGTCTGCGGTTGACTTGTGCCAGGCAGCACCCACTGAGGCGTGGGGGCTGGACCTGAGCCCGGGCCGTCCAGCACCAGAGCCCAGCTGGACACTCCACTGCACTGAGGCTTCTGCTGAAGGTCCTGGTGCCGGGCCGAGCCGGAGGGTGGGAAGTAAGAGGTGACACTGGGCATGTGGGCATGCTGGGAGAAGGCTCTCCCTGCGGGCCGTGGCCGTGGGCAGCCACGGAGGGTCTGAGTGGGGAGCTGCACTGCTGTGTCACAGGGACCTTGGAGGGGAGCGTCTGGGCAGCATTCTTAACCATTTGTTTTCCGTGCCCACAGCAGGGCACACGTGTCCTCTTCCCAGGGCTTTGCCGTGGCCCACACGGGACAGCCAGGAGAACCGCAGGGCAGGCTGAGTGAGTGGGAGGTTGGCTTGTCCCCCATCGGTCTTTGGAAGGCCATGCTGGGAGCCAGGGTGCTTCTGAGAATGCCCGGATTGTGGTCAGTAAGGTCACTTTGTGTCCTGGCCTGAGAAAGGTCCTTGGCCTTTCAGCCTCCCATCTGACCTCCACACAGAAGTCGGGACCGGGCTTGGTTGGTGTGGGGCCTGGACGAGGACCCGCAGCTTCCTGTTATGGACATTAGCAGAGGTCATAGGTCAGTGCCTAGCCAGGATGGGGTGGGGGCTCATCCTTGTGCCCCTGTTACACAGTGCTTTCCTGCACCTCCCCCGCCCTCCTGGCAGCAGTGAGATGGGGGTCCCCCTCCTTAACAGCTGCAAGCTCTCCGTCCTCAGGGGTAGGGCCATATGTACAGCAGATGGACAGCTGGAAGGGCTGGGTGGCCAGGCAGCCCAGGTGATGGGGATACTGTTCCTCGTCTGGCCTCAGGCGGGAGCCTGGCACAGGGGCCTGTGGACGAGACTAGTTTTGTCCCAGCCAGCGGGGGCCTCAGAGGCACTGTTTCTGGGTGCTGAGTACACACCAGGCTCAGCTTGAGGCCCCGAGGCTGCCCCCTGATGCCTGAGGGTTCCTCACCAGCTCATGGGCCCCTGTTCTCTTTCCCTCCACGCCCCTGCCCTGGGCCTCTGAGACCCTAGCCCCCCGGGGGGCTCACAAGGAGCAAGTTACTCCACTCCAGCTCTGCCCTTGCCTTGCTGTGCGGCCTTGGGCCAGCCTCTTGTCCTCTCTGGGCCAGTGACCTCATCTGGAGCCAAAGTGGCAAGGTCAGCCCTTGTGAGTCTCAGTGATGCTGAGACACATGAGGGGGGGCAGTGGGGGTGAGAAGTAGGATCTGATTGTCACATGTTCTGACTCCTTCACTCGTGGTCACCACGGAGTCACTGCCCACTCATCCATCCACTCGGCCTGCAGTGGTCCCTGGGCTTTGTGCCTGGCCCCATGGACCTGTAACTCTGAATGGGCTGGGCAAGGCCCTGCCCATGGAGCTGACAGTCCAGAGAAGGGGCACGCGGTAAGTGAGGCCACAGTGACCATTGCACACTAGCCTGCCGTCCCGTTCAGGAGAGCACCACCCCACACCTCTGCCCACTCCAGCTCCTCCTCCAGGGATGCCCCCCCACCCCCAGACCTCAACATCCAACTTGGGCTTCTGGTCCCTGCTGAGTTCCTGTATCCCTGGAGCTTCCTGTGGTCACCAACGACGTGTCCTCTGTCCCACCCCCAAACTGAGAGCTGCCCATGCGAGGACCTGTCTTTGCTTCCTGGCATCCCTGTGGCCCTGTCCTGGTCAGACACCAATAACCTTTTCTTTTCATTGTGGTCAATACACACAGCATAAAATTTTAACCATTTTTAAGTGTCCAGTTCATTGACCAATGTGTAGCCATGACCACCATCCATCTCTAGAAATCTTTCCATCTTCCCAAACTGAAACTCTGATCCCATCAGATCCTAACACCCCCCACCCTACCCCCCGGTAACCAGCTTGTCTCTGTCTCCAACAACTAGACTTTGCTGAGGACCTCACAGAAGTGGAATCACGCAGTATTGGTCAGTTTGTGTCTGGCTGATCTCACTGAGCCTACCGTCCTCCAGGCTCGTCCATGTTGTGGCAGGGGTCAGAATTCCCTTCCATTTTAGGGCTGAGTAATGTGCCATTGTACGGAGGGACCACAGTTTGTCTACCTGTTCACCTGTCCGTGGACACCTGAGTTATTCCCGCTGCTTGGATCCTGTGAGTAGTGTGCTGTGGACGTAGGCGTGTGACTGTCTCTTCAGGTGCCTGCTTTCAGTTCTTTTGGGTCTGTGCCCAGACGTGAGAGTTCTGCACACATGTGGTCCCACGTGTAACTTTGGGAGGATCCTCCACAGTTTCCTCAGCGGTTGCGCCACCAGCCATGAGCAGGGTTTCAGTGTCTCCACATCCTCGCCAGCACTTACTATTTTGGTTTTTGGGTGGCTTTTTGTTGTTTGTTGTTGTTGTTTTTTTTTTATAGTCGCAGTTATCATGGTGTGAGGTAGCATCTCACGGTGGCTTTATCTACCCTTTCCTGTGGCTGAGTGGTCAAGTCCCACCCTGTCCCACGGACGGAACACTAAGCTCCACGGACCTCTGGCACTGACTCTGGGGGTGTGGGTACCTGAGATGCCTCCACTGTCAGGGTCTGCCCGGGGCAGGGTGGGGACAAAAGGAGTTCTGGGCTCCCACCCAGAACCTGGAGCTTCAGGACATAAGTCACCAGGGGGACTGGGCACCGAGGGTAGCTAACATGCAGTTGGCGCTCAAAAAGATTCAATGACATAAGTAATATCAGCTTCCAAGTAATACCAGCTTTCATTTTCTAGTTGTTCTTTATTTATTCGTATAACTGGAGATAATTCATCCACAGGGTATGAGGGCGTCTGTACACATTGCACGCTGCCTCCCTCCCTCCCTGTCTCCCCCCCCCCCCGAGGCTGTGCGTGGCATGAGCAGCCCCCAGGTCCTCCTGGGCAGCCCCCCCCCACAGGTGCACACAGGCTTCAGGTGGAAGCAGCTCACCCTCCAGCCAGCTGGCTACACTTCCCCTCGTTGCTGCGTCACAGCTCTGGGTCTGAGACAGTCGAAGGCTCGGTGTAAGGGGCACGGTGACCCGCTGGTCCCACAGGGGACTGTCTCCCTCTGGTGGGAAGCTGTGACTGTGGCTTGCCGTGGGTCTCCGAGAAGCCACGCAGGCGGGAGGTAGGGGCTGAGGGGCTGGTTCTGGAACGTCCCAAGGTTAACATCCCACCAGGCCTCCTAGGGGCCTGTTCCTTACAGCTTTGCCATTGTCACCTTGGCTGACTCTCCATCCTGATCAGTTCTTCTGGGCACATTATTGAGTACCTGTAGGTACGGGGCCTTCTTGTCCGTGAGGGGACAGACGGACGCTGGTAGAGCTGCCCGTGTGGGGAGCAGAGGGTGTGTGCTCAGGGCTTTCTGCAGAGCTGCAGTGCCCCCTGGCGGGCCGCTGGAGAAGTGGGGGGGGTGCTGAGGGGCTCGAGCCCAGGTGTCTGATGGGCAGGGACCAGGGGAGCTCACACCCTACAGTGCGAGGTCGGGCCGCACTGCCAAGAACGTGCAAATGTCTCACAGAGACGCCCAGAAGGGAAAATCGCACGTAGTTATCAGAGCTGGGGCGTTACTCCATTTGACATCCAGACCGTGGGATGCATTTCATACGATTTTAACAGACACTGAGTTTCCCGGGAACGCCACCGCCCCCCGCCCCCCCCGCTGAAGTCACGGGGAGATTAGATGTTGACATGCTCAGGGCCCTGCCGAGAGCTGTCACTGTTCACAGCATCACGTTGCCGAGGCCACCGTGCCTTGTACCCGAGCTGCGATATGCTGCCGTTGAGGAAATGGGGTGAAGTGTACACGGTCTCTGTAGTATTCGTAACAGCTGCAGGTGCGTCTGCCGTTCCCTCAGAATGAAGAGGCTCCCCTGAGCCACTGACCCTCTGGGCCGGCCTCTGCCCAGGACGGCAGCGTGGGGACAGGTGCCACGTCTCCTCCCTCCCTCTCTCGCCCAGCAGGGAGGCGGAACAGACACAAACTGAACATTCCTTTAAATGCCATTTTGAAGACAAATGAGAAACAGCCAGCTAAAACTAAAAGATTAAGGAAAGGAAATACTTCCGGTGAGCGTGTCGTCCTGCAAATTAACTCTTTGGTGAGTGGGCTGTTGACTCGTCAGAGGCCGCAGGAGGGCCGGAGCTGGGGCAGGCCAGCGAGGAACCGAGTCCGGGGCTGTGTCCACCCGGGGATCTCGCGGGCCAGGCTCACTAGACGGACCCCAGTGGAAGGGTTCTGGCCTTCCCTTCTCTATTTATCCAGTTTCCTGGCTACCAGCTGGGGTCACCAGGGCCCCAAGGAGTTGAGCCAGGGCCAGAGATGCTTGCACCTCCGTGGTCTCCGGTCCTGCCCGGTCTTACTGGACCCTGGTGCACAGGCATGACCTCAGCAGGAGGAATTCTCCCCGTTGTGAAAGGGTCCTGGAGAGCGGCCCCCTGGGCTCAGCGGGCGGCCATCAGAGCATGGCCAGTGACAAGATGTTTTATTGGCTGCTCTGGTTTCATCCTCGTCTGGATGGTCCCGGCATCTGCTTGGAATTGTCAATAAGGGACATTTTGCCTTTTTCGTCACCTCAACCCTCCCTGAATTTTGCAGCTCGAAGGTCACAGCACTCACCAGCCCCGAGATGCCACAGAGCCCTTGCCTCCCATTTCTCCTAGTTATCAGATGAGAGAGGAGCTGGCCTCACTCGGTCCCGCGGGGAGAGTCTCTCGTATTCCTCCTCCTGCGCTCCTGTCCATCTCAAGGGCTGCTGAGTGAGTGACCAGGGCACCTTGGAGGAGCAGCCTGAGGCCAGGTGGGCCCAGCAGAGGTGGGGGCCCAGGGATCAGGGTACTTGGGGTCTTTTTCAGCCTCACCCCTGTTGCTCGGAGGGAACCCCCCCTCTGCCACCTGGCGGCTGTGTGGCTTGGGGCCGATGACTTACCCTCAGTTTGCATTTCCGTAAAGTGGGGCCAATGATTTTAACTTCTCAGGTACGGAAGCACATGGTGGCACTGGAACCTGTAGATGTTCCCACGCCAGGGACGGGGGGAGGGGGACAATGGGGGGGGCGCGCCAGGACTGCAGCAACAGGGACCCTGGGAAAGGGGGGAAAGCCATATGTCAGGGAACAGCCCAGGGCTCGGGCTTAGGCTTGGCCAGGTCAGGGGCCCCAGCACCTTTGTCATTGTTTCCTGCTTGATTCCCCACCCCCACCCTGAGGACGGTTCCCATGTGGGTGTTCTGGCTTTCTTAGGGCCCTCTCATTCTGTGGTCCACCCTGGGGCTCATAGCCATTCCCGAAACCACCTCCATGGCCTAGAGGAGTCTGTGTGCCAATGGCCAGCCCCTCTCCCTCAGCCACCCTGGAGCTGGGCAGATGGTGTGTCTCCCACCTGAACCGCTGTCCTGGGCGTGTAGGAGAGGCCTCAGACGCAAGCGTTTGTTGTAGAGCCGATAGGGAACCGAGTCCGGAGACAGTCCATTGCTTGGAGTTAGAGGGCAGCAGAGGCTGAGCTGGCAGGCTCGACTCAGTGGTCAGCAGTGGCCCGTGGTGGCCGCAGTCACAGCTAGACACCAGGGAGGAGAGCCCTGGGCCCAGCGCAGAGCATGAGGCACTGACCCTGGTGTGGGGGCTTTCTCTGTGGCAGGAGGAGAGGGCTTGCAGAGGTGCGTCTGCATGCTCTTCCACGGACCCCAGGTGCTCGGGACCCAGCTGCCTCCCCACGGAGGCCGCCACATTTCCCTCTTTGCCACCTGGGACCGGTGAAGAAGAACCCTTTTGTCTCTGTCATGTTTCTTGTCCCAGTAGTAAGTATATAAAAATACAGCGCTCGGAGCGACGTGTGTTACCCAGGAAATCCACCGTCTATTTTGGGTCACCGTCACATCCTTCTACCAGCCCTTCAGGGAGGGGCCCTTCTTCCTGCTCTGCTGAGCCTCGGTGGGGGGGTTGTGCAGGGGGAGGCGGAAGAGGAAGTGGCCCCGAGGCCAGGGTGAGGACACAGAGATGACCACAGATAGCGCCAGGGCACTCAGCCAGGGCGGGGCCCCTGAGAGCCTGGGGTTCTCCGACTGCACCCTCACGTTTGTCCCCCACAGCCTCCCGGCCTATGGAGCGCCCTGGAGGCAGGCGGGGTGCAGGGGCCTGTCCAGCTCTAAAGACAGACTGACTCTGGGAGGTGTGGTCATCTTAAGGACCCGCCCGGGCTGGAGTAGGAGTCAGACCTGGGTCTGGGTGGGGGTTGTGATGGAAAGAGCCAGAAATAGTCTGATGGGGAGGCCACAGAAGCTGATGGAGCAGAATGAGCAGGGTACCCACAAGGGACTGGTACGAGGCTCGGGCTGATGGGGGAGAGAACGGCATCAAAGCGTCGCAGGCCCCAGTGCCAGGCGTCCGGCCTGGGGGTGTGGGTGCTGAGCGAGAGAGAGTCACCCCGTTGTTCACTCAGTTGCAGTTAGTTGTGCTCCCATCCATCTCCTGTGTGTGCCCTGACCAGGGGCGGAACCCGTGGCCTCCGTGCCCCTGAACCGAGCCGCCCCACCCTGGCCTTCATCTGCTGCTGTCGCCGTTTGCCTTTGCAAGCGACATTTGTTTTCTTTCCTGTGTCTTCTTATCCACAGCTTTTTAATCTTTTCTTTCCTGCTTAAAGAAGACCCGTTACAATTTCTGGTGATACTGGTTCAGTGATGATGAACTCCTGCGTTGACTTGTCTGGAAGCGCTCTCTCTCTGTCCTGTGATTCTGAATGAGCGCTTTGCCGGGTAGCGCAGTCTGGTGGTGGCTTTTGCCTTTCCTCACTTCAAATAGCGCGTGCCAGTCCCTTCTGGACTGCAAGGTTTCTGCCGAGAAGCCAGCTGACAGTCTTATGGGAGCCCCCTTGTAGGGAAATAACTGCTCTTCTCTGCTACTTTGATGATTCTTTGTCTGTAACCTTTACCGTTTTCGTATGATGTATCTTAGTGTCGCCTCCCGGTTTCATCTCATTTGGGGCTCTGTGGAACAGCTCAGGTGGAGCGAGCAAGATCTTTCATTGAGGTTTGCCACCTCTGCCTTCAGCCTGGTAGTGCTGATTTACTTTAGTTACATAAACATTAAAAACACTGCATGTGGATGCTGGACGTGTGGCTCCGTCCTTCCTTCTGATCGCACTGAGTCAGGGGCTGCTGTAACTCCTACCTTGCAGACGAGAGAGCTGAGCACAGAGAGGGGAAGGGACTTGTGTCCGGTCACATAGCAACTGAGGGCCCCTGGGTGCTGTCCTCGGCTGCAGGCCAGACTGGAGTAGGGAGTGGATGGGGCAAGAGGGAAAGGAAGAAGAGTCAGGGTTCATAGCGGATGGGGGTACCCCAGCTGGGAGCCAGGGACACTTTCTTGAGGACTGTAGCAGGGTCTGAAGCCTCAGCAGGGAAGGCAGAGCTCTGGGGGACTACCAGCCCTTGGGTCAAGGGATATGATCTGAGCGTCAGCCTCAGGCACTGAGGATAGCTTGGTTGATTCAAGCATCGGCCCTAGATGGGGGTTGCCAGGTGGATCCTGATGGGGGCTTGTGTGGGAGTCTGTCTTGCTATCTCTCCCCCTCTCACTTAAAGAAAAAAAAAGACAAAGGTATGAAGAGCATGTGTAATAACCATAAATTAACAGATACACATAAATATACACAAAAGAATTTTAAAAGAATGACAAAAACATAAACGTTGGGGGGGTGAGTAAAAATTGTGGTGATTTTAGAATGTGTTCACATGAAACCATCAACTTAGACTGCTCTGAACATAGCTTGGCATATCTGAAGTACGTGGTGATTACAAACCTAGAATCTGTAACCAGATCTACGAGAAAAGAAGAGAAAGAAATCCAAGCATAACATGACAGAAAGTCATCAACATACAAGAGAAAAGACGGAAGAAAAAAAGGAAAGGAACAGAGAAGAACTACATGTACAATCAGAAAACCATAAAATGAAAATAACTACCTACCTACCAATAATCACTTTAAATGTAAATGGACTAAGTGCTCCAATCAGAAGGAAGCAAAGGAGAGAGAGAGGGAGGGAGGGAGGGAGGAAGATATCCTGACCAATAGTGGCACAAGGGATAAAATGTCAACCTGGAATGCTGAGGTTGCTGTTTCAAAGCCCCAGGGTCACTGGCTTGAGCAAGGGATCATCCGCATAATCCCAAAGCTCACCAGTTTGAACCCAGAGGTAGCTGGCATGACTAGCCCACGCTCACTGGCTTGAGCAAGGGGATGCTGGCTCTGCCCTGGTCAAGGCACGACTAAAGTGAAAGCCACTATGAGTGTGTGCTTCTCACCCTCCCTCTCCCTTCCTGTCTTTCTAAAAAATAATAATAATAATAAATAAAAATGTAATAAAATATTACAAATAAGTAAGTAAAGTGTATTTTTTTAAAAGGAAAATTATAGGCCAATATTCCTGATGAATGTAGATGCAGAAATCCTCAACAAAATATTAGCAAACCAAATTCAGCAATACATTCAAAAGGTCATACATCATGATCGAGTGAGATCTATTCCCGGGTTGCAAGTTCGGCTCAGTATCCACATATGTGACAGCTGATAGCTAATATACTCAATGGTGAAAGCTGAAGGCTTTTTCTTTAAAATCGAGAGCAAAACCAGGATGTCACACTCACCACTTTTATTCAACACAGAATCGGAAGTTCTGGCCACAGCAATCAGACAAGATAAATAAATGGTGTCTGAATCAGAGAGAAAGAAAGAAGTAAAACTGTCATTATTTGCAGAGGACATGATACTGTACACAGAGAACCCTACAGATTCTACCAAAAACGATTAGAAGTAATAAGTGAACTCAATAAAGTACCAGGATATATAGAGAGTTAATATTCAGAAGCCAGTTATATTTTTATACACCAATAGCAAGCTATCAGGAAGAGAAGTTAAAAAGAAATCCCGTTTGTAAGTGTATCAAAAATAATAAAATAACCCAAATAAGTTTAAACAATGACATAAAAGACCTGTACTTGGAAAACTATAAGACATTGGAGAAAGAAATTGAAGAAGACACAAGTAAATGGAAGCACATACCATGTTCATGGATAGAAAGAATTCATCTTATTTCAATGTCCAGACGACCCAGAGCTCTCTACAGAGTGCAATCTCTGTCAAATTCAGTGCAATCCCTGTCAAAATACGAGTGGCATTTTTTTTCAGAATTAGAACAAATACTTCTGTATGGAACCACAGAAGACCCCAGTAGCCAAAGCAATACTGAGAAAGAAGAACAAAGTTGGAGGTATCAGGCTACCTGATGTGAAACTATACTACAAGGACATAGTCATCAAAACAGCATGGTCCTTGCTTAAAAAGAGACGCAGACAGTGGAACAGAATAGAGAGCCCAGAAATAAACCCACGTCTTCATGCTCAACTAATCTATGACAAAGGAGGCAAGAACATACAATGGAGTAAAGACAGGCTCTTGAATAAATGGTGTTGGCAAAACTGGACAGATACACGCAAAAAAATGAAACTAAACCACTTTCTTGCACCCTATATAGAAATAAACTCAAAGTGGATTACAGGTTTAAATAGAAGACCTAACACCCTGAAACTTCTGCAAGAGAACAAAGGCAGAAAACTCTTTAACGTCACTCTTAGCAATATGGTTTTATTTGGGGGGGGGGGCTGGGGGGGTGTCTCCTCAGACGAGGGAAACGAAAGAAAATAGAAACCAATGGCACTTCACCAGACTAGAGAGTTTTGCACAGAGAAGAGCCTATCAGCAGAAAACTACATCCCACTGGATGAGAAAGAGACTTGCCAATGACCCATCAGATGAGGGGTTAATATCAGAAACGTGGAAGGAAGTGGCCCTGCCCGGGTCGTTCAGAGCGTCATCCCGATATGCCAAGGTTGTGGGTTCAGTCCCCCGTCAAGGTACATCCAGGAATCAACCAGCGACGCATCAATAGGTAGAAAAACAAGTTGGTTCCTCTCTCTCTGTCTCTCTCTCAGGAGAACCAGGCGCTGGTGTAAGCTCAGTGCTTCAACGGTGCCTGCTTCCATCTGTGTGAAGAATTTGTGTCGGGATGCCCGAGAAACCAGGGGCAGGGCTGCTCTGGGGGCGGGCTCCTTGGTGGGTGTGGGGCAGCTCCGAGGGAGGTTTTCATCTGGTATCTTTTTCACTCTACTTCTGAAACACGAGACTGTGTTACCTATTTAAAACTTAAATGTCTTCAATGTGTACGTGGCTGTACATTTGGTTATTTCCTGACTATCCACAGGGACCCTGCCCCGCCCCGCCCTACTGTGGGGGCACACCACTGGGGGGGCCTCCACCCCAAGTCACGGGGGAGGGGGGGGTGTCAGAAAGCTCTGGTTGGAGGTCGCCTGCCTGCCTGGGAGACTGTGGGTGGGAGGGCTCAGGAGCAGAGGGTCCGGTGCAGAGCCCTGCTGGCCCGCCCGGTCAGCATCGGGCGGGGCTGCTTACCGACACATCTGTAAGAGGCCTCAGGCCTGTCAAAGCCTCTCTGGACCTCAGGTTTCTCATCTGTGAAATGGGGATAAGAAAAACCTAGCCCCCCGCCAGAGCAACTTGAGGATTAAATGAGATCATGTCAGCATAGACAGAGTCAGAGTACTGGTGGGGTGAGGCTGAAAACCCAGGAAGGACACCCCCTTATGCCCCCGAAAAGCTGGGTGGACTCTAGCTGGTTTGCTGGGAGCTGCGTCTGCCCTGGTCATGGGGTGGTGCCCAAGGGTTCTGTCAGGATAAGGAGTCGGGATGTGGGAGGAGCTCAGCACCCCCACCCCACCCCCTGCTCCCCAGCCCGTGTGGGACTGAGGCCTCTGTCTCTCTGCTCTCTGCCAGTCGGTGAGTTGGGCCTAGAAATGATAGGACGTGGCAGGATAGGTGGGCTGCCCTGGCCAGCTGTTGTCCTGGGCTCTGGACTGCTCAGTCCAGGCTGTGCCAGAGAAGAGTGGTGGCAGCTTCGGAGGTGAGGAGGGTTGTGCTGCTGGGGGTCCCTTGGGCCTCTCTCCACACCAGCCTCTGTTCACACAACAGGTGCCGGGCCTGGCCCCCCGAGCCCCCCCAGGCGCCATGGCTGAGCCCTCACGTAGTGTGCTCGGCCCACTCCCACCTCCGCCATGGCGCTTGCTGAGTCTGCTTGTCGCTTGGACCTCCGCTCAGGTCATCTCTCCCCGAGGGATTGTCTTGGCTGCGTCTGAAGGCAGCCTGCCCCTCGGCCTCTGCCCCAGCCTCTCACCTGTTCTGTCCCCTGACCAGTCTGCGGGCTCACCCGTGTTCCTTCTCTGCCGCCTCCCTCCACGTGGGCAGTGGCGTGTTGGTTGTGGTCACTCCTGCGTCGCCCTGGGCTCTGAGTAGTACTGATCTCGTCCGGAAGCCTCAGTCCCCCCCTTTGTGCGTGGGGGGTCAGAAGGGTGGTGGTGAGTGTGACCTGAGCTCTTAGCCTGGCACCAGGCAGGGGTTGCATGGTCAGCAAGGGGGATGAATGTTCCAAAGTCGCTGAGACACCCCCCCTCCCCAAAGTCTCTAACCTCTTCTCTAGACAAACCTCTTCAGTGTGCAGACGGGGAAACAGCCCTAGAGAGGAACATTTCCCCAGGTCTCACCCCTGGGCCTTGCCTGCTGCCCTGGGCTCTCTCCACACCTCTGCCCAGGGGCGGGCGTGTACAGACATGCCCCCCACGAAGCAGGGAGTTTCCAGACACCGGCTGCACTCCTAGGCGGGGCAGCCTGGCAGGGCGGAGGGGCATGGAGCCAGTCCTCTACAATGGCCTCACTGTGTCGAGCAGTGGGGTCCCTGGGCCAGCGGGCAGGGCTGCTTGGGGCCCCGGGTTGGGACAGGAAGGTGGAGGGTGGAGGCCCGGAGCCCAGGCAGGACGCCCAGGTGTGACGGGCAGCAGTGCCACACGTCTGCCTGGTTCACGGGACGCCTCCAGCCCCTTGGCGCCCGGGGCCTCGCTACAGCCTCGGAGGCAGGAAGGTTAGCCCATTTCACAGATGAGAAAGTGGAGGTAACCCTCGCGGGTCTGTGTGACCCTGCTGTGTGGTGCTGGGACAAGGTAACAGGGCAGCCTTGTCTGCATCCCCACCCCCCAGAGCCCAGACAGGAAGGGGAACAGTACCCCGACATGGGCTCACTCCAGGCCTGGTCCTTGCTGCAGGCGCTCCGTCCAGCAGCCTGGCCGAGCGGTCAGGAGAACAGCCCCCGTGAGCTGCTACTCATGCCACGCCTGCCCCGGGCGTGTGGGACTCGACTCTGCCCAAACAGGGAAACTTCTGGAGCCCTAGAATATCCAGACGCCGCTGTCACGGTCCAGCCTCATGGGTCAGAACCGTGTGTGCCCAGTGCTTTAAAAACAGTCCCTCCCTGCGACCCAGAAATTCCAGGCGTGGATCTGAGGGAACATCGGTGGCCTGACACAGGGACTGGATTGAGGGACACTCCCACGGCCTGTTTACCAGGGAGACGGGCCACGGAACCCAGCCCCACACCCATCGGGGTCCAGGCACTGTGAAGTGATTGGAAGGAATGTGTGGAGACCCCGGCGCACACGGCGGCCAAGTGTCAGGAGGGGCGGGGTTGCGTGTTTTACAGAACAGAGTATGTTTTTGTACAACCACAGGGCACACCCACTCTCACCGGGCCCCAGGCAGACAGACAGTTAGGGAAAGGCCCGGCGGAGGCTGGTGAACCCCAAGGGAGTCGGGGTGCGGGTAGTTTTATTTTTCTTGCTGCGTGCTGCAGCTGCTCTCTGCGGTCGGCACGGTGACTGACCGTCACTTAGAGGAAGCGGGTCGGAGGAGCTGGAAGGGTGTCGCCCTTTGGAAACCGAGGCAGCCACGGGTGATTCCACGTGGGGCCTGTGACCGTCTGCGGCCACCTTGCCTCAAGCCCCTCCCAGTCCTGTCCTCTCCCCAGGTACAGTCTTGAGCCACCCCCCGGTTTCTACAAACAGGGCCCCTCACGGATGCTCCTGTGATCTTTGAGCTGCCTCCATGGGTCCGGGACCTCAAGGGGGGTCCCCTCATGTACCACACAGCCACCAGCGCCTCCCTTCCCCCTGTCTGTCCCTGCTGTCTCTACTTTCTTTCAGTTCCTTGTCAGGAATAAACAAGGCATCCTCTGGCCCGAGACGGCTGTGGCAGTCTGTCCCCACCGTCAGGCCCTCAGGAACCCCTTCCAGAAAGCAGAGGGTGTCCAGAATTCTTACAGAGGCGAACGTGATCTTTTTAAAGGGACAGAAGTCTCTGAGCTTCGAGGGCCTGAAGGGATTAGCGGTCTCCCTGTTGGACCCCCAGGGGAGCTTTGAAATGAGCAGATGTGTCCGTGTAGAAGATCTGCAGGTGGCAGACAGACACACAGACACCATCATCATGAACTGTCTGTGGAATGCAGACTAAAACCACAGGGAGACACTGCTGCACGTCTTTCAGGACGGCTAAATAAATACAACACCCCCCCCTCATACACCCCACCCCCCCACCCACTCCCACCCCCCGTGAACCGCTGGCCAGGACGCAGCAGGGAAGCTGGTCACTCACACACTGCTGGAGGGGACTTGTGAGTGTGCAGCTGCTTCCCGACCACTTTGGTCGTGTCCTGTCCTGGTAAACGTAGGCTTCCCCACAACACAGCCCGGGTGCTGGCCGGCGTCTGCTCCAGAGAAAGGAAGGCCCGTGCTCACACAGACCCCCGAACGCGGATGGGATTGCAGTTGTGTTCACGGCCGCCGCCAGGCCCAGGCGGCCCCCAGAGGTAGTGTGGGCACACAGGCGGGTCCCTCCGTGACATGGAGTCCCCACTGAGCTGTGGAAACGAAGGAGCCAGCCGTATGCACGATGACTTGGATAAACCTCTGAGTTCTGTCCTTGCATGTCGTCCGCCTGGTCGGGCGCTGGTTGGAAGCTGTGCAGGAAGTAGGACCAAGTGGTCAGCTCGCCCTGAGGGAGAAGGGAGTGGCCTCCCAGGAGCCTGGGAAAGGGGGACCTACAGGGTCGGGGGCCTGAGCGGGCATGCAGGGAAAGCATTTGTCTAGGCGCCAGATGGGCTGCTTGTCCCCTGGGCTGGAGCTGAAGGTGGAGGAGGGCCAGAGCCCTGCCTGCCTGGCCCACGAGCCTGGGCGAGAATCTTCAGAGCTCTGAGACCCCCGGGGACGCAGCTGCAGCGAGGGGGACCGAGGGAGGAAGTCGCACTTCACAGGACGATTGAGAGGCACTGAGGACATCACCTCTCAGCCCCAGTTACGCAATGAGAGCCCGAGTTACGCAGTGAGAGCCCCAGTTACGCAGTGAGAGCCCCAGTTACGCAGTGAGAGCCCCAGTTACGCAGTGAGAACCCCAGTTATGCAGTGAGGACCCCAGTTACGCAGTGAGAACCCCAGTTACGCAATGAGAGCCCCAGTTACGCAGTGAGAGCCCCAGTTACGCAGTGAGAACCCCAGTTATGCAGTGAGAGCCCCAGTTACGCAGTGAGAGCCCCAGTTATGCAGTGAGGACCCCAGTTACGCAATGAGAGCCCCAGTTACGCAGTGAGAGCCCCAGTTACGCAGTGAGAGCCCCAGTTACACAGTGAGGACCCCAGTTACGCAGTGAGAACCCCAGTTACGCAGTGAGAGCCCCAGTTACGCAGTGAGAGCCCCAGTTACGCAGTGAGGATTCCAGGTACGTGAATGAAAGCAAGTTTCTGTTACTATAGAAGTAATGTGTCAATGTAGCACGTTCACATTTCCCTTGTGTGCAGTTGCTGTTGTGTATTGATGGGACCCGTGTCGTCTGGGTAACGCGATACAGGCTGCACTGAGTGAGGCATTGATTGATCTTCTGGGGCCTGTGTTACTCGAGCTGGCATGTGTGGGATGTGGCCGCGTCTCTTCCGTAAACACAGCGGACGAGGCAGGTTTCTCCGTCTGCCCAGGGCCGTGCAGTGCATGTGGCCGAGCTGAGGCCTAAGCCCCAGCCCTCCTGGCTCTCAGCTCTCACGTCTCGGTGGACACGATGCTGTCACCGTACCAGCTGTGTGAGGGTCACAGCTCTGCCCGCACCAGTGTTTCTGGCTCACAAACACTTCTTTCTCTGTGGGCAGCCTCCTTTCTTCCCAGCGTCCGTGTGAGGAGGGGCTGTGCTTGTCACCCCACACTAGCTGCAGATGAGGAGACTGAGGCTTAGGGAGGCTTGGTCACGTCCCCACTGGGGTTGAAGCCCACCCTGGTGGCGGGTTCCGAGGTCAGGCATGCCTGGCCAGGCGGCCTCTCCGACCGTCACAATGGGCCGGTGCCTCCTCCATGCCTCGGCGGTTGGGGTCACGGGATGCAGGTGGTGGGAGAATAGAGCCTCACTCCGTGCTGACGAGGCTGACAGACCCGCGCGGGGGGGTGGGGTCTTCACACAGAACCAGTCCTAGTTGGGCTCTCAGGGAGTCAGACGCCAAGAGGGGTCTGCTGAGGGGTTGAGGCCGCCAAGGGGCCCCGGTGGTGGGCAGGGACGTTGGTGGGGAGGAGTGGGGGCCCAGGCACGGGGCTTGGGGAGGGCCCACGTCACGGTTAGGGCCCCTCCAGGCTGCGTGTGAAGGTTGTGTGAAGGTCGGGATGCGTTCCCAGCCCCCATCTGCACATTGGTGCTTTGGTGATGGTGCCACCGATGGGAAACACTGCACTCGATACCGTGAGCCCCTGTGTCACTGAGGTAGCGTGTGGCCGGACCTCTCTCAGGCTGCAGGGAATGGTCAGCGTTAGCACCAATGCCCAGGACACAGGAATGCTCAGAAATACTCCCTGTTGTTAGGGATGTGGGGGAGAGAGGGGGAAGGTGGAGGAGGAAGAGCAAGAATTTCTGGGGGGGCAGGAAGGAGCCTGCGCAGAGGGGTCGGGCTTAGATCGGGGTGCATAGGGGACCCGGAGTCTGCCGCAGGATAAACAGGCAGGGAAGAAACGGTGTTCCAGGTGCAGGGCATCCCTGAGCACCACGCTGCCGGCATTTGTAAAGGGTGAGGGCAGGAGCAGGGGGCACGTCCCATGCCTCGTGAGGTTCCTGTAAGAGCTAGACGAGGGAGAATTTGAATAAGAAACACCCATTCCAAAGTGTTGAGTTCAGTTCAGGGCAGCTTCCCTGTTCTGTTTTAAACTTTGGGACATTGATACATAGGCTTGGGGAGATGATTGGATGGAAAGCATTGCTCTATTCATTTACTTCCCAGCCTACAAAAAAAAAACACAAAACACCCAGCAGGAGGTGCCCCCCCCCCCTGGAGTAAGGGGGTGTGAGGGGCTGGGAAGGAGGTGCTGCAGCAGACTGTAGATGGGGAAGGCCCTGTGAGTTGGAACGTGACTGTCTGATGTGCTGATGAGGGCATGACATTCATGCAGAGGGGCAGCCAGTGCAAAGGTCCTGGGGTGGGAGTGAGGTTGGCATGTTACAGGAACAGCCAGACAGTGGATAGGGGGCACAAGAGGACAGTAAGGAGTCAGAGGACGGGTCATGCATAGAAAGGGTTTGTCCGTGGCAGGGGTACCCACGCGCAGAGCTATAAGTGGGCAGGCCTGGGCCTCAGCTGGGTCCAGGCTCAGACTGCAGAGATTTCGGCTGTAAAGCGTCCCTCTGGGACCCTGGACCTTAGCCACCTCGTTGGAAAGAAAGCGGTTGGACTTGATGTTACCAAGAACCCCTTGTGACTGGGCCCCTGAACTCCATCAGAGGAAAAGAAAGCACAGTTTCTTGCCTGTGGGGTCCAGATACCCCCAGGCTGCCCAGCTACCGGGACTCTGTCTCACTTTTCCCACCTCGGGCGCTGCCTGGGGACTGGAGCTGCCTCTCCACTGACCACTGCAGGTAGAGCTGCTCCCTCCCTACCCCCAGGGACCACCTGCCCATCTGCACCTAGGATGTGCCCCAAGTGGCCCTTAGAGGACATTCCCCCACCTTTTGGCCCTAAATTCCCCCGGGGACCAGAGTACTACTGACGCTTCCTTCCCGAACAAGTACCGCTCAGAGGCCCCAGGACCAGGCTCAGCGGACAGCTCCCTGGGTCCCCAGCCTGTGGTAAGGGGGTGGGAGGCCATGGGAGGGAAGGCCGTGGCTCTGCTGGCTTTCTCACTGCACTTGGCGGACATGGGGCATCTAACAGTCTCTGTCCTCACGTGTCTTTTATCTGGTGTGTCCAGAAGACGTCTTCAGAGGAGCGCAGCGTAGAGGGAGGCCGCAATGGCGGCAGCTGGTCCCTGCTCACAGTGTCCAGGCAGGAAAGTCAGGGACCAGGCGACTGGTCCCAGAGACGGGCTGCTGCAGGGGCCTGGCCGGCCCAGCTGTGTGACCTGGGAGGGAGAGTGTCCCTGTGGCATTGCCAAGGTGACTAGAATCTGGATGGGGTCAGTGCGGAGCCTCCGGGGTGGGGGCACGTGTTGTGAGGACCTGAGAGAAGTGACCAGCACATGGAAAGCAAGGAGCCAGGACGGCGAGCGTCAGGCAGAGCTCGCCCCGCTGAGGAGTGTGGCCTCTGTGTGGGGCCTTCTGACCAAACCCGATAAGGTGCACAGGCCGTGGGGACATCAGGCGGGGCAGGGGTGCAGTGGGCACTACACAGGCTCACGGACACCAGCTCTGAGCCCTGAGGCTACGTGAGGCTGTGAGGAGGGTGGTTGTCTGGGCACTGCCTCCCAAGCCAGCTCGAGGCCGCACACGCCTGTGCTCGCACACACGTGCTCACGCTCTTGTGTAAGCCTGTGTTTGGACCTGTCCCGCCCATGTACCAGTTGCCGTGTGCGTGTGAGACGGAGGTTGGCGGGGGGCTGCCCCTCCCCCGTTACACGGGAGACAGAACTGCTCGTGGCCTGTTCTACGGAAGTTCCTGGTTCAGGGTCTTCACCGGGCGAGCAGACCTGGGGCGTGAGTGCTGCTCAGCCACGTGTGCCACCTCGCCAACTGCACATACGTGGACTCCAGGACGGGCCCACGCCGTCCTCCTCACGCGACCCCGCGTCGCACCGTCACTCTCGCACGCACAGGCTCACCCTCGCAGCTCACTCCTGAGGTGTCCACGCCAGGACGGGCTGGGCCCAGGGCGAGAGGGTCAGGAAGTCCTGGGAGTAGCTGAGCCGCTAGCTTCTGAGCTCATCCGTGCTGCAGACAGCCATCCCCTCCGCCCGCCGGAGTGGGGGCCGGCCTGGGGAGGTCTCCTGTCCTAGGGTATCAGGGCTGGGTGGGGCTGTCACGAGCCCCCTGCTTCCTCGGGTTTGACCACTCTGCTCATCGTCAAAGGTCCAGCTCTCACCAGACAGGGTGGGCAGTCATGGTCAGGGCATGGCCGCAGTCACTACCCGGAGGCTGCACACACCTGCCTTGTAGCTGGTGGCCCAGTGCCTTCCTAGTCCTGGAGGACAGACAGCATGGACGGCGAGGCCCCGGACGCTGCTTGTCCCTCTTCTCCGTGGCTGCTGCTCCTGAGCGCTGTGGGTGCAGGTCCCTCGGGACTCACCGTGACGGCCCTGCTGCCTTTGTGGGCAACTGTGTCAGGCAAAGGAGCCAATCTTGAGTGTAATGTGCTCAGGGTTAAGTGCTGGGAAGAGGAGCCAGTCAGAGGTTTGATGGGAGACTGGTCAGGGAGAGCCTCTCATCAAGTGGTGGACGCCGTCCAACAGGACAGCTGAAGGAGAGGGGGATGAGCCATGTGACTCCCTGGAGGAAGAGCTCCCCATGCTGGCGTGGCCAGTGCAAAGGTCCTGGTGTGGAGCATGCTTGCCTGCTCGAGGAGTAGCAGGGAGGCAGGTGCCAGATGAGATCTGCCCCATCTTTGCAATCTCGTCATCACGTCCTGACTTCTGACCCTCAGGCAGCCTTGGGACATAGGTAGAACTGGGCGGCTTCATGTTCCCATTTCACAGAGGACGAAAACTGAGGCCCAGGGATCAGAAGAGTATTGGTGCCAGACCTGGGACTAGGGCCCAGGGCCCCCACCGGGTCTCTGTGCACTGGCTTTGCTGTGTGGGGGCCTCTGAGAAACCAGCCCTCCAACTCTGCTGACAGCTGGGCCATGCGGCCAGCCCATGCCGAGGAGGTCCTGGGGCCCTATTCACAGTTCAGGATTCAGAAACAACAGTCCCAGGCAGTAATGCTTCCTTTCAAAGACACAGCCAGCTTCCTGTGCCACGGTCGGTCGTGAGAGGGAAGCTAATGTCCTTGTCTGGGGAGAGGGGCAGGGCAGTGCTTGAGGCAGCTGGCCTCGTCCCTGCCGCTGCAGAGAGGCTCATCACCCCCGGCAGGTGGCCGCTGCTGCCCACCTCCCCACCTGTCCCATGGTTCTCAGCCCAGGTTTCGCCCCCCCCACACACACACACACACAGAGCGGAGCAGCCTGCGTCCAGCTGGGGCCCATCCTAGCGACGCTGGGCCGTCCTTTTCCCCTCTCCCTGTGTGTGAGCCGTTTTGAAAGCCTTTCCGGCTGCTGCCGCCACGGCGGGCGTTTCCAAGGGAACGTTACTCTGTGGAGCAGGGTTCCTTGGCTGGGGCACTCTGGTGGGGCTGTCCTGGGCACTGTAGGACGTTTAGCATCTAAATGCGACCAGAGGCTAGAAGCAGTCCTTCCCCAGATGTGACAACCCTTCCCCCACACACATCTGGACGTCCCCATGGGGGTGGGGGGACCGCGCTGGCCCGGCCACTGCTCTGGAAGCAGCCCGGTGCCCGTGACAGGTGGAGCCCCGTCCTGAGACCATCACGCTCTTTTCTGGCTCTGCTGGAGCTTGGAGCCAGAGTCAGGCCCTGGTTCCGCACCTGCCCCTGGAAGCCCGGCAGCTGGGCTCGTAGCAGCTCCCTCCGGAGGCCCGGGTCTCCCATTGTCACTCAACACGGGGACGCAGTCTCACCTGAGCCCTGCTTCCTCCTCTGTGGCCGGGGTGTGCTCGCGAGGCCTCTCATGGGCGCGATGGGACCACAGTGTTGTCAGGGGGGCGAGCAGACCAGGGACGTGAAGTAGCGGAGGTGGGAGTGCGCTGAGGTGTCTGTCTCCTCCCACAGCCCTCGTGCCTTCAGCAAATGGTGAGGGGCACCCCTGTGTCGAGTCCAGGGCTGCGTGGGGGCAGGCGCAGGGCTGTGTCCTGGAGGTGTGTGTGCTGCCTTTGCACGGGGGAGGGGAGGCAAACAAGTAAGTGAACAGGGTTGTTTCAGAGGAGGGTATGTCCCGTGGGGACGATCAGATGGGTGGGGATGCTCGTAGGGGGTGGAGGGACCATCTTATGGGTGGTTGTGAGCTCCTGGCAGGGGGTGGGGCTGTGGCAGGGGGACTGGCGAAGGACCAGAGAGTGTGGTGAATGCTGGGACATGAATAGGCCTTGGAGAGGCCAGATGGTCAGCTGGAGCCAGGTCTTAGAGGGCCCGTTGATGAGTTGGGAGTTTGTTTTTTATTCTGAGAGCGGCAGAGGGCCACATGGGGGTGTGGGGCATCACAGTGATGTTTCGAGGTTCCCACAGCTAATATGTGCAAGTGACCAGCAGCCACCAGAGGAGAAGCCGGGCACCTGTCAGGATGCTTGGGGAGATGCACTGGGCCCCCTGGTTCTGCTCCGTCGTCTGTCTGCCAGGTCCTGGTCCACGGGCCCCCCATCTGCCTGTGGACCCTCTGTCCCTGCCCAACAATGCCCCTGGCTGTCGGGGCCTCAGCCTGGCAGTTCTCCCTCCCTCCCTCCCTCCCTGTGAGCCCCGGAGTCGCCTCCCAACAGCCAATGAGCGGCTGTCATCGAGGTTCCATTTTAGATTTTATCAATGTGTGCCTGTCATCACCCAGGCAACCGTGCAGGGCAGCCTGTCAGTCTCTGTGCTGCCTTTCTGAGCAGAGCCGGGCCCACCCACGCCATGTGGCTGCTCTGAGTTTCCTCTCGTGCAGGCTCAGCCGGGATTCCACCAAACGTAATCAACAGACGGGGCTGCGCTTTTCTGCCGCCCGCCCCTCCCTCCGGTGCCCCCCACCCCGGGTCCTTTTGGCCTCAGACACTCCAGGCCAGGCCGCAGGTGGGCGACTGCCCAGCCAGGTATTGCTGTGGCCACCAGGAGCCCCAGGGCCTGGCTGGAAGAAGGGGCTTGTGGAGCTGTTGCCAGGAGCCCCAGCATCCCAGCCCCCCCAGGATGACAGGCTGGGGGCCTCCCCACCTGGCACAGCCAGGGCTGCCTCGGTGCACCCTGGACACCCCCGGGAGAGCCCCAAGCAGCGGCAGCCTCTGGAGGCAGCAGCGATTGGAGACCACACGGGCGGCCGCGTGAAGGAGTTGCCGGGCTTTTGTGCACGCTGCTCTTTGTATCGGCGGCAGCTTGTGCTGCCGAAGCTCGCCGGGCCGGGCCGGGTCGTGTGAGCGGGGCTCCCTGGCGGGCACGGGGCAGACGGAGCGGCGAGTGCCCCACTCCCACCAGCCCCTCTGCCGCAGTGGGGGCACCACGCTGGTCTGGAGGCTGGAGGCAGAAAGGTGACCATGCTCAAGTTCAAGGCCTTCTGCCTGGATTACTGGCAGTTTCTGTGCCTGCAGCGTCTGCATGGAGCCTACAAAAGGTACGTCGACTGTCTGGGAAGACCCTCCGCCTGCACGGCACGATTCAGCTGGGCCTCGCGGGCACAGGCCCCTGCAGCTGGCCGGGAACAGTGGCCGCACATGCTGCAGGTCACTTGGTAACTCTGCTTCATTGTGCAGAGAAGTGGTCACTCCGAGTGCTCTGGCTAGGTGCTGAGCTTCCTTGTCCCTTGCTGCTCAGATCAGCCTGGAGTAGATTTGCTGGGAGTAGGTCTGACCCCACCCCCGGAGCGCAGCCCTGTGGGTCTAGGGGCCCCTGGCCGGGCCCCACCACTATAGAGATATTCTCCCTGACTTCATGGGCTGCTCCTGTGACTCAGGGGGTTGGCTGCACCCCAAGCAGGGATTGGAGACTTATTTGGGGAGGAAGAACAGGAAGATCCCTGGTTTGAAGGCCAGAGCAGAGCTCAAGTCCCTTCTCTCTGCGTGACGTGGGACAAGTCATTTCTCTGTCTGTGCCCACGTCCCACCTTTAGGGATCTGGGCCTGATGGTGGGTAGTAGCACTTAGGGGCAGCTCCCTAAAATGACGTGGGCCCAGATACGTCCCCCTAATGTAAGAAGCCCGACAGCATCTTCCACACGTGAGTTCTCTCTGTGGGCACACGCTGGCCGATACACGCTGGTGGCCAGGGCATCAGAATGGCCACCTTTAAGGGCGTGTGATAGGAGGCCTTGGAGGAGGGAGCTGAGCTGGGTTTTCCTGGTGCCGCACTCTGTGAGGTCCACAGTGATTAGCATTTGAGCAGATCTGGGAAAGTGTGGGAGCCTTTCTCTTCTCTTCTAGGGGCTTTTTCTGAAGGGGGTGGGCACCAAGAGCCTCGGACAGGAACTCCCGCGCTTGGGTGGGTGCCAGGGAGACGGGGCCATCCTGCATCTCTGATTAGTGCCAGCACATGGAAGCACGTTCAGGTGACGGCCCTTTTGTTTGCTCTCACAGCTGCAGGGCACCTGAAATACCAAGCTGTTATCCAGTGTCTGCCTGACTGTTAATCCCCACCACAGAGGAGGCAGTAAGCCCCCACCCATAGCCGGGGAATGGAGCGGGAACCCAGGGCAGGCAGCAGAGTGAGACTGGCCACAGGATTAGGACTCAGTCCTCTCTTGGTCCAACGTGGACCCTCTCTTGAGCGCACCACAGCTGCAGGGTCCTGGGACAAGAGGGACAATCGAGGTCCAGCCCCAGCCACAGGGGTTCAGCTGGACTAGGTAGGAGTCATGGTGGAGCCTTGACAGAAGAATGGGACTAGATGTGGGAGCTTCATGGAGGAGGTACAGCTAAGACGGTGGTGAAGCATCGAGAGGAGCCGGCTGGGCTGAGCGGGGTTGGTGGGTGTTCCAGGTAGAGGGAAAAGCATGGGCAAACACCCAGAGGCTGTCAAAGGGCTGGTGCCACTAGGGCACTGGGGATGGGCCCAGGACCAGGAGCGGCTTTGTGCTGCACAGCAGGAAGCCCGTGAAGGAAGGGCTCAAGGAAGGACAACAAGCTGAGAGCCGCCCCATGAATGGCGTGGCTCCACGTAGGAGGCCTGGCTCAGCCTCCCAGGAAGTCAGTGGGACTCCCCTGGCCCTCGCCTTCTATGGGACGTTGTCACTCAGAGAAGGTTCTCTTTTTTCAAGGAACCCCAGCCCACAAGGGGAAGGAGAGCCACTGACAAGCCATCAAAGTTAAGGACAGGGTGGATAAACAGAGGTGGCACAAAGGTACCAGCAGCACAAGGGAGGCCATTTGGGAGAAATCAAGGAAGGCTTCCTGCAGGAAGTGTCATCTGATCTGGGCCTAGATGTAGAAGTGGGATTTTTCCGGACAAGGATGTGCTCTGCAGGCAGAGAGCAGGGCATAAACAAACGTGTGGAGGGGGGATGGAGCCAGGCATGGTTTAGAAATGGTCAGAGGTGAGGCTGAGGCATAGGGTACATGTCAGGGGTGAGACTGGACAGAAGGGGGGAACAAGGATAATGCTGAGGCTCTCTGAGCACCTGCTCCGTGTGAGGCACAGTCTAAGCCCTGACTCTGTACCCCCAAGAGGTATGGGATGCGATGAAGTCTTTTCCAGGTGAAGAAACTGAGGCACGGGGGAGAAGTCACAAGGCCTGTCAGTGGGACCCCTGGGGTGGCACCAGGTGGGCCAGCTACAAAGGCCCCACTCTACCAGCTGAGGAGCTTTAGCCATGTCCCCACCCCCAAATGAGATTCTGGAGTCCAGGGTCAGCCCTCTGTCCATCCATCAGTGTCTGTAGGTCTTTGTGGCATGTCAGTCGGGAGGGTGAGAACGCAGGCTCTGTGGCCAGACCTCATCCCTGCAGGGAGCTCAGAATGTCACTGTCCCTCCAAGAGTCCCACAGCTCTGTGTGCAGTGGGGGAGGGGACCTAACCGCCTCCCGGGGCTCCCCTGGGGACTGACAGGCTCACTGCCCCACTGAGTGGAGGCTTGGAATTGGCCGTCTGGCAAGCAGAGTGGACCTGGGGAAGGCTTTGCGGACGGGACTTCTTGGTTTTCTCCCTGATGCAGTCAGGACCGTATTCCGCTGTTGAAAGCAGCGACCTGAAACTTCCGTTGGAAAAGGGTATTCTTCAGACAATGCATAATTAACCGGCACTTCTAAACACAGGGTGTGCCAGGCTCATGCCAAGCTGTTAATTATTCTTCATTAGTGATCTTAAATTAACGAAAAATAATCCTTGTGCTCTGCCAGGGGCGGGTGGGGGGCGGTGGCGGGTTGGGAGGGAGTGCAGCTGCCCCTCCAGTTAGGGGAGGGCTCACAGGGCACCACCACCACATCTCCTGGTGGGTGTGGCCCCCCCAGACCCTGCAGCACTGAGCTCTCTCCCAAACTCCCAGAGCACCACAGACTCAGGGTACCCTCCTTCGTGAAGTAGTTCAGGTGCAAAGGACACGGAGATCATGGCGGACCCATCACCCAGCTTCAGAAATACACTGTGACCGATGTGGCCCGCGGCCCCTGGGGACCGCCCCCACACTCCATTCCCCCTCCCCTGCCCCAGGGACAAACCTGCACAGCCCCCCGCCCCCGTTTGGCTCATGAATTCCCTGTATACATTTTCATAATTTTGCTAACACGATTTTTCATGTTTTCTTGAACATTAGATATATGACATATAATCTATAACTTGCTTTTGTTACATTTTCAGTTGTGGTAAAAGACACATAACATAAAATTGTCCATTTTAACCGTTTTTAAAGCGATCAGCTTAGGGGCATTAACTGCATTTATATTGCTGTGCAGTGGTCACCACTGTCCGTCTCCAGAGCTCTTTCGTCTTCCCAAAAGGACACTCTGTCCCCAGCAGACACTAGCTTCCATTCTCCCCACCCTCTCCCTACACACCCCCATCACCCCGGCCCCCACCATTCTAGTTTCTGTCTCTGTGAATTTGACTCCTCTCGGGACCTCATATGAGTAATTTTCCTTCTGTGACCGGCTTCTTTCACTGAACACAATGTCCTCAAGGTTCACCCATGTTGTTGCCTGTGTCAGAATCCTTTTCCTTTTTATTTTATTTACTTTTTTTAGAATTTCCTTCCTTTTAAAGGCTAATATACCCCACTGCATGTATGGACCCCGTTTTGTTTGTCCAGTGGGTGCTTGGCGGTGCTGAGTGATTCTGACACAACATAGCTGTGTGATAACTCTTCAAGATGCAACTAACTTGCTTTTTCTCACAGTAACATTTTATCAGTGAGGTGATTCCATGTCTCTGTGAGCAGTTTTCACACGCCTGTTTTCGGTGGTGTGTAGTATTTCATTGCACAGTTATGCCCCGATTGACAGACAGCGGTCCCGCCTTCCCTGTGAGGGGTTATGTTCCAAGACCCCAGTGGACGCCTAAAACCTGGGCTAGCGCTGAAGCCTACACACGCTGTGCTTTCCTGTGCACACCCGCCTGCGACAGTCTAATTTATAAATGAGGCGCTGGGAGGGATCAACGGCAATCACTCAAGGTAAGGCAGAAAGGCAGAACAGCTACCACACGTCGTGTGAGTGGCATTGGGACCTTGTCACGGAGAGGCAGGGCGACTGGAACACAAGTGGGGAGACCTGGACCGGCAGCGTGCCCACCTAGAAGCCGCTGAGCGAGTGAGGGGGTGCCGCGGGCAGCGTGGCTCTGCTGGGCGGGACCGCGGATGGCGTGAGCGACCCCCACGCTGCCGGAACGGTGCTCAGCTGAAGATTTACGGACTGTTTTATTTCTGGAATATTCCGTGTAATGACTTTGGACCGCTGAAACCATGGGAAGTGGAACCGCAGATCAAGGAGGAGGACCGAGCCTGATGTCTATAGATCTGTCCTGCTGCTCACGGTGTCTGCGGGGCTCCCCGGTGTCTGGTGTCACAGGCGGGGCTGCGGTGAGCGTCCCGCACGTGTCTCCCGGCGCGTGGGCGGGGTTTCCACAGGGTCTGTACCGGAGCCGTTTGCAAACACTTCAACAGGACTGGACTTTCCTTTTTTATTTTTATTATTTATTTATTTATTGGTTTATTGATCTTAGAGAGTGGGGGAACGCAGGACAGAGAGAGAGAAACATCCATTTGTTGTTCTACTTCGTTGTGCATTCGTGGGTGGCTTCCTGTGGGTGCCCTGCCTGGGGATGAGCCCACAACCTTGGCATATCGGGACAACGTGGTGACCGCTGAGCTACCCGGCTGGGCCCGTGACCAGGCTTTGCTAAGTGGCTTTCCAAAGTGGTTGGAGCAGTGTGTGTCCTCATCAGCAGTGGGCGAGGTTCCCTGCTTGCCCCGTGCCTGCTGACACTGGTGTTAAAAGCCAGGTGCCCTGTGTCATGCGTGAAGGAGAGCCCAGTGGTGTGAGACTTCGCCCACAGCTCTGCTTCGCGTGCTTCCCAGAGGGGAAGGCGGACCGGCAGGTGCTCTTCCCTTGTCTGCTTAGTTCCCGGCTCTCCACAGGAGGGGTTTTCCGGGGTGATTGTGACTGTGTGCACTCTCACCCCACAAGCTGACTATGAGTCCTCAGCTCTGAGCATCCTGTGTGCGCCCGTCTCAGGTCATACAAGGTGTCAACTTAATTCCCGATGGGCAGCTTCCACAGACCGCTTCTTTTGAAATAACCGAGGGCAGTGGAACCCAAACAGCAGTGTGAAAACACTCAGTTTGGGAAGAGCCCCCCCAAATCATAGCCGTGGTAAGTGAACAGAGACCGGCAGTTCTGGGCGCACAGCTCAGTAAGGTAGACAGGTAGGGATTCTGGGGCTGGTCGGGGGCTACAAGGTGCCCCCAGTACCCACCAATGCTCTGGGGCTGAGCCATCAGCTGGGATGTCCAGTCTGGCTCAGAGTGGGCACCGCAGAGACCTGTGACCATGCAGGGGACAGTACAGGCTCTGAAGTCAGGCTGGCTGGGAACTCAGGCAGGCTGATCCCTTTGGTAACGACTGTTTATTCCTCACTTTCACCAAGTGTTCATGTGAGCTAAATGCTCTACAGGTGGTGTCTCCGTTAGTCCTCAGCACTTTAAATGAAAGAGATGCTGTTATTTCCCTTGTGTTTCAGACACAGAGATGAGATGTGGTCACTCCCGTCCACTGATGGACTCCCCTGAGCTGAGCTGCCCGCCCTGCTTGTTGTCCATACCACACTCATGGCTCTGTGCGATGGTTCACTTGCTGTGACCGAGTCACCAATCACCCCAAGACCTAGCGGTTTGTCACAGGGACAGTGTTTGTGTTTCCCACGAGCCTGCAGTGCACGGCCTGCTTCCTCACTCACCTTCCGTCGCTCCTGGCTGGCTCGGAACCCGTATACACACCCTCACGTGTCCTGGGCTTCCTGGCGACGTGGTGGCTGGGTGCCCAGAGCATGCATGGAGAGAATAGAAGTCATGTCACCTCTTGTGTCCTGGCCTCAGGGGTCACACAGCGTCACCCTTGGCATTCTGTTCACTGGGGCGTCACCAACTGCTGCCCAGGCCCAAGGGTGGCAACTTAGGCCCCAGCTTCTATCAGGAGTGGGAAGGACGGGTCGGACCTGAGGACAGGGGATGCATGACAGCCACCCGGGGAAGCAGTCTGCCAGGGACCATTGGAGCCCATCTCCACTCTCGACCTGTATGTTTGGAGCGGAAGTGGACTTAGGAAAAGCGCCTAACAGGCACGAGGGCACCTGGATACAGCTGTCCCTCGCTACATGCTGGTTTTCTTCTTGCTAATGAAATAAATTCAAAGAAAGTGCCGCTGTCATGGGAGGAAAAGACCGTTTCCCCTGGGAGCAGGAAAGGGTTCCTGTAGAGGTGAGCTGGGTCTCGATGGCGGGAGGGTGTCCCACCGGCACAGGGAGGCAGAGCTCCTGGGAAGCCGTCTGGTGGTGCGCGGCGGGAGTCACCACTGGCCCGGAGCAGAGAAGCTCACTGCACCACTCCGGGGAGGACGGGGGATCAGCAAGGTGCTGGGCCATGGCTGGGCCCCGAGTGGAGCCCTGTGCTGCAGGCTCAGCTCCAGCTGTGTGGGACGCTGACATATCCCTGCACCCACGGAACCCAGGGCCACACGCCCAGAACCTCAGGGCAGAGCCTGATGGGTCGAGCTTGGGTTGTGTCCTGCCCCTTGACTGTGCTGGGAGGTCAGGCGGAGGGTCTGTAACCCCTTAGCTTCTCCCCAACCCCCAGTCCTCTGCTTCCACCCCAGCAGTGTGCACTCTGCCTGAGAGAGGCTGTTCCCCCGGCAACCCCAGCGGGCTACGAGGAAGGGAGCCGTCTGGTGGGCACTGCGGAGTGCCTTGTCCCCTGTAAGCACGTCCTCCTTGTCTGGGCTTCTGCGGACCTGAGTGTGGCACAGGGCGGAGGCGCAGTTTGGCCAAATTGTTAGGGGTCTTGAGAATTGTTTTTAGCAGAATTATTAGTGAAGGTTTAAGAATCAGCAGCCGGACGGAACCCAGCCTAAGTAGAGAGAGGAGTAATGTCCTGAGTGGGCGGGGCTGCCTGTGTCAGCGTGTTCCTGCCGGCACACCTAGAGAGTGTTTCCAGGGGGCATGGTGGGCACAGGTGGGCCAGGGCCTCCGCCTTCCACGTACAGCCTCCTCTCTGGATGCGCCCCTGTGTCTTTGCAAGGCCCTACTGGTGGCCAGAGGCGGGGAGGGCATGGGTGTTAAGGTCGTGGGGGTTTTATTCAGGGGAAGATTCTTTCTTCCAAACCTTCCTGGGCTGTCCCCCTGAGCGCTTCCTGCCTTCAGCGCCGGTCAGACTTTGCCCGTGACATTAATCCACACTCAGTGGCTGCCCTGGAGTGACCTCTTGGCAGAGGGTGGGTGAGTCAACTGGCCGGGGGAGGGACATGCCAGCCTGAGGAGCTCCAATGCCCTGCCAACTGGGCTGTGGGAAGAGCTGCCCCTTCCCATGTAGGGGGTGGGTGTGTCCCCAGGACCCCAGAATGGGACTGTGGCTGGAGACACAGTTTTAAAAGGCAGTTAAGGTAGGGTGAGGTCACTAGGATGGCCCTGTCTTCCCGTGCCTGCACATAGTAGGTGCTCAATAAACATCTGTGAACAAGGGGAAGCTTCTTTTTTTTTTTAAAGGGGGAGTTTCAATGTTCAGAAAACCTTGAGTCTTTCCAGCTTTCCCCCTATAGACTTGCCATGTGACCTCAGCCAGTGCCTGCCCCACTCTGGGCCTCAGTTTCTTCCTCTGCGCCCCAGCTCTACAACTTCTGGGGTGTATTATGTACACAGCCCCACCCTGGGTTACAGAGTCCCCCCCCCAGCGATGATACCCCCCCCCCCAGCAGTGCTTCCTGGACCTCACCTGCCTGTTGCCACATAGGTGCCCCCCCCCAGGAGAGGAAGTTAACTTCTCCCCCAGGGCTTCTTCGGAACAAAGATAAGGCAGGTTTTAAGCCCAGCACCTTTGGCAGGAAACAGTATCTGCCTGAAATTGAGTAACATTGTCTTGTTTTCATAGTAACCTTCTCCTTATAGCAAGTGATAACTAGTTTTCCATTTGGGAGGGTGATATAAAGTTTCCTTTTCAAACAGACTCATTCAGGGGTGAAAGCCAGTTAATTTGGTATTTTGTACATTGTTTTTCCATCCTTTCTTGTTGTAAATTGGAAACCTAGTTGGGAGCAGAGAGACTGGGTCACCAGGGTGGCACCGTGTACCACCTGCCTGCACCTCAGGGCATTGCTCTGCCTGGCCTTCCCTCTTTCCTCCAGCCACGCCACAGTGTTTTCCGCGCTCCGCTTACCCAGACGGTCTCCAAGAGCCGACTCTTTACAGTCAGCTTGTTCAAACCAGGGCACTCAGGAGACCCACACACTGCGCGTGTCTCTTCAGTCTCCTTTTATCCAGAAGTGCCTCTTCCGTTCATGTGTGGAAGAAACGGGGCCGTTTCCCTTCAGCATCTCCCGCATCCGGTGTTGGGCTCCCGTCTGTCCCAGTGGTATCACTTAGCCCGTTCCTCTGTCTCCTGTGGCTCCTGTGAACGGGGAGTCAGAGCGGGAAGCTGGTTTACACTCGGGTCCAGTTTCTGAAGCCGATTTTAATAGGAAATATTAAATAGGATTAAATTACATATTAGCATGCCCTCAGAGGAGAGTCTTCTCCCTAAAGGTGGGACGGTGGTGAGGATAAACTTGGGGCCTGGATGTGCACAAAATGCGCCGTGGAGAAGGTTCAGGCAGGGGGACGGGCCCGGATGGGTTGGGTGTTGGGAAACAGCCCTGAGACAGGGATGGAAGGGAAAGGAAGCAGGGAGGCGGGTGAGGAGGTGACATCCTGGCCCAGTGTGGTGTATGTATCCTTTCCAGTCCTCTTTGAAGGTGTGTATGAGTGTGTGTGTGTGCGTGTGTGTGTGTGTGTGTGTGTGTGTGTGCGCGTGCGTGCGCACGCATGTCAACGGGGAAGTTACTGTTTGGGGTATCTTGACCTGCATTCCAGAACCCAGGTAGCTGGGAGCGAGGGTCCCAAGAATTTATTTAGGCCTTTCAGCTAAGGATTGCGGGGGGGGCGGGGCAAGAAAGCAGTTTTTTTTTTCCTTTGGCTGCGAAGGAGCTAGGGAATGGGCACAACCTGCAGCAAAAGGGATTTAGGTTAGACATTGAGAAGGACTTCTATGCCAGACGAGGAAAGTTGTGTGCCTAGTGGTTACAGTGTGTGTTGTGGAACAGAATTGCTTGGATTCAAACCCTTGCTCTAGTGTTTTCTGTCTGTACAGCTCTGGGCATATCTGTAAACTCCCTGTGCCTCAGCCCCTCACCTCCAGGTGAGGAAACAACAGCACTGACGACCTCGTGGGAGGGGCCCTAAGGATTTGATGGGTCAATCACATGGAGGGCTTCAGCTGCAAAAAACACTCAGTACCCACTAGATACTATTATTATTGGATGGTAGTGAAACATTGCTCCCCGGAAGTTATAAATTTTGCCAACCCCAGAAAAATTGAGAAACTAGAGACCATGAAGAGTATAGCTTTATACCCATAAACCTGCAGGTGACATCACGTGGCACTGGCCCCTTCCCTGAGTTTGGGCTTCACAGAGCCCCTGGGGGGGGGCTCTTTTTCTCTCCCCATTCTGTGGATGAGGGTTGGGGGTGTGACGAGTGACTTGTAAAATTTCCAGGGCCCCTGACCCTCAGCATCACAGAAAGGATACAGGTCTTAAAGTCGGGAACCCACTCACAGTCCTAGATCTGCTGCTCCCTGGCCGTGTGGCCTGAGGTCAGTCACATCACACTTTCAAGACTCCGTGTCTCCACCCTCAGCATTGGGGCAGCGAGCTAGGGTCTCCATAGCTTCCGTTGTCTGGTTTGCCCATGTGGCAAATTGATTGACTGACTGCTGATGTCAGACCCTGCCCTCTGGGGGGCTCCTCTGCTGCAGTGTCCTCTCCTGGCTGTGGATCTCCCTGGGCTCACTGGACAGCCCCCATAGCAGGCTCGTGGGGAACAGGCTCCCTGGACACTCAGGAGCTGCCTGGACCCTGTTCTTCCCCCCCAGTGCAAACCTGATACAGCTGTTCCATTGTCTCCATATTCTCCGCTGCGTGGTCTCAGGAGCAGGTGATGGAAAGACTGAACAGGGAGCAGGCCCTGAGCCCAGACCCTAGAAGTCGCCTCTCTTCTCTGGGCCTCAGTTTCCTCATCTGCAAAATGAAAGACAGAAGGACCAACGGAGAGACAAGTTCATTTACGCAGTTTCATTTGTTAACTCCTCCTCGGGGCCAGATTGTCCACCAGGAGCATGAGCAACTGACACGCAAGCCCCATCTCCACTCTGTGGTCTGTGTTTTCCCCAGTCCTGCAGGGGCCTGTGGAGCCACGTGCATCTCTGCAGCCAGGCCAATCTTGGGCAGCTTCCTGGAGGAAGTGGCAGTGCGGTGCATCTTGTAGGACGAGAAGAAACAGAGTGTGAGAAGCGGCCTGTGGCCTGACACCGACAGACATGCTTTTCAGGCCGCAGGGGAGTAGCCCACGTGACATTTAAATTTGAATTTATTGCAGAGTATCAAGGGCAAAACTCTGGCTCTCTGAGTTCGGGAAAAGCAGAGATCTCATGGCTATAGAGCGACAGCTGTCCCCGTAGACCAGGCCGGGTCTCCACCCCTCTGTTCCACCTGCTCACCCCACACACGCTTGCTCCCCATTAGCTGTCCCCGGGTCCCCATCACCGTCAGTGGAACCTCCGTTCTCCCGGGGCTCTGGCACAAACCCAAGCGAGCGTCTTCTGCCCTCCCTTCCTCTGCCCTGCTCACTCACCCCCCAGCGAATCCCACCCCTGTGCTTTGAGAATGTTTCTGTATTATAGTCTGCGGGGAGTGTGGTGGAGAGCTGCTTGAAAAAGGTGAAGGGATTAAACAAAATATAAAAACAACAGCAACCCAAACTCATAGACCACACTGTGGTGATTACCAGAGGGCAGGGAGTGGGGGAGGCAGCAGAGGGTAAAGGGGGACGGATGGTGATGGAAGGAGACTTGGCTTGGGCTGGTGAACACAACGCAATGTACAGAAGGTGTGCTATAGAATTGTGCCCCTGAAACCTAGATCATTCTAATAACCAAGGTCACCCCCATAAATTCAATTATAAAATAGGACGTTGTATCTCGTCCCCACCTCCGGGGCTACAACCCGACAGGTGAGCGTCCGCTGCCCGGGTCCTTGCTTCCGCCCTCTGCTCACACCCCGCTGCTCTCTGCAGACAGCACAGCGAGGCCCTGCGTGGCCAGCAGGGCGGGAACGCTGGCCCCGGTGCTCCCCAAGATGACTTTTCTGGCTTCTTCCCAAACGCCCGGCCTGAGTCAGGGCCAGCCCCGCCTGCTCCCTGAGCCTCCTTGTGGCCTGAGACCAGTGTCAGTGGCCTCCTCGGCCTGGGACAAGATGGCTCGGTCCGGCTTGGGGAACGGAGAGAGTGAGGGGTGGGCATGGTGGGGCAGGGGAGCATGTCCTGCAAGACGTGCCCTGCTCTCTGTCTTCTTCAGACGCCCATTTCCACCGACAGTTCTCTTCACTCGTTCGCTCGCTGGCTGCTGGTTTTTCCACCACTGAATGTCAGCTCTCCTAGCATCCACTGTGGTCATCAGCGAGTCCTCCTGCCACGTGTGGCTCCGAGGGAGGCCGTCGGTATATGGTGAACAGTTGAGCGAGAATAATTGCTTTTTATCCGTGATGGCATTTGTGTGGCACCCAAAGGGGAGTGGCAGGGGCCAGCGCAGGACGTGCCAGCTCCCCAGGAGGGTCTGCGTGCAGTGCTGGCCACCCGGGGCGGCACCCTGAGGAGGTGGCTGGCTGGGTGTGGGTTAAGGAGCAGCACCTGGGCTGGCCACAGTGAGGGGACATTGCTATCCCAGCCCTGGGGGTGGGAGAGGGAACAGCTACGTAAACCCAGGAGAAAGAGCCAGTGTGCAAGGGGTTGCCCACCGGCCACTGTGGCCGAAGAGGACACAGGACGGGGAAGACTGTGGTGTGAATACCCTGACGGGCCACCCTCTCCTCAGCCACCTGCTCTCCTACCTGCCTTCCCGCAAGCAAGCCGCACCCGACAGGAGACAGAGGGCACAGGGTCCCAGCTGTGCTGCCCACGGGCCCCGAGCACAGTGGAGACTCATTCTGCAGAGCACGCAGAGACTGACCCAGGTGGGCAGAACTCCTGGCGCCCGGTGGGCAGGCCTCGAGGCCCAGAGGAGCTAGGGGCGTGGCCACCCAGGGCGGCTCACTGGCGTCCAGAGCTCAGTGCAGAGGGCTGGTGGCAGAGGGCCTCCCAGCCCTGCCAGGGCTGGTCTTCCTTTTTTGTAGGTGCAGGTCTGCCATGGGGAAGGAGGGCGGTGGGTGTTGGAATGACCCTGCAGTGAGCAGTGGGCTGTGTGTCCTGAAGAGGACGCACAGAGGCCCAGTGAGCGGGTCGGGGGTGAGGCGAGCCCCCAAACCCCGCCCTCCCCCGCAGCGCACAGTGTGGGAATGGGGTGCAGTGTGCTGTGTGGACGCAGGCAGGCGCACGGCAGGGGGGAGCTGTCAGAGCCCTAGGACCACAGGGCTCTTCACAGGCAGGCGAGGGGACAGACCCAGCTGGGCCTGGAGGCTCACAGACCAGCACTTGGCCCCCAGGGGAGGGCCGCACCCCCAGGCCGTGTCCTCCTGAATGGAGCCTCGCCCAGGACCGCCCAGCCTGGAGCTGTTGCCTCCCTCAGGTGACCACAAGCCTGAGCTGGCCGAGCTCACCATAGTGCTGGCGTCTCCCAGGGAACAAATGTATTCTCTTCTCTGCCTGAGCAGCTGTGACTTCATCCCCAGTGGGCCGTGTGAGTCACGGGCTGAGGGTGGAGGGCCGGCCAGCTCTCTGTGGAGCCGGGCTCTGGCTGTGGCCAGGGAGAGGGAACAGCTGAGGGTGTGAATGTTTCCGTGCAGACTCACCACCTTCCGAGGACCCTCCTGCCATCGTGCCCTGCAGCAGGAGGGTCAGCCCGTCACGGAGCACCTAACTGCCCAGCAGTGCCAGGCGCTTCTGAAATGATAGCACGTGTCAGGGTCTGATGTCCCACAGAAGGGGACCCTGAGAGGTCAAGGCTTACGCCCAGGGTCCTGCCATTGTGCAGGCCTGATATCATTCCTCGCCACACCAGGAAGGTGGTGGTCCACTGAAGGTAACTTGTATAGGGCCAAGGGACTCAGAAATGCGTCAGGACTGCCCATTGTCAGGGTAAGCCACAGTCGGTGGTGAAGACAGATGGATGTGACAGGGACCTTCAGGAGTCCTCAGAGTACTGAGAGCCTCAGTCTGCCCACCCATAAAATGGGGATGACACCCCCCTCAGGACTATTAAGAGCTTGAGAGAGCAGTTGTAAAAATGGTGGGGGCTGCCCCAGACGGCCCCCCCATGGGCACCCTGCAGGGTGACACCTTTGCTCCCTCCCTGGGGCAGAGGAGGGCAAGCTCTCAGGTTTGCGGCTGGACCAGAGTGATGGCTGTGGGGCGGGGGGGCAGAGTGCCCAGACCTTCAGAGCCTTCTGTGCTGAGCATGAGAGACGGCCCAGGGAATGGATCCGGCTGGGTGGGCTCGCTGGCTCTCAGAAAACCCCCCCCATCCGATCCAAGAGAGCAGCCTTCTGAGAGGTGAGCGACTCCCTGTGGGAACTGGGAACAGCCTCAGCCGGTCCTGTGCCTTAGTTTCCACATCTGTAGAGTGGAAAGAGGAAAGCCCTGATGCGGTATGTCCAGAAAGGACACGGACGCAGCTGGGCACAGCCAAGAGGATGGGCAAGGTGGGGTCCGAGCCCTAGAGAGGTTCTGGTGATGGGCATCTTCCAGGAGAGGGACTTGGAAGGGACCCCCATGAGCATCTTGGGCCTCAGGTCCTAAAAGTGACACCTGTCACTGAGATCACCTCCAGGACCAGAAGCGCCCCTCTCCTCACTCCCCCAGGTTCCAGCGTGACTGCGGTTTGGCACAGAGCAGGTGTGGTGGAGAGAAGCCTCACATTTGCCAGGAGTTGGCAGGCCCTGGACAGAAAGCAGGGTTCTGGTGAGCGACAAAGGGCTGACAGGGACACTGGGAGAAGGGTTCAGGAAGAAACCGCAGGTTGACCCTGTGTGGACAACGGTCTGGCCAGGGCCAGCGGGGGTGAGGGGCTGGATGATGGATGGATAGACAGATAGATGGATGGATGGATGGATAGACAGATGAGTGGATGGATGATGGATGGATAGACGGATGGATGGATGATGGACGAATCGATAGATGAGTGGATGGATGATGGATGGATAGACGGATGGGTGGATGGATGATGGATGGATGGATGGATGGATGATGGATGGGTCAATGGATGATGGATGGATGGATGGATGGATGGACGGATGGATGGACGGACAGATGGGTGAATGAATGATGGAAGGATGGGTGGATGATTGATAGATGGATGAATGATGGGTGAATGGATGAAAAGTTTGAGGAGGGATGAATAGATGGATGATGGAAGGGAGGGAGGACGAGGGAGCGGAGGGAAGAGGGAAAGTGGGTCTATGTGAACGAATGAATGAATGAACTAGTCTAGTCCATGGACGGCTGGTTGGACAGGCGGGCAGGTGGATGGACCCATGAATACAGGAGTGAATAGGTAGCGATGTATAAACAGAGACTGCCTCCACCCACAGAAGATGTGGCAGAAACTTCCACTAGTGGGTGGGCAGCAGATCCGCCTGGATGGAGATCTCATTCTGTGCGGCACAAGGAAGTGGGGCCAGTATGGAAAGTGCCCGGGAGGCTCTGCCCAAGGGACAGTTTCCTTAGGTCAAGACAGACCTGTGATGGAATGGGCGCCTTGATAGGTCATAAGACTCCTGTCACTGGAGGTATTCAAGCCAAGGCTGAGGAGCCACTTGCCCAGGGTGCTGTGGAGGAGAGCCTGTGGCCGGTGGAGACCCACTGTGGTGGCTTTTGAAGAGGATGAGAGAGAATCTGGGATTTTGAGGTCCCCACGGCCTTTGTAGAACCACATCTTGCTTTCTTGTAACATGTGGTAGAACTTGTAACACGTGATGGGGAGGCCTTTCCCGGCTTGGGGGACAGCGGGGCAGGCAGCTGCAGTTCCTGCCGTGGGAATTCCCGCCCTGCACAGACCATGGGAGGACTTGGGGACCCTTTGCGGGCAGGTGATGCCCCTGAGCCCCAGTTTCCTCATGGATGAACTGGAGACACAGTGTCACGGGCAGCTGTATGTGCTGTCACCCAGGACCCTGCGGGGCACGTTGCTGGGCCCACCTGCCGCGGGGGAGGGTACAGAGCTCTGGGAGCCCTGATCGTGAGCTGTGAGTCACTGTCCCTGGGGGTTCAGCTGGGAAGCCCCAGCTGCCTGTCCTGGGCTGAGCCTGGGAACAGCTGGTGGGGGTGGGGGGGCTGGGCACTCCATCTGGGGCCTCATCTGGAAACGCCCAAACCCAGCTCAGACCCAGGCCCCAGCCCTGCGCCCACCTCTGTCCCCCCTGCGCACAAGGGACCGGGCACACAGGCTGCCCGGGCTCAGATCCCCGTCCGTCCCCAGGACAGTGACTTCCCCCACACTGTGCCTCGTTTTTGCACGTGTAAAATGGGCTGATAATAAAATCCGTCTCAGGAGTCTGTTGGAGAATTCGATAAGTTGGTCTCAAGCCCTGTGCGGGGGGCTCTGGGAGCCTGAGGTGGTGAGTCCTCGGAGGTCAGCCTCACACACAGGGGGTGGCCGGGCCAGGACGAGAGAGAGACCCTAGGGCTGCCACTCTCCCAGGAAGCAGCCCTGATTTTGTCTTCACTTTTCTGTCTACCCAAAGCTTCCACCAGGAGCCAAGCAGGAGGACAGCCCCTTTGTGTCCTGGCCAGGGCTTCTGGTGGGCCGGGCTGCGGCTGCAGCGGGCAGGCGGGTGTTGGGTTTAGGCCTCTGGGGACACGGGGGAGGATGTGGGCCCGCCCTCGGCTCCCCACCCCCTTCCTCCTCTCAGGCTCAGCCTCTCCCTCCCTGGCCAGACTCTGGACACAGGACAGGCCCCTGGGCTCCTTAGCCGAGTGGTGTGCTTTTCCCCACTGTGGAAGACCCTTGCCCGTCCCGCCCTTAGTGACTCACGGTGGCCCTGGACCCCGTCACTGCCGTCTCCTGGCAGGAGGTGGCACGAGGTTGCGCAGAAGCCACAGAGTCTGGAGTGAAAGGGCCACCCGGCCAGGAGGGTCTGGAGCAGTGGACGGGGTTGGCACACAGAGGCCGGCTGGGCCGGTGGCCGGGACCCCCAGGACCTGTGGGGACCAGAGCCTCACCCTCTCCGCCGGCTTGGGGGTCTTTTCTTTCCTCTCCCACCATGAAGACGTGAGGGACCAGACTGCCAGTGGAGAGAGGCAGCCCCCGGCAGGGGGAGGCAGACGCAGGGATCATACACTCCCCACTTGCCAGGCATGAAGGGCGGTGGTGGCGCCGTGTGGAGCCTCATGTGGAAATACTGCATCTCCGTGAGGACCCTCAGGTACTGCAGGGGGCAGGGGGACACAGCTCTGCCCATCCACTGCCTCAGGTGGGGGCTGGCGGGCACCAGGCTGGCCAGTTTGCCTGGGCTCCGGGAGGTCCAGGGCAGCCCCGGCTGGCTGGCGGGGAGCAGAGACGGAGGTCAGGAAAGGCCAAGCCAGGCATTCTCCGGAGAAGCTCAGAGTTCTAGCAGGGACGGAGGGAGGAGGATGGAAGGACAGTCTAGCGTGTGTGGGCACTCGGCTGGGACCCCAGGTGCCCAGTGGAGGACACCAGGGGCAAGTCCAGGGTGGTGGGCAAACTCCACAGTATGCCTGGGAACTGGCGTGTGATTCGTAACAGGGACCCTTGGCACAGCTGTGTGACTTCAGTCCTCTTTGTGACCCTCTCTGAGCCTGACCCCACAGCGAAATGGGCTCCCACTGCTCCCCTCTGAGCACAGGGCAGGACTGGTTTATATCACGGGCAGCGACAGACCCGGGTGCCCGGCTGCCCGTCACCAGCGTGAGGTGGCTTGCTGGTGTTCCCCACATGCAGTTTATGGGATCAACGAGGATTAAGTGAGGTGCACAGAGAGCGGGCACGCCTCGAGCTGGGGGAGTGTTCACTATGGTCCCACGGCTGTTGTGGGGGGGTGACTGGATGGGGCCCCACGCAGCTGGAGTGGAAGGGAGGGTGGAGCAGAGCCCTGGCCAAGAGGACCAGGCCCAGGAGTGGAAGCCAGGCCCTGAGTGACCTCGGCAGGGCGGGTCTCAGCCTCAGCTGTAAGGGAGCTCTGGGTGGGCCAGGGTTATATCTGGGGATGGGGGGGGTGAGGAGCAAGGAGTCTATTTGGATGCCACATAAGAGCATTTAAGGTTTACTTGAAGGGGAGGCTGGGAAAGGTAAGGGATTAGCAAGTTCTCTTTCTTCTCACCTTCATTACATAGTTTATGTTAAGCCATATAAGCTAGCATTCTTCCCTCCCTCCCTCCTTCCCTCCCTTCCCAAAATATTTGTGAAAGGTTATAGGAAATACCTATAATAAATTAAATAATAAAAGACCAAGGCCTGAAAAGTTACAATTTAGAATAGACTGTCCTGACCTAAAGGGGAAAAATAAACAACACAGATACATGTGGCACCCTGAGGTCCTTCTTCTGTGAAAATTGGGGAGCTTCCAGGCAGCCAATGGGGAAGGAGAAATCAGCCATGTGTCTTATTGTCACTGTGATAAGAAGTCATTGTCACAGCGGCCACAGTTGTCTCTGTTTCTGGGGGCGAGTGTCGGGGACCCTGGGAGGGTGGTGGGTGTAAGTGGGAGGTTTCAGGGGAACTGGGCAGACAGTGAGGATTGAGGGGTTCCCGTGGGTGGGTGCCAGCTGGCTGTGGGAATGGGAGACTGTGACAGGCAGCCACCTGTCCCTCCTCTGTGAAAGACTTCCTGGAGGCCAGGACAGGCAGAGGACAGGTCCCCGGGCGTGGGCGCGTGCCCTAGGTGTCTTTCCCTCTAACCACACTGGATTTTCCCATACCTCATTCTTTCTCATGGTTCTGGGGCCTCAGCGGTTGTTTACAAGACGCAGTGGCCCCGGCACCGGGAAGCCCCACCAGGCTGCGCCAGGGGTTCACCCCCTGTGACGAGAGTGGCACAGCCTAACGGAGCCCGCAGACCAGCTGCTTGTGCCTCAGCTCCCTGTGCTGGAGTGGGGGTCACTGCAGAGCGATTTCCCAGGATGGTGGGGCAGATAGAGCCTTGCACGGCTCCTGCAGACGCTGGCAGTGCTGTGGGCACGGGCAGGCTGGTATCGAAGGGGCGGCTGGGCTGCCTCCCCGTCAGTCAGGACTGTAATTGGCACTGGGTTTGCCCCAAACCCCCACTTAGCACCCGTAAGTGCAGGGGCACCTCCCAGGTTAGCTGGGGAGGATGGGCCTGGGGGGGGGGGCGCTCCAGGAAACACCCTCGGCTCTCTGGACCCCCTTCCTCACTTTGTCAGGGGTCTCCAGGGCTAAGACTGCTCCCTGAGTCAGACGAGCAGCGCTGGCCCCTCCAGCTGCCAGGGGAGACCTGAGTCAGCAGGTCTGGGGCCTGAGGCCGGGCTGGCGGCAGCCGCAGGGACAAATTGGAGGGTGCGATCAGAAAGCACATAGTTTTCCACTTGCGTCTCCAGATTCCCCTGCACACGAGCCTATCGCCCCTGGCCTGGTCCCGCTCACATCTGGAAAAGCGTGAGGTGAGAGTGGAGAGTGGGCTGCTGCCGGCCAGCCCTGACCCTCTGCCCGGGGCTTTGGTGACTTCAGCCAAGAAGCCAGGGGCGGGGTCTCTGGGCCGCTGCTGAACAGAGGGGCTCAGGCACTGGTCACCCCAGGCCACAGGCAGCCTGTGCTAGGTCCTGGGGGGTTCTCTGGGCTCGTCTTCTTGCTGTGAACCGGGCAGACTGGTGCCGGCTGGTGGGCTTGGGGAAGATTCTAAATGGGTCTTTTGGCTCGGCACCCAGCGGGGGGCAATCCCGGGGGTGGGGGCTCCTTGTCCCCTTCTTCCCTTGAGTCTCAGCACAGCGGAAGGCAGAGTGGCAAAGTGGAGAATTTGAAATTTGTGTCGACCCCTTTCTGCCTTACAGACGTCTCCTAGGGTTGTTTGTTCTGAGGTTAAGCGGATGGACAGTGTGGGCCTGTCCAGGGTGGCAACGGTGCCACTTGGTGACCCTGTCTCTGAGAACTCCTCCAGACCCCTGTCTGTCACAGCCTTACTCTGTGGCTCTAGTCACCCTCAGCCTCTGGGGTCAGACAGGAAAGTAACTTTTGCATCTGGCTTTATTTTGGGAACCAAAGATCAGTTTTTGTGCCTTGAGGACCCACGGGGCATTTGAGCTACCCGGGGGTCGGGGCACCCACGTGGGATGCTGGGTAGGGGTGGCGCGGGACTTCGGCCAAGCGGACCCTGCCCCCCCACCCCATTCCTCCCGTTCTGTGGTGCATCTGAGGGGGAGAAGTGGGGAGCATCTGGCAGCCTGGGTCTGGGCGCTTCCATGGAGCTTCCCAGATGATTAGCCATCTGATGGCCCTCAGCACACACCTCCTGGGACCGGGCCTTCCCCGCCCCCCAGCCTGGGCCGTGCCTGGGCAGCTCCGATGCAGGGAAATTCTCTCCTCTGTGGGGGTGGCACCCATCTCCCCGAGATCTGTGATGTGCTCCGGGCCCCCACCCATCTGCCCCTGTCCTGTCTGACACCCTGTCAGGTGCTCAGTACTCACCCTAACATCCACCTGGGAGGCACCCCCCACAGGCAAGGCTCCCGTTGTGGCTGGTAGGCCCTGCGTGGTGGGCAAGGCGCTTGTCCTCAGAGAGCTCAGAGCGGGCAGGGAGGTTTCATGGACACAGGCTCCTGCACTGGGCGGTGGAGAAGGCTTCCTTCCTGTGCGCCCAGCCTGTGCTCGGTCCTGTGGGACAGCCCGAGGGAGGGGAGCAGCCTGGGCCTCGTGGGGGAGACGTTCAGGCCAGAGAGCAAGAGTAGACCCTGATGTCCAGACAGGGGTGGAGGCGAGAGGATAAAACTGGGGCTGGGGGGTGAACTAGTGGCAGGAGGGGCCCCTCCCACCCTTACAGCTGGCAGAGTGGGCAAACTGAATGCGGTCCCCGTGTGCTGGGGAATGGCATGCAGCCCTGAAGGGGATGAAGTGCCGATGTGTGCTGTGACACAGACCATGGAAGCATTGTGCTGAGTGGAAAAGCTGGCCACAAAAGACCCGCGGACACGCACAGTAGGTGGACCCGCAGAGACGGCGGCTGGGCATGGGGACGGGAGGGGCCTCTTGATTGGCACCAGGTTCCTGTTGGGCATGATGAAAGTGTTCTAAATGGTGGTGGTGTTGACACAACTTTGTGAATTTACTGAAATCCTTGAATTGTACGTGTTAAATGGGGTGCATTTTATGGAATGTGAGTTATATCTCAATAAAACAGCCTTTTTAAAAAAGCAAAAACAGGCCTGTTAGAGAAGGTGGCATTGAGTGGAGAGTCACAGGAAGGTGTGATCCCAGACAGCCCTGGGGAGGGTGCGCCAGACCTGCAGGTGCAAAGGCCCTGGGGCAGGAGGTGCCCAGAGAATGTGGGAAGGCTGGGCAGGGCTGGGAAGGAATTTGCAGTTGGCACAGTGTCCTGGGAGTCAGGGGGAGACAGGGAGGGATTATGCAGGATGATGACATGATGTGCATTCTTTTTTAAAACAATCGCTCAGGGAGCTGTGAGGAAATGAGACTGTGGAGAGGGAGGGGCAGAGACTGGAGGATGGGGAGACAGTCAGGAGGCATGGCCACTGTGAGAGAGGTGGTGATTGATACCCAAAGGAGACAGACCAGCAGACGGGTAGACTGGAGGGGAACTCAGACAGAGAGGAGGCTTCCTGGAGGAGGGGCCTGGGTATGTCCTCCAGGAGTGGGGATGAACCCAGCAGGGGCTCTCCGGTGGGGCCAGAGGGTGGGGAGCTGAATGCATAAGGCCCCTGAGCCCAGCCTGGCCAGGCTGCCGGCCCCACCCTGTCACCTCGCACCCCATTTGGGCCAGAGCTGCTTTCAAAGTAAGTAGGGCAGCCTTTCTGCAGGCCGCCTTTGTCCTGCGTGCTCAGCCAGGCTGGCCCTCAGTGAGAGTGTCAGCACCACACGGCCAGAGACCCTGTGTGGCCTGGGGCCCTGAACAAAGAGGCCTTGGGAAACTGGAGTGGCCCCGAAACACGATCGGCCACGAGGGACAGCCAGGGACGGAGCTGTATTATTTATTGACCAGAGCCTCTGGGGCCTGCCTGCTGAGGCCATTTAGACTGGCCCGACCTTGAAGGAGGCCCTGGGCAGTGTCTGGGACCCAGAGGGAGGGCGGGCAGGGGCCCCAGGGTGCCCGGCACCCTCTCCCCGGGGTGTGGTTTCCTGGATGCTGGCCTGGCAGAGCAGAGAGGAAGTCAGACGTCAGGCCCGGCAGTGGGGAGGGCCCACAGCTCGTCCCCAGGGGCCGTGGAGGGCAGGCAGGGTGCTGAGGCTCCAGGAAGACCTCCATCCTGTCCCCCGTGACACTGTGAGTACCTGCCACTTGGCCTCGAGCAGGGAGGGGGTCTCGGCTGCCTGAGAAACCTGTGAGGGGCTGCTGATTATCAAGGCAGCCTCCTGCGGTCAGGGTGTCCAGGCTCTTGTCTGGGTTTCCGCGATCTCTTGGAACTGTTTTCGGTGACCTCTTCTAACTACTTGATGGCCCACAGGCCCAGGAACCCCTGGTCCTTCCCCACAGCTGCCAGGAAGGGCAGCTCTTTCATGCCCCTGGGCGTTAGACCAGCCCCCAGACTGGTTGGTTCTTTGCCTGGGACCTTACAACCACCCTAAGAAACATGGACTCTTGACAACCTCATCTTACAGCTGAGTAAACTGAGGCCCGCAAGGGTCCCGCTATTGCCAGGACCCTGGGGGTGTGGTTGGCAGTTTGCCCCTGGACTGCGACCCCTACTGGCCAGAGCACTGGCTTTGAGAACACAGGGTTCAGGCAGAGGAGCAGAAGGCTTCCCCGGGCTCCAGGGCCGGGCCGGCCTCTGTCAGTCCACCAGGATGGACTGGGTGCTGAGAGGACACCAGCTCAGATAGGTCTCTGCCTGGGAATGCCCAAGGTCACTTCCCCACGTGTGCGGTGCACCCTGGAGCTCCTGTGACCCCCTGACAACCTCAGCTTCTCTCTGACATGACCCAGAGTAGCACCTTGAAGACGTGCAGATGCCCAAGGGCAGGAGGGACTTGCTGGAGGGTCCCCCAGTGGCTGGGCAGCTTTGGACACACAGAGTGAGAGATTTGGTGAGGCTCTTTGGTGCTACCCATTGGGAAGTCCCCTTTGATGGGATGGGAGACCTGCGGCCACCTGTCCTTTGGGGAGATTCCCACTGAGTCCTGCTTCTCCATCGAACCCTCACAGCAACCTCAGAAGAAGCGTGACTACCACTGTTGCTTATGGGACGTGTTAGGGTGTCTGTGCGATGTCCCACAGCGGGTGTAAGTTGGAGATCTGGGGTTTGAACCTGGAGGGGCTCCAAGCCCCTAAGTGTATCCTGTTGTCTCTGTCTTGGGGGCAGGAGCAGGGGTGAGAGGTCTCCTGGCTTCCCTGTCACGGGGTCTCCGTGTTTTCATCAGTAGCGGGTTGTACCCCAGTACTAAGGAAGTGGCTCGCTGCCTCACTGGTCCCCAGGAACTGGGGAGGAAAGGGGTGTGTTCAGCTTTGGGTGTGACAGCTCCCGGGGACACTCTCTGAGCCCAGTCAGTAAAGGCTCCTCTGATCTGTCCGCAGAGCCCCTGGTGACTCCAGTTAGCCAGGGACGGCGTGGGTGTGAGAGATGGCCCAGCCACAGGGCAGGGAGGGCGAGAAGGAATGAGTGAGTCGTGAGCACCTACTGTGTGCACGGAACTTTGCTTATGATGCCTTAGTCCAGCCACACAATGGCTCCTAGAGGTCTGCTCTGCAGAGAATAAAATGTGCCAGAACAGGCCTTTTCTTAATGAGTCTATTGGGTATTTCCTCATAAACTTAGGATTTGGGACTTACCACTGGCCAGATTCAGCAGCTTCTGATCTGCCCTCCAGAGGCTACTGTGATGCCGGCCATGGGTGGGGCGCGTGGGGAAGTCACCGTATTCGCAACAGCAATGTGTTGAAACACCTTCCCAGCTGACTGACCACCAGGCTCTGGTCACAGTGGCAGCCGGGAACACACGCAGTGAATCTGAAACCCGGTGGCTTCAAAACAGGCTTGTCATCGCCTGAGGCTGAGCCTTAGCCAGGATGCCGGAGACCCCTGTATTGAAGTGGGGTGCACACCACCTGCTCCTGAGCAGGCAGGCACACCCAACTGGGCTCTGAGCTTTAAGTGGTATTTTCTTTTTTATTAAGTGAGATGCGGGGAGGCAGAAAGACAGACTCTCACATGCACCCTGACCAGGATCCACCTGGCAAGCCCCCTACAGGGCGATGCTCTGCCCATCTGGGGCCGCTGCTCTGTTGCTTATCAACCAAACTATTTTTAGCACCTGAGGTGAGGCTATGGAGCCATCCTCAGCTCCTAAGGCCAACTTGCTTGAACCATTCGAGCCATGGCTGTGGGAAGAAAGGAGAGAGAAAGAGAAGGGGAGGGGGAGGAGTGGAGAAGCAGATGGTCACTTTTCCTGTGTGCCCTGACTGGGAATTGAACCCAGGACTTCCACACACTGGGCTGACGCTTTACTGCTGAGCCAACTGGCCAGGGCCTTAAGTGCCGTTAAACCACTTCCAAGCTGCCCCAAGCAGTGTGTCTATTCACTGCCGGGATCTGCCATAGAAGGACAGCAGGGGACGGAGCAGGGAGGTGGAGTCGGACCACAGCGCCCCCTTGCGGATACCTCCCCTCGGTTTCCTCATCTGTAAAATGGGAATAGTATTTCACAGGGTAAAGATTAAATAACGTGTGTGCATCCGGTATTCAAATGATAAATGTCAGTGATTATAATCCCCGAGTAAAATGAATGTTCTTGGTTTGATTATAACGTTTTAACACCTGTTGTCTTTGCGATCATGGGCATGAGCCAAATGGGAAATAGTTTTGGTTCAGACTGTAAGCCCCCAGGGGCAGGTACCAGCCCTTTAACCCTGTGTGCCCCACGAGCCTGGGGTCCAGGAAATGCCCTTTGGGAGTTAAAACCAAATTTTAAATTGGTCAAATCCAAAATCCAATCCAAGATGTTCGTTGCTCAGCTGGTACAGTGAGACAATGACTTTTGAAGAGGGAAAAGAAGAAACTAGAGATTTTCCCCAGAGAGACAATTAGAGTGTGGTGGCAGGCCAGGGGTGGCCGTCGTCGGTCCTTCCTGGGGGTGAAGCGACAGTTAAGGGGAGGGTCTCTGGGGTAGGCAGCATCTGAGCTGAGTCTGGGCTGTGAGTAGGAACCCACCCAGTGGAGAGAGTGGGGGGGACTTTGCCAGAGCCTGGGGTCATGTTCCCTGCTGTGTTCGGGGGACGCTGTCAGATTAGGGTGGCATGGGGCCAGCCAGACTGGAAGCCCAAAATGAAGGCAGGTAGAAGAGCCCAGAGCCGAGTGCCAGACTCTGTGGACACAGAGGCGCCATCCAGGGGGTGAGCGGGGAGGTTGTATTAACTAGTACTTTTCCTGTTGCAAGTGATAATAAAAGAGAGAGAGGGAGGGAGGGAAGGAGGAGGGGAGGGAAGGGTTCAGCCAAGGCTGAAGGTATCTCGCCTTCTGTTTCTGAGGTAGACCGGGCTTCGGGACAGTCTGTCTGATTCAGGAGCTGAGCTGTCTGTCCCTCCAGACACCGGCGTCTTGTCTCGACCTTCATGCTCATGACATCAGTCCCCGGAGCAGTGCCAGGTGCGTTACACTCACGAGCCTTCCAGCTAATAATCCCGAGAAACGGTTCCAGCAGGACTTTCGGGACGGGCGCCCAGTGGCCTGTTTAGGCTTTGGTCACGTGCCCATCCCCCGGATTAATAACTTTGATGAGGGGGCAGGTAGGGACGGAGGCAGCTGACATGGACGGGACAGAGGAGGAGGGGAGGAGGGGCTCACCAGAGGGAAGTAGGCGCGGCGGGTGGGCCCAGCACTGTGAGTGGACGAGACCCGCCCGGCCCAGCGCTGGGGGACTTGACCTGTGTCGCCTCTTCCCGTCAGTCCCATCAGGTAGTGTTCTTAGGATTTCATTCGTGCAGGTAAGGAAACTGAGGCTCAAGGTCACACACACCATTAGCAGATGGCCTCAGACTCCAAATCTGCTTGACCCCAAAGCCCAGGCCCTTTGGTCATCAGATCTGGGTCTGAAGAGGGTGCCTCTGGAGACCAGATGGAGGACGGAGCGGCCGGGTGGAGACTGGAGGCAGAGGACAGGGTGGGCGGCTGGGGCCACCCCTGTGGAGAGGAGGGGCCCTAAAAGGCACGATGGTGGTTCACTACAGCCCCTTCCTCAACACACGGTCAGCTGGGCTTTCGTTGTTTTCCGATGGAGATAAATGTATTTGTGATCAGATTAGCAATGTATACACGTGTGCACACACACAGCAAGGTGGACATATACATGGACACCGTGCAAACACAAACATATACACATAACAGTTATTGCACCTGCTGGTTTCTGACTGGGGTGCTCCCAGCAGGAGGGTGTGAAATGTGAGGCTCCTGGGCCTGCAGGCCGGACTGATGCTCAGGTGCTCAGGCCACAGGCACGGGCATTTCCGAGGGGGTTTCTGGAGGAAGTGCTTGCAGGGAAGTACCACCCACCTGGCTCAGCGCCAGGTGGGGGTGGGCTGGATGGGGAAGCAGCCACGTCTTACTTCCTCTTCTGCCTCAGGACTTCCCAGGCAAGAGTCCCACTTCCCTGATGATATTGCATCATGTCAGAGGGCACCCCTCGTCCCACAGAGGGGAAATGGAGGCAGTGAGAGTATAACCTGTCCCCACATGGGGAAGCCTGGGGGCTTGAGCACCCGTCCTGGACAGGCTGGTGCCTTGTCGTATGACTGGGGCAGCTCACAGGGATGAGCTGGGCCTCAGTTTTACAGCTGAGTCCCTAACTCCCTCATGGAGGGGACAAATGAGCAAACTTGGAAAGTATCCGGCCCCATGCCTGGCCCCTCGCAGCTGTCGGTAAGCATTGGCTCTTACGATTCCTGCCTGCGTGTGGTGAACTCTCAGAAGGCGTGAATGGCTGCGGGTGTCCAGAGAGCTATGTGGATGGACTTGGGCAGTCACTTTCCTTCTTTGGGCCTCCGTTACTTTGCCTGGGTGATGGCTTACGGATCATCACCTCAGGGGTCACTGAGAGGATTGTCGGAATGCCCAGCCCACGGGAGGGGGCTTTCTGGCCATGTTACATTCCCACTACACAGGTGGACAACCCCTTTCCTCCATGGCCCCCCTTCCTGCCCGGGGAGTGTGTCAGGTTTATCCATTAAACCGTGTAGCTGATACCTGGTTGCCCCTGCAGTGCGCCCGGCACTGTGCAGGGCGCTGAGGGTGTCAGACCAGGGTCCTCCCGTATCGGCGCGGACGGTAGGACCGGGGGGGACAGACAGGAAACACGCACACAATTGAACCAGATGTCCGCACGGTGAGGAAGACACAAGGGTGCCCAAGGTGGGAGTGACTTGGTGGAGGCCGTATCAGCAGGAGGCCTGTAAAATGGGGGGTGGGCAGCAAAGGTAGGGACCTCGAAGCTCAGCTGTGAGTGAGTGGGGTCTAAAGCAGCAGCTGCCCTCCATTGCTGCTCCTTTCTGTGTCCCACTGGGTCTCTCCAGCAGCACTGCCCAGACGAAGCCACTGCAGGTAGGGGCTGTTTAAATTTTAGGTAGTTAAAATTAAATGACGATATTTCATTTGAAAATTCAGTTCTCCATTTGCATTGACCGTGATCTGAGTGCTCAGTGGCCTCCCAGCTAAGCAGTGGGGAGCCAGGGGTCAGTCGGCCTGAGCCCCCAGTAAAGCCACCCACCTTCACAGTCACCCAAGCCTGCACAGGCTGCCTGGGGAGACTGCACCCCGTCTCAGTCACGGCCCACGCTGGGGGCAAGCGGGCTCAGCGGTGCTCAGTGGTGCCAGGGTGTGAACGGGGCCAGGGGGACCCACAAAGCTCTGAACCCAAGGGGTCAAGGGTGAGGTGGGGTGAGCTGTGGTGGGGCCAGGGGGCCACCTCATGGGGTCTCCTGGTGCTAGCCCTTCTGGCAGCTTCCCACTGGTGTCTAGGTGGGAGGGAGGGAGGCCCCCTCCCTGTGGCCTCCGCATGCACAGCCCACTCCGCTGCTTGAGTTCTGAGCTCCGCGGATCCCAGGGGCCCAGTGGCTTTGCCTGTTCCCTCCAGGCTGTGGACCCAGGGACAGAAGCTGGGACCCTCTTTGCTGTGTGGGGACAGAGCTTGACTTCTCTATGATCCGAGGGGACAGAGATGGTTCTGACACCAGTCCTCGCCTCCGGGACAATGTGCCCGGTGGGAGCTGGACCCAGGCTCCCTGTCCTGTCCTGTATTTCTGGCTCGGCTGAGCTCTTGCACATGTGGGCGCTCGGTCAGTGTGTGTTGGGTGAATGAATGAACACTGAGGGCACAAAGCCCTGTGTCCCAGCCCTGCCTCTGGCGTCTGGTCCTGTCTTCTCTCCGGGGGTCTCACACACACAAGATGAGCAGGGGCACCCCCTGTAGGAACTGTGTTCACAACTAAATCCGTGCTTTTTCTCCTTGTAGGGTCCATGGCTTCTTTTTAATGTATGGATTCTTGAAGAGTTGAAAGAGTTATTTTATTTTAAAGATTTTATTTATCGATTTGAGAGAGAGAGAGAGAGAGAGAGAGAAGGGAGGAGAGGAATGGGACGCATTCACTCATAATTGCTTCCTTTATGTGCCTTGACCGGTCAAGCCCGGGGTTTCAAACCGGCGACCTCACCATTCTAGGTCCATGCTTTATCTACTGTGCCACCCCAGGTCAGGCTATAAGAGTTATTTTGTAATAATTTCAGTCTTCAGTAAGACTTGCAAGACTAATAGAAAACAAACCTCCCATGGTTTCATCCAAATTCGTCACCAGTAACATTTCATCAAACTTTGATTTTTAGAGAGGAAGGGGAAGAGAGAGAAACATTGACTTTTGTTGCTTTACTTATTCATTCCATCATTGGTTGTTTCTTGTATGTGCCCTGACTGGGGATCGAACCCACAAACTCTCATGTGGAGACGGCACCCTGACCAACGGAGTAACCTGCTGGAGCCAAATGCGTCCATATGTTGTCTATTGTAAATAATGTTGCATTGAACACGGTCTTTTGAATTCGTGCTTTGGGTTTCTTCTGATTAACAACCAAAGTAGAATTGCTGGGTCATAAGTCAGTTCCATTTTTCGACGAACCCCCACAGAGTTATTCATCGTGGCTGCACCAACCTGCTTTCCCACCCCCAGTGTCGAAGGGTTCCCTTTTCTCCACACCCTCGAGAGCACTTTTCTGATGGTTTGCTGATGGTAGTCATTCTGAGGGGTGTGAGGTGGTATCTCACTGCGGTTTTAGTTTGCATTTCTGTGATTGTGAGGGGCGTTGAGCATCGTTTCATAGGTCTATTGGCCGTCTGTAAGACCTTTCTGGAGAAGTGTCTATTCGGTCCTCTGCACACTTTTAATTGGATCATTTGTTTTTTAATTTTTTTGGTATTGAGTTGTCTGAGTTATTTATAAGTTTTGCATACGAACCCAGTATTGAATGTATCTTTGGTGAATATCTCTTTCCATTTGGTAGACTGTCTTTCTGTTTTGTGGATGGTTTCCTTTGCTGTGCAAAACCATTTTAGTTTGATATGTGGTCTCATTTGTTTCTTTTTCTTTTCTTTTCTTTCCCTCATCCAAGGAGATATCTCAGAAAAATAACATTGTGAAGATCAATGTTAAAGAGTTTGCTGCCTCTGTTTTCTCCTGGGAAATTTATGGTTTCAGGTCTTCCATTTATGTCTTTAATTCATTTTGAGTTTATTCTTGTATATGCTGTATGAAGGTGGTCTAGTTTCATTTTTTGGCATGTATCTATTCAACTTTTCCAACATCATTCATTAAGTTTTTACCCCATTGTTTGTTCTTGCTTCCTTTGTCATAGAACAATGGACTGTACAGACAGGGATTTATTTCTGGACTCTACTTGTTTCCATTGATCTATGTTTTGTTTTTGTGCTAGGACCATGCTTGTTTGATGACTGTGGCCTTGGAGTATTGTTTGATATCAGTTAGTGTGATATCTCCCACTCTGGTCTTTTTCAAAATTGCTGTCACTATTTTGGATCTTTTGTGTTTCCAAACAAATTTTTGGATTACTTATTCTAGTTCAGTGAAATACACCACTGGTATTTTGATAGAAATTGTGTTGAATCTATCTATAGATTGCTTTGGGTAGTATGGACATTTTAATGATATTAATTCTTTCTATCCATGAACGAGGTATATGCTTCCACTAATTTGTATCTTCTTCAGTTTTTATCTTCAATATGTCATCATTTTCCAGATACAGCTCTTTTACCCCCTTGTTAAATTTATTTGTAGGTATTATTTTCATACAATTGTAAAGGAGATTGCTTTCTTAGTTTTTCTTTCTAATAGTTTATGATTGGTTTATTTTTGAATATTTATTGTGAATCCTGCTACTTTATGGAATTCACTTATCAGTTCTAGTAGTTTTTCGTGGAATCTTTAGGGTTCACTGTATACAGTATCATGTCATCTTCAAATCATGACAGTTTTATCTCTTCCTTTCCAATTTGGGTGCCTTTTATTTCTTCTTGACTCACTGCTGTGGCTGGGACTTCAACGTGGAGACAATGGGCATCCTTGTCTTGTTCCTGATTTAAGGGAAATGCTTTTTTGTTTTTCCCCATAAGGTGTGATGTATGTTTATTATATTGAGGTATGTTCCCTTTGTTCCACTTTGCTGAGAATTCATATCATAAATGGGTGCCGGATTTTTTCATCTTTTTCTACATCTGTTTCCCTGCACCTATTGATATGATCATACAATTTTTAGCCTTTGTTTTCTTTAGGTGACATATCACATTAATTGATTTGCAACCAACCTTGCATTGCATGAATAATTCTTACTTGCTCGTGGTGCATATATGATCTTTTTAACGGATTGCTGAATTCAGTTTGCCAATAATTTGTTGAAGAATTTTGCGCCTGTGTTCAGGGATATTGGCCTATAGTTTTCTTTTTTTGTAGTGTCTTTATCTAGTTTTGACATCCGGATAATTCATACCTCATGAAATGAGCTTTGTTGTCTTCGCTTCTCTTGAATACTCGGAAATAGTTTGAGAAGTACAAGTGTTAGTTCCTCTTTGAATTTTTGGTAATATTTACCTGTGAAGCCATCTTGCCCAGGACTTTGTTGGGAGTTTTGTTATTGTTGTTGTTAATGTCTGCATAGTATTTTAACAGGTGGGTCCACCATAATTCAGTGCTTTGACTCACTATTGATGAATATTAGGTTATATCAAACCTTTTATATTTATAGTCAATGCTTGAATTATAACTGTCACTGTTACAAATATCCTCGTATCAAAATTTTGCCCACATATTGTTGAGGGTTCTTTGATTACTGCTTCAATTTCATTGGTTGTAATCTGTCTGTTTAGATTTTCTGTTTTTTTCTTGATTCAGTCTTGGAAGATTGTACTTTTCTTGGAATTTACCCATTTTTTCCAAATTGTCCAATTTGTTCATAGTATTTTTTATAATCCTTTGTCTTTCTGTGGTGTCAGTTGTTACTTCTCATTTTTCATTTCTGACTATTTATTTGGGTCCTCTCTCTTTCTTTGTAGAGTCTGGTTAAAGGTTTATCCATCTTGTTTATCTTTTTAAAGAACGAGCTCTTGGTTTCATTGAACTTTTGTATTTCCTTTTGGACTCCATTTTATTTCTTTCCACTGTGATCTTTATTATGTCCTTTCTTCTACTCACTCCGGGCTTTGTTTGTTTTTCTTTATTTTTTTTTCTAGTTCCTTTAGGTATAAGATTAGATCATTTACTTGAGGTTTTTCCTGTTGTTTGAGGACCTGTAATGCTATGAATTTCCCTCTTGTTGTGTATCATAGATTTTGGGTAGTTGTGTTTGCATTTTCATTTATCTTAAGGGATCTTTTGATTTCTTCCTTGATCTCAATGTTAAACCATTCATTGCTTACTAACATGGTATTTAGCCTCTGTGTGTTGACATGTTTTTCACTTTTTCTCTTGCAGTTGATTTTTAGCTTTATACCATTGTGACTGAGAAAATGCTTGAAATGATTTCAGTCTTCTTAAATTTATTGAGGTTTGTTTTATGACTCAACATGTGGTCTATCCTAGAAAATGTTCCATGTGCACTTGAAAACAATGTATATTCTGTAGTTTTGGGGTAATTGAAATACTCTAAATATATCAATTAAATCTATCTACAGTATTTGAATAAGTCATTTAAGACTGCTATTACTTTGTTGATTTTTTTTTTTTTTTTGGTCTAGAAGATCTATGCATTGCTGTCAACGGTATGTTAAAGTCCCCTACTGTGACTATTACTATGGATCTTTCCTTTTATGTCCATCAATATTTACTTTATATTTTTAGGTATTCCTATTTTGGGTGCATGGATATTTATAAGGGTTGTATCTTCTGGTTGGATTGATCCCTTTATCATTATGTAATTACTTTCTTTGTTTCTTGTTATAGGCTTTGTTTGAAAATATATTTTGTCTGATATAAGTATTGCAAACTCAGCTTTTCTTTTCTTTTTTACTTAACATGAAATATCGTTCCCATGTCTTCCAGTCTGTATGTGATTTTCGATCTGAAATACATTTTTTGTAGATGGCATATATATGGGTCATGTTTTCTTATCCATGCAGCCACCTTTTGTCTTTGATTGGAACATTTAATCCATTACACTTAAAATGATTAATATATATATATAGTATATAAAATACATATTTATTGTCATTTAATTCTCTCTAATCATGTTCCTTTGTTGTTTCTTCTTCTTAAAGAAGACCTTTTACCATATTGTGTAGTACTGATCTGGTGGTGATGAACTCCGTTAGCTTTTTTTTGTCTGGGAAGCTCTTTATTTCTCTTTCTATTCTAAGTAGTGGCTTTGCTGAGTAATCTTGGTTGTAGGTCCTTGCTTCTCACAATGTTGACTATTTCGTGCCACTCTCTTCTAGACTGCACAGTTTGTGTTTATAAATCAGCTGATAATCTAATGGGAGTTCCTTTGTAGGTAACTGTCTTTCTCTTGCTGCTGTTAAGATTCTCTCTTCATCTTAACCTTTGCCTTGTTTTTTTTTTGTTTTTTTTTGTTTTTTTTTTACAGGGACAGAGAGAGAATCAAAGAGAGGGATAGATAGGGACAGACAGAGACAGGAACGGAGAGAGATGAGAAGAATCAATCATTAGTCTTTCATTGCCGTTGTGACTCCTTAGTTGTTCATTGATTGCTTTCTCATACGTGCCTTGACCTGGGGCTCCAGCTGAGCCAGTGACCCCTTGCTCAAGCCAGTGACCTGGGACTTCAAGCCTTTGGGCTCAAGCCAGCGACTGTTGAGTCATGTCTCTGATCCCATGTTCTAGGCAGCGACCCCACATTCAAGCTGACGAGCCCATGCTCAAGCCGGATGAGCCTGTGCTCTAACTGGCGACCTTGGGGTTTCAAACCCGGGTCCTCACAGTTCCAGGCTGAGGCTCTATCCCTTGTGCCACCACCTGGTCAGGCTCCATCGTTATTTCTTCAAATAAGTTCTGGATCCCTTGCTCCCTCCCATCTCCTTCTGGTTCCCCTGTGCTACGCTGTTTTTATGCTTGGTCTTGTTCCAGAGGTCCCTCAAACTGTCCTCACTTTTTTAAATTATTTGGGTTTTTTTCTGCTTTGTTTGTGTCTTTTCTACTTACCTTGTCTTTCAGGTTGCTGGTTCAGCCCTCTGCTTCATCTAATGTACTGTTGATCTCTTCTAGTGTGTTCTTCATTTCAGACATTACATTCATTCATAACCGGTTCTTTCCCGTGCTGTTGAAATTCTCACCACGTTCCTTGCGCCTACGTGCAACCAGTGTTTTGAGCTCCGTCTCTGCTGAATTGCTTGCCCCATGTCACTGAGTTCTTTTTCTCCTGTTCTTCCATGTGGGGCATGTTCTTCGTCTCCCCATTCCGGCTGCCTCCGTTTCTGTTTCTGGGTATTCGACTTGCTGTGTCTCCCAGTCGTGATGGAGTGGTCTTGTGTAGCAGGTGTCCTTTGCGGCTCGGTGGCCCAGCCTCCCTGATCCCTTGTGCTGGGAGCTTCTGTTGTAGTTGAGCCCTGATGGTTGTCCCACCGTGTCTGCTGTCGACCCTCAGCAGCAGTATTGAGGGTCGTCTCAAATCACAGCGTACAAGCTGCTGTGTAGGGGCTGACCCCTGAGGTGGACGCACCCCAGCAGAGTCTGGTGCCTGCCAAGATCTCCCTTTGGATGTGCCACTAGTGGGATCAGTGGGCCGTGCACTGATGTGGTTGAAACCCTGCCACTGGGCGTGTTGGTCCCAGGGCCCCGTGGGAGGGTCTCCAAGTTAAATGCTGCCTGTGAATGGCCCTTGGCCACTGTCTGGAGCCACCAAGAGATTCACATTTTGTGGTGGCCTCTGCTGGGCCTTGGTGCATGCGGAAGGAGCCAGGTTGTACACCGAGACCTGCTTTAATCAGCACCAAGCCCAGGGGCAAGTAAGCAAAGGCCCAAGTCACCCGAGATATGCTTCCTGTCTGCCGACTCCGTGAGGCTCAGTCACAGGAACAGCCTCTGGTGTGCGCAAGTTGCTAGTTGTAAGAACTGGGTTCCCGGTGAGTCGCCAGGTAGGGACAAGTGGTGTTCCCCATGCTGATAGAGATTCAAGCTGGGTGCCAGTGCTGGGTCTGAGGCCACTCTGCAAGGCTCAGGGTACCACGGCCAGCTGCATCACCACCATTTTAAGTGAGTTCCACCACCGTGACAAAGAAATCCCTATTTTCCGTCACTCTCTTCCCCCCCCCCAATGAACACATCTACTCTCTCTCTGTATATGTTTGCATTTCTGAGCATTTCATATAAATGGAATTACACGGTGTAGGACCCTTGTGACTGGTTCTGTCACTTGGCACAGTGCTTCCAAGGTGCATCCCTGTGGTAGCGCGTCAGGACCTCGTTCCTGGGTGTTGCTGAGTAATGTCCCCAGTTCATGGACATTTCGGTTGTCCCCCCAGATGGTGGACGTGTTGGCTACTAGGAACAATACTGCAGTGCATGGTTACGTGTAAGCTTTTATGTGGGTGTGTGGTTCCATCTCTCTTGACTAATACCGAACAGTAGAGTCACAGAGTCATGTAGAGAGTCCGTGTTTAACTTTTTAAAACACACTGAACTGTTCCCGCTGCAGCTGCACTAATTTACGTTCTCACCAGCGATGGACGAAGCTCCAGTCTCTCCACCTTTTCACCTACTCTTGCCAGTTGTTGTCTCTGAGTTCTAACCGTCCTAGTGTGTGTGAAGCGGTATCTCACTGGGCTTCTGATTTGCATTTCCCTGATGGACAGTAACGTTGAGCCCCTTTCCACGTGCTAGTCGGCTACTCATGTATCTATCTCCTTTGGTGAAATGTCTATTCAAACCTTTTGCCCATTTTTTTAATTGTGTTGATCTCTTATTATTGAGTCATATGGTTCTTTTTTTATATTCTAAAGGCGAGTCTTTCTTTGCTCCTACGTTTTGCAAATATTTTCTCCCAGGATGTGGCTTACCTTTTTACTTTCTTATTGGTGTCTTTTGAAGTGCAGAAGTTTTGAATTCTGATAAAGTCCAACACGTCAATTTTTCCTTTTACTGCTTTGCTTGTATGTTTAATGTCATAGCGAAGAAATCATTGAAGTGACCCGAAATCACAGAGATTTACTTCTGTGTTTTCTTCCAAGAGTTAGACAGTTTTAACTCTTACGTTTCGACCTTTGATGATTTTGAGTTAACCTCCATGGATGATGGGAAACAGAGGTCCAAATGCGTCCTTTGACAAGTGGACGGCCCGCTGCCCCAGCGATACTGGGTAAAGAAGCTCTTTTCCAGTGACTTGTCTTGGCATTAGAGACCATTTGACATTAGACGATATTTTGAACGGTCTTTCGGGATGACAGCCTGTCCCACTTTCACAAGAGCGTGTGGTCTGCCTGGATGACTCCCGGTCAACTGCTCTGCTGCCTGTCTCTGTGGCTGTCCTTCCTGTTGGGTCTGTGAACATGCAGTGATCGTGGGATCCTCTGGTGTAGCAGTGTTTAACTTTGGAATCTGATGAGCTTTACAAACTGTATTCTTAGAGGATCACCAGTTCTCAAGTTTGAGAAACGCTGCTGTGGGTGTCGCCAGGCCGGGAGGCAGATGCCCATTCTGAACGCAAGCCTTGAGTGGCTTAGACTTCACCCGCCTGGTCTCAGGTAGCCACCGAGGGGTTTGAGCAGGGAAGGAAGGTGATGAATCTGTATTTTGAAAACTGAAGGACAGGACAGTCATGGACGAGGGGGAGGAGCTAGTCAGGTAAACTGAGGCCAGAATGTGCAGAACCTTCAATGTGTCGTTAAAGAGGGTCTAGGGCAGTGGTTCTTCACCTGGGTTCTATCGAACCGAGGGGTTCAGTGAGTCGGTCTCAGGGGTTCAGAGAAGCCTCTGCCGCGGAGGCCAGAATAAAGTAATACCATCATTTGTTGTGAGTTCATGCACTTTGTTGGTTTTGTTCTTTGAGCAAGGTGATGTTCATGCACGGCTCATTTTGTGCACCAGTAAGAAAACATATACCTATGTCTTGAATTTGGAAAAAAAATCATATTTTATTTATCACTAAAGAAGGGTTCGGTGAATGCGCATATGAAACTGGTGGGTTCGGTACCTCAGGAAAGGTTAAGAACCACTGGTCTATGTGGATTGGTGGGCAATGGGGAGCCACAGAAGGTTCTAGGTGGTGACTGGTGGGGGTGTGTGGAGAGATAAACCAGAATGGTCATGTGAATGGAGAGCTGCCTGTGGAGGGAAAACAGGAGGACCGAGGCCAAGGCTGACCTCTGGGTGGGCTGAATGGCTCCGTTTCCCAACATGAGGCCTTGCCCCCCCCATCACCTCAGCCCCCGTGGGTGCCCAGTGCCATGTAATCTGTCCCAGCTCCACAAGACAGACCTTTCACCCAGATGATGGGACCGTTGCCACGGGTAACCTGGGGAGGAAACGTGAACCCCGTGTTTCCAGGTGCAGCCCTGCTGTGGAGAAGGAGAAAGAGACAACATATTGGCAAGTCAGGAGGGATCTTAGGAGTTCTGCAAGCCAGCATTCCCCAAACCAATGACCCTTGGACTCTGTTCCCACAAATCCAAAAATGGGGGCCCCCTGCTACCTGGGCAGAGCCACTACTTAATTTTTAAAGTGCATATAAAGCAGATTTCATGGACCCCTGATCCTGTACCTACACTATAAAGTAACTGGATAGCTCAGTGGGTTAGAGCATCATCCCAAAGTGCAGAGGGTGCAGGTTCAATCCCCAGTCAGGGCACACACAGGAGCAGCTCAGTGTTCCTGTCTCCCTTTCCCTTTCTCTGTCTCTAAAATCAGTAAAGTAAACGTTAAAAAGAAAAAAAAGAACTAATCCTCAGAAAAGCGTGAAATGAGAAGTGAGAGCCCTTCTCATACGCGTCCCGCACACCCCAGGTCCTCTCAAAAGGTGGCCGCCGACAACAGCCTGTTTGGGTATGTGTGTACACGCTGGGGGACATGAGGAAGTGCACAAAGGGTCACAACAGACAACGTCTTCCGTCTCTTGCATTTCTCACGACAAATGCACTTCAGAGACCTTCCCGTCCTGGGGCCCAGTTGAGTCCCGCATGTGGTTGTGTCGGGCACCAGAGGGGTTTTCTCGGTTGGCTTGACTCTCCCACCGGACGCTGTGTGGACCCTGACCGTCTTTGGACTTTGACACATGTCAACATGCTGTGTAGTCGTGCCCCATCACCTCAAGGAAAGCCTGAACCATCTCACGCCTCAGCCGACGGTGCCTTTGAGCGTGCTTGTGCCTTCTCACCTCCAACAGCAGAAGGATTATCAAACTTGTTCGCTTCTGCCAACTTGGAAGGTTTTTTGTTTTATTTTTAAATGGCAAGCGTGTGGTGCTTTGATTTTTATTTCTTGGATGTGCATTTAAGTACACGTGAGATTGAATATCTTTCCATGAACTGCTTGTTCATATACTCTGCCTTTTTTTTCTAATGGATTAGTCATTTTTTTTCCTGTTGCTTTGAAAGAGCTCCTTATTTATCAGGGAAATTAACTTTCTGCTTTCCTCAACTAACTTCTGTGCTGCAGACATTTCTTAAGTGTACCGTTTGTCTTTTAAAATTGTTTGTGTCATTTTCATTCCATTTAGGAATTTTGACTATTCTATAGTTAAATTAATATTTTCCTTCATGACTTCTGGGAATAAACGAATCTTCACAGTGCATGTCACACACCCTCCTTACACATCTCAGAGGGTCCTCACCACAGCTAGAGGGAGACAAAGGGGGGTCTGTGACCGGTTCTGTTTCACAGACGAATGCAGGGAGGCTGAGCAGCACAGTGGGACTCCCCCAGGCTGGACAGACTCTAAACCCTTGCTGTTTGGTCTAAATGCCCTCCCCCATCTCCCAGCAGCCAAGTTCACTCCTGGTACTGGTAACAAAAGGATGTGGCTTGTTCTAGTAGAACATTTCTTCAAATTTGTCTAGTGGAACATTTATTTACTATTAAAAAACTACAAGCATCTTTTTTTCTTCTAAGTGCTCTTTTAAAAAGTATTTTTGAAATGACAAAATTCATAGTTCTCCAAAACAAAAGCTGCACCAATACAGAAGACTGAAACACGGGGTGTGGTGTGGGGGCTCTGGCTGCAGAAGCCCATGGCAACTGCGGTCAGGCTGTGTGTGAGAACCAACGGTACACTCACTCTTGCCCGCAGGTGAGGAAGAACTGGCTGGGGTTGGACACCCTTTTTCCTTCCAGAGCCTGCATATTCCCGCAGCATCTCAGGTGCTTCATAACTGCTTCAAGACCGGGGCCTGAGGTGGTCAGACCGTCCTCAGCCTCTGCAGCCTCATAGGCGTGTGTTCTAGTCCCAGCTATGTGTGCCAAGCAGGAGACTCCCCACTGGGCTACAGTGTCCTCGTCTGTGGAATTGCCATCACTGTTCCTACCTCAGTCAATGAAATAAGCCTAAATTAAGTTCCTTACTGGATCCACTGTCCACTGCAACCTGTCCCGGATGTCCAGGGTCAGGAGCTACCAGAGCAGAATATCGAGCTGCCCCCTCCCTAAAGGCCAAGGTCACTCACACGGCCCCACCACGCCAGGGCCCACGGGGACTCCCGCCTCTCAACTCATGACATCACTTGCCCAGTGTCCTCTCCGCGGGGCCACTGCAGCTCTGCTCTGGCCTCTGCCGCGCCCGCTCCGGCCGCCCGGGGGCGCGCCGCACTCATCCCGGCGACTGGAGCTCCGGGCCCGCCCGGTCGGCGGCCCCGCTGCGGACGAAGGGGAGCAGCGCCTCTGTCGTCTGGCGGCGGTGGAGGCCCCAGCCCCCCACCCACCCGGCAGTGCGCATCCCAGTCCTCGGCTCCGCACTAGGTACACGCCGGTCCCTGCGCGCCCTGCTCCCCAGACAACCCGCCGTCTCCCGTCTCCTCCGCCCCGGCCGGTCTCTGTGCGCGCTGCCGCCCAGGACCCAAGACCCGGGACCCAGAACCGCGGCCCGGCCCTGGGGGTGCTGAGTCAGTGCTCGCTGCGGCACAGGGAGCCGCCGGCCCGCCACTCTCGCCACCCTGGCGTGGTGCGGTGCGCGCGCGTCCTGGAGGACCCGGGGACCGGCAGGTGCACGCGCGCGAACCACCCGCCCGGGCCTCAGTGTCCCGTCCGCGGGCTGGGGGCCGGAGGCTCGCCCTGCGGCCGCGGTTCCTGGGTACCATTCGGGATCCCGGGGAGCCCGAAGGGATGTCGGGGCCGCGGGGCTGCCTCCGCGCGCCGGGGTTGTGCGCGCCCTGCCCGCAGCCCGCGCGGGCCCGACTGACGTCCACTGCGGGGCGGCGCCGACCTCGCGCCCCGCCCCCCGCCGAAGGGGTAAATCGAGGCAGGACGCTGCGTGGCCACAGCCGAGGGGACGCGCGCAGCAGCGGAGCGGGCGGGAGGACAGGGCGCGGGCTGGGCAGCCGAGCCCCCGGCCCCCCTCGGCCGGCCCGACGCGCTGGGGCGCGCCCGGCGCGGGGACTGCGCGACCTCGGCGGCTGCAGGCGGACCGCGAGGAAGGAGGTGGGCTGGCGACGCGGTGCGGGCGGTGCGAGGACGCGGGCCACTCTCGGCCGCCGGGCGGGGAGGGGTCGCGGACGCGTCGCCGGGAGGTGCAGAGACCGCAGTCGGGCTCAGAGGCTGGGACGGGGTCGGAGCTACGTCGGCCCGGGGCCGCCTATGCCGCGGCTCCCGCACTGGGGCTCCGCGGGGCGGCTCCGCGGCCGTGTGCATCCTGCGGGCGCTGGTAGCGCGGTCCTGGGGAGGGGGGTCGGGTTCCGTCGCGGTGTCCACGCAGCTGACTGCCTCCTGGGGAAGGAAAGACCCGGAAGGCGAAGTCGCCCCCCCCCTCCCGCGCCGTGTCTGCTCCCCCTGCACCCGCCGCCCCGCCCGGGGCTGGATCCTGCGGGCAGGACGAGGAGGAATCTCAGGAATTCGCAGGGAGCCGGGGTAGGCGCTGCAGGGAGGGACTCAGAGCTTCGTCTGGGCTGGAGGAGCAGGATCCAGTCAGATCTACCCTGAACCCCCGGTGTGACCTTGGGCAGTCCCTTCTCCTGCTCAGGTGGGCCAGAAGTTGGTACTTAGGTTGGGGGCGGGGTGGGGGTGGGGGGCTCCGGGTCAGACCCCTACAAGGCAGAATCTGTTTAGGAAATGGTGCTGGGCCGAAACACCCGTGGCATTGTGGCATCTCACCACCCTGTGCCAATGGGCAGGGGGCACGGTGGTCTAAGTGAGGGGCTACTTCAGGTGCCAGGGATGTCTCACTTGCCATCCTTGAGTTGACACCCTTTGGGGCCAGGGGCTTGGACTATGGGAAACCCCTCCCCTGTCCAGAGCTGGCTGTTCTTGGGTTGTGATGGGCAGGGACTGGCAGAAGTGAGTCAGAGCTGTCCCCCCACCCAGCCCTGGGGAAAGCCCTGCTCCGTGTTTCTGCCAGGCAGTTGCCACTTTAAATGCCAAGCTGTCAACTGTCATCACCGCTGATCTGTCCCTGAAGCAAACCAAGCAGACAGCACAGTGTCCCCTCTCCTGCGTCTGCCCACAGAATGAGGTTCACAGGGAGAGCAGGCTGCTCTGCCTGGTGGGCTTGTGCCCTTTTCCCTGCGCACAGTCCTCCATTGGCTGGGGTAGGAAAGGCAAGAGTCTGGTTGTGCCCTTTGCTGAGCCACTGTTCCACTCTGGGGTCAGTTCCCACCAGAGAGTGCCTGTGCTGGCCTGTCCCATCCCTCAGAACAACTCTGAACTGAAATGACACAGTCATGGCCCCCTGGTCACCTTTCCCTGCCCCTGACGTTATGCCTGGCTTCTCAGTTGAGCTGGCAGGGTGGCCAAACCTGTTAACCCATGTGTGGCCAGAGCCTTACAGTTGAGTTGGGAAGGAGAGAAGAGAAACAGTTCTAGACCACCCAGGAAGCAAGACAAGATGAGCTAAGAGGTGCTTAGGGTGCCAGAATCCCCTTAGCCGGGAGGGACTCTCCTGGGGCCACTGCCCCGTTAGAGATAGGGAAACTGAGGCCTGAGAGAGGCGGGGACAGATCCAAGGTCACACAGCATCTCACTGTTTTCAGCTGCCCCACAGTGCAGCCATCCCTGGGGAGTTCCTGCCTCGGGAACAGAGGACTCAGTGTTTCCCCCACAGAGGTTCCTGCAGTGGAAGGACAAGGAGCAGGACTGGCACCTTCCTGTGCTGGGGATTCTAGCTCCTGCCCAGTTTGCAAACATTAAGTAATTTTGGGTCTCATGACCAGAGCTGCTGCCCTCTTTCAAGGATGCTGAAAGAGGGTCATGGCTGCCTGCCCTTCCAGCCACTGCTCTGACCAGCCCACCCCATTCCTGCTGACCCCACCACAGCCCTCATGGTTTTAGCCATGCCCCTGCCCCATGGTGCAGAAGGGAATGCCATGGCAACCCAGAGCTGGGACCCATTGTATCCTCAGCTTTCCTCCACACCAGTGCCCTAATTACTGGGCTGGGGCATAAGCTGAGCACCTGAGCATCCCTGGACCAGAAGAGCACAGCTGTCCTTGTATTGGGGTAAGCTCCCTGGCACTGGGGTATGCAAGTGGGCGCTGGCTGTGGATCTGGGAGGTGGACCATGTGTCTTTCATAGTTAGGGGGCACCTGCCTTCTGCCCCCCTCCTCCCCGGGCTGCTCCCTGTGGTCAGGAGGTTTCTCTTAGATGAAAGAGGCTGGGAGAAGGCCTGTCCTCCTGGCGAAGTGTGTGTACTGCGGTCCCCCACACTGCCACACTCAGTCACGGCATTCCCTGTCGCCATGAAGCCTGCCTCAAACCTGAGTCCAGGAGCAGTGTGTTCTGTGTCCACCACCTTCCCGCTGTGTCGGCTCCTGCCCCCTGGATACCCCCGTCCTTCTTCATTGCTCCCATCCCCACATCTTTCCCGGGGGTATGACCGTCACTGAGCAGAAAGCAGCGTGCAGGAACCCAGGTGACTGGATTCAGGGCACAGCGGAGGCACCTGCCTTCCGCCCCCCTCGTCCCCGGGCTGCTCAGTGGAGCTGCCCTGGCAGTGCCCGGTTGGAAAAGCAGGATGCAGCAGCTGAGAGCTCGGTGACAGTTTGAGAAACAATGTGTATCTTCTGCTCTAGCACGTGCGCCGTCCTAACCCAGCAAACATGTTCTGAAGCATGTACCCTCTTTGCCGGACTCTGTCCTAACATGTTAGCTCATTTCAGCAAAACCACAGCACCCCCCAGTAACGTATATGAAGGTTCTAGAAGCATAATATATCAACAATGATGCCAAGCCAGCAAGCCGGCTGTGCACCTTCCACCCACCACCGTGGATGTCCTTTCAGGGCTGCTGGTTGCCCTGGGGCCCCGCCAGCTTTGAGTGTGCGTGCATCTGTGTACACAGACACCCTAGGGGCCATCCCTCCAGGAGGAGTGCTCAGACTCCGGTGAGTGCGGTGTGCAGGCTGACCCACATAGATCCGGGCGCTGCAGTGGAGTCTGTAATCCTGCGCGGGAGCTCGGCCTTTCTTTCGCACTGCTGCCAGAGCGGAAATCCCTGCTGTGCTGCGTCCCGTCCTGTTGGGGTGCACAGTCCCCTATGCAGGACCGCGCCCTCTCCTGGTCCCCAGCATTGGGGGCTAACAGGAGTTTCTGTTGTGCTCAACTTAGCTGAACCCAAACCAGAAATCAGCTGCCTTTCCATGTAGTGAGTTCCCTGCGGACTGAGGCTGGAGAGAGGGTTTGTGTACCTGTTAGTTTAGGGTAGCTATAAATCGGAGGGTCTTTTTAGCTCCAAGACTCCCAGAGCTAAATTAATTTCTAAGAATTATTATCTGAGGACTTAGTGATAGTTATCAGGCAGGTAGTGTAAGTTCTTTTAATTTTTTTTTTCAAATACAGTTTACATTCAGTATTACTCCGTATCAGTTTCAGATGTACAGCACAGTGTACTTTACAGAGGGGTCCCACCAGTATGTCAAGTACCCACCTGGGCCTGTGCGAAGTTATTACAATATGGTTGACTGTTCCCTGTGCTGTACTTGACGTCCTGTGACCACCAGTTGGTACTGAGTCCCCCCACCTTTTACACCCAGCCCCCCACGCCCCTCTCCTCTATCAGTGGTCAGTCTGTTCTCCATATCTTTGAATTCGTTTCTGTTTTGCTGATTTTGTTCTTTAGATTCCACATGTAAATAAAATCACATGGTATTTGTCTTTCCCTGTATGATGATATAGTTTCTTTAAAATACTTGAGTGTCAGCACGTTATAATAATAAAGCCATTTGCCTGTGAGTATTGTGGGATGACCTCACTATACTCACAGGCAAATACTCACCGACTCATACCAGGGCTGAACAGAGACCACCTTTTGCACTTGGCCAAGAGTCCTGAGGATTTGGTAGGAAGTGGAGCCAGAAGGAGGTTTAGTGTCCAGTGGCGAATTCAATCCTCACCAATTTGGGAAGTTCGGAGGTCAGAGAGCTGGACTTCGTGTTACTCCAGGAGACCCCTCTCCCTCCCTGAGCCGAATGAGTGTGGAAGAGACCAGGAAGCACTCTGGACGGTGTGATCAGCACCCAGGAGAGCTAGGGGGGTGGAGACAGGAAGGGTGGCTCTGTGCCGGTCCTGATCAGCTCCGGTGTGTGGGTCAGCTGGGAGCCAGCCTGCCTCTGGGACCAGGTTCAATCTCCGCTTCCAGCTTCCTGGCTTTGTGACCTCGGACAAGTTAGTAGACCTCCCTGAGCCTCAGTTTTCTCCTCTTTAAAATGGGGGTGATGGTAAGGCCCATCTCCTAAGACGGTTATGAAGATAATTCCATGAAAGTGTGTCAGTGTCATACAGTGTTTTTTCCTCCTTTGGGGATGTTGTAGAAGCTACTGAGTATTTCTAGGACCCCTAAGTCCAAATAGAAAGGTCAGCTCTATTCATTTGCTCACAACAAGTACTTACGGAGTACCAATAATACCATAGGAGCAAAACAGACAGAAACCAGAAACCCTCCTCTCTGGGAGCGTTTATTCCAGTGGGGGGGGGGGCACAATAAGTAAGGGAGCCAATAAAAGAATTTCAGGGAGTGTTAAGTACTAAAAAGAAGTTAGCACTGGTTGGTGTTGAAGGTAATTAGCAATGAAAGAAGTTGAGAGAAGCCTGGTTTTGGCTCCTGCCGGCTTCTGACTTGTTGTTCAGCTTTGGGCAAGTTCCTTTCCGTCTCTGAGCCTCTGTTCTTGGCTGTGAGGTGAGAGAGTGGGAGGAGTCCTCACAGCTCAGAAACCTGTGTGGCTGGGGTGGCTATCGTGTTGACGTGACACCCCCTGGGGGTGCTGTAGGCATAGCCCTGGGTCTCTCCTGTTCTCTGCCCCACCTCTGCACATACCTAAGTGGGATGGATACAGATCCTGTCACATGGAGATGGGGAGACACACTGTCCTCTTGTTCTCACTGTCTTACCTCCAACGGAACAACATTTTACAATTTTATTTTTTTTTTGTATTTTTTGAAGTGAGAAGCGGGGAGGCAGAGACACAGATTCCCGCATGTGCCCAACGGGCATCCGCCCGGCATGCCCACCTATGGGGGCAATTATCTGCCCATCTGGGGTGTTGCTCTGTTGTGACTGGAACCATTCTAGCGCCTGAGGCGGAGGCCATGGAGCCGTCCTCAGTGCCCGGGCCAACTTTGCTCCAGTGGAGCCTTGGCTGCAGGAGAGGAAGAGAGAGACAGAGAGAAAGGAGAGGGGGAAGGGTGGAGAAGCAGATGGGCGCTTCTCCTGTGTGCCCTGGCTGGGAATTGAACCTGGGATCTCGACACGCTGAGCCGATGCTTTACCGCTGAGCCAACTGGCCAGGGCTACAACATCATTTTATCTTATTTTTGAGCTCTCTATAAAGAGGCTGTAAGCCATTTGGGTGGGTCAAAGTTGTGGCTGTGTGACCCGCCCAGTCAGAAGCTGCTGTTGTTGGTCCTTGTCCGGCTGTGTGTATTCCATTGTCTCACTAGGCCAGTTCGCTTGTGCAGTCTACCGGGACGGGCAGGAGGGTTGCTGGCTGCGCGGGGCTGTTCTTGAGTGCACAGCACATGAACCTCTCTGGGCGTGTACCTTGAACCCGGTGGTCAAGTATACACAGGTCCCGCTTCACAGAACAGGGCCCTGCCTGGTCACTCCCTCCCACTGCCCCTCCCTCTGGCCAGCCATTGTCTCAGCCGCCCACCTGCTGCCTGTGTCACTGGTTTGGGTTTGTATTTCCCGGATTGCTGAGCAGGTGCCGTTTTTGTATGTTTACCAGGTGTTGGCACTTCCTCTTTGGTGAGGTGCCCCTTCAAGTCTTTGCCCATCTTGGGATCGTTTTCTGTTTCCTTTTGACTTGGAGGGTTCTTTAGGTGTTCCAAATTTAACCCTTTGTCAGTAATGTATATTGTGAAAGTCTTGTGATCCGGGGGCCCTGAGATGAACGTGTTCAAATCTATCTTTCCCTTGATTATTAATGTTTTATGTCTTTTTAAGAAAATTCTTTTATGACTTATGGTCATGAAGAATCTGCTATCTATTTCTCCTTTTCCATTAGGTTTCTAGTCTGGAATTAGTATATTCGTTAATGGTGTGAGATAAGGCACCCAGCGCGTGTGCACACACACACGCACACACACACACACGCACACACACGCACACACGCACACACACACACACTATCCAGGCAGCCCAGCACTGTTTGGTGAGAAGTGTGTCCTTTTGCCTCATAGCCCCCCCCATGTCCACCCCCATCATTACTGAGGTCTCGTATCTCTCCAGGGAAGGCAGGAACCCAGGACTGGGCTCTGAGCTAGAAGACCCAGCAGGAGTTTGGTCATTAGACAGCCCCTGAGGGCAGGGCGGACAGCCCTCCCCCACTGGACCAGCTGCTGCTCCTGCCAAACAGGTCTGTGGGGCTGTGGTCTGTCACATGTCTGGCTGGTGCTGACTTGGGCTGTGGCGGATTAAGCAGGGGCTCAGGGTTGATGACCTGAACTGATCATCGCACAGGCCAGGGTGGTGGACAGAGGAAGCTCTATGTGAGCCACCAGAGGCCAGCAAGGCAGCAGGCAGGCCCTCCGCCAGGACACTGGACCAAGGTAAGGGAGGACCAGGATGGTCCCCAGCCGTGTCTTCCCTGACCAGCTCCGTCTGGAAAGTAAACTGTCCCCTCCCAGCTCTTCTTTCCATCTGGGTGTTTGGGGCAGCCAAGAGGCTAGAGATGGCTCTCTGGGGAGGCCACAGTCTGTGTAGCAAGGACATGCCAGGTCTCTGGCATCTAGGGGAGCCCATGGGGGCTCACACGCATGGATACTCTGCCCACCTGTCTCCCAAGGGCCTTTTTGTTCATCTGAGTGTCCAGGTTCTACCTACTGGGTGGGGTGGGTCTCTGCCAGCCTCAGGCCTGACTTCCAAACCCTGGTGCCTTTCCCCAGGCCGTGGGCAGTGTCTGGCCTGGCAGGACACAGCCTTCCTGTTGCTGGAGTCATTAGGGCAGGGACGGGGGGGGACGTGGGTGTGTGCTGAGCTCTTCCTAATGCTGGGCACCTCCCCTTGGGTCATCTTGACTGCTGCCTCACAAGGTAGGGAAGACTCACCCACTTAGTAGATGAGCAAACTGAGGCTCAGGGCAGAGCTGTGTCCAGCTGGGCCTAGCCCAGAAAGGTGGGATGGATCCTTAGGATCTCCGTGGCCTACCTGCATGACCCCCCAAGGTGGCAGGCTCTGACTACTGCACCCCATTCCTTCCAGAGCAGGTTGCTGCTCCCTGGGGCTCTCTGAGAACTATGGACCCTGTGGGGCCAACAGCAAGAGCCAGGGCTTAGGACTTGGGCTCTGTCTCCTCATTTGTATGTGGGGGGGGGAGCAGCAGAATAGTAGTGTCCCCTCTCGGATCACTCTGAGGCTGAAACTCAGCCTGCCCAAAGGGCCACAAGCTGGCCACCTCCCAGCAAGTGCTTGCTCAGGCAGTCTTGGCCTCTGTTTTTCTAGGAAGGTCAATACCTGGGTTCCCTCCCCCTCTGAAATTCCAGGCTCCTGCTGCTCTGTGTTCTGTCTTCCTGGCGCGCCCGTGTGTGTGTGTGTGTGTGTGTGTGTGTGTGTGTGTGTGTGTGTGTGTGTTTATTTCTGTGAGTTTAATATTTACTTAGGAAATACAGGCACATGGCAGAAATGTTCACTGTTGTAAGAGTATACAATGAAAACTGCATCCGCCCCCCCCCCCTCCCCCGAGCAAACACAAAGAGCATGTTTTGGACACCTGGTCAGAAATATTCAGGGGTTGTAACTGCCCCTCCCCCACCCCGTGCCTTCCCTTTGGGCTAGCGCCTGGCTGCTGCCTCCTTCCAGAAGGCTCACATATTTGTGGACACGGCACCAGACCTTTCTTGTCAGTAGGACTGGAGGGGGGCTGCAGCCTGGCACGGGGCACATAGGATGGATTGTTGAGCAGCAAAGAACGGTCCCTCTGTGGCCAGCGGAGGCCCAAGTTGGAGACCAGCTCCCTCCTCCCCACTCCAACAGAGCTGGTTCTGGATCGGGGCGGAGCCTGAGGACCTGGTTCCGGGCCCGCCTGGCTGCCAGCTGGCCGTTGGGTGACCTTGGGCCAGCCCTGGCCTCCTCCTGGCTCCTGACTCCGTGCAGAGCCCGGGGCATGTGGCGGCCTCCGTGAGAGAACTGAGGGTCTGTCTGTCTCCTTGGGGACCCCGGCAGGACACAGGCCACCCGTCCCACCTGGGCTAAAACCCATGAGGCGGGCTGGGGTGCTCACCTCCTTCCTCTGGAGTGTCAGTGGTTCTCCGGGAGGCAGCTGAGTTCTGAGTTCTGCTGACTGTTTCTTAGTCGGCCTCGTGACTCCCGGACCTGCTGGCGTCTTATCTCTGCCACAGAAATCTCTCAAGGGGCCGAGTGCAGGACGTTACCTCCCCCAGGTTCTGAGCAAAGAAAGTGGCAGGTGGCTGCGTGTGGCCACATGTCCTGCACGCATGACGACAAGACCAAACCAGGAGGGCTCCCAGCCCCCTTGAAGGAAGAGCAGAGTCCACTGTTGGTGTTGGGAGGATGGCCAGGACCAAGGGTCACAGGCCCTCGGGGGCAGAGCTCCAGGCTCCCAGTGGACAGCTGTCCAGGCTGCTGCTGGGCCAGAGCTGTGGGAGGGAGAGAGGCGCTCAGGCCCAGCTGCGGGCTTAAGCGCTGTGGTCACCAGAAGAGGGCGCCCTTTTCAAAGTCACGGGCAGGGTCTTGTGTGCTGGTGGTGGAACCCACTTGCGTGCTCACTGGCGAAGGAGAGGTGCCCGGGCATAGGGGTCTCCTTCCCATGGGTGTGGTCCCTCCGGGACCCTGCTGGCAATCCCCAGCGGGAAGGGACTCACACACCCTCCTCTATCTGTGTGAGGAACTTAAGGGGACTCAGCCAGGCGCACACTCAGAAGGGATAAGGCAGCATGCTTGGCCTTGGGGCCACAGAATGGCCTGGCTCAGGTCATCCTGGGCCCACATCTCGGCCCAGCGCTTCCTGGCTGCCTACTGGCTGCGGCTCCTCCGCTCTTTGTCGTCTGTTAGTATCCCCCAGAGCTCGGGTATGAAGGACTTACCTCGGTGCCTGGCCCCTTGGGAAGTGGACACTGTGTTTGTGAAGGTAGGCTGGTTTTAGGACAGGGGTTCCCACGAAGGACACATCATTCATTTCACCCACAAATAATTCTTGAACACCTAGTATGTGCCAGGCACTACATGGGGCTGGACATGGGTGGTAAGGACAACAGATGTGGTCCTTATCCTTGTTTGTGGGCTGTCCGGAGAAGGAGGGAAATGCCTCCATGACAGAGGCAGCCATGTACCAGGAGGAAGTGCACGGTAGTGCCTGCGAAGGTCAGGCAAGGCATCCCCGAAGGAGCTGAGGTGTGAAGGTGAAGTCAGGGTTAAGTAGGTGAAAAGAGAAATAGGCGTACTAGACAGAGAACAGCACGTGCAAAGGTCCAGGGGCAGGAGCCAACTTGCTGGGTGAGAGCCCAGAGCACAGTGGGGGTGGAGGGAACAGATAGGCAGAAGCCAAATCCACAGGGGCAGGTCTGGCTTGGAGTTCTGTGCTTATTTCTGAAGCGGTGAGGAGCCAGGGTTTAAAGCAGGGCAGTTGACAGGTTGTTAGATTGACATGTTCTGTGAAACTGGGTTTGAGTCCCAGCTATGCCTCCCTCTGGACCACCAGTACCACCAGAAGGGTGGGGGAGGGGGTGTCTTGGGTTGTGCAGGCAGGAAGAAGGAAGTTGAATAAGGAAGCATAGGGTGGGATCCGGAGGCTGGCTCAGGCACCGCCCTGAGGGCGCTGTCCACCTGCCAGTCATGGGCCCAGCCTTGGGGCAGGAAACCAGGCTGCAATTCTCCAAGGGGGCTGCAGGTGGCGCCAACACCCCCACTGGTGGGACCAGCCCATGGAGAGCTGGGGTTTGGGGACGGCTGGGGTGAGGCCAAGGCCATGCTAAGTTTCCCCCTATTCTCCACCTGCACCTGAGCCGGTGCCCAGACTGCTGGTCTGGTGTCTGCAGCTGGCAGTTGCCTGTCACCGTGTCTTTCATTCCCTTCAAGCGCCCTTCCATCAGCTGTGGCCTGAGCTGTCGACCTGGGGACACACTTCACAGGGGAGTGCTTGGGTCCAGGTGCCCCTCTGCAGCCTCAGGTCAGTGAAATGCAGCTCGTGAAGTCTCAGCTCACAGGACAGACAGGGAGTCAGCGAGTTAGGCATAAAGTGCACAGTGAGCGCCTAGCCAGGGCAGGCACTGGGGGGGGCGGGCACAGCCTGGCAGCCCCTTCTCTCACCCCATGGTAGCCCCTGCCCGGGCACCAGAGCTGCTGCACAGAGATGCCAGTGTGTGTGAGTGAAGGAGCGCCTGCCCAGCCAAAGGCTGGGTCCCAGGCGGATGCTGCTCTTGGCTTGTGCCAGCTGTCGGTGTCACAAAGTCAGGCTCCCTGCATTGTAGTGGAGCAGCCTTGCATCTCAGGAAGCAGTCTGGTTCTTCTGAACCCCATCCCTCCTGTAAGATGTGGGCATGCCGTCTCGAGTTGGGAGGGTGGCAGGCACCCTGTGTGAGCCCCACAGGGCCCCTGGCACCAGATTGGTGCCCTGGAAGTGGCAGTCACTGCCACTGCTGGACGGTTAGCAGCTAACCATTCCGGCTGCGGGACTGAGGGAGACCAGGGAGCAGAAGAGCAGTGAGCAGCAGGAGGAAATTGCCAGGAGGCAGCCTTGTCCCCAGACTGGGGACAGGGCTCCTCCTTAGGCCAGGAGGCAGGATCCCCTAGGAATGCCTTCCAGGCAGGGATGAGCCCCACTTCGGGAAGACCCTAGAAGGAAACTCCCTGGAGGAAAACAAGGAAGGCCCAGCCCAGCACGCCCACCCCTGGCGGTCCGTCCCCTTGCTCGGGGTGGGGGTGGATCACATGCCGCTAACCTTTAACCAGGGTGCTATTCCGGCTGACAAGCCAACGTGCTGAACAAATCGTCGTGTGCTTTGTAATTACCAACTGTGTTTCTGACACGCCAGGCGTTTCCAAGCTGTTAACACACGAGGAACAGACTCTCATTGTGAGAGGGACCAAAGTTAGCAGCATCCTGCTGCTCCTGTGGGTTCGGTCCCGGGTCCCGGGGCGCAGCCTGGGTCTTGGGTTTACACATATGTCGTGGGGTCAGGTTTTCTCACCAGTCCAAGGCCCACACGGTACAGAGGCTCCTGGACTGTCCACGAGTGGGAACCCCAGCTCTGTCAGGACCAGCTGAGTGGCCGGGAGGTACGCCGTTCAACCTGTCTGTCACGGTTCCTTACAGAGAAGGTAACAGGACATGATAACTGAGTCCAGGTGATGGCTGCGGACTCCCGCCTGTATGCCGGAGGGGCTCCCCGGGATCTGTCGTTCACCCTTCCCAGGGCAGGACGCGCACAGCCTTGTTTCTAAGAGGAGGGGCAGTGTTGTGACCTGCACCTTTGTCCCACCCTTCCACCCCCTCCACCCCTGGCACTGTACTAGGGCAGCCTGTCCCAGTCTTAGGGGACAGTGAAGCTGTTACAGGCTTGTGGGTGTTTTTTCTTGCTACAGAAAGTGTGTTCTCAGACCCCTGCCACCCACCCAGCAGGGTTTCTGGAAGTATGGGACCCAGGCCACAAGTGGGGTTGAGCGGAGTCCCGGTGAGTCATCCGCGCAGCACTCAGTGACGTGGGGCACAGCACCTGGCACCTGGGAGCCCTCTCAGCCCTTCTGATGACACCCAGACCAAAGTAGCAGTGGTGCTAATGTGGCTCTTGGTACCTCTCTGTCACTCAAAACACTTCATAGGAAGTGATGTCAGCACAGGGTCCAATAGCTAAAGACCCAGAAGGGTGCACAGTGAGCAGGGAGCCACCCTCCCAGCCCTGTCCCGTTCCCCCAGAGGTAACTACTGTGCAGAGACGTGTACATGCATCGTCATGCGTGTGCGTGTGCATGTGCGTGCACTCTTTCCCAGGTACAGCACTCCTCACCTTACGCTCTTCACTTAGCAACGCGTCATGTGCCCCGTTCCTGACGACGCATCCGCCTGCCTCCTGCTGCCGTCTGTGGCACGGGGCGTCCACACTCGTCGCGGGTCAGGCCGGCAGGCCCTCAAGCACGGCCTTCTGCTGGTAATGGAACGCACGCAGTATTTTATACACGTCTTGGGTTTGGTGATTATTTATATAGGACAGTTCAGTTCATGCTCAGTCCCCTTTGCAGCACCACGCAGTGCCCCTGACGGAAAGAACAGCTTCAGGAACTGGCACACGGTGCTCTCTGGTCCCTGGGGGGACTCACCTGGCCACTTCTTCCAAGTGCTTCCCCCACAGATAATACCCCCGGGATGAAGCCCTGACCTCATCGCCTGGACTCACTCTTCACACTCTACACATAGTAGTTGCAGAACTAGGATTATATTTTTCCAAGCTCTGCTGGGCCACCCGGAGAATTCTCATTCACGCCACAAACCGGGGAAGGCATCACCTCTTCCAGGAAGCCTTCCCTGATGGCCACCCCACCACCTCTCAGTTGTTCCTGTCTGGACATCAGGCTGCTCCCGTATTGTACTAATCACCCACTGTAATGCCCTGGCAAAGGTCAGGGAGTCTCGGGCTCCATCAGGCATCAGATCACCCAGAGGGTGAAAATTTGCATCTCTTCTGATTCCCAGCTGAGGCTGTGGCTGCTGCTGTTCCTGGGACCCTATTTTAAGAACCATTGGTAGAGGGGGCTGAGTGTCAGTATACCTGGGTTACATCATTAATTGGCTGTGTGTCTTTGGGCAAATTGCATACCCTCTCTGGGTTTCAGGGCCTCCGTGATAAACTGGGATGCAGAGCTGCTGTCGGGGTTTTGCGAACTCGTTTGGCAACCGGGCTGGCACCATCGCCTGTGAGTCGCCCGTGTCTGACTTCTCTGTGCCCCCTGAGACACCTAGTCCAGACCGGACGGGTGTCGGGGGTGATAAACGTGGCAGGAGCTGTTGAAGACGTATAGGCGCACACGTTCTCAGTTGTGGGGTTATTTAAGTCGTGAGTCACAGGCACCTGCTTCCAGTATTAGTTCTGAATCGGAGGGGGGGGGGCGGGGGGTCAAGCTGGTGAAGCCTCCCCCCCACTGGGACGAGAGAAGGGGTTGTTCCAAACAATTGCCTAGAGAGGATTGCGCAGAGGACACTTAGCCCACTTAAGAGAAGCCGTGATTGTAGCAGCACTTAGTGGTACCCATTTGCAAAACAGGCCTCCCAGCAGTTATCATAAATGAACGCAACTATTCATTAAAGCGCAGGCCGCTGGGGCCTTGGCCGGGCACCCCTGGGCAGCAGCTTGTCTGTGGTGTGAAGGCACCACTTCATGGTCAGCGAGCTCCTTCCCTCAGAGCCCCTGAGGACACTGAGCTGGCCTCCCGGGCGGGCGCAGCCAAGTGGGGCCTTCTGCAGCAGCAAGCCCTGCCGCTCTCTCTCTCTCTCTCTCTGTGTTTGTAGGGTTCCCCACTCTCCGCACCCCCTTTAATGCAGGCAGGCTCCAGCTGAAGCAAAGCTCCTGGGCAAGAAACCCAAAGATGACGAGGATGGTCATTCGCTCTGCTGCACGGATGCCTCTTTGTTTTGTTTTGTTTTGTTTTAATAGAATTTTTTTAGCTGACAGGTTCCTTTAAGTACCAGGCATAGTGGAGCTAAGAATCGGTGTTTTTGAAAAACAACAGTCTTACTTGCCCTTTCAGAGCCTGCAGTGTGCAGAGAGGTGTTGGCTCAGACTGAATAAGACGGGGTGAGAAGGGGGGTCCGGAAGAGGGCCTTGCCCCACCCGTGACTGTCCCTGAGCCAGAAGGAACCTGGTTCACCATGATCTATTCACTCACCCGACGTGACTGAGCACCTGCTGTGGACCAGCACTGTCCGGAGGCTGGGTTGAGTAGTGGACAAAGTCCCCTCCTTCACAGAGCTCTGTCCTGGTGGATGAGACAAACAGTACGCTAATTAACAAGTAATTTAGCGAGATAAAAACATAGGCTGTGCAGTGGGCTTTAAAGGGGATAAAATGAGATTAAGGGAATGGGGGCGTGCCTTCCCTGAGGGGTTCAGGGAGGTCCCTTGGAGGAAGTGGGGGGGGCAGGGGGGGAGTAGGACCCGTGAGGTGGAACACGTGTGCAGTGTGTCTCAAGTGTGGGATCTCTCTCCCTCCCAGACTGTAGGCTGGGGGTGGAACCACAGAACTTAACTCCTCCCTGGTCCCAGGTGCCCAAGCAGTTCCTAGCAAGGGCCTCTGACAGGTGGGCTCAGCTCTGGGCCTGGTTTGCTGAGGGAGAGGGAGGGAGGGTGAAGTAGGTGCAGGCACCAGGGGAGGAGTGGGCAAAGGCCAGACTGCCCCCCGGATTTGACCCACCGGGGCCTCTCAGGAGCCTCGGCAGAGTTAGCAGAGCTGTGAGCGAGTCCTTCCTCCTGTTTCTCCCCGGCTGTGCTCCATTCCAGGGGGTGCTGGGTGTTCCCTGGAAAAGGATGAGGATAATAGTGATGGCACTGACCTTGGAAGGTCATCGTAAGGCTTACATGAGGTGAGCACGCAAATCGTTGAGCACAGAGCTTGCATTCAGTGGGTTCCTCGTGTGGGTGGGGAAGGGACGAGGCTAGCTCTATGGCATAACATGTTCGTGGTTTGGGGGCCTGGGCAGGAGTCCCTGTGTGACCTCAGGTATGTTACTAAACCCTGAGCATCCAATCAGTTCTGTAAAGTGCCCAATGCAAAGTGTGTGCCCTGTGAGATGACCATGACTGTGAGAGAGGTGACAGCCCCTGGGGTTACGGCAGAGGAGAGGATGGGCAGGGAGGGGAGAAGGGGCTCAGAAAGACAAGTGCCGCCTGATCAGGCGGTGGCGCAGTGGATAGAGCACCGGACTGGGATGGACTGGGATGTGGAGGAAGTAGGTTCAAAACCCGAGATCACTGGCTTAAGCATGAGCTCATCTGGTTTGAGCAAGGCTCACCAGCTTGAGCCCAAGGTCACTGGCTTGAGCAAGGGGTCACTCGGTCTGCTGTAGTTCCTCGGTCAAGGCACATATGAGAAAGCAAACACTGAACAACTAAGGAGCTGCAACAAATAATTGATGCTTCTCATCTGTCTCTCTTCCTGTCTGCCTGTCCGTCCCTATATGTCTCTCTCTCTGTCTCTCTCTGTCTCTGTGAGAAAAGAGAAAGAAATGGAAGGAAAGAGGAAGGAAGGAAGGAAAGGAGGGAGGGAGGGAGGGAGGGAGGGAGGGAGGGAGGGAGGGAGGGGCTAGGGAGGGAGGGAGGGAGCATTTCGCCAAGGTGGAAATCCACACCCCAGGTGAGGAGAGCTGGGATTGGGTACCATCCTGGCCAAGTGGTCCACTTCCGGATGGACACCACACCTGGCTGGGAAGGGAGGGAAGGTGCTCTTCATTCCATGCGCACGTTGGCTTTCTCTTGCGTTTGCTCTGATGTGAGATGCATGGGCCACCATGGGGCAGAACAGGGGACTGCCCGGCTCTGAGGGCCTCCTGAGTGCCCAGCCCTGGCTAGGCAGTTATGAGTGTCACTGCCAAGCCTCACACCACTGTGGCAAGGAGGGTCTGTCCCCCCTTTGTGGGTGAAGGTGTGGAGGCCCCAGGAAGCTGGGTAACTTGCCTGAGGTCACACGGGGAGGGGCATATATCTGTCCAGGACTGCTAGGCACAGGGCTGCCTCTTCTGTTTGGGGCAGAGATCTGGGGTGGCCTGGACTCCATCTGAGACAGAGAGGATGGGCACAGAGGGGCAGACCTGGCGCAGCTGGGAGCTGTTTTCCTGAGGGAGAGCTGAACCCACTTGGTGTAAGCACCATGGTTCTTCCCCTCGCTTCCCAGGCCCGGGGGTGATGTCCTTGTGCCACAGTCAGGGGAAGCAGGGTTGAGTATGAGAGGCTTTGACTGAATCTTGGGGCTGGCAGGGCGCCCTGATGGGAAGTGTGATGGACAGTGTGGGTCGGGGAGGGGCCCTTCGGTAGTGAAGCAGCAGCTCAGCCCTTTGCTTCTACATTACTTCCTCATGCTGTCAGGCCCCTTGAACCCGCAGGGCCTGTGGATGACCGTCTCCCCTTCACTTTAATAGAGTCACAGCCCATGTAGCCAGCTTCTAAAGCCAGGTCTGGCCTGACCAGGCCCCGCCCCCTGGGCTCCTGGACCAGCAGTCCAGCTCACCCAGCTGCGTCCAACAGAGGGACCCAGAGGGATGGGGTGTGTCCACAGGAAGGGTTGTGGTGAGCACATTCGGACCCGTGGCCACCAGCATCTTCCTTCACTTGTACAACAACCTGTTACCTTCTGTGTGGCAGTGGTTGCAGTGGGCAGTGGGTTCCAGGAAGTGTGGAGTGCTCTGGGGATTTGGTCGAGGAGGGATTCTTGGAGGAAGTGATCTTTCCTGGCTCTTAGGTTCACCTGGTCAGTCACATGCTAGGTTTTCCAGAGCTCCCGCAGAGCCGCCGGTACCTGTCCCAGAGTGGGGTGTTGGTTCTCCTGGCATCAGACCCCGTGTCCTGACTGTATTCTATTACGACCTTGCTCTTGAGGGTCTTCCCATCCCCTCACAGGTGGTACTGATCTATGTGTCAGCTGCTGGCGTAATGACAACTCCACCTAATTCTTATTGTTCCTTTAAAGACCACAGGAAAACGGCCTTCTTACACCTCAAACCATGATGTGCACTGGCTCTGTGGCTTCCTTTGTCAGAGCAGTGGGGAAGGAACTGTGGGAAGGAAGTCAGATGGCCAGTTCTTGGCTGGGCCCCAGCATGACTTGGGGAAGGGCTCCCCACTCTCATAGCCTCGGGTTCCTCATCAGAAAAGCAGGAGGGCTGCGCTGGGTAACGGTGACTCCTTCCAGCTCTGAAGCTCTCGGATGCACTTATCTTAAGGTCACTATAATCTCACTGTCATGGCCCAGGTTTTGGTCAATCCAGGTGCAGTGACAGGTGTCTGGAACCGGGCCAGATGTGGTAAAGTGGTGTCAGAGCCTGAGCCCTACTCGGGTGAGCGTGTGGAGAATGGATGGATCGCCCGTGATCCCTGCCTCTGGGGTGCAGCAGTCGGGTGCGGGGCTCTCACACTGCCTGGGGGGTAGGTAGGAACAGCTAAAGAGAAGGTGATATTTGAGCCAAGCAGACAAAGTGAGCAACCCAGGAATTGGGAATAGCATAAGCAAAGGCAGTACCTGAGCAGGGGACTGGCCATATTGTCTCGTTCCGAGTAAAGAGCGCTCAGCCTCCCTAAAGTTATACCAGCACCATTTAGTTTACTTTGTTCATTGAAAGTCCGTGATGTGCGAGTGGCTTCTGTTTAGATGATTGAAGTTGGAAAAGTAGCTTGGCACTTCATAAGAACAGCTTTACTTGCATGGATAATTTCTCTTCCGGGGACTGACTGGCTCCCCTGCGACGCCTCTCTAGAGAATTCTATGTTCTGTGCAGCTGTCTCTGTTTGTTGTTGTTGTTGTTTTACGGCACCCAACATTCACGCGGGTAAGTTCCACTGTGTCTGGAACCCCCAGTGCGCTACGATCCCCCTGGCCAGGCTGTGTGCGAGATTCCGTGTTCCTGCTGCACCATCCCAGCCAAGGGGAACTGTGGCCTGGGTGGGCAGGTCACCAGGGCCGGTCAGTGTTCCTCCCTTCACCTGTCTGGGCCTCACTTTCCCTGTCTGTCAAATGAGGGGTTGTGCTGGAGGGGTGACCTTCTGGCTGGGCTGTAGGGGTGCTTGTTCCAGTGTTAAGAAGAGTGACATGTTAATGACCCATAGACGCTGAGAGGGAGCTGGGCTGGGCTGTAATGCTAAGGTAACTGCTTCTTACAGCCGCCGGTAAGACACGCTCTGCTCAGAAGACAAGGACACAGGAGCAGCCAGAGGCAGTTTAAGTGCAGTCTGGAACTGAGGGTCTTTGTGGCCTGGCTCTGGCAGGCTTAAGAGTCTCTTAGAAGATGCTAGAAGATGCCAGAAGACTTCCAGGTCCTTGGATTACTTGTGTCTTTTATTGATTTCTTTATTTCATTGGCCTTTTCTTTTTCATATGGTGATTAACACTTACTTAAAAATTTGAAAACTATGCCAGGGCATAGCGTGAAAAGTCTTCCTTCCTCCTGCCCCCCGCTGTCCCAGCTGGACCTGCTACTTAGAAGGCGAGGGCCTGTCTCCAGGGATCTCTGGAAGCCCCGTCCCCTTCCCAGAGGCAACCGCTGGTACCCGTGTCCTGGGTGTCCTCTAAGAAATAGTCTAGGCTTGCATTAGCCCACAGAAGCACTTCCCATTTTTCTGGACTCCAAATGTCCATGTGGTGCCTCAGATCTTTCTCTGCACGTGCGTATGCCTTCGTTTAAACGTAGGGCCCCACATATGGGTACACTGTAGCCTCCTTAAGCAGGCAGTCCCCGTTGAGGGACCCTGTGTGTTCCCTCCTCTGCGTCTGTTACAAACAGCTCGCACCCTTGGGCCTCTGTCTTCGTGCACACGGGCAGCGAGTTTGCGGGGTTCGTTCCTAACGGTGAACCGTTCCCCTCTGGGCCATCTCATCTGAAGGTCACCTGGACTGGCCCTGCCATTTCAATCCCCATCTTCCCCCGTGATGTTTGGATTCTGCTCTCCCCGGTTTTGTCCCTGGGGCCTGAGCCAGGGCACCGGGGGGGTCTGGCTATAAAGGCAAGGCACTCAATGGGGTGGATGGGGCCAACGTGAACCTTCCTTGGGGAGCTTCATTTACTTCGCGGCTGATGACATTTTTCTGTGGGAAGCTAGTTACAGACCTTTTAGGCGTTGTGAGCCATACATCTCTGTTGCAACCACTCAACTGTGTTGTAGTGTGAGGGTATCCGTATACAATATGTAGGTGAATGGGGATGAGTCTGTTACAATTACACTTTATTTTTAAAAAGCAGGCAGTGGGCTAAGGTTGGCTGTCAGGCCTCAGTTTGTCAACCTTTGATTTACTCAGCCGCCAGCGACCCCTGTGTCCCCAGCCTCATAGTAGGCGTGGAGGAGTCTACAGAGGACCATGCAGGCCCAGCCCAGCTGGTCTGACAATATAGCTCCTGGGTGTGACAAGGGAGTCACCGTGGTCACACGAGAGTGCGCTGAGCAAGAGGAGTTTCTGATGCGGACCAGGAGCCAGTCGGGTTTTCTGGGGGAAGTGACATTGAATGCAGACACCCAAAGTCCTAGCCATGAGCCAGGCACAGTGGGCAGTGTTGGGGTCTGAAAGAAGTTTAGCATTGCTTGGGGTCTGGTGTATGTGGAGGGGCATGGGGAAGGACAGGGCTGGAGAAATGAACCAGAATCAGGCCTCACAGGCCTCTGGGCCGGCCACATGGAGGGGCCAGCCTTCACTCTGACAGCTCTGGGCAGGGTGGACAGCCACAGCTGACCTTTCTGGGAGTGCCACATGTCTGGTCCAGGGCAAGCAGGGAGGCTCTCAGAAGCCAGGGGAAGGGATGAGGTTGGGCTGTGGCAAGTGAAATGGGTCAAGACAAGCAGCTCAGGACTGAAACCCAGGACAGTACAGTCGAAGTGAACGTTTCCATGATTCTCTTGCATCCTACAACCCTGTATGTGGGCTCCTATTCACTCCTTTAGGGCCCGTGCTAATGTCCCTTTGTCTCTGGAGCCTCTCATGGGGCAGAATTACAGACTCCTTCCTCAGACTGTCCTGACATGGAACCGGGAGGTGGAGGTATGCTTGTCACAGCAGTGTCTCCTCGTAGAGGTCTCAGGAGACAGGTGCAGCCTAAGCACTAATAAATGCTTGATGGACGCTGGAGAATTAGCCAGCGGAGAGGTGGCTGACGAGCCACCCAGGAGGCTAAGTTTGCCCAAATGGTACACGTACGAATTCTTCCCAGTCTAGTCATTTCAGCAGAAAAACTGGCTTTCTCTGCCTCTCCAGGCTGGAACTTTTCTCGCCCACCTCATAATCTGCTAAATTATTAATCCGTGAGGCATTTGCTGCACAGAAGCCAGAGGCAGACTTGCCAGGAAGATTAATCCAGGCAAGAGCATGGAGAAAGAGGCATTTGGTTTTCAGGCACTCTGCCCCATGAGAGGCTCCATCCTGTGGTGGTCCAGACGCTCATGGGGAAATCCAATCTCCTTCTAAATCCCAGCTGGAACAGTGTCTGGTGGGTGGTGAGACCCCGCGCCTGGAGAAATGCCTTGGACTCTTAGAGACGTGGGTCTTGAGGCTGTTGAAGCCTGTCTGCAGTCTCTAGCAGCTGGGCTGGGGAATTCTCCTGGCTCTGTTTACAGCAGCCTATTTTTAGAGGGCAGTTAAAGCCAGGGTGGATGGAGTTCCCCCCCACCCCAGCCAACTATAGCAACTCTGTTTCCTCCAACTCCCTCCACCGCCTCCCCACCCCACCCCAACCAGGATGCAGGATGTGATCATGGTCTTTGGACAGTGTGGTTCAGTGGTCTTATCCCAGCACTCTGTATGAAGGTACTTTCGGCCGTCTTTCTGACTCTAGCCGTCCTAGTGGGTGTGAGGTGACATTTCACTGTGGTTTTGATCTTCATTTCCCCAGTGACTAGTGATGTTGACCATCTTTTGATGTGTTTGTGGCCATTCATATATCTTCTATGGAGAAATGTCTATTTGGGATCTTTCACCCATTTATTTTTTACTTTACTTTTACTGTGCTCATCTTTTTAAAAGATTTTATTTATTGATCATTTCTTGGAGAGAGGAGAGAGAGAGAAGGGGGAGGGAGCGGAGCAGGAAGCATCAACTCATGGTAGTGCTTCTTGTATGTCCCTTGACCGGGCAAGCCCAGGGTTTTGAACGGGCAACATCAGCATTCCAGGTTAATGCCAATCCACTGCGCCACTACAGGTCAGGCCTGTGCCCATTTTTAAATTGAGTTGCCTTTTTATTATCGAGTTGTAAGAGTTCTGTATATAGTAGTGATATTAGAGTGCTATCAGATGTATGGTTTGCAAGTATTTGCTCCCATCCTGTGTCTTTACTTTAAACATAGAAAAGAAGACAAGAGGAAGAATATAGAGATGGCAATGAGAGGCCTCTTGCCCCGGTGCCCCAGTCAAGTGCACTCGATGATGCCCCAGTCAAGTGCACTCGATTGGCTCTAGGGACGGCCCTTTTCCATGCTGCAGGCTGGGCCAGCTCAGCCCTCTCCCCTCCCTGCTCCCAGCCCAGTTTCCCCACCTGGGAATAACACCCATCCCCAGGCCCTTCGCACTCCCCTTCCCCAATGAAAGATGTGAAAAGACGTTATCATGAGGCCCCCACATTTCCTGACTCCCGTAGAATGGCCAGCTGCCTGACCCTCCAGGAGGTGGACTGGCAGGTGGGGCAGCCTAGGACAGGTGGGGTGGCCAGGACATTTGGGGTTTGGATTGTATCTGTGTCTGCCCGGTATCTCCCAAACACATTTGGGCAGCTCACAGTGTGGGTGCTGGCACTGTGCGCGCCTTCACGGAGCCCGAGAAGAGTGATAGTAAACCTGCCCGTAGGAACAGCCAAGCAGCCCGCTCACAGCCGGGAGCTGAGCTTCCCGGGAGAGGAGAGGTCGGGGCGGCGCCTCGGAGAATCCTGTGACCTCAGGTGGAAAGCATCGCCTGGGAACTCCCCCTCCATCGCCGCGATGTCAGCCAAGAGCTCTAACATGCTAGCAAGCTGTCTGCATGCGGGAAGGCGGGCCTTGTGCGCGCCTGGGAAGGACGAAGTTGCTTCTATTGGATCCTCGACAAATAGTCCCTGGAAGGGTGTCCCCGCCTCAGGCTGGGACCCACGAGCCCCAGAATGACACGCGCGGGGCAGCAAAGGCCCCTGCTACCCCCTGAGGCTGAGGTCGGGATTGGCGGCGACCGGGCCCTCCGCGGAGCTGGCCGAGTGGACTGGCCTGGCCTTTCGTCGTGGCTGCTGTGTTTGCACGGAGGACGGAGGACGGAGGCGGATAGCGGGCGCCGGGGCGGGCGCCGTCCCGGGGAAGGGCCTCGCCTGCGGGCACAGAGCAGCGGCCTGGGCCCGCCCAGGCGCTGGCCACCCCCGGCTCCCGGCTCCCGGCTCCGCTGGCCCCGCCCTCTGCGCCTGTGGCCCCGCCCTTTATGCGGCCCCGCCCCTTCCCGTCGTCTCCGCCGGCGACCCTGCCCTTCCCGTGGTTCCCGCCCCTCCCGTGGCCCCGCCCTCCACGGGGCCCCGCCCCCTCCGGGCACATTCCTCGGGTCCGGCCTTGCGCTGCGCCCGGCGGGCGGCGGGGAGGAGGGCTTTGCCTGGGTGGCCCTGGTGTCGGGCCTGGGGCGGAGCGGTGGGAGCGGGCTGGCACCGGGGGGCGCCAAGGTGACCGCTCGGCGGTGGTCAGGTCCCCGGGGGGTGGGCACAGGCCCCGGGACCGGCCGGCCCTGCGGGCTTCGGCGGCGCTCTGCTGGGCCTGGGCCCGGGCGCCGGCCGCGGCCATGTGGTGTCTGCACTGCAACTCGGAGCGGACCCAGTCGCTGCTGGAGCTGGAGCTGGACTGCGGGTGAGGCCCAGCGGGGTGCAGGGCGGGAGGGGGTGCGGGTCCGCCGGCAGGAGGGGGATGGGGGCCGGGAGCGCTAGGGATCGGTGTGTGCGCCGCGCGCGGGCCCCGATGATGCCGGGCGGAGGGCTCGTGCTGGGGGGTTCGTCAGAGGGCGGTGCTGGGTCAGTGTGTTCTGGACGCGGGACCTCAGGCCTGTGTGTGGGGTTGTGTTGTGTCCCGCTGCTAGGGAGCGTGTGCGAGGCGGCGGGACCGTTCAGGTGCTGTCTGCACAGGTGGCTCAGGTGTGCTCCAGGCGGGGCCACCTGGGCGTGCACCTGGGGCGCCTGCAGCCTTGGGAGGTTAGTTCTGTGTGGCTGCTGCCGTGACTGTATGGGAACTGCCGGTGGAACTAGGGATGTTTGTTTGTGTACGCCCAGTGTGGTCGGGAGTGGAGGGCCGTGTCCCAGAGACCGGCCCTTTTCTGCTTCTGGGCCTGGGGGTGGCTGTCTGCTCATCCAGGGGCCCATATTTATGGCGACAGAGGGAGAAAGAGGGTGTGTATGTGCCGAGAATATCGATTTGCTCACTCTGCTCGCCAGCACAGCTGGCCCCTGAGCTGTCTGCAGGCCCCTGGAGCAGGACTGTGGGATGAGGGGATTTGTTGACGAGCTCATTTGGCTGCTGGCAGGCCCCCTGGGGGGAGACCCACCTGCAGCCGGTTGACCGCAGCCTCTGTCTAGCAGTTGCACTGAGAAGATATATAGGTTCTCGGCCGCCCATCCCCACCCCAGGGGCTGGGCTTCCTGTGAGGTGGTGGGTGCAGTTCCCAAGATCCATCTCCCCTTGCGTCTGGGGTGGAGGCTGAGCAAGCCGCAGCTGCAGCACCAGCTGTCTGGAATCAGTAGGTCTGAGAATGAGGGTCCTGGTATTCATACCCCACACGTGCCACTGCCTTCAGCAGCTGTCCCACCCTGGTATTGCGTTTGGATCTTTGTCCTTGTGGCCCTAGTGTCCCTGTATTGCGACAGAACACTGAGTGTGAGTGGTCAGGTTTGTTGTGTGCCTCCTGTATACAGTCTGTGCTCTCTGTGCTGGGAACCCACCTTCAGCCTCAGAGCTGGTGGGTTGCATTTGCTCCCCAGTGCCTGGGATGTGGTTCTGAAGGAAGCATGAAGGAGGGCCAGAGAGTATCAGCCCAGCTCCTGGCCAGCTTGCCCCTACCCAGACCCCTTCCAGCTGGCCACTCCCCCTCTCTAAACCCGAAAAGGACCCGGCGTGCTGCGGACACCTTGGGAGAGCCTCAGTCTGTAACAGTCCCAGACCACTGTCTTGGTACAGTGCACACTGCAAGCGCAGGCTCGTCTAACAGCCCGTGTGTGGCCCCTGTGTTTGTTGTTTGAGCCTTGCTGCGGCCCCAGACACTCCCACACTCCCCTTTCTAAACGGGCATGGTGAGGTAGGGAGTCAGTGACTTGAGCAGAGCATTACAAGGGGAGCCTGGAGTAAAACCCAGATGTTCTGATGTCGGGCTTCTGGGGAGCCCCTGCCAGCCCTGCTGGGGTTGTCAGGCTTTTGCTCAAAGAAGTCAGACTATGAACCAGTTGTGCTAATATTGACACAGCTTCAGTTCACAAACATGGACAGGACTGACATCTGCACAGACAGTGAGATGACTGGACAAAGCGGTGTTTCTGGAAGGGATTGGACAGGGTCCCCTGGGCTGGTGTGTGTGTGTGTGCGTGTGTGTGCGTGTGCGTGTGTGTGTGCGTGCACGCGCACGTGGGCGCACAGCATGGATGTTATCTGGCTGGACTCTGTGGGACATGGGGTCGTGGTGTGAGAGGAGAATCTGTGGGTCTAAGGCAACTCACAAACGGACTCTGTTCAAGTCCCAGCTCAGCTTTGTGAGTTTGTACAAGTTACCACAGCCCTGTGAGCCTCAGTCTCCCCTCCGTGGAAGGGCGTGATGAGACTGCATGCATCACAGAGGCTCCTGAGAAAGTGGGTGTCTGAAAGCCCTTGCCCAGCTGGCTGCCCGGTCCTGCGGTCAGCTGCCGGCCCGTTCAGGTCAGCACTCTGCTCTTCCCCCCCTGACCCCTTGGGGTTTCTTCCTTCCTCTTTTGTAAATTTCCTCTGGACTATGCGGGAGGAATGTCCTCGCAGTAAGCAGGGCGGTGAGAGGACAGCACAACCCTGTGGGCTCGGATCCTGCCAGGGCCTGGAGAGTGGCACAGACGTGGCCCGGGTCCCCCGTGGACGTGTGTTTGTGTGCTGGAAAAGAGGCTCAGAGGCTGTGGAGGATGATTTTTTATTTGTCCTCAAAAGCACATCACGATGAGTTGATAAAGGCCATTAAGGCTCTTGAAGAATTAATAGCTGTGGCCTTGCAGAATCTGGCTGCTCCCACTGCATGAGCCGCTGCTGAGGAGCAATATGGTTCCACCTGACCGGCCACTCTTCTGGCTGCTGTGGCTGCACCCTGAGTTGGGCGAGGGCCCCTCCAGGCACCTCCGTGGGGAGTGAGCGCAGGAGCCGTGGATGCAGGCGTGTGCTTCTGAGTGTGGAGGGGTGTTCGTTCCCTGGGGAGTTGTGTGCGACCCAAGAGCACCCAGGGTTGTGCTCTCCTGTGTCTTCATTCACTCAGCAAACACTGATTGCACATCTCGTCCGTGTGAGTCCCTGGGCTAGGTGCAGAGGGGACCAGGGTTTGTCACGTCACTGTGTCTCTCAGGGCACAGGCTGGGGGGCACACAGAACCCTGACTCCACTCCTCCCAGCTGGCTTCAGCTGTGCTGCCTCACCCCCTCCAACCGTGCCTGCGCCTGGGCCCTGATTTTGTCCTCCTTGAAATGGAGCCAGAGTGACCTCTGGGGGGATCGTGACTGGCACACCTTAGATGCCCCCAAATGACAGGTGTCACCACCATCACCATGACTACCTTTTCACATGTGTGACATCACTGCTGAGTAAAACCGTTCCTGACGGGTTTCCGACATGGCTCTTGGTGAATTCCCTGCTGGAGAGGCTGAGCCTGAACTTGATCACATGCTCTGCTGGTACGTGGCTGTGGCTTCCATATCCTTGCTGGTGAAAGGGGTGATTTTTTTCCATTTTATTATTTTCTTGGTTTGCGGCTTCCTAATGCGGTGACAGCTTGATTTGAATTTAAGGCCCAGATGTGGAACTGCAGCAGGAGTTCCCTCCCTGTGTACACACGCAGGAAGCTGCACCAGCTTGTTTTTTCCTCTCTGTTCAAAGGTCGTGGTCATAGTGATGGGGTCAGCATGTTTGCCATGAGTGAGCATTATGTGTGTGAGTTACTTAATCCTCAGAGCAAGCTAGGAGCAGGGGCTTCTGCTGTTCCCATTTTTTCAGTTGGGGGATGGTCACATGACTTGCCCAGGGTCCCCAACCAGTAAGCACTAGAGCTGGGATGCAAATGGCCTTTTTGTGATGAAAAGACCCCCAAGGCCAGGCCTTGGACACTGTTAGGAGACATACATGGACAGTCACCAACTAGTTAGTGGGCGACCTCCCTATCTGGGTCCCTCAAAATGGCCTTCTCCTGCTGTGTTGGAGTCTGTCTGCAAACGGGAATGATGTTTGCTCTCGTTCCTGGCTGGGAGGTTAGTGGTGTGAGGGCTAAATGTCTTAGAACCTGTGGTACATTTAAAGCGGTGCTTTGTGGTAAGCACTCAGTAAATGTTAGTTGTAATCGTTGTAGTAGTTCTTACTTATCCTGGTTATTGCTGAGCTTGGAAGGGTCTGTCCGTCCAGGTAGGTGACCTCAGAGAGGCCCGGATGGAGCTGGCAATGACCAGCTGTTGGTACTAGGCTTCCCCAGAAGTCCTGGCATGAGTCGTCTCCTCACGACTTTCTGGCCTCAGTTTCCACATCTGTGAGGGTGGGTGAGCTTCACGACCCCTGGTGGTCATTTGCGGAGGGAGGGAAGATGGTGAAGGGGGCAGGTTCTGTAGCTGGGCTGCCTGTGACCCTGGCCACACGCTCTGTGGTCTCAGGCATGCTCCTGAGCCTCCCTGCGCCCGGGGCACTGCCTCTGTAGCACGGGCTGCAGCAGCGGCTCATGGGGCTGTTGTGCTGGTTGGATTAACACGCAGAGCACATAAATAGCACCGGAAACACCCGGTGGGTGGTGGCTTTCAGGTGGCATTGCAGAGCTGAGAGGTCCCTCTGTGCTGGAGCGGGACTGTGTTGCGTGCTTAGTGGGTACCTGTTCCTGGAAGGGAATGGGTAGTTCTCTCCTTAGCCTCGGGCACGGCCAGGGTTGAGAGAGAGCGGCGGCGGCCGTGGTGAGGGAAGCGATTGAAGTGTGTGAGGCGGCCGTGGCAACACCGGGTGAGACAGGCAGTGGACGGGCGAGAAGGGACGAAGCCCCTCGGCTGCGTGTGTGCTGACCGACTGCTGTCCCCAGCTTTCCCCAGGTTTAAACAGCCCACTAAGAGTGGACAGTTAAGAGTGGGTCAGAAAAATGTCAGCTCAGCTCGGGCGAAGGTTTCTTGGACAGGAGAGGACAGGCAAGCGGCCTGCACCGTGGTAGCATCTGACATTTGGGCGGCCTTTGAATTTTAAACAGACTTATTTTATTTCAACCTCCCAAGAGTCCTGTGAAGTAGCTGGCATCATCCCCATTTTACAGACAGACGAGGAAGCTGAGGTGAGGAAGAAATGATAACATACCCGAACTTTGTGGAACATAGACTGGGCGTCCAGGTTAATACAGAATTTTCCTTCCGGGCAGTGCTGTGGTGTTCGGGCTCCCCAGAAGGGGGCTGGGGTGCAGGGTGATGGGAGCCTGCAGGGCAGGGCCTTCACAGGCCTGGCCCTCGTGGACGGGCACAGGGCTGCACCTCGGTTTAGAGCCACCAAGCACCCTTGGGAGCTCTGACAAGTGGCCTTGAATCTCAAAACCACGTTTGCAGCCCCAGGAGGTCGCCTGAGTGCGGGAACTGGCCCCAGCCTCCCTGTTGGCACCGGACGACTCTGAATGGGAGACCTTGGGCGAGAAGGGGCTGGAGGCCGGCAGGTCCATAGCAGATGCTCAGCCAGCACTAGACGCGCTGGGTCCTTGCACGGTTCTGACCACTTTCTCCTGTGCGGCCCGGGGAGGGACCCCACGGTGCAGTTAGTCCTGGGCGCAGGTGGACAGGAAGTGTTTGGGGAAGTAGCTTTTCTCTGCTGTGAGTAGAGGGGAGATGCTGGCGTGCGAACGTGAGTTCTCTGTTCCCTCTGAGGCCCGTGGCCTTTCTGAGCCACGATTTAAATGTTCAGAGCTTTTCCTCTCTTTCCTTCTTTCCCTTTCCCCCACCTGCTGAACATGGCACAGTGGCTGAGCAAGGTAACAGGCCTGCCCGTGGATAGCTAGTCTTAGCTCTGTCCTGAACGTTTCCTTACAGAAAGTTTTAAGCACACACAGCAGTAGAGAGAATGGCATCATGACCCCTGTGGGCGATTTATTGTATCACCCCCAGATTATTTTGAAGCAAATACCAGACGTGTTGTTTTGTTTACATCAAGGACCTGCCCCATGGTGGGCCCCCATGCTGGCATGGGGTGTCGTATTGCTGGGCTGGGCCTGGGAGCAGCTTCCCTCCACAGCCTTAGCGTGTCAGCTGCCTGGGCCCATTTCCCAGCCAGGAAGACCAAGTGATACTGCCCCTCTGGGGACGTCTGTGTGGGAGTCCCTGTGTCTGGAATCTGGGGGAAGCCGGCCTGTGCGGCCGCAGCAGAAAGGGCTTTTGGGGGGAAGGGTGCCCAACATACTTGCCTTCATGCCTTAGCTTCCGGGCAAGACGGGGGCTCTCTGCTGAGTGTCCCCACTGTTGCTGACGGCTGCCCCTGGGCTGCCCCTTGGCAGGTGGTACGGTTAGACACAGCGCCTGCCTGAATCCCCACTCGCAGACATACTGGCCCCTCACCTGGCTTGGCCTCTGGCCGCCCGACACTGCCTTCAGCCACTTTTCTCTCTGGGGTGAGAGGTCGCCCTCCAGTTTCCTCCCAGCCCATGGGGCCAGCTCCTCTCCCACCTGGTGGTGATGTCTGGTGTGAGCTGGGGTTCCCTGGACCTCCCAGGCCCTCTTCTCCTTGCCACACAGTCTCTTCCGTCCTGTGACTTCCAACCTGGCTCCTTTTTACCTCTCGCTCCTCAGTCTGCTCCTCCTCCACGTCTTCATCCACCACCCCCAGCCCAGCAAGCCAGAGTCACCTGAACCCCTTTCTCACCTGTGCCCAGGGCATCCATCATCTCTCAGTGTCGGGCCCCCCCGTGGTGCTGAGTTGGGAGCCTGGCACTTTCAGTTGTGAGTATGTTATTGTCAGTACCCCTGGTGTCTAACCCAGTGCTGGGTTGCATAGAGGACCCTCAGTCGAGTTGAGGTAATAAACTAACAGTGGGCCCCCATCCTGCTTGGTACCAGTGACCACCCCCAGTCAGTTCACCCCTTGCTCTCAGCTGTGGACGCTGGCGTTGCCTCGATGGTCTGGTGCCTGTTTCTGAGCTAAGGCCGCTCCTGAAAGCTCTTCCACTGTTGCTGCCCGCAGCCTGATGGTCCCCACTCCAATCCCTGTGGTGACCCTGGGGGGGAGTGATAGCAGTTCTGTCCTGTGATGCTGCAGCAGGGCATTGCTGTCCGCGTCGCAGTTGCAGGAGATTGAGGGGCAGCACTCCCTACCCTGAGCTTTCATTCTCCCCCTAGTTCCTGTCTGCACACCTGCCGTGGACACCACATGCCAATGGATGCCGGTCAGTGCCCAGGTGCTGTGCCGCCTTGGGGCTCCAGGCCCTGGTGCTGAAAGGGCAGGTGAGGCAGGTGGGCTTCTTCCAGGGGGGGCTGTGGCGAAGGTGGGTCAGCAGCTGGCTTCTCTGCCAGTGGGCCAGTGCCTCGGCCAGCCTCCAGCCTCCTGGCCTCTGTGTTAGTCGTGCAGCCTCTCTACCTCAGTGTCTCCATCTACAGAGCGGGCAGCTGATAGAGCAGCTACCTGAGCAGTAGTTTTATACGACCCCAAGAATGAGCCCCCACGTACACCGTAGACTCTGGGTGACAATGACATGTGGACAGAGGCTCATCAGCTGTCTGGAGGTTGAAAGTGGGGGAGGGGCTGCATCAGAAAACCCCTTTCTGTTCATTTTTTCAGGGAACCTCAAACTACTTTAAAAAAAACCTCTTATTAAAAAGTTGCATAGGACGATACGAGCTGGTTCCGTGTGACGTCCCCAGAGAGCCCCTGGCGCGGCAGCTGTCCATGGGTGTTGTGTCCTTCTCTCCCCACCACTCGTCCGTCCATCTGTTTATTCATCCTGTGACCTGCTCTGACCACGTGTGGCACTGGGGACACGGGCACACAGAACCCCGGCCCAGGGTCCGCTCAGAGGAGTCTTGTGTGCACTCATGGGCTGTGCTCCCTGTCCCGAGGGCTACTGAGTGTCGGGAAGGGATACAGCACCCGTGAACTGGGCGGCCAGCACCCCGCGACGGGGCTCCGGGGTGAGCAGGCGTCCCCGAGACATTCCACAGGCTGGAAGGCGGGCGGGGTAGGCTGCTGGTGCCACACCGAGCGTTTGGACCGTGACAGAGACTTGAAGCCAGTGAGACTTGGGCGACTTGCATTTTACGAAGCGTTTTCTGGCAGCGGAGGGCTGGCAGGTTTGGGGAGCCTTGGTGGTCGTGGCAGTCTGGAATGGGACTGGAGGGCTGGGGTCAAGATTGTCCTGGGCTCTGACAGGGCCACATGCCTGCTCTGGCTGCCCGGGTGGGCATGAGGCAGAGGCCTGTACAGCAGGCACTCTTCCCTCCTCCCCTGCTCACCACCCGAGAGCCAGCCTCCCCAGCCTGGGCCTCACTCCCAGCACCCCCGGGGCGTCCCTGGGGCCTGGTCCAGCCCTGTCTGCTGGAGCCTTCCACAGAGAACTGCTTTATTTGAGCCTGTTGTGTGCATATGGAAATAACTAGAGGCCTCTGTATTTAATTTGGCTCGGCAGAGAAGATTTTTGGCTCTGTGCGCACGTTGAAAATCTTTCCGAGTGAGCCCAGAAGCTGGAGGCTCCGTCATCGCTGTGCAGTCAAAACCAACAAGCCCTGTCCTGGCTGAGCGGGTGCGGGTCTGGCTGAGGGCAGGCCACAGGAAGCGGCCAGTAGACATGCAGAGAAGGCTGAGGAGATGCTGGCGCAGAGGGGGGCGTGGCGAGGGAGGCTGTGTTCCAGACCAGGTGAGGCCGTTGCTCCAGACCAGGTGAGCTGTGGGCACAAGGAGAGGAAAGGGCTGCTCAGGGACAGAGCGCCTGAGGACATACCAGAGATGCTTCTGGTCTGCTGAGCAGGAAGTGCTGCGTGTGGTGCTGCTCCTGAGGCCCCTCCTCCTCACCTCATGGTCCAGGCAGAGCCCCTCCCGGAAGCCCTCCGCCCTGGTCAGCGCCCTGGTCAGCGGTGCAGAGCTGAACCAGCCCCACGTGTTTGCACAGGGCCATGCAGATGGCAAAGCATGTCCTTGCCTGGTTCCCACACTCCTGTTGGGTAAGTGGGGCACGAATATGCCCACGGAGGCCCAGTGAGATGAGGTGACCAGTGAGGTCACTCAGCCCAGAGGCGGGGAAGCCACATCGACCTGGTCTGGTCTCCATGCAGAGCTCCCTATCCTGGGGTGCATCCGGGCCCCAGGGACGTCGCTCTGCATGCTGGGGGGCAGAGGGCTGCCGATGGCGGCCCGCACTCGGGTTCACGCCCCAGGACACTGCTTGAGTCTAGTTTTTGGATAAAAGGTGTCAGGTGCCTTTTAAATTTTATCTTGACCCTGTGGCACTGAGGAAGGAGGACGTCTGGTGCACTGAAGCTTGTTGGCTCTGCCCACCGTGTGGTTGTGGATCGTGGTCAGTGTGGTCATTCTTGCAAAAGTCAGCTGCTCAGCGGACACGCAGAGCCGGAGGCCTTGGGTTCCCACCAGCTGGGAGTGCTGAGCGAATGCCGGAGCCCTGTCCCTCGGGACTCAGTTCCAAGTCAGGCTCCTCTGGAGTGATTGGTCCCAGAGCCGTAGGTCTGACTTCCGCTCTCTGAGTTGGGTCTTGAATTTTTGCGTTTTTTGCAAGCATTGCAGCAGATGCAGGTGCCCTCGACAGAAAAGGGGTGTGCAGGCAAGAAGCAAGCCAGCTGTGGTCAGGACTGGGCTGAGGGAACTGCAGGTGATGGTGGGCGTGGCTGCCACCACGCCCTCTGACTGTGACAGCTGGAATGTGAGCCCAGTGTGGCCAGACCCCTCCCACCCTGCCCCCACTGCCACCAAAGAGAAGTCAGAAGCTGGGGTTTTTGTATAAAATCTCTAAATGGAGAAATATCGGTGATTTGTTTTGTTTTGTTTGTTAGCCAGAGGCTTCTGGCCAGGGAGCCCACCGGAGCTCCGTGTGAGACCCAGGGAGCCCCTTGTGCAGAGACCTGTCTTCCGATAGCCCTGTGCTGTCTGAAGTGTTCGTAGCAGGACAGGCAGAGTGGGCGCTGGGCTGCTGTCAGTGGCTCCAGGCCTTCCAGCAGCTGTCCCAGGGGCGAGGCCCAGTGTCCTGGGTGATGGGCCTTTGCTGCAGTCTCGGCTCAAACAGCCCAGGAAGAGGAACGGGCTTTTTCATGGCCTCCCTGGAAGGACCACAGGGCCAACAGTCGAGGCCTAATTCTCCTCTAGGGTGAGGCCTGTCCCCAGATTTAGTGACTCAGTCCCAGGATGTGGGGTGAGATCCTCGGCAGGTTGGGGCCCTCAGTAGCGATGCCACTACGGGCAGGCCGAGGTTCTGGCTGGGCTCGAGGGTGGGATGTTTGCCGAGGCCCCAGCCCTCCCCAGGGCTCCCGGCAACTGGCGTTGGGCCCCAGTGGAAGCGCACACTTGCCTGCCTGTCTCTGTTGCTGCTTCCTGTCGGAGGTTTCGCCAGTGCTGGCCTGGCCCCGCCAGCCTCCAGGGTTTGGGGAGATGGGCATGGAGCAGAGGTGGGCTCAGGGAAGATGGACCAGGGCATCCCTGAAGGGTGGGACTGCGTGCGTCCCCCGTCCCTCTGTGACTGGAGGCCTGAGTGCAGGACGTGTGTCTATACCTTGGAGAAACTTGCCAGTTTCTGCACCTGTTGAGAATTTCTAAGACCCAGCTGGGGAGCAAAGGAGCAGGTATGGACCCTCAGAACTGCGCCCGAGTGTCACGTCACGGCCTGGTCAGGACTCTGTTCCCTCTTGTAAGTGGAAAGGAGTGAGCTTTGCTCTCGGCGGGTGGGGGCTGAGTGAGGTGGGGGTCCTCGAGGCTCCTGACCAGGCAGAGAGCTGAGGCCCGTGGCACTGTTGGAAAGATACACTAAGCACAGAGCTCTGCAGCGTCCAAGCCCGACTGTCTGTTGGGCACTGTTGTCCTCCCTCTGTGTTGGTTGACTGAATGAGTGAGGCCACTTTCCGGGCTGTTGCAAGTCCCTTATCACCGGTGTCGTGGCTCATTCATTCATTCAACAAACACTGAGCACCTGCTGTGTGAGCCCTGTTCTGTCCCTGGGGACGCTGAGGGAGGAGCCGGCTACGTAGGCAGCTACCCCTCTGCCCTCCAGAGCTGACTGTGAGGCGAGGAACACTTATCAATCAGAGTGACAAGGAGGGGACGGTCAGATGATGTGGCGTGCAGAAACCCAGGAGGTCCTTGGGGTGGAGATGGGGGTGCGGTGGGGGGCGGGGGGGCGACAGTGCTTGGACATCCAGAGGCCCCTCCTTCTCTCTGCCCAGACACCCCCTCTCCACCTGTGCCCTGCACTTGGCGCTGGGTTTGTGCACAGCCAAGTACCTCGGCCCCTGGAAACGGACCTGATTGCAGGGTCTGGGGCTGACCTCTGACCCCTCCTTGTGTCTAGGACTCTGGATTCTGACGTCCGGAGTCCACGCCGGTCCATAGACTGTTTTAATGAGAGTGACTCGGTCTTGGGAAGGCCTAGCCTGGCTCCCAGACAGGCAGACAGATGGATATTCTCTGTTTATGAGTGAGGCCCGGCCGAGGAGGCTGGAGCGGGCCTCACCGGGGCCTGGAGGCCGGACTTGGCAAATGAGTTGTTGACAGGACGGGGCCAGGGCCCACTGTGTGGGCGGGGTGCACAGGACAGGAGACATCCTCCTTCCCTCTGGGTCGCCGGGGACGAGGACAAGCCCGTCTGAGGAAGGGTGCCGCTCACCCTCCTGGTATCAGCCCTCTGATTAGGTTCAGTGAGCGTGTGTGGGGCTAGCCTGCACGTTCCCTGACTCCATCATGACGCCAAGCGCAGCCTGGCCCCCGCCGTGCAAGTGGGAAGTGAGAGGTTGGGGTAGAACCCAACACACACCCCGCTTTTTGCTCCTGGCCTTGCAGCACGTGGAGGTGAGCACCTCCCAGAGCCCTGCTGAGCGCCAGCCCCCCTCCAGCTCGGGGTCCAGGGAAGCGCCCCTTTCCCGTGGGCTTGAGCGGCCTCCTCCCCTCCTGTGGCTCCCCACCGTCCAGCAGCAGCTGACGGACAGGGAAATGCTGAGTGTCGGTCAGTGAGCAATGCTCTAAAAATATCCGCGCTTTGGGAAATCCATTGAAGTCTGCATCTGTGTAGGACGGTGAATAAGCTACTTCTGCAGGACCCAGGGCCTGGAGTTAGGGGTAGTGCCGCCCCTGTGAGGGATAGGGCAGCTTGGAGGTCAGTAAGACCCTGTCCCCCGGAGGTGGGGAGCAGTCAGTCATCAGAGAGACCTGAAGGTCATGGAGGCTGAGAGGCGTGGGGATGGGGATAGTGGCCAGAGGTAGGGTCTGAGGGCCCACTCTCTGTGCCTGGACACAGGATTGACATGAACCCCTTTTCTCTCGGTTTGCTCTGTTCAAACCTTGGGCTCCTGAAACTGGCTCCGCCTGAACCCCAACTTGTTGGAGAAGGGTGTCAGCCCACTGACCCCCTCCCTGCCCCTCAGAGACAATCAAGGCCCCCAGAGGGCTCCCCCACCTGGCCATATCCCCACCCAGAGCTTAGTTAGTGTCCCCACCACCGGCCTCCCCTTTCCTGGGACCATTCAGGAGTGCCCAGGTGTCTTCCAGCCTTGAAGCCACAGCCGGGAGCCCCACGCTCTGGGTGCCACCCACTGCGCTCTCTCGCCACTGCAGACCTATAGAGCTGTCCTCCACCCCCGTGCTTCTGCCCCAGCGCCCTCTCTTACCCCACACAGCCCCTTCTGCCCCAGCTCCTAGGCATCCGTGTGTGACCCTGCCACGGTCCTTCGCTTCCTCAATTTCTTGGTGACATCCAGCCTCACCAGCCTGGCTTCCAGGACCTTGAGGACTCCTGTCCTTCCTTCTGCTGTTCCCAGAGCCGTCTTGCTGTTCGAGCCTGCCACCGTCCCTGCAGGCAGTCCCCTTCCCTACCCCGCTGGCACCGCCCAGTGCCCGCTCCCCAGTCACTGCTGCAGCTCCCTCCATTTGTCCCCTGCTCATGTCCCGCACTCGGGGTTAGAGCTGCCGTTCTAGAGTCCCCCTGCTCTTCCATCCCGTTTATTTTATTTTACTTTATTTTAGCAAAAGAGAGAGAGAGACAGGAACAGACAAAAAGGGAGAGAGATGAGAAGCATCAACTCGTAGTTGCAGCAACTTGTTGTTCGTTGATTGCTTTCTCATGCATGCCTTGATGGAGGGGGGGGGGGCTTCAGCGGAACCCGTGACCCAGCACTCAAGCTGGTGAGCCCACAGTCTAGCTGGCGACCTCAGGGTTTCAAACTGGGTCCTCAGCACCCCGGGCTGATGCTCTATCCACTGCGCCACCGCCTGGTCAGGCATGTTCTAGCCCATTTAAACCCCGGACCCTTCCTCGAACTTGCCCCACTCTGGAGTCAAGTGCAAACTCTCTGACAAGCCTTACACGGTCCTGAAAACTCTGCCCTGCCCCTCCCCCACATGGAAATGCCAGTGAGCATTTCTGACCCTGTCCACACCATAGCCCCCACCACTGCCCACTCAGCCTTCACAGCCAGCCAGCTGGAAGCACCCTTCGCTGCCATATGGCAGCTTCTCCTTGGTCCTGGCTGATGGTGAGCACCTCTTCCAGGAAGCCCTCCTACCTCAGGCACTGGGGCTCTGCTTGCCTCCTTCAGGGCCTGCCGCTTCCCAGTTACTGTTCCTGACAGAAGCCACCATCATTATCTAACTGGGTCCCCATGAGGATGGGGCCATGTCTGTGTGTTCACCGCCATATCCCCAGTGCCTGACAAAGACCTGTCACATGGCGTTTGGTGAATGTTCACGAAATGAAGTGACTGGCCAGGGAAAAGGGGGGTCAGCCTCAGAGGGTCATGAGGGGTGACTGACCTCCCAGTGGGTGACTCGCTTTGTGTCCCCATTTAGCACCCTGACTGCCCTGCCCACGGTTTCATGAATAACACTTTCCAGGTCCTGAGAAAATCTCAAGACAAATTAAAACCCATGAGGTTTTTAAATCACCTCCCTTAAAAATAAACAAACCTACAGCAAGTTTTCTTGTTAGCTGTGTTCTAAGCCTAAGCAAGGGAGCTGGGTCAGATCAAAGCCCCCGCCCAGGCTTTGGCCAGCTGTCCCCATCACTCGGGCTCTTTCCAAAGTGCTACTTCTGGGGCCGCTGCTGACTGGCCCTTGGAGCTCTCGAGACTTCTCGGGCTTAAGCAGGAACAGGCTGCGATGTCTGAGTACAGGGAACAGCCACGTGGGTGCCATGGTCCTAAGCCCTCTGAGCTTCTGGTCCTGGGTCGTCTCCTGTTGGGTGACCAGCATCCTAACCCCGTCCTGAGGTTGGATATTCGTGTCTGGCCTTTGTTCCTTTCAAGCCCCACAGTTGGGGATGGAGGTAGAAAAACTTGTAGCGTTCCCTTTCAACACCTGTTCCTAGACAATCCCAACTCCCTTCTGTGTGGGCTTTGTGCACGAGATGTTAACTTCGGGTGTGTTCTGTGTGTCTGTGGTTCCCCCCCCAGGGATTGACACGTCTGTGGTTGCTGCAGGTTGCTCCCACAGACCTCACAGGCCACGTGGCAGACAGAGCAGCCTTGGGAATCCGGGCTGTTAAAGAAAGGGTTCCCTGGCTTAATAAGATTAGACCCGTGTGCACCTTGTGTGTGCCGGATGCTGTTCTGCAGCCCTGGCTTTCACAGGATGGATGTCCTTGTGGGGAAGCCACACAGTCACATTCCCACTTGTAGTGACATGGGGGTGGGGTCAGCACTGTGGAGAGAAGTGGAGCAGAGAGGGATGGGGGACACATGTAGTTCGAGGTTGCAGAAAGCGTCCCTGAGACTCAGGTGACCACTGGGCAGAGACCTAAAGGAGGTAAGGGAGCAAGCCGGGTGGCTATCTGGGAGAAGAGACACCAGGCGGCAGGAACAGCATGTTCAAAGGTCCTGAGGTAGGAATGTGTCAGCAGCATAGAGGGCCAGCCACGGGTGATAGGGCTGAGGGTTAGGGTTTGGTCCTGCAGTGGTCTCGGTCACTGGAAACGGGGGCTTTCAATCCCAGTCCGGTGGGAGCAGAGGAGGGACCTGCCTAAGGTTGTGTGTTAACAAGATGGGTGAAGGGTATGGGGAGAGAGGCCAGCAGAGCCCACTGGGGAGGCTGTGGCAGTGAGGCTGGGAGGGGTGAGGGCATTGCAGACTAGGTTGGTGGGGGTGGGGGAGGCCGAGTGGTCTGATGCAGCTAGAGGGCTCAGCCAGAAGTGGGGTGTGCTTCTGGGGCCCGACTCAGGCCGTAGGCGGGGGTGCAAGACTCAGTCTTGGCCTGCGTTCGATGTGTCTACTGGTGAATTCAAGGGTCTGGGCAGTCAGGTGTTGGGTTTGCTTCCTTGTGATGACGAGTGTGTCCTTAAAGCAAATGTGGGAACCCTCTCAACTCCCGACACCCCCCCAGGCTATACAGAGGCCTCTGGATCTTGCGGAAGGCTCGCCCCTCCCTCGTTTGGGGTCTGACGCTCCTTCATGTTAACCTAGCCAAAAGTCACTCTTGAGTGTTCAGGTGGATGCCTCACATAGACTCACACCCTAAATCTTTTCCACTTGACCAGGGTGGCAGCCTCCCCTACCCCTCAGGCCCAGGCCTTGGCAGCATCTGGAGGCTCTACATTGTGCCCAAGCCTGTGTGCCCGTGGGCACACCCTCGCTGCCTCTCTGTCAGCCTGTGCTGGCCCCGCTCTGGGCCACATTATTTCTAACCCTGCCCATCGGGGGACACCCAGCATTATGGAGCCTCAGCTCCTGCTCCCTGAGAGGGATGGAGCTTGGAGTGTCCCTGAGGTCAAGTCCCTTCGGTTGCCACCTGGGCCTGTGTCCTCTCAGAGAGCCACTCATCAGCTGTGCTCCAAGGTGGACGGCTCAGGCATACTTGGAGATGCAGCCTCCCTGAGAGGAGGCGAGGACATGGATGGCCTGCTCAGGGACAGCCTCCCAAGTCCCCTCCTGATGGGCACACATCCGTGTCCCTCATACCCTCCATCTTTCCTCGAAACCCACCCGTGCCCTTGTGGTCTGTTCCCTGGGTGCTGCTTCCAGGCCAGAAGTGGTCAGGACTGGTAGAACACCACGCCCTTGCACCCTGGCCCTTCTCGAGGGCTGTGATCTTAGGCAGGTCACAGACGGTCTGACGGGGCTGAGCTTGTGCCAGGGTCCCCACATAGCATCGTGGTGAGTGTGGTGATGACCCACCCTACCACAGCAGTCCTTGAAGACTGGCTCTCCAGACCCTGCTGGACTGCCCATGCAGGGCAGCCCCTCATCCAGCACCCAGAGCAGACAGGACTGTCCCCTTCCCCATCCTGGGAGATGAGCCCGGGGGAGCCCGAGGAACTAGGGCCTGGGCAGCCAGGGGCTGCAGAGAGCCCTGCGGGAAGCTGTGAGGACCAGCATGACTCACCTTCGGGAGGGACAGAGACCGGAAGCAGCGGTGGGCAAGGCCACAGGCCCGAAGCCCGAGGGCACACGCGTTTCAGGAGGCTGCCTGGTTCTGGCCAGAGAGGACTGCCAGAAAAGTGGAAGGAGGCTCCTGGTGTGGGCACAGCCACAGGCTGGCTCTCAGGTTGCCCTCCCGCCAGTGAGGGGCCCTGCCCACCCTGAGGAGCGTGGCTTTTCTTGTGACAGGCCTGCAGCTGGCCCCACAGGCCCAGGCCCATTTACCCCGGGACCGCTGGCTCTGGACCCCAGTGCGTCAACCACGTGCTCTTCCTCTGGGCAGCAGGTGGTAGCGACACTGTGTGGGTCCAGTCCTGGCGCCATTCTTCCCTCAGCTTCCCCAGGCCCAGGCTCCTGTGCAGAAGGGACAAGGACCCGGCTTATTCCCAGCTCCGGGGGCGGGGACTGGGGGTGTCGGGATACTGGCCGAGGAATTGAAGTGCGCAGTATGGCGCTCGCTGCTCCTGGCAGGTGTGACACGACCCGTGTGTGTGTGTGTGTGTGTGTGTGTGTGTGTGTGTGTATGAGACACACGGAGATGCACACACAGTGTGAGTGTGTAGGTTCTGAAGCCAGACGGCTGGCGAGGTTCCCTCTCTAGCTGTGCGACTTGGGAATGGGCTTGACCTTTTGCAGCTGAGGGGACCAGGTGAGCCCCACAGGACGCTAGCAGCCTGCGGGCTGTGCACACGTTAGCCATCGTCACGGCACCACCTCATCGGTGTCTGGTGGGCAGCTGGCTCCTGGCGGGTCTCTGCCACCGCCAGGCCTCTTCCTGCGCCCTCAGCCACCTCTGACTCATACTCCTCTGGGGAAGAGTCACTTGTGACATCATAGGTCACATTTGGAGATACCTGTGGCCTGGGGGATGAGGGCCCCCAGCCCTGGCTCACTTCGTAGCAAGAACAGGATGTGGTGTGTCTGCCACAGGCCGAGGTCCCTGCCTGGTCCTCTCCTGCCCCCACCCCACCCCACCCCCTTCGTTCCCCGTGTCCACAGTCCTCACCTGGTGGTCAGTGTCAGAGAGGGGCCTGCAGCAGTCAGGGGCAGGGGATCGGCTCCCACACTGGACCTCTCTGCCCTCCCTTCTCTCACCGTGGGACTTGTGGGTTGGGCCCTCAGTAAAAGAATTCCGAAAGACAGAAATTAGAAAGCGCTGTTTGTGAGCCAGGCAGCCTTTTAAGGACTTGACTTGTGTCGACTGTGTTAGGCCTCCCAGCCATCGTGAAAAGTCAGTACTCTTTTTACAGGGGAGGAAACTGAGGCACAGCAGTCTTCCTGCCTGTGGTCTCACAGCTGCTAAGTGGTGTCACCAGAATTGCAGCCCAGCCACTGGCCCGGAGGCCGCAGCAGGGAGCTGTGGAGGGCGGGCACTTCAGAACGTGTCCTCTGTTCCGGTGTTGCCATGTCCCGGGGCTGCCATTCTGTAGTGCTCTGGGCATCTCCCCACGGAAAAGAATGCAGACCCTTCGGTGGGAAAGGTGTTTGGAAAGCGGGAGAGGAGAGGAGCAGCTTGGGTCATCGTGCAGTGACTCAGAGCTGGAGTCTGGGGCCGAGTGTGGTCACATCCGAGTGCCGCCCCAGGTCCTGTCCGCTCTCTGCCTGTCTCGCTGGTCCCACTCCAGGTCCCCTGTGCCCACGCAGGTCTCATGTCCCCTCTTTGCTGGAGACCAGGGCTGTCAGGGCCCGGCCTCACAGAGCAGGACTCCCGTGGGATGGGTGGACTTCTCCCTCTGTCTGCAGGTAACCTGCACAGTGACAAGGATGTGGGAGTGGAGGAGGGGCTCATGGAGGAAGTAGGATTTGAGCTGAGAACTGGGTGTGGCCCCTCAGAGGCCAAGAAACACAAGCAAAGGGCAGTGGGGAGACAGGCTGGGGGAGTCCAGAGTCGCAGTCCTTCTGCCACACCTCTGCCCACATCTGGCCCACTGCGGCCTGCTCGCTTCCAGCGACAGAACCCACCCCCCACCCTACGCAGCAGCCGTGGCCACGGGAGTCTGGCAGGCAGGGCGACGGGGGTCACAGTCTGTCCACGGGAGAGACTTGCTCCCTCCTCTGCCTGCCAGCCTGTTGTCATAAGGCTAGATGACAGGACAGGACAGGCTGTCTTCCCTTTGCCTCTTTTCTCTTTGCTCAGCAGCCCCAGTGCTTGTGGGGAGGGTTGTCCAGGCCTCAGGGTTTACTCTTTTTTATTTTTTATATTTTGACAGAAAGAGTCAGAGAGAGGGACAGACAGGAAGGGAGAGAGATAAGAAGCATCAATTCATTGCGGCTCCTTAGTTGTTCATTTATTGCTTTCTTGTATGTGCCTTGGCCAGGGGGCTACAGCAGACCAAGTGACCCCTTGCTCAAGCCAGTGACCTTGGGCTTCAAGCCAGTAAACCTTTGGGCTCAAGCCAGTGACCATGGGGTCATGTCTAAGATCCCACACTTAAGCCAGTGACCCACGCTCAAGCCAGATGAGCATGCACTCAAGCTGGCAACCTCAGGGTTTCGAACCTGGGTCCTCTGCATCCCAGTCCAACACTCTATCCACTGCACCACCACCTGGTCAGGCCTCAGGGTTTATTCTTGGCCTGGCATACCATAACTGGGGTCATCCAGTGGCCTTCACCTCACATGTCCACTGGGCCAGCTGTGCAGGACCCATGTGGGCGTGTGGAGGCAGGTAAGCACAGGGTCCATATTTGCAACCCCAGTTTCAGGGCTCTGGACAGCTGGTCAGTGCTGTACCACCAGTGTGGCCTTGTGCTGTGATCGGAGCTGGGCTGGCCTCAGGGTGCTCAGGTCTGGCTGCTTCTCCCCGGTCACTGGTTCTCAGCTGCATGGCACTGTCAGTTCATGTCACACTGTGGGCAGCAGGACATTCCCAGCCTCCCCATCAGAACAGCAAACTAGATCTTCCTCCATCGTGCCGTTTCCGTTCTACAGATCTGTCATTAATCTGAATCAGCCCCTGTTGATAGGCATTTAGGTAGCTTCCATAATTCTAGGCTTAGAAGCAACATGCAGTGGGATTCCTGTGTTCACCTCTTTCGTGTGGCTCTGGTCTCAGCGTGACTCTCAGGAGCACCTTCTGGATTGCAGGCAGCAGCACCTGGCTGTCATAGAATGTTCCAGAAACCCCAAACTGTCAGGGAATGTGAGGGCCTTGGGACAGGTGCCCGCCCCATCTTGGTCTCCAAGTGGCCCAAGAGTAGGAGCGATTGTGAACCCGTGTGGCCTGAGGACTGAGTGCAGCGTCCAGTCCTGGCTAGTGTGCTCCGGCCACAAAAGAAGCTTCCCTGGGGAGCTGATGGGTGGAGAGAGGCTGAACTCCACTTAGGGTCCAGGGCGTGGCTGGGTAGGCCTGGGGCTCAGGGAGGAGGAGGTAGAAGTGGAGCAGGGGTGGGGTCAGCTTCCTGACCCCAGCATCCCAGCTGTGATGTGCTCAGGTCAGAAGCAGAGACCTTTGTCCCTGGCCAGTCCGCTGTGGGGGGGTGGGGGGGGACTGCTGAGCTCAGGCACCACGTGGCCGCATGGAAGGAGGAGATATCACAAGCCAGGTCTGCGGCTTGGAGGCTGTCCAGCGGGCGTGAGGTAGGGGAAAACACCACGTTTTAGGACCCAGCACACAGTGGCCATATGGGAACTGTCTCCTCGCTCCACAAGCACTCACCAAGCACTGTTGGTGGGGCACGTGTGTTGGCCCTGGGGGTGTCCGTGGACAAAGCCGACGCATTGCCCTCACCCTCCTGGAGCCTGCGTGCTGCTGGGGCAGAGGGACAGCACAGCAGAGACCACAATGGCTGCACCTCGCAGTGTGCTCGCAGGCAAGGGTCGTCCTGGAGGGCCCGCGGCGTAAGGAGCAGGTGCTAGGGGGGTGCTGGTTTTACATAGGTGAGGGGCTCCTTCAGAAGGCAGCCCTGAGTAGAGACCTGATGGAGGGGGGATGAGGGCCGTGCAGAGAGCAGAGCCAGTGCAAAGGCCCTGCAGCAGGAGTATACCTGACTCGAGAAGAGAGGCAGCCAGGGAGCTGGACTAGGATGAGCGAGGGGAACGGATGAGGTCCGCAGGGGGCAGGCGCTGAGGGGCACAGCCAGGACAGTGTCTTCTCTGTGGTGGGGAGTGGAGGAGGAACTGGCCAGGTGTATGTTTTGTCAGGGTTGCCCTGACCACTGAGGGGAGCACAGAGGCCAGCCGGCCAGTGAGGAGGCTGTTGTGATAACCCCAGGAGCTGTGTTGGTGGCTGGACCAGCTGCGGAGCCGTGGGCAGAGCGTGGGTGCGTTAAGAAGGTTGGGGCAGATCAGCCAGGGCAAGGGAAAGGATCAGACCCTCGCCGACAGGAGAGGTGGGCATGGCTGCTTTCTCCTACAGCCACGTGCCGGGCAGTGTGGGGAAGGTGCAGGCCTCTCACTGCCCAGCAGAGCCGCTGGCAGTTCTGAAGTGCCCATGGAGCACGTGCGGCGTCCGCTCCGGGGACTGCGCAGAAACCTTCCTCTGTCTCCGTGTGCTTCTGCAGACTCAGGGTGGCCAGGCTGTTCTAAGTCCATGTGAGCATTTCCAGCGTGGGTGTCTGCATTTCCGTGCCCGAGTATGAGAGTGTGTGTGTGTGTGTGTGTGTGTGTGTGTGCGCGCGCGCGCATGCAGAAAGCTTCCCTGCAAGGTGCTCACAGGCTGCAGAGAAGGCGAGTGGAGGGAGCAGTGCTGGGCTTTCGGCCACACAGCCGGGTGGGTGGGGTGTCTGCAGTGGAGACTGTCCTCGGCTCCCCTGTTCATTGTCATCGGCCACCGTGGGTCTGATGTGGGAACCCCTTCATTGTGAGGCACTGTTTGAAGCTTTGTCAGAACTGTCGACGTGAGGAATGTCAATACCTTGTAGAGAGTTTGTATAAAACTTTATTTGCACCCAGCTGACGACATGCTGGGGAGCAAGATCTCAAATGCCCCTGAGAAGGGCAGTTCTGAAGTTTCTTTTATTTTGAGATCAAGGCAGGAACGTAAGGAAGGTTCCGTGCAGGGAGGTGGGAGAAAGCGAGGCAGGGACTGGCTTCCGGGAGAGGGAAGGTTCTGTGCTCTGTTGAGGGTGGTTCGGGCTTATCTCCCTGGTGTGTTACCTAGCTGCACAGGAACAGTGGACAGGGCTTGCTTAAGTTCCATGCCTGGGATGTAATGCCCACCGTGACCTGCCCAGTTAGAACACTTAGGATCAGATCACCCTGGGAGGTCCCTTTACATAGAACCCCCTTTTTGCCCACAGTCTCCTTGTTTGGTTGTAAATCAGTCCAAAGGTTGCACTGATGACCAGCATTCAGGTCAGATAGATGGTGTGGGCTCACGGCGCTAGGAAGGCTCAATCCCGGGAAGTCTCAGCATCAATGTTGTCTGGCTGAAATGGTGGACAACCAGGGCAGGGATAATACCACGACTGTGGGGTATGAGTTGAGGCTGAATTTCTCAGAAGAGAAGGACAGTCAGGTAACGGAAGGCAGTCAGGTCCAGTGCCTCGTTGTGAAAAAACACTCTGTGTCGTTTCTGTCCCGTGAACTTGCCTTCTGTCTCACTTTTCTGGTGTAACATTCACGTAAGCCATGAAGAGAGTATTAGCAGTAACCTTATTCATTTTCAGTAACCATAAGGAGTGAAGAGTGTCTTTTATTTGATGTGGTTTCCAATCAACAGAATCTCCAGGTGGCAGCCAGTGACCTTTAAAGTCCCTGTCTCCTGGGAGCTGGCTGTGAAAGGAAGTGGTTACCTGCCCGGCATTTTCCTGAAGGGATTTCATTAGGCCTTTGTCAATAACGTCACTTCAGTGCATGTGGAGCGTGCAGGAAGGCAGAACCCGGACCCTGGGGGGAGGGGGCAGGAGAACGATCTCTGAGGCGTTCCAGGGGCCCTTGGGAAGAACCACAGAGTTATTCCTCCATGTGTGAGATTTTTAACCCTTAAAACCTCGATATCTAGCCTGACCAGGCGGTGGCGCAGTGGATAGAGCGTCGGACTGGGATGCAGAAGACCCAGGGTCGAGACCCCGAGGTCGCCAGCTTGAGCGCGGGCCCATCTGGCTTGAGCAAAAGCTCACCAGCTTGGACCCAAGGTCGCTGGCACCAGCAAGGGGTTGCTCGGTCTGCTGAAGGCCCGCGGTCAAGGCACATGTGAGAAAGCAATCAATGAACAACTAAGATGTCCCAAGGGCAACGAAAAACTAATGATTGATGCTTCTCACCTCTCTCCTTTCCTGTCTGTCTGTCCCTATCTATCCCTCTCTCTGACTGTCTCTCTATCCCTGTAAAAAAAATAAATGAATAAAAATAAAATCCTTAAAAAAATAAAACCTCGATTTCTAATGAAAATTAAGAAGTCAAATTTATGAAGATATTTTATAACCTCTCAGACACAGTCCATAGATGTCAAGGTCAGTTATTATGGGTTATTTTTGTAAAACTGCCTAAATATATAAATATTATATTTGATAGCAGTAACGAAAGGCATTTCTGTTCTACCTACACCGACAAACTTCATTTACTAAAGATTAATTTTAGATCACGTGAACTTGGAAAGCATTTGAGTTAGTGTCTACGTGTCTGAGAATTGTAGAAGAGCCAGTTATTACAAGCACTTGCGTTCAAATTCTGTTCATTATCACTTAACTAAACTGACTTTAACAGTATCATCCAGAGTAGAACGTTGTCTCCCATTCACAACCTGTGTGTTTAGAAACAGACACACAAAGGGACCTGTTAGTCATGAGAAAAAGTCACTATGTCATAAAAGAACAGTTAGATCCAAATTTTGTTTTGGCTGTTGGGATAAGAAGACACTTAAACCTTGTATCTGTCCAGGACAAGTCAAGTTCCAAATGACCTCTTTCAGTAAGGGCACACATTTCCCGTGCCTCAAGGAGTTGGTCGCCACCCACACCACCTCATGGGTTGATTCATTCATTTATCTGAGATCTTCTCTTGGAGCTGGAAAACGCCAGTTAAATGTGTCCCGCTCGTTCTGCCTAGTTTTATGCCCTGCTTTTTCTAACTTGTGTGGAGGTGATTGGAGGCCACAAAGGACCCTGCAGGGGTCTTGATGAGAGGCTGCCGGTTGTGGGGCTCAGAGACAGGGTCCCCGTGTTGATTTTCAGTTTTCCTTTGAAATCTGTAGAGTGTGAGTAGTCCTGTAGGGAAACCAGCCTTTGTGTGCCCGTCAGCGGTGGAGGACTTCTCAGTTGACTGGTCATGCCCCCAGGGGTGCTTCCTCTGCCCCCCCATCTGCTCCTCTCCTAGGAACCCCTGAGGTGTGGGCTGGGGAGGCAAGTCCAGTCTCTCATTGAACCAAGAGGGATCTTGTTCAGACCCTCAGTAAGCAACGCAATTAAAGAAAAAAAGTTAAAAGCAGACCGTTTCCCCTCCTTTCTCTGGGTTATCTCAGCCCTTATCCACCTTGAGGATTTTCTAGCACAGCTCAGTCCGCAGCTGGTACCTGAAGCCGGGAGGTCGGGGAGTTCAGTTCGCCCAGTGTGAGCGGGGAGCAGGAGCACACGGGGCACCTGCTGGTACCCAGCCCCAGCTACGGGTCTGCAGCATCATCCTGCGCAGGCTTCTTCAGAGTGCTGCCAACCAGACCGAGTAAATGTTGGTGTAGGAAACGTCCAAACCTGTAGAGAACTTTTGTGGGTTTTGTTCTTAGCAATAGTGACGACATGCTGGGCAGCAGGACCTCGGGTCTGCAGGGAACTGTGGCTCTGAAGTTTCTTTCCTGCGTTGGGAGTTCAGCAGGGGGCGGTGAGGGGCACATGGGGTTGGGGGGAAGCGCGGCAGGAGAGTTAACAAGACCTTGCGCTCCCTGAGGGTGAGTGCCTCTGAGGGCTCTGGCAAAGGCACTTCAAAGGTGTGTGGTAACCTAGACGCACAAAAGTCATGGGCGTCTCTGGCCCGGTGAGTGTCCTACTGATACGCCAAGGTTGGGAGTTCAATCCCCGGTCAGGGCACAGACAAGAATCAATAAATTCATAAATAGGTTGAACAGGGAATGATATCCCCCCTCCCTCCCTCTCCCCCTTCTCTCTCTCCCTCCCCCTCCTCCTCCCCCTCCCCCTCTCCCTCCTCCTCCCCCTCCCCCTCTCCCATTTCTCTTTCCAAGAAAAAAGGACAAGCAAAGGAACAGGGCTTGCTTAAGGCAGAGGTTCGCCTTGTGTAGGCCTGGGCTGTGGCTGCGCACGATGCCCTGCCCAGTTAGGAAGTTGTGATCAGATTGTGCTGTGAGTTACTTTGGGTCAGAGGTATTTCAGCACACCTTCTCTGTCCACAAAACAGGAGCAGAGTTTTAAGTCCTGTGTGCCCCCACCCTACCCCACACATACACTCGGGGCCAAAGGAAGCTGCTGTTGGCTGACTGGTGTTAGGAAGGTCTTGGAGGGCGGTACTCCCCGGACCTAGGAGGCCTGGAGGCCAGCACGTCTGGGTTACACACAGGGAAGCAGGCCGTGAATGAGGGCCGGCCCACCCAGACTCACAGCCTGGTCAAGGCAAGCACCTAGCCTCTTAATTTCTAGGCCAGGGCTCTTCCCCAAGGAAGGACTTCTGTCACACCTTGGCCACTGGGGAGCAGAAGGGGATGTCCTTTGTCACACCGTGTGTCCCCAGAGGTCAGAGCCAGTGGTGGATGGAAGTCTGTGTGTCCCCAGAGGTCAGAGCCAGTGGTGGATGGAAGTCTTGTCCTGTTCTTGCACGACAGTTGGGTTTGCAGCCCTCTCCGCTCAGGGCAGAATTGGAGTCGTAAAGGGCAGACAGCTCCCTGTTCACTGCCGCTGTTTGCTGCTGGCCCTCGGCTGCAGGGCCGCCTCTGAGCCCCTCGGAGGAGCCCCAGCATCTGTACTTCACAGTGAGGCCCTGTTGGCTTGTGACAGGTGCTGGTAGCCAGGCAGAGCTGGGTGCGTGGACAGCTGGCCCCAGGCTCTCTTGAATGCAGGGCGTTCCCATTGGTCTGAAGATGGGGTCACTAGGCGGGGCCCGGGTCTCTTCTCCATAAGTACAGGGCCACTTCCAGAGAGACCTGCCCTGCCCCAGGGGTCTTTAAAGGTTGAGTCTAGTCCCACAGGGACAGGCACATGGAAAGGCACGCCTCGCAGGGGCACCAGAAGCTGTCTCAGAAATGTCCTGGGTAAATGTCTCCTCACTGCTTGCCCAGGGCTGGAAAGCAGTCTGCAGAAGGAACCAGTGTCCATCACCAAGTTCACAGGGTTGGGCTGAGGAAGTCAACCAGGCCCCGTCTTTCCCCAGTCACCCTGCTCCTGCTCCTGCTCAGTGCTGGGCACTTCGGGGGAATGTGGATGCATCTGGAGATGGGTGGTCACGGTGTGGGGGGCACCCGGCTTAGGCTTTAGTCCTGACTCACTCCCTTACTCTGAGCAAGTCCCTGTGCTGGACAAGCGCCACAGGCTCGGTGGCTGTGCCAGCAGTCGCTTGTTCTCACAGTTCCTGAGGCTGAAAGTGGGATTCAGGTGTCGGTGGGTGGGTTACTTTGAGGCCTATGTCCTCGGCCTATAGGACATGCTTACTTTTGAGGGCCTGCTTCCTCGCCTGGCCCTCGCCTGGCCCTCACCGGGTCCTCTGTGTGTCTGTGTCCTCATCTCGTAAGGACTCCAGCCGGTGGTTTTCAAATGCCGCTCCAGACCAGTACCCGTCCGCCACAACTTTCGTGCCAGTCCTCGGACCGGAGGGGTTAGGGCCATAATGGTTTCATTTTAACTTCATTCTCTCTTAAAGACCCTGCCTGCAAATACAGACATATTCTGCAGTCCTGGGGTTTAGGGCTCAACATAGGGATTAGGGGACACAGTTCAGTCATAGGAAGCACCATCACAGCACATGACCGCCAAGCAGGAGTGCAGCAAAGAGTCACTTTTGTTTAATACGTTTGGTTTTTTTTTTTTAAGTACAAAAACCAGTGGTTTACTTAATGCAGGTGGTTAGAGATGGAGAGGAGGTGACAGGCCTGTCCAGTCAGGGAGCAGACGTTTCCTGTGTTGTAGGCCCGGCTCTGGGTCATCAGTGGGCTGACCCTCTGTTCTCACAAGCTGACGTTTTTGTGCAGGAGATGGACAGTAAGCAAGATCAGTTAGTCAAGTGTCAGCTGTCAGAGGCGGTGAGTTGACAGCGAAAACAAAACACGAAGAAGCAGAGCCCCAGGAAGGGGCGTGGTCACCCGGGCTGCCTGGGGCTATGGATGGTGGAGGGCAGACGGGAGTCCTGGAGGGTCCTGGAGGCCTCTGCAGCACTGCAGGCCCCTCCCAGCCGCCTCCCCCTCCTGCCAGCTGCCTGCTGGTGCCCGCTAAGGCCCTGGGCTCTGCTGCCCTGCTCACGAAGCCTCTCTCCTCTCTTCTGCAGTGTGGAGGGCGAGCCCCCCGGCGGTGAGACCTGTGCGTCGTTGGACAGCCCCTCGGCCTATCGCCAGGGCCCCTTGGCACCCGGCTCCAGCCTGAGCCCTGACCACTACGAGCACACGCCCGGGGGTGCCTATGGGCTGTACTCGGGGCCGCTGGGGCAGCCGCAGCGTGTACGGAGGCCCAAGCTGCAGCACTCGACCTCCATCCTGCGCAAGCAGGCCGAGGAAGAGGCCATCAAGCGGTCCCGCTCCCTGTCTGAGAGCTATGAGCTCTCCTCGGACCTGCAGGACAAGCAGGTAGGTGGGCTGGCCTCTGGCCACGGGAGGGTGGGGGACAGGCACAGGGCTGCCTGAAATGACGTGGCCTTTCCTGGGCGACCACAGCGGCAGCATCTCAGCCCCCAGCACTGAGTTAGTGCTTGTTCCTGGGGCTGTGGCCTCTGCCTGAGCCCTTCCGGCCCAATACCTGGAGGGTTACGACTGGGGACGCGTCTCTGTGGGGCCTTCGCCTCTGCCCAGGGCTGGGATCCGGGGCTCTGCTGGCCTTGGGGCCCTCAGGCCGGACACCACAAGGACATATAGGTTGTGTGACTGGCTGCAGAAGTTCTGAGTCCCCAGGAGAGAGCTGGCCCTTGGGAAGTCTGTTCAGGAGGGCCCTGGGGGCGAAGGGAGGGAGGTCATTTCACAACGGAAATGGTTCTTGCTCTGAAGAGAACAAGCCCGACCACAGCCAGTGAGAGAGAGGGTGCTCGTTACCCCACCCCCGTGCACAGCTCAGCGCTCTCGTGGGAAACGGCCTCTGAGGCTGCACTTCCTCCTCCAGGGCTGCCCGACCCACCCTGTGGGGTCCACACCTGTGCCAGGCGGGGTGGAGGGGCCACTGGGCCTGGCTCTGGGAAGGGCCAGAGGCAGCCTCTCGGGGGGGCAGTGGGCAGGAGGTCACTGGGTGCCCCTCAGAGTGTGGGCACATAGTAGGCACTTTAACAAGAGTTCAAGTGTGGAACTCTGAGGGGCAGTCAGGTGGCGGGTGTCCCAGGCGGCGGGTGGGGCTGCCCCGTCTGACTTCCCTCGCTGCTGGGCCCTCAGCCCCCTCAGCCTGGGTGCCTCTGCCCACGTCTATCCCCCGCCAGGCTGCCCTCTGTCTGCTTCCAGTCTCTGGATTGTCTTTTCTAGAGCAGGGTCAGGGCCTGCCCTGACGTGTCCGGGGAGCGGCGGGTACTGCCCGCTCTGGGTCTTCCCGCGCTTGGTGTTGCCCTCTGACTGTGGACGGCCCTGCTTCTCTGCATCCCTCTCCCTGTGGCTGGTCCTGAGCAGGGAGACGGCAAGTGGCCTGAGAGCAAGTGGCCCCTTCCTGGGCTGAGGGATCAGTCTCCTGCTCTGTGGTGTTTGGCCTCGTGACCAGGCCAACAGTGGGGGTGAGGGGTCTGTTCCGTTTATCAGTCGCACCGAGACCCTGTGTGGGTCAGAAGCAATGTGGGTAGTGGACATAGGCAGCAGGACCAGCACAGTGGGGCTGAGAAAGGCTGAGCCTTGATGGGGGTCTGCAGACACATCACGGGCCTCATGTAGCCTTCCCGTAGCTACTGCTGTTCATTCTCACCCCGTGCATAGTAGCCAGATGGCCACCTCTACCGGCACTTGCTGGGTGCTGGGGAGTTGGCAGTGGGCAAGGCCATGCCCAGCTCCTGAGCTGACACTGTGGCCCAGGAAATGGCCCACAGACACGTTAGCAATAAAGACAGTGTAACTCCAGAAAGGGACCAGACGTTAGAGATCATGAAACGGGGGAGGAATCAAGTGATGGTGAGAGGTGACAGCGTTGGATAGGAGAGGTGAGGAGACCTCTCTGAGAGGCATTAGAACCAGGTGGGTGTGGAGGCGGCTTCCCAGCGAGAGGCGGGGGCTGCGGGGAGAGGTGACAGTCCCCCCTTGTGCTGAGCTTCTTGGCAGTTCAGGCAGAAGTGGGACAGGACAGATGTAGGCACCTGAGTCCAAGGGAAGCTGGAGTCACAGAGTTCCGGCTAGGTGGGGGGGCCAGTGGGAAGCCATGGATTCTCCCTGGCCTTGGTGGGTTCTGCTTACTGGAAGGGTGTCAGTCTGTCTTGCTGCTCTGAGGAGCGCCCCTTAAAGGGAGAGTGAGAGCTGGTGGAAGAGTCCTGGTCGGTGGGCTCCTTGTCACACCACTTCTGAGTGCCTGCAGCCCGGCATCACTGTGAGCTCAGGTGAGCATGTGCTAGGACGGTCTCCCTGCACCCCAGGGACCTTTCTGGCAGGCCTGGGTGGGTGCCCACCTGGAGGGAGGAGTGGCCATGGTGAGCCCAGCGGACGAGAAGAGCAGACCTGGGTCACCATGTCCTCCGGCAGCCAGTGAGGAGGACCAAGAGGACTCCGATATCAGCACACACAGCCCACGTCTGCTTTCCTGAAGTCCCTCTTCCCCCCTCCCCTGTGCACCCCCAGGTTTGGGGAGCTGGTCTCAGGCAGACGGCTTGCTGTTTGGTTTGTGAGGGCCGCTCTGGAGCAAGCTCTGGGCCTGAGCTGGTGACCCTGCCCCCACCCCTGAAGGCTAATATCAGTGTCCCGGGACCCCAGAGCTGGGGAGCAGAGAAAAGGGGGCTTCCTGGAGCTCAGCCTTGGGCCCTTTGCTGGCCCTATGGGCTCTCGGCACGCCTCTCAAAGCCCAAGAAACAAACTCTGCTCGCAGATGTGGAGGTGAAGTCCCCTTCAGGGAAAGAGGAAAAACAGACCCACCCTGGCTGACTGTCCAGGCTTTGAAAATCAGCCTGAGCCACATGTCCTGCCCCACCCACTCCCTGCTCCAACAAGATAGCGTGCTCACCCCGGAGACCAGGCAGCTGGTGTGTCCTGAGGTCACAGGCGCCGAGGCCCCTGGGGTGGTGGCTCACGAGGGCACACTTACTTTCCAGTGGGGGGAACAGGCCCCCAGTGGGCGAGCAAGGGGCCTGGCACCCACACTCGGGGGTGAAGCAGTGGACCCTCCCTTCCCAGCCCCCTAGCGACTCCGGCAGCCCCTCCCAGACAGTCCATTCTCTTAACTTCAGTGACGGTCGCCTCTGTGCTGACCCTGCGCTCCTGAGAGCAGGGCCTGTGTCTGCACTGCCAGCTTTGGCATGATGCCCGGCATGGGCTGCCAAGCAGGACCCAGGCGAGCAGACCTGTTCCCAGGGTTCTGGGAGCTCCCCGGCCCCACGTCAGGAGCCGCTCTGCCCGGCCCCAAGAGAAGCCGGCCCCAGCTCCAGGCTTGCTTGGGTCTCACTCAGGATTGAGGCATGGGAAGCAGCCCTCTGGGCCGTTCTTGGTCACAGTGGGCTGGCGTGGGCCTCAGAAAGCCCCCGTGTCACCCTGGGAGTCACAGGCCCTCTGGTCTGCCCGTAGCCTGCCCCGGCTCAGACTTGGAAAGGGCCATCAGGACCCCTGGTGCCGGAGGGAGAGCTCACTCCCGACCCCGGGTCTGTGTTGTCTGAGCCTCGGTTTCCTCATCTGTACAGCGAGGGGAGTTGGGAACCCCATAACCTGTCAACACCTTCCAGGAGTACACCTGAGGGCCCCTGTTGTCCCTGAGCCTGGCTGGGCTGAGCCATTGCCACGTCTCGCCGAGGCTCAGCGCAGGCTCTGAGCAGGGCCTGCATTGGACCGGCTGTCTGGCCTTCATTGAAGCCTGCTCCTTTGTTTGGCAGGTCTCTCAGGCCTCCCTACAATTGAGTGACCCCCCTCACAGGCCACGAGAGCACCCATGTCAGTGCCACAGAAAGCCTGCGGCTGATGCTCAGTACCCAGGACTTGCTGGGGTCCTCGTCTCTGCAGGGGCTGTCAGCCCCCTTCCCACAGCCCTAAAGTCATGTTAAACTGCAGACCACAAGGGGCCAGGCTTCTGTGGCCAAGGAAGTTTGGGAAGTCACCTCCTCTTAACGATTCTCAGAAGTCCTGCAGGGAACTTCCTTGCTTGAACGTGGAGGTGGTGTTCCTCCGTGCACATCAGCTTGCCCCCGCGGTCACTGTGAGCAGCTCTGGGACGCGCGTGGCCGTCCCCGGGGTGCCAGCGTGGTGCTGGGGGCGGGGATGGCGGCCGGCAGCTGCTGTGCTGCTCCGGCCCGTGGAACGTGTTCACACTCCTCTCCGTCCCCTGCAGGTGGAGATGCTAGAACGGAAGTATGGGGGCCGCCTCGTGACCCGCCATGCGGCGCGCACCATCCAGACGGCCTTCCGCCAGTACCAGATGAACAAGAACTTCGAGCGCCTGCGCAGCTCCATGTCGGAGAGCCGCATGTCCCGCCGCATTGTGCTGTCCAACATGAGGATGCAGTTCTCCTTCGAGGGGCCCGAGAAGGTGCACAGCTCCTACTTTGAGGGGAAGCAGGTCTCAGTGACCGACGACGGCTCTCAGCTGGGGGCCCTGGTGCCATCCGAGTGCGGGGACTTCGGAGAGCCGCCGCCCCTCAAGTCTCCCGCCCCCTCCAGCGACTTCGCGGACGCCATCACTGAGCTGGAGGACGCCTTCTCCCGGCAGGTGAAGTCCTTGGCCGAGTCCATCGACGACGCCCTCAACTGCCGCAGCCTTCACGCTGAGGAGGCGTCGGCCCCCAACACGGCGCGGGCCCGGGACGCCGAGCCCCAGGCGGCCCTGCACGTCCTGGACCACCACAAACTGGACGAGATGACCGCCTCGTACAGCGACGTCACCCTGTACATCGACGAGGAGGAGCTGTCTCCCCCGCTGCCCCTCTCCCAGGAGGGGCACCGGCCATCCAGTGCCGAGCTGGACCTGCAGCTGCGGGCGGGGAGCGCCGCCCAGGACTACTGGGCGCTGGCTCACAAGGACGACAAGGGGGACACGGACACGAGCTGCCAGAGCACGCCGTCCCTCGAGCAGCAGGAGCAGCGGCTGCGGGTGGAGCATCTGCCCCTGCTCACCATCGAGCCCCCCAGTGACAGCTCCGTGGACCTCAGTGACCGCTCAGACCGGGGCTCACTCAAGAGGCAGAGCGCCTACGAGCGCGGTCTGGGTGGCCAGCAGGGCAGCCCCAAGCACGGCCCCCACAGCGGTCCCCCGAAGGGCCTGCCGCGAGAGGACCCAGAGTTGCGGCCCCGACCCTCCAGGCCCCTGGACGGCCACCTGGCCATCAATGGCTCAGCCAACAGGCAGAGCAAGTCCGAGTCTGACTACTCGGACGGGGACAACGACAGCATCAACAGCACCTCCAACTCCAACGACACCATCAACTGCAGCTCCGAGTCCTCGTCGCGGGACAGCCTGCGCGAGCAGACGCTCAGCAAGCAGACCTACCACAAGGAGACGCGCAACAGCTGGGACTCGCCCGCCTTCAGCAACGACGTCATCCGCAAGAGGCACTACCGCATCGGCCTCAACCTCTTCAACAAGTGAGTGCCCGCGCTGGGGCTGGGGAGCCCCGTGGGCAGTGTCGTGGGCGAGCAGAGCAGGGGCACATGGGGGCTCTCTGGGCTGACGCAGCATGAGCGCAGGCCCCGTTGGCGCCTAGAACAGAGCCCAGCACACGGTGGGTGATCGGGGAACCCTAAAGGCTGGTGCTGTGTCGTGTGTGAGCGTCTGGCTCCAGGGTTTGATCTTTTTCTTGGGGTGTGGCGCCAGGCGCTCTTTGAGCATGGGCGGGCTGTGCGGCCTGTGCAGGCCGGACTGGGAGGCTCGTGTCGCGGGAAGGGGGACACGGAAGCCTGTGTGAGCGGAAGTCCCAGCCAGCCGCAGGGCCCTCTGGGGGGTGTGAGCTGGGTCTGAGGCGTGAGCGCGGTCTGAGAGCAGGTCTGAGGCAGGGCTGGTGGAAGAGCAGGCTACCCTCCCTCAGCACTGACAAGAGGAGAGCGTGGGGGTAGCGAGCGAAGAGGAGAACGTGCCCTCAGGGGGACACCCACAGGCTCGGCTGTCAGCCCTCAGATTTCACGTCACTTCACGGGGTGTCTGGGAGTCGGGGTCAGCAGACACCAGCCTGGCTCTGGCCCTCCAGGTTGAGGACATGGCAGCTGGCCTGGTGGTTGCTGACACATTCCCCATGTTCCCCACGTCCTCATCTCCTGGATTTTGGGAGGCGGGGTCCTTGTCGGGTCTCTGGCGCAGCCCTGGTGCTGTCTGGGGGACTCAGGATTTGTCCCAGAGGTGGGAACAGGGACTGTCACATTCCTGTGGGCAGGCAGGGGCCGGGGTCCTTGGTCCTCCCTCAGCTAAGAACCAAGAGCCTTGGACAGCTGGCATATGGCAGGGGTGCCCTTTCCTGAGACTCCCCTTGGCCTGGGCCTGCTGCACACGAGGATCAGCCCTGCCTGGGAGCAGGTTGTGGCTGGAGCCACACACTGAATGGGGCGGTCCTGTCCTTGTGCTCCATCCAAAGCTCCATTCAGGTCTGCCCCACGGGCTCCAAGGCATAGCTGGCAGGGGTGAGGGAGCGGGCCCCTGTGCCACCACGGCAGTGCCAGGAACCAGCTGCCACCAGCTGCTCCCGGCCGCACTCCTCAGGCAAGGTCAGGAGGTGTGGTCATCGCTGACAGAAATAGCAGGGTCACCTCGCAGAAGTCCACTCCTGCCTGTGCGTCAGAATGCGGCGTCTGCAGGACCCTGCTCTCGGCCCGTAGCTGCAGCGCTGACGGGCCAGCCAATATGGGCCCTCACTTGACCTCTGCCCACTGGAGCCAGGGGTAGTGCCGGCCCCAGCTAGTGGCCGGCTCGACGGATCCCACGCCTGCCTGGGTGCCAGGTGCACCCTAAGGGCTCCATGGCTCCTCAGGTTCTAGGGTCGTAAGGAGGACACCTGAGCTCCGAGGGTCACATCTGTGGCCTCTCACCTCTCCCTGTCTCCTTGGACCACCAGTCCCTCCCGGTGAGGCCAGCCAAGCCCATGCCGTACCACGCAGACAGCGGGCGGTGGAGGCCCGGCGGGAGGAAGGGCTGCAAGGCACCTCCTGAGCCCTGGTCAGGACCTAGGAAGGGCGTGCGCCGCACCTCCGTTTCCTTTCTTTCCCAAGTGGGGGCTCACCCTCCGAACATCTTATAGTGCTTAGCGTGGGCGTTACTCCAGGCACTGTTAGCAAGTCCCCGCAACAGGGCGAGGCCACAGGGTTGCTGGGCTCCTAGACGGGACAGATACAAGAGTGTTGGCCTCAAGGAGGGGTGTAAGCAGTCAGTCTGTGTGGGGTGCTCAGGCCGTGAGGCAGGCTCTGTGCCCAGAAGGATTAGACATTGCGTATTCTCTGTGGGCAGGTGGACGGCGGGCCAGCATGTGCTGGCCACAGCGCTCTGGTCTGCCTGGAGGTGCAGTGTGGGCACCAACACAGAGCTGGTGGGCAGGGCCAGTTCAGTGTGGGGCCATGCAGGGCAGCTGGGGAGGGTCCCTGCTCCAGCACACACGGCTCTGCTCCCTGGCCCAGCCTTGCCCATTCTTGGTGCAGGGTCTGGGCAGTGCTGGGTGCCCCCATGTTACAGTCTCGGGGTGGAACAGGACAGGGTGCCTGGAGCCCAGGGTCTTCTGGGGTCAGCTGGGGCACCTTGCGTGCACACAGAGGTAGAGAGCAAGCCTGCAGGGATGGGGGCTGCCAGGGCTGAGCCTGTCTTCTGTCCCATCCCCCCAGGAAGCCTGAGAAGGGCGTCCAGTACCTCATTGAGCGTGGCTTTGTGCCGGACACACCGGTGGGAGTAGCCCACTTCCTGTTGCAGCGCAAGGGCCTGAGCCGGCAGATGATCGGCGAGTTCCTGGGCAACAGGCAGAAGCAGTTCAACCGTGACGTTCTGGAGTGAGTTCTGGGCCTGGGGTTGGGCCGGCACGTCTCGTTCCCGCGGCAGACGCCATGGCCCGTCGGGCTCGACCTGCTTGTGGACGTACAGCAGAGCCTCCCCTAACCTCCTAGACATCTCCACACCACATCACCCACACCTTGCTGGGCTCACGTGTGGGCATCCGCCTTCCCCACACACAGACCCTGGGCACCTCCACTCCTCTTCAGGCCAGCTGAGCCACCCAGCATTCAGCGGGGCAGGGGTCTGGGACGTCAGGGCCTTGACCTCTGCCCTCAGGAGGAGCCCAGAGAGAGTCCAGTGCACCACACCCAGCTCTCTGCCTCTGCCTCTCTCTGGCCTCTCCTGGGTGGGAGATCAGAGGGTCAGAGTCCAGCCCCTACCTGCACACCCCTTTCCCCAGCCCAGAGAGCTGGCGGCCATAGATTCGTCTATGGGGACCCTGCAGAAACACGGGTTCCGTCTCCCTGGGAGCTGCTGGCTGCTTTGAGAAGTCTGCCTGGCATGGACCCTGAATCTCCCCCCCCCCCCCGAGACTGTCCTGAGTGGGAAGTGACGTGTGTCTGGACTGTGTCTGCGATGTCAGGCACTGAGTCTTTGTCACACCCATGGGGGTGGGATTGACAACCCCTCCCCAGAGCCAGCAGGATACGGCTCAGGACCTGTGTCCTCTCACCTTCTCCATGCCGGGTGGGGATTCCCCAGGCTTACTGTTGAGGATTTGTTCTTAAGTTAAACTACTTTATTAAGATAAAATAGACGTGAGTCCTGGAGCTTGGATTTCTCGTTCTTCACTTCAGCCCTTTGCTGAGCCGCCCGTGGGCAGTGCCCCCGTGTTCTGTGGCTTTATTTTCTATTTTTGAGGATTTTTCTGACCAGGCAGCTATGAGCTGATGACAACCTGGTGCAGGTAGTCCAGACACAGAAATCAAAGTGGGGTAAAGAGCTGACCGTCAGTAACTGGCCGTGCTTTCATCGTCCAGCCCCTGCCAGAGGGAAAGGACAGGCGAGGGTGTGGCCTCTGGGATGAGGAAGGGCCCTGCCACACGTCCACCTGCTGCCCCTGGTGCTTCCCGGGGACCTCTCTGTGCCACAAGCAAGGACGCTCACTGTCAGGGAGGGAGGGGCTGGCCTGGTCGCAGCCCCCACGCACACGGCCTCACACACGTGCTCATTCGTCACACACACACGGCTCGCAGGAGAGGCAGTGAGCCCGGCCATTGACAGTGTGCCCACCTGGGCCGTCTCTTCCTGCCTGCCCAGCGTCTGTCCCAGCCTCGCTTGAAAAGGCAGCTGGTTGGTAGTGTAGCCAATGCCCCCATCTTTTTTTTTTTTTAACCATCTTTTTTTTTAAATTTCTTTTTATTTTATTCATTTTTAGAGAGGAGACACAGAGTGAGAGAGAGAGAGAGAGAGAGAGAGAGAAAGAAAGGGGGGAGGAGTGGAAGCATCAACTCCCATATGTGCCTTGACCAGACCAGTGCAGGGTTTTGAACTGGCGACCTCAGTGTTCCCAGGTCGACGCTTTATCCACTGCACCACCACAGGTCAGGCCTGCCCCCATCTTTTGAACCGTGTGAGGGAGCAGTGCAGGGGAAAGCAGATTAGCTCCTTACTGAACTGGCCCACGCTGTTTCTGCACTCCCTCGTGCCTGCCTCCACACCGGCCCCGGGTCCGTAGGAAATCCGTGCATTGTTCTCCTTGGAGAGAAAATAGCGGCCTCAGGAAGGAGCCAGGCTCCTCCCTCCCCTGCACGCCACACCAGTGTCCTCCTGGGATACTGGTCAGCAGACCATGGCATGTAGCCCCTGCCCGTCACTTTCCCCACAGAGGCGAGAGGCCCTTTCACTCAGAGAAGGAGAGGGCACAGCAGCAATTCCCAAACCCCTCCTCCCCCTAGTGGAGGGTCTCCCTGGCCGAGGCCCCGCAGCCCAGCAAAGGAGGCTATAGCTTTGTTACAGAAGTAAACCCAGAGCCTGGCTGCCCCAGGCTCCACCCCCCTCCCCCTTCTTCTGATTGGCACACAAGGATGGTCTCAGAAACACCCGTCAAATCCTCCCCAGCCCTCCGCACACCCGAGACTGAGAGGACAGACTCTGAGTTCGCTCTGTGGAGTTAGTGCCCCAGCCTCCGCTTCCTTCCATGAAGAGGGGCGTGTGCTCCCCGCCTCCCTCACCGGACACCAGAAGCCTCGTGCACGGAGGTGGCTACGTGCCCAGTGCGGCGCATGCTCTGGGAAACATTAGTTCTGCACAAAGGGTCCTGCTGAGAGCAGCTGTGTGCTCAGGCCCCTGGTGTGTCTGTAGAAAACTGCACACGGACATAAGCACCAACATTTCCTAGTTTCCAGGCTCTGTGGGCTCCCTGGACGCACAGGGATCTTCAGGCAGAATCTGACTTGTTTGCGGATTGAAAAAAGCCATGCGGACGCCCTCCCAGATGGGTGGCAGCCTTGCCCCGTTCCCCTCTGGGCTGCTTTCTGGCTTCCCTGCACCAAACCCCTCTGTGCCCCACCCTCTGCACACATGTGCCCACCTCACCTAATGGGAAGGCCAGCAGAGGCTGGGGGCAGAGGACACTGACCTGGCCTGGTTGTGTTTCAGCTGCGTGGTGGACGAGATGGACTTCTCTACCATGGAGCTGGACGAGGCCCTCCGGAAGTTCCAGGCTCACATCCGGGTCCAAGGGGAGGCGCAGAAGGTGGAACGGCTCATCGAGGCCTTCAGGTGGGTGCCGTGGCGGGAGGTGGGCGTCAGGGGAGGAAGCCCCAGTTCAAGGGCTATACCCCTTAGCCCTCTGCCCTGTTTAGGGGGCCAGGTGGCTCTGACCCCCCCCCCCCCCGTGGGTGAGGCAGAAGCATCTCTGGGTGCCAGGCTCTGCTGGTTAGCACTGGGGCCCAGGTTTCTGACCAGTCGTCTCTCTCCAAGTCCTCACGAGCCTCGTCCTGAGTATGTTCGTGTTCTTCTGCCCTTGACAGGGCAGCTGCTTTCTCATAGTAACTCAGAGCATGGGCCACACAGCCAGATGTCCTGCCTCTCATGGCCGCTCCACCACTTAGCAGCTGTGTGGCCTTGTGCCTGTTCCCTCTCTGTGCCTCCCGTCATGACCCGTGGAGGGGTGGTAACTGTGCCTCCCGTCATGACCCGTGGAGGGGTGGTAACTGTGCCTCCCGTCATGACCCGTGGAGGGGTGGTAACAGGAGCACCTGCCCTACACCGCTGAGGACTGTGGGCACACTTAGCCCGGCACCTGGCATGACAGGGAGCCTGCGTTCGAGGTCACCGCACGGTCTTTCATCCAGGCCTATGAGCACACTTTGTGTAGGGGCCTTGGACCTCCTTGCTGGGTGGGACAGACCCCTACCCACTATGGATACAGCACTCTGGGCCTGGCACCAGTAGGATTTAGGACACAGGAGGATGGGGGTGTTCAGCGACTTCCACCAGGAGGGCTTCCCGGAAGGGGTGCTATAAGGGTTAACAAAATTGAAGTGCCTGTCATCAGAGCGCTCATGGCTGCTGCTCCAGTAACAGTAGGCTCCTCTTCTGTTTCTCCCCTCTTAGCCAGCGTGCCCCGTGAGGCTAACTGTGGAGAGGGTCCTAGAGGAGGGGCAGGACTGTTGTAGAGGCAGGGGGGACGCTGGGGGCGACTGAGGAGGCAGAGTGTCCGTGAGGCAGGGAGGACTGCCCACAGACGCCCGTGGAGCTGGTGGTTTGGTACCTCTCGCAAGCTGCAGGAGCAGCCACGCTGAGACCAGACGGAACAGCGTCTTCTTGGCTGTCGTGGGCCCGGCGCTTGTACCTCAGGTCCGACCCCACGTTTCCGCCTGTGTTCCCGTCTGGGCAGAGTGCGGGGGCACACCCTGCAAGTGCCCGTGGCCCCTTGGCCAGGATTTAGCCCAGTGGGCATCAGCTCTGTGGGGCCTGGGGAACGTGGTTCCTGCCCCGAGGGTCAGTCAGCCGGGTGGGGTTATAAGCTGAGAAGAGGCAAGTGGACAGTCAAGGCCAGCTCTGCCGGGCAGGCGTGATTCCCATTTCCCAGGCGCAGGAGCAGTGACCAGCCTCAGTGTTAGCACGGGTGACCCTGATCTGACCGCGGCGGCCCTGACCCACTCCCTCTCGGACCCTAGCCAGCGGTACTGCATCTGCAACCCTGGGGTGGTGCGGCAGTTCCGGAACCCAGACACCATCTTCATCCTGGCCTTCGCCATCATCCTGCTCAACACAGACATGTACAGCCCCAACGTCAAGCCCGAGCGCAAGATGAAGCTGGAGGACTTCGTCAAGAACCTGCGAGGTGAGCTGCCGACACTCCCCGTGGGGGAGCGTGAGCCCCAGCGTAGGGGACGGGAATGTGCTGGGGACAGGCAGAGCCGGTTCCTGCTCAGAGTGGCCTTCAGCGAGCGTTGGTCCCAAGAATGTGTGAAGACGGCACATCTTACCATAAGGAGCAAGAGCTGCCTTAGGGGCGTGCATGGCGGGGCACAGACTGGGTGGCACTCGCCTGCGTCTTGGGATGCAGGGAGCCCCCAGCTCCTGCAGAAAGGGATCTTTTCAGCTTGTGGTTAAATGATGCTCAGGGTCCGAGAGGTCGGGTGGTCGGAGTTAGTCATGAGGGCCAGCGGCCTGGGAAACCAGCTCGTCGGTGCCCGAGGGCCAGGCCAGTGATGGGTGGACGAAGGCCTGGTTGGCAGGATGTGAGAAGCACAGGCTGGAGCCTGGGTGCTGGGAGCCCCAAGGTCTCCAGCAGGCAGAGCCAGCCCCCACCTCTGTCACCACTGTGCCCCCACAGTCAGCCCAGCCACCCAGCCTGCATGTTTTCTCTTGAATTCTACTTTCCTTACTGGTTTGTTTTGTTTTATTATTTTATTTTATTTTATTTTTATTTTCCAACAGAGGAGGGGAGATAAACTCCTGCATGTTCCCCAACCGGGATACACTAGTGACCTCTGTCTGGGGCCGATGCTCAGAACCAAGCCATTTTTAGTACCTGAGGCAGAGGCTCCATGGAGCCAATCTCAGTGCCCGAGCCAATGCACTCGAACCAACCGAGCCATGGCTGCAGGAGGAGAAGAGGGGGGAGGGGTGGAGAAGCAGACGGGCGCTTCTCCTGTGTGCGCTGACCGGGAATAGTACCCGGGACTTCCACTCGCCTGACTGATTGATGCTCTACCACTGAGCCAACCAGCCAGGGCCTTGCCTTATTGTTTTTTTCTACTTATTTAAATATATTTTTAAAGGAACCATGTGTAATCACTGTAAACGGGAAGCCATTAAGTAGCATTTGCCACCCACACGCTGACATTATAAAGACAAACGGGGTAGGAAGAAAGAATCATGGATTCCAGCCCAGCTGCTCCTCTCTGGCCTGAGGCTGAAGCTTCCCTCCCTCCCCAGCAGGTGGGCCCATGTTAAACAGGTTCTGATGAGGCAGCATCAAGGGGGCCTTCTCCTGGTGTCACATAGAGAAGGAATCAGAAAGGGCACAGGTGCCCCCAGGTGACTCCATGTTAGCCCACGGCATGGGCCTCATGCACCTGGAGTCGCGGTAGGACCAGGCAGGAAGTGTCCCTCTCTTTGGGAAATGCCAGCTGTGGCGGGTTGGGGTCCCCTTAGAAACAGTATCCTAAATATTTTTCATGTAAAAATTCTTAGGTTATTAATCCCCTCATAAAAATCTGCACAGCCTGACCAGGCGGTGGCGCAGTGGATAGAGCGTCGGACTGGGATGCGGAAGACCCAGGTTTGAGACCCCGAGCTCGCCAGCTTGAGCACGGGGCCATCTGGCTTGAGCAAAAGCTCGCCAGCTTGGACCCAAGGTCGCTGGCTCCAGCAAGGGGTGGCTCGGTCTGCTGAAGGCCCGCGGTCAAGGCACATGTGAGAAAGCAATCAATGAACAACTAAGGTGTTGCAACGGCAACAAAAACTGATGATTGATGCTTCTCACCTCTCTCCGCTTCTGTCTGTCTGTCCCTATCTCTCCCTCTCTCTGACTCTCTCTCTCTCTCTCTCTGTGTAAAAAAAAAAAAAAAAAATCTGCACAATGACCAGACAGTCACTGCGAGTCCTCACGCCCACTGTCTGGCCCCCATCTCACCCTTTGCCAGCACAACACTGTCCTTTGCTGTCCCTCAGACGGTCTTCGTGCTGTTCCTGCGTCCCTTCCTCCGTTTTCCTGAGGTCGTCGTGTCTTTTGTATGTTTAGGTTTATTTTCCTTCGGGCAAATCATGCCAAAGCCAGTTGTCCAGCCGCCACCAACACGGGTTCTGAATCTGAGCGCAAAGATGACGTGTTTTGACTAGTGGTCCCCGAATTTCTGCCTTAGGAACGGTTGTCCGGCTGGGGTGAAGGACGTCAGCGACCATCTGCTTCCTCTGAAGGAGGCTGTTGGTCATGAACGTCCTGGCCTTATTGTTACTGTGTTGTTCATGATGGTGGTCGACCTTCAGGCAGCCAGGGAGGACGTGGTGTATTTTTTAAAAAGGATAAAAAGCTGGTTTTAATCAAGTCCAGATGTGAGCGTGTTGAGCATTTAAAATGTCTATTCTTGGCCTGACCTGGGGTGGCACAGTGTATCCAGCGTTGACCTGGAACTCTGAGGTCGCCGGTTCAAAACCCTGGGCTTGCCCGGTCAAGGCACATATGGGAGTTGATGCTTCCTGCTCCTCCCCCCTTTCTCTCTTTCTCTCTCTCTCTCTCTCTCTCTCTCTCTCTTCTCTAAAATGAATAAATAAAAATAACTTTAAAATATATTTTAAAAATAAAATAAAATAAAATGTCTACTCTTCTCCTTTATCTCTGTAGTAAAGGCTGCTCTGTGGTCCCTGGTTGTGGGTTAGAGAGTCAATCCCCTGGAAGATCTCCGGGTCTCTGGGACTTGAAACGTGCTGGCGCGCCCCCTGGTGGTGGGCACCGCCGTAGCAGGAAGGCTAGAGAGAGCTGAGGCCACCAGCTGGCAGGACCACCCCAAGCTTGGCTGGCCCCTGAGGGGCTCCAGGGCTTAGTTCCCAGCACTGATGGCCAGTCCCTGCACGGCTGAGGCCCCTGACTGTGTCTGAAGGGCTTTGGGGCCCCTCCCCGGGGTCCCGCCTGCAGATCATGTTAGCAAGCTGCTGGACTTCGTGGTCTGAGGACAGGCATGGGTGTTTGTCTCGTCAGAAGGGCTGGGTGTCTTTCCTCACAGCACGAGCAGGGTGGTGCAGTGGGTGGTGGGCGCTGTGGTCAGAGCAGCTGGGTTCTGGTCCTGGCCCCCTGCTTCTGCCCGTGTGGTGCAGGACAACAGCTGGCACTTTGTGGGGTACGCCCCGAGCTGCTCACAACTCCTCACAGCAGCCCTGTGATGTCACCATGCTCTCGGTGACCTCTTTCACAGACCACAGCTCAGAGAGACCGAGTCACAAGGCCAACAAGGGGTGACCTGAGGACATGGGCCCAGTGTGGGAGCCCGAACTTACAGACCGTGTCCACACAGCCTCCCCTCACCCCAGCCAACCCAGCCCCTCCCCTGGGCCTTGCCGTTCTCATCTGTGGAGTGGAGAGAGTGTGCCCACCGATGCGGTGTAGTCAAGGTCAGCGAGGGAATGTTTATGAAGCCCTCTGAGCAGCTCCCTGCGCTGTCCAGGCAGCTGTGCGGGCCTTGTCCCTGGTGGACGGATTCTGAGGGGCTTGCGGCTGACTGAGCATGTTCAGTAGGGGCGGGTCTGTGGCTCTGCTGGGACTGGACAGATGGACAGCCGTTCTGATTTGGGTAAAAACTGGTAAGTCAGAGCCTGCGGCTCAACACTGAAGGGGCCGCCCAGGCCCCGGCCCGGCTGATGCCCTGCACTGTCTCCGGCCCAGGCGTGGACGACGGTGAGGACATCCCCCGGGAGACGCTGACTGGCATCTACGAGCGCATCCGCAAGCGGGAGCTGAAGACCAACGAGGACCACGTGTCGCAGGTGCAGAAGGTGGAGAAGCTCATCGTGGGGAAGAAGCCGGTGCGTGGAGGCCTCCCCCCGGAGCGCTCACCTCCCCCTCGGGCCTGCTGGTCTCGGCCCCTGCCAGGCAGGGCTGGCGAGCTCCCTCCCCCAGGGCTGGCGAGCTCCCTCCCCCAGGGCTGGCGAGCTCCCTCCCCCAGGGCTGGCGAGCTCCCTCCCTCAGGGCTGGCGAGCTCCCTCCCCCAGGGCTGGCGAGCTCCCTCCCCCAGGGCTGGCGAGCTCCCTCCCCCAGGGCTGGCGAGCTCCCTCCCCCAGGGCTGGCGAGCTCCCTCCCCCAGGGCTGGCGAGCTCCCTCCCCCAGGGCTGGCGAGCTCCCTCCCCCAGGGCTGGCGAGCTCCCTCCCCCAGGGCTGGCGAGCTCCCTCCCCCAGGGCTGGCGAGCTCCCTCCCTCAGGGCTGGCGAGCTCCCTCCCTCAGGGTCGGGTTTCCGCTCTGGCTTCTGCTGTGTGGGAATAGCAGTTGCTTTCCGGGTTAACACTGAAGAGGACTCAGGGCTTCTGATAAACCGACAGGCAGGGTTGTACGGCTCCTGGGTGACTTGGGGTGCCCGTGGAGCCTGCAGGAGAGAGGCCCCCGCTGCCTCCCTCTGGTGGGGCTGAACAGAGCTAAGGGGAGGTGCGGGGGAGGGGGCTCAGGGTCCAGGTGCGTCTTCTGGGGCATTGATGTCTTTTTCTCTTTGCTGTTTCTGTGCAGATTGGGTCCCTGCATCACGGGCTTGGCTGTGTGAGTATCCCTCACTTTCACATTCTGGCCGATGTCTTCCCTGGGGTGCCCAGGGCGCCCCTATCTCCCTACTCCCAGATCCACACTTCTGGCTGCTTAACTTAATTTCTGGAGCAATAAGAAATTTGATTTTCATCATCAACCCAGCCTCCAATCTCTGTGGGCCCAGAGATTACAGCCACATGGGGAGGGCCGTGCTGTCCGGCTGAAAGTAGACACTCTCCCTCCCTCCCATCTGGGCCCTGCTGGACTCAGAGACCAAACTCTGTCTGCAGACCCTAAGAGCCTGCCTTGGAAAGCACTGGAGGGCCCTCTCCTCCCCACCCGACCGTGCTCTGCCCCACAGCTTGTTCCAGCTTCAGGACCCCCTCCCTCCCACAGCGTTGAGGTTGGCCCGCTGCCGCTGGAGCACACATGTGCCCTGCTGGCCAGGCAGTCCCAGGACACATCCGTCTCGTGTCTGCCTTTACCCCTCGCTGGCCAGCCGAGTCAGCTTCACAGCCCTCTGGCCACCTTCCCGCTCAGTTTCCCCAGAGAGAGACCCAGACCCCCGGGTGCTCCGTAGCTGGCCCCCATTTACTTCACCCGTCCCCCCCACCCCACCCCACCATCCTCTGTCCTTCATCCTTTGGCTCCAGACGAAAACTGTTCCCTGTTGTGCCTGGCTGGGCCATGCGTCTCCCTCTCCTTGTCATCCTGATGTGCTGAGCTTGGCATCCCGCCAGAGGGCTCCTTACGGAGCTAAAGCTCCCTGGCTGCCACCATGCCCGCCCTCTGGGGGGCTTGCCGGGGCGTGTGCTGCCTCCTCACTAACCCGTCTGTTTCCTGCAGGGCGGTGGGCACTCCCAGAGCCCGCCATGGTTGGTCATGCCAGGTCTTGATAGCAGCTTGCATAGCGGCAGGGTGGGGGCCTCACTGGGCCTGTGGCAGGTGTGTTCAGGGGCAGGTGTGTTCAGAGACAGGTAGGTGTGTTCAGGGGCAGGTAGGGTGTGTTCAGGGGCAGGTAGGTGTGTTCAGGGGCAGGTAGGTGTGTTCAGGGACAGGTATGTTCAGGGGCAGGTATGTTCAGGGGCAGGTGTGTTCAGGGGCAGGTAGGTGTGTTCAGGGGCAGGTAGGTGTGTTCAGGGACAGGTATGTTCAGGGGCAGGTATGTTCAGGGACAGGTATGTTCAGGGGCAGGTAGGTGTGTTCAGGGGCAGGTGTGTTCAGGGGCAGGTAGGTATATTCAGGGGCAGGTAGGTGTGTTCAGGGGCAGGTGTGCAGAGCAGAGGGCGGAGCAGTGACTGCTGGGTCAAGAGTCTGGATAGGGTCTTTCAGACTTCAGAAATGTTTCAATGATTCAGGAGGAGCCCGGGAGAGCGGGGACACTGGGGACACTGAGGCTTCATGGGGTCCAATCGTGGGAGGCCGAGGCGGGTTGCTCAGCCTCTCTGCCTGGGTTTCCTCATCTAGAGGAGACTCTAGAAACATGTTTGCAGGGACTCACAGTGCTTTGTGTGGACTCAGAACGTGCATTGCTCTGTGGCTGGGGCTGTCCTGTGAGCATGCAGCTCTGAGAAGTCTGGTCCTGCGTGAGGGGTGCTGCTGCTTCCCACGGTCCTAGAGGACAGAGTGGGAAAGTTGCCACAAGCCAGGAAACACGGTCCATTCTGCAGGGTTTGTAAGAACAGGTGTTGTGAACACAAGGTCCAAGGGCTGGTTCCCTGCACTCAGGCTAGACCCCTGTGCCGCCCGGTTCCCAGAGTTGGGGCAGGCTGCTGAGGACAGCGTTTGTACCCATGCAGGTTCTCTCCCTGCCTCACCGGCGCCTGGTCTGCTACTGCCGGCTCTTTGAGGTTCCAGACCCAAACAAGCCCCAGAAACTCGGACTGCACCAGCGAGAAATCTTCCTGTTTAACGACCTCCTGGTGGTACGTAGCTCCCCCGGCCTCCATGGCCAGTGGCCGCTGTGCATGGAGACCTGCCCGTGTGCCTGCATGAGGGTGTGGACTGGCAGCAAGAGGTAGTTAGCCTCGGCCTCGGGATTACCAAGGGCAGAATGCAGTGCAAACTGGGGCTTCGTCGTTTATGTCCAAGTCCAAAAGGGGATTGGAGGCTCGGCCCTGGCTGTCAGAGGCTCAGACAGGTCAGCAGGACTCCTTTCAGGGTCTCCATCTCTCAGTCTGTGGGCTCCCCTCTGGGTGGGCTCACTTCTCAGACAGGCTCCCCCCGAGAACGGAGAGTTGGCCTTGGCAGCCCCGGGCTCAGTCCCGTCTCCTCCAGGAGACTCACGACTGATGACTGGTGAGGCAGAGGGGCGCTTCCCCGAAGGGAGACTGAGGAGCTCCTGCCCAGAATAGAAGTGAGTCTGCAGGGATGAAGATGCCCCACGGAGAGCCTGTCCTCGGTCTCTCCCTGCTACTCTTACTGGAGGTCTCTATCTTTGTCCCCACCTGCTTGAGGACCAGCTGCCCTTCTGTGATTCCTGATGTGGGAATCCAGATGTGTGGGTTCAAGTTCTTTATTAAGCACTCCTGACCTTGAACAAGTCACTTCAAACCTGTGACTCCATTTCCTTTGTGGAATTAAGTGGCTGGAGGGTCCCGGACATGGGACCCTTGCATAGTGTCTTCAGTGCCTGTCACCTCCCTGCCGGGTCGAGGTGCTTTGTCGCCAGCCAGGATGGTGCTAGTGTCTCACAAGAACAGAAAACAGTGCCCAGGTCGGGGCAGGGTGGGCTTGCGTCCCTCCCCACATCAGTGCGGCCTGCCGCAGGGCCCCCTGACCTTCGGCTGCAGAGCAGTTCTTTCAGGAGGGCGGGGTTGCCATCGCTTCCTTTCGGCCCGAGCCCCCGGGGCTGGCTCAGCCTCTGTCTCTGGCTGCCCTCAGGTCACCAAGATCTTCCAGAAGAAGAAGAACTCGGTGACGTACAACTTCCGGCAGTCATTCTCCCTGCACGGCATGCAGGTCCTGCTCTTTGAGAACCAGTGTAAGTCCACGTGCACACGTGCACGCCGGGGCGCTGGTCCCTGCCTGTCTGTGACCATCACTCTGCTCGGACCGCGCAGGCACGAAGCCCCGCTCTCCTGGTCTGTCCTTCCTCCTGTGTCACCAGGGACAGACGCCCAGGGTGGCTTCTCCCCGCTCCCACGCTCCCATGCCAATAAGAAAGGGTTAATAAAGGGCATGGATGTGCAGATGTGGACAGACAGACAGCCACGGTCCTGCTGCCCCACATGTTCTCGAGCGGCCCATCGGGAGGACTGCCCTGATGGGGTGTGATGGCGTGTCCAGCAGCAGGGCCACCCTCATCCTCTCAAACCGGTTGCCATGGTGCTGTCTGATCAGCCATCCACCTGCCAGTTGAAAGTGTCAGGGACCCCTGGCGAGGCCATTCCAAACCACCGTGCCCGAGGGCCTGGTTGGGGTCTTGACCTCTTCTCTGACCTAAATGGTCTTTGACCTAAATGGGACCAGCACCTGCCGTATCCTCTCCGATCTCACGTCCCACCCCACTGTCTCCCCACCTCCTGCCCTGTCTACCCAGCTAAGGCCAGAAAGCCTGGCTTGCCTTGGCATCTACCAGGCGGCACCGTGGAGGCTGGTGCCACCCCGTACTGTCCCACCAGGGGTGGGGTGGCCATGATGCGCAGTGTCCTCTGCTCCCCACAGCTGCCCAGACTGGATCCCCAGGACGGCTGTGCAGGGTCATTTTAGATCCTGAGGGCTCAGCCCTCAGTCCTGGCCCGAGTGCTGGGAAGAGCTGACCTCACATCCCACAGGCCACCCTCCTCGCCAGGGTCTCCCACTGCCAGCCCTGAGTCAGTCTGTCTCAGTTTGTTACATTTAGTTTTTCCATACTTACTAAAACTTGTCGAGCTGAAATTTAAACTTTACTTCACATTCTTGGTTTGTTTTAAAAAACGAGAAACATTTGGCTCCCCTAAGTCGCGCTTCTGCGTGTCGGGGTCCTGGGTGCACGCCCCACCCCCACACTCTCAACTGCTCTCGGTCCCACCTGCATTCTGGAAATTCACTTGGACTTTTAAGCGTTTGAGTCCCCGACCTTCACGTGGGTCAGAGGTGGCCTGGGCGTTTGAGTCAAGATCCTTCCAACAGCCAGTGACAGATGCTCAGTTCCCACGGAAGGGAGAGGTGCTTCCAGGGGACCAAAGCCAGAGATGCCGCTTGAGCTCAGATGGGGCCCGGGGCAGGTGGGAGCAGAGGACACTGCGCTCAGCACAGAGTGCGCCGGGTGTGGGGCTCACACGTGCTCCCCAAGTCGCTGAGGGTCTGGAAGCCGTTTGGGAGAGAACAGAGTCCAGTCTAGTCTCAGCGCTATCTGAGGTGACAGGTTGAGACACTCAGCTAGCACAGGGGCTGCCTCTGTCCTCTCCTGGACTCAGCACCTGGCCACTATCTCAAAGCCTAGGCTGAGTGGCCTGGCAGTGAAGAATCTGAGCTCCGTGACCTTCAAGTTGGACAAGAAGAGGCCCCTGGCTTCCCTCAGCTCAGCCAGCTCTTCCTCGGACTCTCATAAGAGGCAGCGAGGGCCCACTGGCAGATGGAGGTTGCCTGGTGGTCCCTCCAGTCTGCCCTACGGAAGCTTGTTCTCCCCACGGACGCGTCTGCCGAGCGCCTGCACTTGACCGCTTCCCTCAGCCTGTCCTGAATGCAGACTTACTGGTCTTTCTAGACCAGCAGGGAGGTGGCGGAGAGCGCTGGGCCCACCAGTTCTCCTTCTCCTTGGCAGACTACCCCAATGGCATCCGGCTCACGTCTGCAGTCCCTGGAGCAGACATCAAAGTGTTAATAAACTTTAACGCTCCCAACCCTCAAGACCGGAAGAAATTCAGCGACGACTTGCGGGAGTCCATCGCAGAGGTGCAGGAGATGGAGAAGCACAGGATAGAGTGTAAGTCACAGACCTCCTCGGGGCAGGGCCACAGCCCAGCATCCTTTAGGACTCTCTGGACACAGGCTTGGCTCCTCTGTGGTGGCAGTGACACAGAATGAGACACCCCGGTCTTTTCTGGCTTTCCCACGCCCCTGGGACTGGCCCCCTATGTGTCCAGGCCATAGAAGGTGGCACAGAGAGAGGAGGGATGGCAGAGGCCTCCTGGTGAGAGCCAGGGCCTATCCTAACTGGGAAGGACCCCTGGCTCCAGGCCACCCCACAGGACAAGAGCTCCCGGGGTTCTGGAGCTGAGCTCTTGGCAGCTGAGTGTGATCATTATTGATTCACCTTCCAAGTTAGAGCCCAGCAGACGGACAGGTCACAGCCATACCTGTCACACAGGTTCTGTCAGATCCGATTAGGACGCCTATTCCTCCTGGCTCCTAGCTCACCCCTGGGGGCTCAGGTGTGCCTACCTCTGGCCCTCCCAGAACGGCTGGGTAACACTTGCTTGTCTCCAGACTTAGCAGGTCCCTCCTTGTTGACCCTCCAGCCTGGAAAGTGACTGTCCTGCAAACCGCAAGGCACTTGGGCTGCTCCAGCCTCCCTTCCGGGGTCTCTTTTTCCTTTTGGCTCCTTTTTTTTTCTTACAGGCACAGAGAGAGAGTCAGAGAGAGGGATAGATAGGGACAGACAGACAGGAGCGGAGAGAGGTGAGAAGCATCAATCATCAGTTTTTCGTTGCCATTGCAACACCTTAGTTGTTCATTGATTGCTTTCTCACACGTGCCTTGACCACGGGCCTTCAGCAGACCGAGTGACCCCTTGCTGGAGCCAGCGACCTTGGGTCCAAGCTGACGAGCTTTTGCTCAAGCCAGATGAGCCTGCGCTCAAGCTGGCGAGCTCGGGGTCTCAAACCTGGGTCTTCCGCATCCCAGTCCAGCACTCTATCCACTGCGCCACCGCCCGGTCAGGCTGGCTCCTTTTCGTAGGAGGTCTCACACCTCTTCCCCAAGACCCCTCCTTGTCCCCACGTCAGGTGCATGGAGACTTGAGACAGTGCCGACCCTGAACGGAGGACAAGGTCCCCCCATTCCTGCTGATAGGGGTCCTGGCCCTGCCTGCCCGTCCCAGGCTGTGTCCCTCACTGGGCCCTGCTCCTGTTGCAGCGGAGCTTGAGAAGCAGAAGGGCGTGGTGCGGCCCAGCCTGTCCCAGTGCTCCGGCCTCAAGAAGGAGTCGGGCAACGGGACCCTGACCCGGACCTGCCTGGACGACAGCTACGCCAGCAGCGAGGGCCTCAAGCGCAGTGCGCTCAGCAGCTCCCTGAGGGACCTCTCGGAAGCTGGTAAGAGCAAGCCCGGGCCTCAAGCCAGGCCCACGGGGGTTGGGGCAGGCGGCCCGCGCCGGGAAGGTACTGCAGTGTGGCTGGCCGTGGAGGGCTCGGACCGCACGCCCCTGGGTTTCCCATGACCACCTCAAATCACGGCTGCCTATGACCATGCAGAGGGGACTGCACCACAAGGCAAGAGACTACAACTGAATTGTCGAGCGCAAAACACCAAGGCGGTCAGGCCGTTCTCCCTTCCTTCTCTAGCGGTTTATTTACTCTATTTATTTCCCGAAAACGGACCTCAGGGTGAGCCAAGCCCGCTGCTGTGTGTGTCGTGTCTGCTCTCTGCCCCTGGCTGGTGGTCTATGCCAATGAATGAAACGAAGCACAGCTCTCTAAACTGCCCAAAAACGCCCTGTCCACTGTCCCTGGTCTTGCTTTCTCCCCAGAGGTCTCCCTCTGGGCCTCTGTCCAGCCCAGAAGTGGCAGCCATTCTCCCTGGGAGTGGGGAACCCTGGTGGAAAGTGATCTTAGTTGTTCCTTGTTTCTGTCTGTGTTTAATTTGCTGCAGCCTCTCCAGCCCCCAGCAAGCAGCACCCCTCCCTGGCCGCCTAGCTCTCCTGGGGCTGCACGGAGGGGGGGTTCCAGGAGCTCTAGGCAGTGGGGCTGCTCCTGGCTCCTTGGGCAGGTGGGGGGGGGGGAGGAGACCCAGCTAACTGCCCGTGAGTGCTGCTCCTGCGCTTTGCTGCTGTACCCACATGAGAGAACTGGGGGGCGGGGGATCCCCAGTCCCCACTAGCCTGTTCAGCCAGTCAGCCTCTTCTGGGAGGAGGCTTGGGGTCTGCAGTGGAGTGGGGGTTGCAGGGCATTGCAGAGTGGGCACAGGGCTATGCCCAGTGCTGTAGGCTTCTCAGACCCTGGGCTCTGCCTGCCGCGAGGCCCCGGGGATCCCGGCCCCAGGAGTACCTGCTCTGTTGGGGACCCTCTCAGGCCAAGATCAGCCTCCTCCTCCCGGGGCCCAGCAGACCCTTTCCCTCCAGGGGTCCCCCAGGTGGCCAGCTCCCAGCCTCTGGAGACCCTGCTCACGCCCAGTCTGGGGCCAGCCTCGTCAGCAGCTCTGCCCCTTTGTTTGGCTTATTCATCTCCCAGAAATTTTTTTCTTATTTTTCTTTTTCTTTCTCTTTGAGTTGGATTTTTTTTTTCTTTGCTTTTGTCTTGTCATTTTTTTTCCCTCCATAGTGGAAATCAGAAATCCATTGTCAGCATGAGGGCCCACCCAGGGCTTCTTAGCCCCAGCCCTGTGGCCATCTTCTGCCTGGTCATTCCTTGCTGTGGGGGCTGTTCAAGAGGTTCAGCCACATCCCTGGCCTCTGCCTCCCAGTCGTGATGGTCAGCACTGTCTTCAGAAACTGCCTGATGTCCTCTGGGGGCAAAACCACCCTTGGTTGAGGGCCACTGGTTTTCCCTGTGGAACTCTGCAGCCTGGGGCCTGTGTTTGAGTTTGTGCAGCTGGTCCCTGCAGGCTGGGGGCCCTGTTCAGCCTCCTCAGGCAGCGAGGCTCTGTTGGAACTGAGGCGCTTAGCATGTCTGAACTACTCACTCCAGTCCAGGTTGTGAGTGTGTCCCCTTTGCCAGAGCTTAGAGCTTAGGGTCAGACAGAGCCGCGTGCCCGGGCACATGGCCATGTGACAACAGATGGAGCGCCAAGCCCCCCGCCCCCTGGAATGTTAGAGGGTGAGGTGAGGTGGGTATCTGAGTTCTGGCAGCCCCCAGACTCGGGACAGGTCACTTACGACATCTAAAGGGAGACAGGCCAATGTCAGCCACCTTCCTGGGCCTGGCAGTGGAGCTGAGGTGGCGCGTGCTCTGGACCAGGGTGGGTGACGCTCTCCGGAGGCAGCAGCACACCCCCCTCCTGGCCATCCCCAGCAAGACTATGTTAAGAATCCAGGCCTTGGGCAACCTGGCCCCTTGGGAAACTGTGCTCAGTGGACAATAAGCCATCATGGCCAGAGCTGCTGCCCCAGACCTGCCCTCACACATCTGTCCGGTGGACGACGCAGCCCAGTGCGGCCTCGGGCCTTCATGACCCTTGAGGGCCCAGAGGCAGCCATGGCTTCGTGGCCCATGGCGGGCAGCAGATGGCCTCCAGGAGCCGCTGGCATGCTGAGAGGCAGAGGATGGACCTGGGCTCCTGCCCCACTGCCCCTGACCTGAGGGCCCCGTGTCCTCCACAGCCTCTTCCTCAGTCGGGCCTGTGTTCATTTCAGTTGTACCTGAACCTTGCTGGCCTGTGACCAAGTGCTGACCAGGATCACGGATGCAGTGTACCTGGGCCTTAGGGCCTGTGCTAGGTCAGTCAGGTCAGGGGGCACACTTTCTGTGGGCTGCTGCGGTCCTCTGCTCTAACCCCGTGACCTGCTCGGCGCCTGTCCTCACGCGGACGAGGAGTTGCCTGCACCCACCTCTCCAGGATCGGAGCCAGAGACCTGCGTGTCCTGCACCAGGGCAGCCCTGTCTCAGGAGCAAAGCAGCACCTGCTGCTCTCGACAGACACTTGGCACGGAAACGGCCTGCGGCTGCCTCTCCTGGGCAGGGCTGTGCTCAGGTGCACGTGGAATGCCACCCAAGGAGAGCGCAGCAGAGGACACACACACTGATGTCCAGGTCACACTGAGGAGACCTTCCCCCTCAGCCACTACCCATCAGCCGTCAGACCTTGAGCAAGTGACATCTGGGCCTCAGTTTCCCCAGCTGCGAGGCGGGGACTAGGACTTACTTCCCCCCCAGGATTGCTGAGAGTTTGTGCCTGCCTGGTGGTTAGAGCAGGGCCTGGCCTGTCCACATGTGTGGCTGCCGTCACTGAGCAGGTGCGTTGCTAAGGGCCTCAGCGCCAGACTTCTGGGCAGGGCCTGCCTCCTCTCCGAGTCTAGGAGGCAGGAAGCCTCTGAGAGCCGTGCTGGGGGCCCGTTCACCGCACGACTTCCAAGTGGCCTGGCAGGGCCTAGTCTGCTTCCAGCAAAGGTGCGGTGTGGGGTGGGGGGCTCCCCTGAAGCTAGCGCAGGGTCCTGACTAAGGGGAGGGTTGCCTGGAGGCAGTGCCCTGCCTCTGTTCATAGATGTCATGTGCATGTGTGCACACACCCTTACATGCGTGTGTAACGGGCAGGTGTCTGGGAACACCTGTGAGTGGGGCTGTGGAGTTGGCGTGCAGGGGGCTCCTGTGGGGACACTGTGCCCCTCATGCTGGTCAGAGACCTGCAAAAGGTGAACGTAAGAAACTTCACTCAAAGGCACCCAGGTCAGAGCTCTCCTGTGTCTGTGCCCACACCCGGCAAGTCTGGGAGCGCCTTGTCTCACAAAAGCTGGAGATGAGGAACTGTGACCCCTCTTTCTTCCCGCTGCAACTGAGGGTTTTCCCTGGTCCTCAGTAACTGGTAGAAACACTTCTGCCCTCACCCATTGCATGGCCCTGTTCTGAGTGGGCTCTGTGGCCCTCTCGTACCTGCCACAGTCCAGCAAGGCCTTCTGTGGATCTCAGGCTGGGGAAGGGGGGAGTCGGCAGGCAAAACACAGGGACTGGCCCATCCCCAAATCCGCCGTGGTCTGCCTAGGAGTGAGGCCTCGTCCTGCGCACGGCCCAGTATGCTCAGGTGCTGCTGTGAAGCCCAGAGGACCTGCCGGCACACCATCTCCACAGAGGTGTGGACCACGCAGAGGCACAGGGTGACCTGTCCCATCTCCCAGGCTCCTGGACCAGGACTCGGTCTAGCTCAGAAGGAAGCACAGCCACGATTTCCAGCCTCGGGTGGAAAGGTAGACCTGGGGGTGAACCCTGCTCATTATGGGAACTGAGCTGGTCAGGCCATCGGCCAGAGCCTGCATCTCCTCCTCTTCAGTGTGGACAGAAGGATACCTCTCCTGCATCATGGGGCTTGACTAAGAGCTGGCATGGCGCTCAGCTCATGGCCAGGGCTGCACAGACGGAAGCCCAGAGAACAGCAAGGGGAGGCCCCTCTGTCCTGCCCGTCTGCAACCCAGAGACCCGACAGAGGCGGGAGCCCGAGCGTGGGCACCGTTGTTCCTGCTGGCCTGGATGTCCTGCAGGAGTCCATGTGGAAGTCATCCAGAGAGACCGTGGAAGCCAGGGTGGGTACTGGGCAGCCAGGACCAAGAGGAAACGGCCTTCTGATACAGCCGACACATGCTGAGGGCCACCACGCACCGTGTGCTGAGCACGTAAAATGGCATTGCCGCAAGTGCCAAGGAAATGCTCATGGCATCCTGGGGGTGGTGCCCACAAGGAGGAGCAGGAGTCCAGGCCCCCCCCAGCAGCCCCTGGCCAGGGCCCTGCACAAACCAGACAATTGGCCCCAGAGGCAGCAGGAGAAAAAGGATGTGAAGTGTGCTTTCTTCTAACACGTCCGCAGCCTGCCTGCGGGGCTTGTGTGCAGACACGTGCTGTCCATGGGAGTTTGAGACCCCCTGAGCGTCAGGCCACCTTTTGTTTGTTTTCAGCTGTTGGAGAAGTGTCTTCCCACCATCTGCAGCTGGCCGAGGCCACCTGCGTGCCCCTCAGCCCCCGCCGCCCTCCCCACAGGCTGCCAGTCCCTGAGAAGAGGCTGGTTGAAAAATAATTGTCTTTTTATTTTTGGAAACCCCCATTTTTTAAATTAACTAGTTACTGCCCCGCCGCCAGCTGCCCCACGGAGCCCCCTCCCACCCTCAGCCCCGGCAGAGGCCGAGGCGAGCCTGGCGGGGGTGGCGGCGGCTCCGGCCTGTGCGCGTCTAACCTGTGGTGTTGCATGTTCTGGGCAGGGAAACGCGGGCGGCGCAGCAGTGCGGGATCGCTAGAGAGCAATGTGGAAGTAAGTCGGAGCCCGCTGCCCCGCTGCCCGCCCTGCACACCCGCTGCCCTCCTTTCCTCCTCTCCTCCTCGTTCCTTTCTCGTTTGTGTTTTGTTGTTGTCGCTGCGCTCTCCCGCCTGCACAGAGGCGCAGACCCTCCCCTGCCTGCGGCCGGTGCATGCCAGCTCCCCTGCCTAGAACCTCACCGCTTGTTTGGGCTGCAGTGGTGGGGGGCTGGTTCTTAGTTCCCCCCTAACCCCTGTGCCCTCGTGGTCCCCCAGCATGGTTAATTAACGTTCCCGCTTCCTCCGGGCACTTTCCCACGCCGGGTCCCACCACCAGCTCTGCTCCTGGGTAGAAGGCAGCCGCTGCTGGGCACCCGTGCCCCCCACCCCCCAGTCTCTTGACTTCCATGCTCGCCATCCCCATTGCTCCCCGGAGTCGGGGCTGTGTGTCTGCGGAGAGGGCGCGTGGCACCGCGTTGCTGTAGCTAGCTGGGGCGGAGCCCAGAGGAGGACAGACTGGATTTCATGAGATTTCACTCATCCTCAGCCATCTCCACACTCCTGTCCACATCTTATCCTCAGCTTGCAGACCGTTCTGTTTCTTTCTTTTCCTTGTTTGGTTTGCCGTGGGTAGCTGCAGGGAAATGCCCAGGCACCCCCCGCCCCTGAACAGGGTCCCTGAGCCTCTCCTGTCCCTGCACCACCTTCCCAGAAACCTTGGGTCCCTCCAGGCAGAGCACGTGCCCTCGGGCCCCTTGAGAGGCCCCAGGAGAGCTGAGGGCGTGACTCCACAGGAACGGGGTTCCTCATCATGTACCCGGCTGACCCACCCCCCTCAGCACACACCACTCACGGACCCCCCCAAACACGTTCCCATCTGAATGCCTGGGCCATCTGCCGTGACAGGGAGCTTATCAGGATGAGAACCCAGATGCCTGCTGCCAGTGTGGTTGACCAGAGTGGACGGTCCCTCCTCTCCTGTCCAACTCCCACTTCTCTCACTGGAAGGCCACTTCTCACAGCCCCCTCTCCCCCCAGTGCCCCCCCACAGTCGCGTGAGGAGTGGCCCAGAGCGGAGCTCACCCAGCCCCGCCCTCTACAGCCAGTGAGTTGCACTAAGCTTAGCAGTCAGTGGTTGAACTTTTTACATTTTTAAGAATTCATTCTGATGTAGTGCTTTAAGGTCTTTTAATTTTGATTTCTATGAATTTCCTTTTTAGGGGTCCATCATTAGCAGTCCTCACATGCGCCGGAGAGCTACATCAACACGCGAGGGCCCTTCTCGCCCACACCAGACCATGCCTAACTCCTCCTCCCTCCTGGGCTCCTTATTTGGGAGTAAGAGAGGGAAGCCCCCTCCTCCGGCTCACCTGCCCTCAGCCCCGCCCCAGCCACCCCCACACCCGCAGCACGCGGCGCCGGGCCACCACCAGGGGCCCGCGGAGGGCCCCCCGCAGGCCCAGGTGCATGGGCACCACAGCCAGTACTGCCACATGCAGCAGAACCCACCCCCCTACCACCATCACCACCACCACCACCCGCCTCAGCACATGCAGCACGCACACCAGTACCACCACGGCCCCCACGGGGTGCACCTGCCCTATGGGGCCCACACACACAGCCACCCGCCACTGCCCTTGGCCCACGCCAGCCATCCTGGCCACCCGGGCCACGCAGCACACCACCACGGGCAGCCCCCGGCCCCACCCCCCACCAGCAGCAAGGCCAAACCCAGTGGCATCAGCACAATCGTGTAGACAGCCTGGGCAGGGGCCCAGGCTCCCCGGAACCAGTGCACTCAGAGGCCCGCCTGGGAGCGACCAGCCTCAGACCAGACCCAGGGCACTTCTGTTTCTATCTCCCCCTGCTCCCCATGGCCCGGACGGGACCCCCTGAGTCCGTGGGCTCACGCTGTAGGGAACAGAGCTCGTGATCTAAGTTGGCATCGGTGCCCTGGGTGCCATCCACCTCAACCCATGGGGTGGGCTCAGGCACCATCAGCCTTGAAACGGTGCCTCCGGCCACGTAGATGCTGAACTGCCCCCCCTGTGGCCCTCAGCTCTCTGCCCTTGATTGTACACGCACATGAAAAGCCTAGAAAACGAAGAAACAAGACACAAAAAACCAGAGACAGAACAAAACAGAAAACCCAAAACTTGCTGCATTATTGCTCTTTTATTGACAATGGGCAAAATTAAGTAGACCTGATATGGTTGATGAAAATACGTAAGTAAACTTTATATAATATAAATATATAAATATATAAATATATATAAATATATATATACCGTATAGGTAGTATCTGTGTGTGAACGGCAAACATTTCAGTCCACAAAATTAGCAATATAGACTATACCACTTACCTGATAGGAAGGCAGTACCTTCGATGAGTGTGTGAGAGAGTAGACCAAAAACCTAAATGCTAGGAACAAACTCAGATGCTTCCATATTTTCATAAAAAGCAGAGACGTCCCCCTAGGACTGACTGAATCATTACTTACGCAATCATTACTAACTGTGCCAAGTAACATAGCATCTAACTTTAAAAAGTCCAATATTGCTTTATATAAATCCTTATTTTATTAACAGAATACTATCATAAGTAATCAGTATTATAACTGCTCCGTAATTTCAGGTAAGCAAATAGGTCAAATGCAGTAAACTACAGCAGGACTCAGGACGGCTAGTTCGGACTGGTCCTCCTAGACTGTCGGTCACACAGATTCATAGACACTTGAACGGCTGTGATAACTGTGAATTTCCATGCTCCATGCTTCTGTATGTGCGCATGGTTCAACGCACACCATTCAGAGCGCTCTGCGAGGGCACCCATGCCTTGCAGACGCACCATCCCCCCCCATGAAAGCAGCCAGCTCTCATCCGGTCTCCCTCAGCACCATCACTGTCTCATCCGTCTCCAGCTGCAGCAGGCAGACGCCCCGAGCGTGGTTCTGCCAGGAACCTCTCTCGAACCCGCAGGCTGATTCTAGCGTTGAGCAACCCAGGGTGGAGTGTGTGTTTCCCGTTTTATTTTCTGAGTGGCAGCTGTGGTCATTGTGACTTCATGTAGCCATGTGCTAGCATAACCCGTGTCATCACTGTGGTCCCCTCCGACCCCAGCTGACGAGTGCCCAGCCCTCGCCGGTGAAGCAGCTGCCTCCTCATGGTCCGGCTAGCTGCCAGGGCATCACATGACTCTCGGCTGTGCTCTTGTTGCTTCCGTGTTGTGGTGACACCATCACTCCCCCGGGCCGGGTGCCGCTCACCTCCAATTCTGTGCCTGAGTCACCCATGGGCTGTACTTTGTAGTTTCAGCCTTTCGAGCCACGGCAGCTCCCAGTGCTGTGTTCCTAAGCTGTGGGACCCGAGGACTGCCCCACGGCACCTGCCCAGGTGGAGAGCCCTTTCAGAAAGGGTGAAGCGAGCGCAGGACTGTGGGGTGAGGGGCTTCGTGCCCCATGGAAGGCATGGTGAGCTGTGGCTGGACGGCAGACAACAGAGGGGAGCCCACCCTGGCCAGCCGGCTGGGCGTCTGTCCATTTCCCTCCCGCCCACCCCTTTGTCATGTCATTGAGGTCATACCAGCAAATCTGCAAACTGAGCACTTTGTTAATCTGCACAGAGCAAAGACAGCAGTCTAGAGTTTAGCCTTTTTTAAAAAGAAGTGTGACTTTAACCTGCCCGCCTTCACCTTCCCACTGGTACAGCATCTCTCTGCCGGGCACCTGCTCAGACGGGGGGTGGAAAGCACAGGCGTGCCTGATACGGCCCAGGCCCTGCTGGCGGGGGCCCCGCGCCCCATGGGCTCCTCGGTCGTTGCTTTTCCTTCAGAGCCAGGCCCCCCGAGGCGAAAGGACGTTGTCCTGAAGGAAAAGTCGCGTTGTACTGCGTGTCATCTGTGTTGATCGTGTGAAGCCACATCCGTGTATTATATATCTGCAGACTATATCAGTGTTACTGTTGACAAATAGTTGAAGTAAAGTGATAACATATTAAATATGTTGGCTTTTTTTTACCCTTCCATACCAATGGTAGAGTTCAACTGTAAGCTCTAGGTTGTTCCAGAAAAGATACGGGCTGTTTGGTACAAGGTTGCTCTTTCTTTCCGAAGGGACGGTCATTTAGCGCAACACAAGACAAAAAGAACCAACAGCAAGCCCTGGTGGGGCCGGCAGGAGGGGCGCCCACCCCGTCGCCTTCTCGGCTCCGAGGGCTGTTCGGAACCGTTGCCAATGTGCCCCGCGGTTTGGTCAGGATGCCGCAGGGCCAGGTCTAGCAAGAGGGCTTCTTGAACAAACTCAGTTTCTCCCCACGTTTCCAAGTCTACTCAGTGTATTGGGTCAGGCCAGTGAGGCACTATTGTTCTCTCCGCGTCCTTTGCAAACCTGTCGTGGGAAGTGTCCCCGGAGCACATGGCTCCGCTGAAGGGACTGGCCGTGTGGCCCAGACCTCATTTGGGAAGCAGATACTTCTGGTGAACGTGACCCCTGATCCCAGCCCGTCAGTCACAGCTGTGGGACCTGTTGTTCACAGCATCCCTCATCCCCTCAGGGGGCTGATGGCCACTACCACCCTTGTGTCTTCTCGTCTGTTGGGACACTCTGGGGACATTTTTTTCCAAGTCGCACAAATTATTTCAATTACATAATTTCCGATAAGAGCAGGAGACCCTTGGTGGAAACAGCTGGTTTATCACAGAAATCTTTTCTGGGACAACATAAGTCATGTGTTTGTATTTTTTAAGTTTATTAATGAAATGTACAACACTGTAAAAATAAAGTTCATGTTAATATGATGTGTACATCCGCTTAAAGACGTCCTCAGTCCCCCAGTGCGGTGTGGCTCTCGCACTGGGCGCCGCATGCCACCGAAGCCTCGTCTGTTCCTTTCTGGCAAGCAGACAGACAGCAGACGGACACTCCAGCACGACCTGGGCGGCGACTCGGCGTTCCATGCAACGCTGAGTCTCTGCAGGTCACGCATGCATCTTGTAGTTTTGTTGTAAAAATATCATCACCCTTCCTGCCTGAAAAAATGAGTCATTTTATATGTATTTTAAATAACAATACTCAAGGAGACAGATTGCACAGGGAATCCGTGTGAAGTGGGGTGGTGAAGGGGACACGCAGGAAGAGCCCGCATGGGGTAACCCGTACGTCAAGTGCACGTTAGTGTCGCTGTCTGTCCCCGGTCGTGCTGAGGTCATGAGGTCACGTGCGGTATTCGTCTCCTCTTGAGAACTGTCCTTCCCCTTTGAGGAGTTTTCAGTAATTAGAATCAGGTCTTCAATGCAGACTGTTCAAAGACTTCAAGGGACACCTTGCTCACAAGGAGCCCGACACCCACTGTGTGACTTTGAGGAGGGAAGGAGTGCTTTGTTTCAATACGCATTCTGTTTGTGAGTAGTAACAGACTCTATTGATGTAAAACCATAGCTGTGATCATGTGGAGAAGTCAAATAATAAATCCTTTAAAACTCTCGGATTCTCACTTTTTCTGGAAAGTCCAGATGTTCCCCTATTGGCCACAGAGAGATTCCCAGCGGGCAGGTGTGCCCACTCTGTCCTGACTGTGGGCACTGGGTCAGCAGGAGGACGGGGCTGGCTAATTTGAGAGTTCCTAAGGCACAGGTCCATGTCATAGCTTCCGCTCCGATAGAAGATACCAGAGGTCTTTGTCATTTCTATCAACTTCAACAAATTTCAGTGCCTTCAAGAGGGAGGAGGTGGACTAGGATTGGCATATGGTAGGAAAAACCCCAAAGGCCTGGTCCCGAAATACCTGAAGAGAGTGTATTTAATGAGTCTGTGTTCCCACGTTGGCCAGCGTGATGTGTCAGAGCCGGGCAGGAGAGTCCTGATTCTACCAGGAGAGCTCTGGTGAGGATGAATGACTTGCAATGTTTCTCCTTTCCTGGAACCACATTCTGTTCCAGAGAAGACCACCTAAACGTCCCAGGACACATCCTAAAACAAAGTAAAAGGTAGGTCTCATTTGTGGAGAGAAAAAAAGGAAGGTTAACCTTAGTGACCAAAAATCAACTGGCCCACCCGCCATAGGAAGTGAATTTTGATCAGGAGATGTTCTCAGGTCCCTGTCCTGGGACATTCAGGCTCTTCAGCCGAGTGGAGCTGGCTCCTAGTGCCTGAGATGCTCCTCTCTGCTCCCGCACCGGGGCCGGTGACACGGGACAGCACGCTCGGTGGTGCCCAGCGGCTAAGCCAGTGCCTCGCTGTGATGACCGGGCTTCGTTCTTGTCTCCCCCACCAGACTGAGCTGCGGGGCTAGGGATGCATCAGGTCCACTTCTCTGTGTCCAGTGACCAGCACAGGACAGTCTTGTCAAAATGCATCTGAAAATGATGGCTGGGAGGGGTGGGGGCCACAGAAAGACCACTGCTGATCTTAGTGTAAATCATCATCACACAAACACAGAAAGCTGTTTGCTCAGCCCTCTGCTGCCCTTGACATTGAGCAGTCTGGCTGTGGACACGTGCCAAACTTCTTCCAGACGTGGTTCATGCTGACTCCCACTCATGGCACACTCAGCCCTCATTGTACTTGATCTCACTGACCTCTCAGCCACGTGTGATACTGTTTATCATTCCCTCCAGAAACACTGTCTCCTTGGCATCTGTGGTCACACGCTGTCTTCCTCACTGGGGACGCCTCCACTGTCTCCTTTGTGGCCCTTCCACTTCCGCAGGATGTTCAGTGTGGGTTTGAGGATCAGGGCCTTCCTTCTGGGCCATTTCAGGCAGGCCTGCGGTTTCAGCCTACCTTCTCTGCACCTATACCTTCCAGATGCTGTGGGAGGGGAGGGGAGAGCCCCGGGGGTTGGGGGGCGGAGTGACGAGGCAGATGGTCGCTGCTCCTGTGTGCCCTGACCGGGGATCCAACCAAATATCAGATAGAAATTAACTTAAAATCTGGTCGCTTTGGTTTTTTTGTATTCCAGTTCCCAGTGTTGCTGATAAAGAAATATAAAGCCATTTTGATGCCCAAGTCATTCAACATGACCTGTATCTCTCCCAAAGCTTGTGGCTTTGTTCTTATCCCAGTATTCCTTGTCCAAGTGTTCTAATGCTCAAAATTCAATTCCTCAGTCTGAGCCTGTTGTCACTGCTTGCACTGAGTTTTTGATGGGTCCTTGACTGTGGAAATGTCTCTCTTTCCATCCTGGGCAGTTTTCTTGAATTGCTTCGTTGATCATTCCTATCTCAGTCTCATCCTGCCATTTTTTTAAAAATCATCTTTATTTTATTTTATTTTATTTTGGCAGAGACACAAAGAGAGACAAACAGGAAAGGAGAGAGATGAGAAACATCAATTCTTCGTTGCGGCTCCTTAGTTGTTCGTTGATTGATTTCTCACATGTGCCTTGACTGGGGGGCTACAGTAGACCGAGTGACTCCTTGCTCAAACCAGATGAGCCTGCGCTCAAGCTGGCGAGCTCGGGGTCTCGAACCTGGGTCCTCCACATCCCAGTCCGACGCTCTACCCACTGCGCCACCACCTGGTCAGGCCCATCTTGCCATTCTTTTTGGAAACATTTTTATTCATTTATTGGATTAATTCTCAAATTTTCTGCTCTACTTCCCGGGGAGAGGTCCTCAATTTTACTTCCATTCTTTGGTGGAGATTTTCTTTGGTTACCTTGTTTTTTATAGTAAACAGCTTTTTGTTTTTCAAAATATGTATTTTCATCATATTCAGTTCTTATTTCATGAGAACAAACATTTCTCCTCTCTGAGGACACTTTTGGTATCTTCTTTGTCCCCCCCTATTCCCCAGTGGCTTTTTTAGAGTTTCTGTTGAGCTTTATCTTCCACATTGCAGGTTTTTCTCAAATATTTTCATCCTCGGTCAAGTGGTTAGGGTTAAGAGTCAGGAGCTGAAAAGCAGGTTCAAAGTGCTAAGAGGGGCCCTGGCTGGAGGCTCAGTGGATAGAGCGTTGGCCTAGCGTGTGGACGTCCCAGGTTCAATTCCTGGTCAGGGCATGCAGGAGAAGCAACCCTCTTCTTCTCTCCCCCTCCCTCTTCCCATTCTCTCTCTCTCTTTCCTTCTCTCAGCCAGTGGCTCCACTGGTTCAAGCATCCACCCAGGCACTGAGGAGAGCTCAGTTGGTCTGAGCATGTTGGCCTCAAGCACTAAAAGTAGCTTTGTTGATTTGAGCATCAGCCCCAGATGGGGATGGCAGGGGGAAGGTTGCTGGGTGGATCCGAGTTGGGGCATATGTAGGAGTCTCTCTCTATGTCTCCTCTCCTCTTAAACAGGAAATTTTTTTTTCCAAACCTGCTAAGCGTGCTGGGAGGTGCTGTCAGTTATGAACCTCACTGTGTGGAGATCTGGCTGTACCATTCTATGGGAAATCCACAATAGCATTATCTTCAGGTCTTTCCTCTGGGGTGGGTCAGATGCCCCAGAGAAGGGTCTTCCCTCCTGACCAGGCAGTGATGCAGTGGATAGAGCGTCCGACTGGGATATGGAGGACCCAGGTTCGAGACCCCGAGGTCGCTAGCTTGAGCGTGGGTTCATCTAGTTTGAGCAAAAGCTCACCAGCTTGGACCCAAGGTCGCTGGCTCCAGCAAGGGGTTACTCGGTCTGCTGAAGGCCCGCAGTCAAGGCACATGTGAGAAAGCAATCAATGAACAACTAAGGAGCTGCAATGAAGAATTTGATGTTTCTCATCTTTCTCCCTTCCTGTCTGTCTGTCCCTATCTGTCCCTCTCTGACTCTCTCTGTCTCTGCCACAATAAATAAATAGATAATAAAAAATAATTAAATATTAAAAAAAAAGGTCGTCCTGCCTCCCGCCCTCATAGTAAGAGATGGGGGAAGGGGGTGGGCAGCCTCAACTGCTAGTTTATACACAGTTGCTTAACACTCCTGTTTCCAGCATAAGATGATGCCCTCAACTAGAGACCAAAGACTCTCTTTTTTAACCCTTCCTAAGGAACACATTCTTAGGCTAAGGGGGGAGGGGTACCTGGCAGTGCAGACTGGGAAAGGACTGATTCATCTGCAACTCAAACACTTTGACCCACCCTCCTTATTTTTGCCACTCCTGCTTCATTTGGGAGGCACTGAGGTTTCCAGTGTCAGAGCCTTTGAGGATCCTGTGGTGCAAAGATTTCTCCTCAGCTTTTCCCACTGTCAGTCAGGGCTTGGTGGTCTGCTGCTACATCACGTACGGCCCCTGGTGGCTTCCCAGCGTCCAGGTTTTGTTGTTATCTCCTCCCCTGTTCTCCCAGGAGTAAGGACTTCCCTTTGTTGTTAGTCCCTGTGTTCCAGGTTTGGAGGGAAGGGGACAAAAATAACTAAGTGTGCCACCTGCCCTCTCCTTCAGAGCTCCAGCCTGACTTTCAGCTTTGATTTTGTGTACTGACATATATCATGGGGGGTATTTGTGATATTTAGATCTTGCCTTTTTCTACACACACAAAATTGTAGTGGTAACATGGTCATGATGTTATTTTGGTCAGTGTTTAAATTTCCTTTCTCGTGTTTCCTGTCCCCATTATGTATACAGGGAGAGGCAAAAATAGGCTTACAGTTGTATGAGAAACAGTTTATTCTTATATTATTTATTAATTATTGTGTTTTTTATATGAACAACTGTAAACCTCTTTTTTTGTCCCATTCTGTATTGTGAGCTCAACACAGGCATTTCTGTAAGTTCTTTTTCTCCAAAAGCTGAACTTTAGAGCACGCCGAAAAGTACCAGCTCAATTTTGTATATAGACAAATATACTCCTGGCCAGGATACAATAGTTTTTTCAAAGTATTCGCATTCCTTGCTATTCATAAACCAACTGATGGCTTTCATGCCGTTGTTCATAATATTCCCTCAGGCGCTAGAGCCTTGTCTGGCATCAAAGCCCTAACAAGGGTTGGGTCTTGAGGAGAGAGGTCACTGTGTGGACTTCGTGGACTTTGGGTCTGAAGTCCATCCTTTTTCAGTTAACCCCCACTTTGCACCTCTATAACTCAAGCTGAACTTACCATCCTTAACAGCCAAGAGGAGATGACGTATTTTATACCGAGTGATAGTGTATGCTTGGAACTAGGTTTTATTTTCTTAAACAACATCTGCTGCTACCCACGGAAAAAGTTCTTGTTGACCAAATACTGCCGTAAGTGTACTAGAAGAAGAGGTAATCAGGCATCATCAAGCATAATAAACTAGGGTGATGAATTGAATAATAAGCCTACTTTACTATGAAGCTACAGCTTCACACACTCCCCGGGGGACCTCTACACCCTCTGCCCTGGACCTCGTCCCCAAAGCAGGCAGGAAGTTTTGTTGGGCATTGGTGGGAGAGCACACATGGGAGGGTTAAAAGAGCAGGAGAAATTCCTGTGCTGGGCACATGCCCAGTGGAAGTCTAGATGGTGCAGGGGCAGGTGGCTCCACTTTGAGGCCTGTGCAGTAGGACTAAGATGGTAGCCATAAAGGGGCAGGGCCTCGCCTGGGAAAAGGATCATATTGGATAAGGGACACAGGCATGAAAGACTGGGAAATTGATTGGTTTGGAGAGGTGCCTGGTCCTTCTCAAGCTCAAGGTAATACAACCTAAAAGGGAGCGATCTCTCTCTCTCTCTCTCTCTCTCTCTCTCTCTCTCTCTCTCTCTCTCTCTCTCATGTGCTGGTCTCATTCATTGGCATATGCTCTCTCCATAGCAGCCATGCAGCCCTACCACCGGCCTGGGACCTGCGGCAGACTGTGTGGCCTCCAGGCGGGCGCCTGGGTACAATGCCAGCCAGAGTACAGCAGGGATACAGGAGCCAGGCTAGGCGGATGGGGACAGAGACATGACCTGAACCAATGGCACAAAATGTCTGGACACTGGTCTTTGTTCTGGGCATGAGGCCAGCAAGTTTGGTCATCTTCCATAGTGGCACAGAAGGAGAGGAGGCACTGGGAACCCAGAGGCAGGCTTTTGATTCAGCTTCTACAAGAACTTTTCCCCAGGGCCTGACCAGGCAGTGGCGCAGTGGATAGAGCGTCAGACTGGGATGCGGAAGACCCAGGTTCGAGACCCCGAGGTCGCCAGCTTGAGCGTGGGCCCATCTGGCTTGAGCAAAAGCTTGCCAGCTTGGACCCAAGGTCGCTGGCTCCAGCAAGGGGTGGCTCGGTCTGCTGAAGGTCCACGGTCAAGGCACATGTGAGAAAGCAATCAATGAACAACTAAGGTGTTGCAAGGCAACGAAAAACTAATGATTGATGCTTCTCATCTCTCTCCATTCCTGTCTGTCTGTGCCTATCTATCCCTCTCTCTGACTCTCTCTCTCTGTCCCTGTAAAAAAAAAAGAAAGAAAGAAAAAGAATAATAGTAACTTTTCCCCAGTAGACCGTAGCCTCCCACCTGTGGGTCCCCAGAATGTGTCCCTCACCACCCTGAGGAAGCCCCATTTTCACCAGCAATATTGCGCTATATCACAATCTGGGTTGACACACTTACCTGGATTGTGCACTCACGTGGGGGGAGGCTATGTAATTGTTCACACAGAGAAGACCAGCCTTCGTTCCAGGGAATGGTTCTTAGCAAATGGTGCCCAGTGACCCTTCTGTTGTGAACTGGAATCTGAACCCGAGGTCTGACACCTTGGCTGCACATCCTGGAAACCCACTGTTGTATGCCTTGTGTAGGCAGAAGCTGAACTGGGAGCACTTTGTAGGGCAGTAATCTGGCCAGCAAGAGAATATCGGCTCTTCAGGGAAAAACGGAAAATAACCTACTAATTACAAGGAAAAAATAACAAAATTCCTCTGATGAGTTTCACTGAGTTATTTCTCCTATACATTATAGCTAGGAAAAAAATAATAAATTCAAGCACATGTGCCAAGTTCTATTAAACAATGTAGAGAAGTAATTGACTTTAAAAGGGAAGAGATCCAGCAATTATAAGCATTTTTTTTACTTCATGCCAAATCTCCACAGTCCTATAATCTGCTTTTACAATATCCAGGAACAGTCTGGTTTGCAGCACCACCGTCACTGGCTTGGCAAATTACAAAAGAAGTCAGTTTCAAACAAACCCGAGGGCTGAGTGCCAAAAGCACCTGTCGAACCCCACCCAGGGCTTTAGGAAGAGGCTGACCATTGTGCGCCCTGACGGCGCCCAGCGATCTTTCTGTGCCTCAGGACTGTGCTGTGCAGGCCTCAGTGTGATGAACTGTGCTTCCCAAACGTGCCTTCCAGCCGCTGTCTGCCCCACAGCAGACCCCTCACCTTGCACTGACACCCCCTCCGTGCAGTTTCCCACGGGTGAAGGCTCCCCCTGCCGCCTCGGCCACCCGGCCATCTTGAAATAAGGCTCGGAGCACTGGCTCTTGTGCAGACGGATGAAGGAGACCCCAGTGAGTTCGTGTGATGACGGCTCTTAGACGAAGCAGTGAGAGCTTTGGGAGTGTTCTGGAGGGTTCAACACGGCGCTTGTGTTCTCTTACGTGGTTTTCACGGTGGAGGAGTGAGGTCTCCGTGCTCTCGAACTTCGATCGTAAGCTATTTTGGTTTCTGAAACATAAGGGAAATAAAAGGTATTTTGTTCTAGTTGTTATTGATATGGCAGCTCTCCCAAGGTTTTGAAAGTCTGTCATGAGTCCGAGTGTAAACTTAAAAGCCCCCTTTCAAAATATACATTTAACACTGCAGTGTTGTTCATGGTGAGTGGTACCAGATGTTACCTGTGGAGTTAGTTCTTGGCCCTTGAGTTAGGCTAAGAGGGAATTCAGAACCAAAAACTCAAATGCAAGGGAAAGTTTATTTAGAAAGTCACAGAGGCAGAAGAAGTTTAGCCGGCTGGGCTGCGTGGGCCCAAGAAACACGTGACAGAGGCAAAGGGGGGCCCCTTGGAGCTCAGGAGAGAGAAAGCAAAGTTACACGCCAGAAAGAAGGGGTGGAGGTGTGGTAGGAGGTTAGACAGATGAGCAAAGCGAGGACTGTAGGCCGGGCACAGAAGTCCACCAGGGTAAAAAGCCCCAGGTGCCTAGCAATGGGCAAAACTAAGAACCTCACCAGCCCCCCCTAGGGTGACCTTTCCTCCTGTAGCTGGTCATGTGGTTTAGACCCTCTTTGAGGAAGAATAAACAAGAAAGCTGGAAATAGCACTTATGCATTAACTCCTAAAAATGACATCTAAGCCCTGGCCAATTGGCTCAGCTGTAGAGCATCAGCCCTGCATGTGGAAGTCCTGGGTTCGATTCCCAGGCAGGGCACAAAGGAGAAGTGCCCATCTGCTTCTCCACCCTTCCCCCTCTCCTTTCTCTCTGTCTCTCTCTTCGCCTCCTGCAGCCAATGCTCCATGGGAGCAAAGTTGGCCTGGGCACTGAGGATGGCTCCATGGCCTCCACCTCAGGTGCTAGAATGGCTCTGGTTGCAACAGAGCAATGTCCCAGATGGGCAGAGCATCGCCCCCTGGTGGGCATGCCGGGTGGATCCCAGTTGGGTGCATGCGGGAAGCTGTCTCTGCCTCCCTGCTTCTCACCTTCAGAAAAATAAATAAATAAATAAAAAGATGACATCTAGGCCTCAGTTGTGTTTCAGCCCCAGGCCCAGAAAAGCAGCAAAACCAGGCAAAGGAAGCCACGCTGACCTCAGGACCAGCTGCGTTGACTAATGACTCCCTGCCTTGGCACAGACAAATCAGTGAAGAACAGGACCCTAAAAGAACACACTTGGAAAGCTGATGAATATGCTGTTAAAATTTCCCCTGGGACCACCCCTCAGATCCTCACCCTTATAGTCCCTTAGGACAGAGGTCCCCCTGTGCTTCTCCTTCAGGGAGTAAGCCTGCACCTTCCCCCCCCCCTCCTCCTCTTCTTCCCCCAGGCAGTGTTCCTTGCCTCTGTCCCCTGAGCTCTAAGGGACCCCACAAGAACTGCAACCAGGAGAGCAGTGAGCAGCAACCCCTGAACCTGTCTCCAAGGGCTCCTTTCCTCTTTCTTCCTGCACGGCCAATAAATTCTTCCTTTACTTGTTGCACTTTGTCTCTGGAGTGAATTCTTTCTCTCAAGAAGATAAGAATCAAGGTTTCCTTGCTCCCCTAACAGAGGCAGGTGTGTGCTCCAGAGAGAGTGTGCCTGAGGAAAGAAAGGGGTGGGGAAAAGAATAGGTGAGAGAGAGAGGGAGAGAGAGAGAGAGAGAGAGAGAGAGGGAGGGAAGAAGCAGAAGCATGCATTCTGAGTCCTTCCCTTTAAACAGTCTTTTTTTATTTATTTTATTTTTATTTTATTCATTTTAGAGAGGAGACACAGAGTGAGAGAGAGAGAGAAAGGGGGGAGGAGCTGGAAGCATCAACTCCCATATGTGCCTTGACCAGACCAGTGCAGGGTTTTGAACTGGCGACCTCAGTGTTGCCAGGTCGACACTTTATCCACTGCACCACCACAGGTCAGGCCTGAGTCCTTCCCTTTAAAGGTTTTATCAGTTCTCTAAAGGCAGAAACTTTAGGGGAGGTTTCAGGGGAGGATCTCAATAGACTATTCATCAGCTTTCCAGGTGTGTCCTGTTGGAGCCTGGTCTCTGCTGATTGGTCGGAGCTAGGGTAGGGGTCACTGGGCATTGCATCTGTCTGGATGTCAGCCATGACATTGCTCCATCAGATGTTGCTGCTTTTCTGGGACTGGGGCTGAAACACAACTGAGGCCTAGATGTTCTCTCTAGTTGGATCAAAACTATGTCGCCGGGGTCGACATACCTGAGGCCTTGTTCCCAAGATTGTTTGATGCTGATCAGAACCTCATTGTTTAGAGAATGCTTAAGGGTGTGGTTGTTCAAGGGCTTGTATCAGAGCCCTTGCAAGGCTGTTCTCTGACCTCATTCCTCCTCTAAGGGGGTATATGCCAGGGAGGAAGGTCACCCTGGGGGTAAGTTCCTAGCCTGCCATACTTGTTTTCCCAGTTTTGCCTGCTCCTGGGCACTGGGCTTTCTGCTCTGGTGACCTCTGTACCTGGCCGCTCCTTCCTGCTCTGCTCATGCTGGCCTGCTTGCCTACTCTTAGTTTTGTAAAATGTTTCAGAGCCCACAGATAAAATGACCCTAATTATGGAATTAGATGCTGTAAGGTCAGTAGCCACGGCCACCATCACAGCCGCCTGGCCCATGCAGATTTGCATTTGATTCAGACAGATGGTAATGAAACAACGGCCAAGAACTGGTGGGCCACAAACTTTAATCCTAGCTTGCACCCCGCGGGCGAGAAATACACACAGTGTGAAAACACTTCCCTTTCCATTCAGGGTTCCCAAAGCCACTGACTCATCCGAATTTCCTAGAATCAAAGGTAACTACCTCACCAGCCTTATTCACCTCTGTTCCCCATCTCCTTCTCTCTGCACAAACTGGCTTTTTCTTTAGCACTCCATCATCTTGGCTGCTTCTCCTCTGCAATGCTAATTTCAGGAACAGAGAGAGAGAGAGAGACCCTGGTTTCCCTTACTTTATGGTGTAGAAATTAAAGCCTTTAAGCCAGTATACAAATAAGGAAGTCTCTGATACAAAACTACTTATCTGAGGCATAAATGGGATTTCCTCATGAGAGTGCACCACCCCACATCATGCAACAGTCAAGGGTATGGGGATAAGCTTAGTGTTGAGAAGATCTTAGTATTAAAAGGGTGGAAAAGGCTTAGTCTTAAAACTAAGCCCTAGGCTATAAGGACCCTGCCTGCATACAGCCTGTCCCCCACACCCAATGTAAACTATAAGCAAGCAAACATATACATCATATTTACAAACTTATTTGACCCACAGATACCTAAACGGTGTGAGCACTGGTGGTGAACATACATGACACGCCTCTAAGGACTCCCAGAAATACTAGGGAGAACTTTCCAAGGGCCTGGGATGTCTTATTTTTAACTGAGTTGTAACTGACATATAACATGCTTTTAGTCTCAGATGTACAGCATAATGATATTTGTATATATTGCAAAACGACCACCACAATCAGTCTAGTTATCATCCATCACCTCACAGATACTATATTTTTCTATGGTAAGAATTAATTTTATTTTTTACAAGGAAAGAGGGACAGAGAGAGGGATAGATAGGGACAGACAGACAGGAACGGAGAGAGGTGAGAAGCATCAATCATTAGTTTTTCGTTGCCGTTGCAACACCTTAGTTGTTCATTGATTGCTTTCTCACATGTGCCTTGACCGCGGGCCTTCAGCAGACCGAGCCACCCCTTGCTGGAGCCAGCGACCTTGGGTCCAAGCTGACGAGCTTTTGCTCAAGCCAGATGGGCCTGCGCTCAAGCTGGCGAGCTCGGGGTCTCAAACCTGGGTCTTCGGCATCCCAGTCCGACGCTCTATCCACTGCGCCACCGCCTGGTCAGGCAAGAATTAATTTTTTAATCAAAACAGAAAAGACAGGAAGGGAGAGATGAGAAGCATCAACTTGTAGTTGCAGCACCTTAGTTGTTCATTGATTGCTTCTCATACCTGCCTTGACTGGTGTAAGGCCAGTAGCCACAGCCACCATCACAGCTGCCTGGCCCTTACTCAAGGGACCCTTACTCAAGCCAGCAACTGTGGGGTCATGTCTATGAGCCCACACACACGCTGGCGACCTCAGAGTTTCAAACCTGGGTCCTCAGTGTCCCAGGTCGACACTCTATTTTGTGATAAGAACTTTTAAGATCTACTCTCACACCAACTTTCAAATATGCAATACAGTATCATTAACTATTACCATCATGCTGTTCATCACACCCCATGACTGTTCTCTCATTTGTAAAACAGGCATAAAAGAACAACAAGCCGGCTTGGAGGGTTAAAGGATATAACACATGGAAAGGACGTAAAACAGTGCCTAGTTATGTAAGCTGCTGTCCCCACTCCCTACCACATAGGGCTCCATAGCAGTGTGGCTGCTTGGGCTTAATTAATGAGACACAGGAATTTGCCCCAGTAAGAATGACTCTGTACTGTACCTTACATAGTGTTTTCTTTATTTTATTTTTTAAAGTTTTTTTTAATTTAATTTTATTTTTTTTTCCAAGGACAGAGAGAGAGAGTCAGAGAGAGGGATAGACAGGGACAGACAGACAGGAATGGAGAGAGGTGAGAAGCATCAATCATTAGTTTTTCGTTGCTGTTGCGACACCTTAGTTGTTCATTGATTGCTTTCTCACACGTGCCTTGACCGCGGGCCTTCAGCAGACCGAGCCACCCCTTGCTGGAGCCAGCGACCCTGGGTCCAAGCTGACGAGCTTTTGCTCAAGCCAGTTGGGCCCGCGCTCAACCTGGTGAACCTGGGGTCTCGAACCCGGGGTCTCGAATTATGTCAGTGGCTTAATACAATACATATTTCTTGTCCATGTTAACAGTTCAATATGGTTGTTACTACTATGTCTGGCTTTCCAGTTTTTACTGCCAGCCTCGCAGGTGTGGAATCCATTTCCAGCTGGTGGAAGAGGAAGCAGCAAAGGATAATCACGTTTCTTTTTAAACAAAGCACTTAACTGGCTTATTTATTTATTTATTTATTTTACAGGGACAGAGAGAGAGTCAGAGAGAGGGATAGATACGGACAGACAGACAGGAACGGAAAGAAGTGAGAAGCATCAATCATTAGTTTTTCGTTGCCGTTGCAACACCTTAGTTGTTCATTGATAGCTTTCTCACATGTGTCTTGACCATGGGCCTTCAGCAGACCGAGCCACCCCTTGCTGGAGCCAGCGACCTTGGGTCCAAGCTGGTGAGCTCGGGGTCTCCAACATGGGTCTTCCACATCCCTGTCTGATGCTCTATCCACTGCGCCACTGCCTGGTCAGGCAGGATAATCACGTTTCTTAAAAACTGGGCAGACGTTACATACTAGACTGGTATTGTGTGGTCAGAACATCATTCTGGATGTAGGAGGGACTGGAAACATAGTCCCTAGCTGGTAGTCCCCCACTGGCAGCTGCTTTTCACTAACTGCCCATGAAGGAAGGGGCGTGATCTTTTGGTTACTAGTTGTCTCTGCTACAATCCTGCTTCCAAGTAATGGATAATACAGCTGAGATACAGTTGAGGTTCAGAGGTGAGGGCACTTACCCAGAGTCACTCAGCTGACAACAGGCAGAATTGGGCCCAGATCTCTCTTTGCATGACATGGTCTCTCTCCTGCATCTTGCTCTGTCTCCCATATATGAAACAGGCTGTGAAATTGAAGGGGCTTTTCCAAAACGTCTAACTGTGCTACAGTCCAATCATTTAGGAGACTGTTGATTGCAAAACATATCAATTCCAAAATGTGAGTTCTACAACACAGATCCAGTTCTGTGGTCACTATGAGGCCACATTAACTTTCAAAAACACTGGGCTGGTATAACAAGAAACCACTGATTGGACAGCTTAAACAATTTATTTCCTTAAAGTTCTGGAGGCCAGAAGTCCAAGATCAAGGTGTTGGCAGGATTGGTTCCTTCTGAGAATCTATTCCGGAACTAGGTTCTTTTTTTTTTTTAAATTCATTTTAGAGAGAAGACACAGAGTGAGAGAGAGAGAGAGAGGAGGAGCTGGAAGCATCAACTCCCATATGTGCCCTGACCAGGCCAGTGCAGGGCTCCGAACTGGAGACCTCAGTGTTCCCAGGTCGACGCTCTATCCACTGCGCCACCACAGGTCAGGCCGGAACTAGGTTCTTATGGTTTTCTGGCAATCTTTGGTTCCTTGGCTTGTAGAAGTATTGTCTCGATCTCTGCCTTCATCCTCAGGACATTCTCCCTATGTGCTATGTCCTATTCCCCTTGTTATAAGGGTACTAGTCGTTTTAGCTTAGGGACCCATTCTACTCCAGTATAAATTACCTTTGCAATGGAATGGAATAGGAAACCTCTTTCCAAGGTCACATCTTGAGGTACTGGGGATTAGGGCTTCTACAAATAAATTTTGGGGGTATATAATTCAACCTATAACACTTGTTGACCCTGAGAAAAAAAAAGGTATTTACCAAGGTCTCCTTGTGGCTAACTGGGCTCAAATTTAAAAACAGCTTTAGCAGCCATTTTTAAACAGGGGTCTTATGCAAGTCATGCTTCAGGGAGAAGCCTCACCGACTGGTGGTTGCTGAAGGTTGGGGTGGCTGTGGCCAATTTCTTAAAATAAGACAACAGTATGGTGCTATTCCCATCACATCTGCAGTTACTTCCTCCCCTCAAGCCCATCTATGATTGTTGAAATCAACTTCCAAACCTGTCAATGTCAATAGTTTGATGTCTTGCCATGATTCATGAATGTTCTAATGGCATCTCGAGTGGGGGCTCCTCTCCGTAAGATTTTCAGTTTACTTTGCCCAGTTCCACCAGAGGAGTCACCAGCTATGACAGTTATAGCCTCATGAAATGCATTCTTAAATAATAAGACCATATCGGTTAGAGCTGAGGTCCTCAAACTACGCCCGCGGGCCAAATTGCGGCCCCTGAGGCCATTTATTCGCCCCCGCTGCACTTCTGGAAGGGGCACCTCTTTCATTGGTGGTCAGTGTATGGAGTACTGTATGTGGCGGCCCTCCAACGGTCTGAGGGACAGTGAACTGGCCCCCTGTGTAAAAAGTCTGGTGACGCCTGGGTTAGAGCATCGTCCTGGAGTGCAGAGGTTGCTGGTTTGATACCCTGGTCAGGGCACATACGGCAGTTCGATGTTCCTGTCTTTCTCTCCCTGCTTCTCTCTAAAATAAATAAAATCAACATATAAAAAGAAGAAATTGCACCTTACTTCTCAGTGGCTAAGAGTCAAGCATAAGATAGAAATCTCAGAGCATAGCCATTTTTTATAGTATTAAAGGAAAACACATTGCTCATTTAGTGTGCTAGATGGTTTCATATGGATTATTTTTCTTAATCCTCACAAAAATCCTGTAAGTGGTATTATATACTCATTTTTTTTTTGTTTAGATTTTATTTATTCATTTTAGAGAGAGAGATGTAGGGAGGAGGAAGCATCAACTCCCATATGTGCCTTGACCAGACAAGCCCAGGGTTTCGAACCAGAGACCTCAGCATTCCAGGTCGATGCTTTATCCACTGCGCCACCACAGGTCAGGCTATATACTCATTTTTACAGGTGAGGAAACTAACCTTAGAAACTGGCAATGTAGTAGAACTCTAAAACTCACTTCCCATGGTACACACTGTTAGTATATTTTGAAATTATACCTAAAATTTTTTCTAATTTTTGTTTTGGAAACTGTGTGCCAATGAATTTCTGAGTTACCTGACTTAAGGAGACCTCTGTACACTGAACAGGTACTGGCACATTATCAGATGATTGATGTGACATGTGTATACCAGTTCAAGCCTGAAACCCATTTTGTAATACCGTTTTTCTGTGTTTCACCACACCTGCCCCAGGGTTATTTCACAAAGGCAGCAATTTCCAAAGGTCTTCTTGCAAAACTGAACGCTGAAGTAGGTCAATGTTGAGCCCTGGTGGAGAACAGGTGACAAACCTTTCAGGCCAAAGACAAGACAAAGTAGAAAACAGACTGCAGAAGATGCCTACAAACTGCAACCAATAACATTTTGGTGCCTGACCAGGTGGTGGCACAGTAGATAGAGCTTCTGACCCAGGTTCTAAACCCCGAGGTCATTGGCTAGAGCATGGGATCAGAGACATGACCCAATGGTCACTAGCTTGAGCCCAAGGTCCAAGGCTTGAGCAGCAAGGGGTCACGGGCTCAGCTATAGCCCCGGGATCAATGCACATATGAGAAAGTGATCAATGAACAACTAAGGTACACCAACGAAGAATTCATGCTTCTCATCTCCTTCCTGCCTGTCTCTTCCTAATAAAAAAAAAATAAGTAAAAAAAAATAAATAAAGTTTTGGGTCTCTTTTCCCCACGTGTCTTCCTTCACCCAAGCTGAACTTCCTGCTGGACAGGCACAGCAGATGAATAACACTTCTCACGTCCTCCAGTTCTCACAGTGGGGCAGGAGGCATTTCCCACCACGCGTGGGCAGGTGATGAGAGCAGGGAGGAAATCTTCCCCGGGGGCCGAGTGGTCCTGCGACGCGGAGCCTGTCCCACCCACCCCCGGGCAGCTCCCTGTCCCGCCAAAGAAGCCCTATACTCCCGGGCTCTTCTGTCGCTTCTCTTCCCCGGCCGCCTTCCCCACTGATTTGAGAGCGAGGGAGAGGGAGTGGGTAAGAGAAAGGAGCACCGGTCGTTGCCCCACTGAGCGGTCGCTTCTCGCGCGTGGCCAGTCCCCGACGGGCCCGCGACCTGGGCGGGCCGCAGTGCCCTTCGACATCGGGGTCCCAAAACAGCCATAACCCACAGGGTTCTATTCCTCTCATTTTTCTCTTCCAGAAAAAAAAAATACGCGTAACACACGCAGAAGCTGTGACTGTCCCGGGCCGCGGCGCACGTGGAAGGCGCGGCGCTGCCGGGGGACGACACCCGCAGCTGCCCCTTGCTGTCCTTAGAGTCCCCGTGCCCCCTGGCAGGCGGGCGGAAGGAAAGGAGAAGCGACCGGGCTGTCGCGCTGGTCCCAGCGCACCGGGTCCCCTTGGCGGGCGCTTAGGAAGCAACCTTGGTTGTTTACGCGAGATCACCCACGTGTCCGCCCCCTACCCACCCCGAACGTGAGACCACGCCGCTGGGGGAGGCCCCACCCCCGACGTCCGGGTGGGAGGCCGCGCACGCGCGATGGCGGCGGCGGGCGCGGACCGATAGCGTCACTGGAAGGCGCCGACCGGGGTGCGCGACGGAGGCGCAGAGAGGCGCTAGTGCGGCTGCTGGCGTCATGAGCGGCTGCGGGCTCCTCCTGCGCTCCGCGGCGGCGGGCTCCCGCCGGGCCCTGGCGGTCTGCGCTGTGAGCCGGCGCCCGCTGCGCACCAGCCCGGCCGTCCACGCCTTCGCCAAGGAGCTCTTCCTGGGCAAGTTCGAGACGGTAAGGCGGCCCGGCCGCGCCTCCGCGGGTCTCAGGAGCGGCCGGCCCCGCTCCGTGCCGTTCTCCCGCCGACGACCGGCGTGCTCACTCCAGGTCCCGCCCAGCGTGTCCTGTTTCCTGGCGGGGGCGCCGAGACTACGGTCGGGCCACCTTGGGAAGCGCTCCGCTCAGCCTTCGGGCGCCGAGGTGCGCGGGGCATCCCCCGGAGTCCTGACCCAGCTCGGCCGTCAGCTCGGAGCAACCCCGGGCGTCGCCGGTTCCTCCGCGGGTTCCTCCCGCCGAAGGCGCCGTGCCCTCCGCACCCACGCGTCCCGCGGGTCGCGCTGCCGCATCGGGACCCAGCTCATCCCCACCCAGTGGGGGCAGCTTGGTCGTTCAGCATTTGGCGGCCTCTTACAGCGGGGAGGCCGGGATCTGAGCGTGGCTCCGCGACGGAGCCTCGGTTCCGTTCCGTGAAAGTGGATCTGGTGATGGGTTCTGCCTCCCCGAGGACACGGTGCACGGAGATGCGCTTTCAACTGCGCGGCCCTGTGCAGATGCAGAAGGCATCAGGAAGGCAGGTAGAGCTGGCTTCGCGCTTAGTCCTGGGACCCGGGCCGGTCACTTCAGCTCTGGCCTCACTGTGCTAATTACCAAATAGCAGTATAAACAAGACTCGCTCCTCCTGAAGGTGTCCTGCAGAACGGAAGGAAAATTGTGTGCAGCAGGTTGAGCTTGGGTGAATTGTAGGCTGGAGCACGTAAGATTATTCCCAGGTTTCTCTTTAGAACGTTTCAATAACGTCACCTGGCAGGGAAGATGGAGAAATATAGACTCACTCAGTCCCACCGTGGTTTGCCCTGCTAGGAAGTACACAGCTAGGTCTTGAAAGTTTAGGAAACCGTTTTCCCCCAACCAGAGGCTGTGTGGTGTGTGTTCAACCCAAGTAACATGGTATCAAGCAGGAGGAACAGAGGCTGAAGTGGGCACCTGACAAGATGTCAGACCTTGTAGCCACCGTGTGCTCCTGTCACTGCAGCACCTTTGAACTCATAAAATAATTAATGTAAATTTTTATATTTTAGTAGGGAGCTTTCACAGCAGTGATCTTCCGTGATTCTCAGAACTGCCTTGAGTGACTCATTTGCATGTCATGGGTGAGAAAATGGAAGTCTGGAAAGTTAGAGATTTGGTGAAGGCCACACGGTTAGGTAGCTGCAGATCAAGGAACGGAACCCAAGGCATTAAAATGTCATTTCAGGGTTCTGTGTCATGGGAAAATCATAACTATGGTAAGGAAAGCTATCACAGTCAGAGAGAAACCTGCTTGAGAAGGGGAGGAGATGTATCTAGTTGGTGGAGACTGTCCTAAAAATCCTCTATCTTAAGCACCTGGGGTTTGCTTTCTAACTACTTCAGTTAGTCACGTCCTGCCTACCAGCTGTGGAATCTAGCAAATCTGTGTTCTTCCTTTGTGGCAGGTAGTACCACTATGGAAAGTTGCTAAAAATTAATTTTTACTGTGTTTATCATTTTTAGAAAGACGTTTTCCCATTTCCAGAAGTTAGTCAAGATGAACTTAATGAAATTAATCAGTTTGTGGGACCCGTAGAAAAGTTCTTCACTGAAGAGGGTACGTATGATTCTGTTTATCATCACCAGTTTCCGCTTTAAGGACGATGCTTTGGTATTTATATTAGGAGCTGTATAAAGAGGGGAAGCTCTCTGGGTGTGGCCATCATGGGGAAATGGTGTCTACTGACAATATTTTGCCATAAAGATGATGACAGTGGCTCTGTTTTTGTTTTGATAGAGTCAGAGGAGAGGAACAGACAGGGAGGGAGAGAGATGAGAAGCATCAATTCTTCATTGCGGCACCTTAGTTGTTCATTGCTTTCGGATATATATATGCCTTGACCAGGGGGCTACAATAGGGCGAGTGACCCCTTGCTCAAGCCAGTGACCTTGGGCTTCAAGCCAGCGACCTTTGGGCTCAAGCCAGACACCATAGGGTCATGTCTATGATCCCACGCTCAAGCTAGCGATCCTGTGCTCAAGGTGATTTGTCCACACTCAAGCTGAGTGAGCCCGTGTTCAAGCTGGTGACCTCGGGGGTTTCGAACTTGGGTCCTCCATGTCCCAGTCTGATGCTCTGTCCACTGTTCCACCACAATGACTGTTCATAAGATGGCTAGTTCAATGTTTCTCAATGTATCTATGATGGACCACTTTTAAAAACTTCAAAGTGCTGCCTGACCTGTGGTGGTGCAATGGATAAAGCGTCGACCTGGAATGCTGAGGTCGCTGGTTCAAAATCCTACACTTGTCTGGTCAAGGCACATATGGGAGTTGATGCTTCCTGCTCCTCCCCCTTTTTTCTCTCTCTCTCCTCTCTAAAATGAATTAATTAATTAATTAATTAAAAAACAACTTCAAAGTGCTGTAGACTGACACCTTTGTAAAATAAAATGAGACTAGAAAAATAAAGTGAGAAAGAGCCAAGGACTTACAAAGTATAAGCCCATATGTGCATGGTTGAGTAGCAGTGTGAAATTGCTGTATATGTTTCTGAGAGTTTAGTCTTGAGTTATGATCCGGGGGTAGTGTGTGGACCAGCAGCAGGCTGCAGACCGTAATGAGAGTCCCAGTGCAGGTGACAGGATCCCTCCTGTGGAGTGGTCACCAATGCTGGGAGAAGTGATGACAGAGTGACAGTGGCTCCTCCAACACTGAGGACCCCACAGGGTTCTTGTTTATGTGGGTTTTATCCAGCAAATATGTGTCCCATTAGAAATTAACTCTGAGAAATTTAAAAACTGCATTTATGTATTACTCTGTTTTAAAATAAGCCCATTACATATTAGCAAACTTTTTATTTTTTTTTTAATTATTTTTATTTATTCATTTTAAAGAAGAGAGATATAGAGAGAGAAGCGGGAGAGGAATAGGAAGCATCAACTCCCCATATGTGCCTTGACCAGGCAAGCCTAGGGTTTTAAACCAGCGACCTCAGCATTCCAGGTCAACGCTTGATCCACTGCACCACCACAGGTCAGGCCGCAAACTATTTTTAATGAAAAATATTTCCAAACAAAAAAGTGAAAACTGGTAACTTGTATAGTTTTGTGAATCTTTTAATATTTGACTTGCTGTGGTGTGCAGCAGCAGCTGTGAGAATTCTGCTGGAAGCACGAGGAGTCGAGCTGAGCTCTGAACTTGTGTCAGTCTGTGGTATGAGCCACACGTCCTGGAAACTCCCCTGTGCGCTCTGACAGAATTTGAATTAAAAAGCCATGAACATCTCACTACTGTTAACGAAAATAGTTTGGCACTGAGGACTCTTGGGAGGTGTCTCAGGCCCCCAGGCGCTCTGAGAACTGCTGCTCTGTATCATTAACTCTTTTTTATTTTCTTTTACAGGGACAGAGAGAGAGTCAGAGAGAGGGATAGATAGGGACAGACAGACAGGAGCGGAGAGAGGTGAGAAGCATCAATCATTAGTTTTCATTGCCGTCGCAACACCTTAGTTGTTCATTGATTGCTTTCTCACATGTGCCTTGACCACGGGCCTTCAGCAGACCAAGCAACCCCTTGCTGGAGCCAGTGACCTTGGGTCCAAGCTGACGAGCTTTTGCTCAAGCCAGATAGTCCCACGCTCAAGCTGGTGAGCTCGGGGTCTTGAACCTGGGTCTTCCGCATCCCAGTCCGACGCTCTATCCACTGCGCCACTGCCTGGTCAGGCTTATTAACTCTTGATATATTGCTGGTTTAAAAAGTTGCTTAGTTGTATCTTTTGTTACTTAGAAATATTTGTTTGGCCTGTCCAGGCAGTGGCACAGTGGATAGAGCATCGGACTGGGACCCAGGGAAACCAGGTTGGAAACCCCAAGGTCACTGGCTTGAGTGTTGGCCATCCAGCTTGAGCACAGGCTCACCCGCTTGAGCCTGGGGTTGCTGGCTTGAGTGTGGGATCATAGACATGACCCCATGGTCGCTGGCTCTGGCTTGAGCAAGGGGTCACTCGCTCTGCTGCAGCCCCCTGGTCAGGGCACATATGAAAAAGCAATCAAGGAACAACTAAGGTGCTACAACGAAGAATTGATGCTTCTCATCTCTCTCCCTTCTTGTCTGTCTGTTCCTATCCGTCCCTCTTTCTGTCTTTCTCTCTATCTCTGTTGGGGAAAAACAGCTGTAAAAGTAAATAGAAAATTATGAGTTTGGATTCTACTTGGGGAATCCATTTTTCTCATTAGGGATCCATGTATATAAAAATGTATTAGTGTAGATTATGATGATTTTTAAAACTTATAATAGTCATGTTTAATTTGTTGGCAATTTAAAAAACACTTACTTGATCCATACAGAAGTGTATATTTATAAAACTATTGCTAACAATTATTCAGTTTTTCTCTAATGATTGTGAGTATCGTAGTTAGATGTTGTCAGGACATGTGGGTTCTGGTGGAAGAGTCCTTGTCTCTGGGAACTGGCGGTGGGCTTCTAGGTCAGATACCCCTCGAGTTTGTTATCTAGGGCAGTTCTGGGGGTCGTGTGCTTATTTTCCAGAAGGTACTACTGATTTTTAACCACTTAGATTTTGTATGCAGGAGAGTTTACATCTCATTAACGGCTGTTTTGCTGCAGTTCCACACAATGAGTAGATTGATGTGAATAGCATAATACAACCTGGCGATTGTTTAAAATACAGCCCTTTCAGGGATAATTAGAGAAAATTGAACACATGCTAAAGTCACCATGACTAGATAATTTCCAGTTTTAAAGTTACGGACACGAGGATTGCATACTATTCAAAAATTGTTTTTATTTGTGTAAGTGTAACTTGCGTTTTGTTTAATCAAGATGTTTCCTCTTGGCAGTGGACTCTCGGAAAATTGACCAGGAGGGGAGCATCCCGAAGGAGACATTAGAGAAGCTGAAGAGCCTGGGGCTTTTTGGGCTGCAGGTCCCAGAGGACTACGGTGGGTGACGGAGACCACCTGGGCCAGCTGGCTCTTAAAGTGCTCTCTGTTCAGAGAGGGGTCTGTGAGGTGCCACATGTGCAGGCTTGAGCTGTGAGGTCCTGGGGTTAATAGAAACATCTGCCACCGGCTAACAGTGGGGTGGCTGGTTGGTGAGTGTGGGAGATCACAGCCGGAGGGCAGGCAGAGCTGTGGGGCCCACGCTGCCTCTCTGAAAGGGGTCAGAGACCGTGCGCGAGTTGTGCTTGCAGGCCCTGTGGACAGTGGGTGGGTTCTCCTGGGCACAGGAAGGCCCCCAGAGGCACTCGCACTTGGTGTTGGAGGCAAGAGCTTTGGAGCCAGACTTCTCTAGGCTGGCTTTGCATCCTGGTCAGAGGAGGGAGGCACGGGCTGCAGGGCTCAAGGCGCATCTGAAAAACACTGACCTGACCCACCAGGAGTGCATATTTACAACCATACGCGGGTTTATGTTAACTGTGTTCATCAGTCTGCGCACAGGCCCAGAAAGAGCTTGAATGGATAAGCAGGGGTGCTCTGGGCGCTGTCCACCTTCCTATGGTGTCCTCTTAGTGATATGGTGACCTGGCATCACGTTTACAGTCATACGGCACCAGCACAGCCCTTCATCTTTAACGGGAGGGATTTGGGGCTGGACCATCAGTAAAGCTGGTCTGCTGCTTCTCCAGGTGGCCTGGGCCTCTCCAACACCATGTATGCACGGCTGGGGGAGATTGTCAGCCTGGACGCGTCCATCGCTGTGACCCTGGCAGCACACCAGGCTATCGGGCTCAAGGTCAGGTGTCTGGGGTGCTTCCTCCTGCTAGGGAGGGACTGGGGCCCTGCCCTGATCTGGGAGGCGGCCTCGCCCACTCCTGCCGTGCAGCTCTTATGGGTGCACACCCTCTCAGCCGCTGTGCAGTGTGCTTTCCCACACAAGGAGTGGCCCTTCACTGCGTCCCCTCCCTGTCAGGCCTCCAGTCCCCATTGACTCACCCACCCTTTGGAGGCCAGTTCTGGTGCTGCCTCCGTGCTGGCTGGATGGGAGCCTCCCCCACTCGGGCCTGAGTATGCCCGCTTGCTGGTGCCGCTTCCTACCTCAGGGCTCGCGGCCTTTCAGGGCAGGTCCAGCGTCGCACCACTCTCAGTAGTCCCGTGACCTGGGCCGTCTCAGCTCAGTGTAGAAACCCAAGTGAGCTGAGTGTGCAGCTTGGTCCCTTGGCCCTGGAGCCGTGTGCTCCTGCAGTCCTGCAGTGGGGAGAGTGGACTTGCTCCCCGGCACTGAAAAGGGCTGGGGCAGTTCTTACGTGGATGAGCGCCTTCTTTATGCCAGGTGTGGCTCCAGCATTCCCACCCTTCACGTTGTATCGTGTAGCCAGTCCTCAGGGCATAGGGTTATGTGTCCAGGCGAAGAGGTGGAGGTTCAGAGGAGGGACATCCCTTACCTAGGAGCCCCAGCCAGGAAGCAAAGCAGCTGTGATGGAAATCCCTGAGTCTGACACCAAAGCTCTGCTGGGCGTCCTGGCCAGGCCACCCTAGAGTGGGCGCCTTGGGGATCCTCAGCAGTCTGACCCCCACATTCCCCAAGCTGCTGCCTGCTCAACTCTGTCCCCTCGAGTGTGAAGCCAAGGTTCCTTTAAGAAGCCATGTCATGCTGTCTTTTCCCCACAGCTGATGTCAGCCTGTCTGTCTGTTTAGGGGATCATCTTGGCCGGCACCGAGGAACAGAAGGCCAAGTATCTGCCCAAACTGGCGTCGGGGGAGCACATTGCCGCCTTCTGCCTGACAGAGCCAGCCAGGTTTGCCTGTTGGCGCGAGGCACTGTGAACAGCATCCTCCAGGGTGCATGGGGGAGGGGTTGTCATTTCTCCTGATGGTTCCAACTGGAACCTTCCAAGAGTCTGCTCAACAGCATTTTTTTTTTTTTTTTGATGGACAGATAGAATCAGACAGGAAGGGAAAGAAATAAGCATCAATTCTTCATTGCAGCACGTTAGTTCATTGATTGCTTCTCATATGTGGCTACAGCAGAGCAAGTGACCCATTGCTTGAGCCAGCGACCTTTGGGCTCACTCAGTGACCATGGGGTCATGTCTGTGATCCCACACTCAAGCAGAGACCATGTGCTCAAGCTGGATGGGCCTGTGCTCAAGCTGGCGACCTCAGGGTTTCGAACCTGTGTCCCAGTCCGACGCTGCATCCGCTGCACCACTGCCTGGTCAGGCCAGCTTTTCTTGCCAGTTCTCTTGCCTTTATTTTTTTGTGCCAGTGAGATTTACAGATGAGGTGCCGTACCTGACAGCACCTGTCACAGTTATTTGTGGTTTGCGACACACCTGACATGTGCTTTCAGGCTCTGAAGGAACTTTCAGAGTGTGGAGGTGGGTGGTACTGTTCCTGTTTCAGAGATTAGCACCTGGGGTTCAGTGAGGCTTTGTGACGAGCCCGGGTCTCACACATAGGGTGTGATGAGGCTGGCGTAGGCCCAGGACCCAGAGCTGGTCTGCTCCTTGGACCCCTCCCTCTTGCTTCCCTCCACGTGGGACCCTGGGCCCTGAGCTCATCCCACAGGAGTTCAGTGGAGTCTGAGCCCATATCTTTACTGCCACCTTCTTATCTGGTGAGATATCAGGGGCTGGGCTGTGCAGCCTGCTGCCTGTCTCTGTAGAGAATGAGGCCCACGCCTGTGTTTAGAACCGTGCCTGCAGCCGGGAAAGCCGAGCGTGTGACCAGCCTTTGTTTGATGAGCCAGATAGCTCCGGTGTTAGTCGCCCGTCATCTGGACGCAGCCACTCCTGGTCCCCAGCAGCCCTTTCCTGAGCAGCCTCCCTCTGTCCCCACAGCGGGAGCGATGCAGCTTCCATCCAGACCAGGGCCTCGCTGAGTGAAGATAAGAAGCACTACATCCTCAGTGGCTCCAAGGTACAGCTCTGTCCTCACCGGGTCCCACGCTTGCTGTCCCCACTGCCCTCGGGCCACTTCCACAGTACACGGTTGCCGAGGGTGCGCCCATCATCTTCTGACCTCACCGCTGGGGTGGACGCTGCTGCTTTGGAAGGAGACTCATCTCAGAGGTTCAGCAGACACCCTGGGCTCAGGGTCAGAGCTGCACTGCAGCCCAGGAGTTGGACTCCACAGTCTACATGCTCCGTAGTAACAGCTCCTGTCCCGAGCTGCTGTTGGGTGTCTCTTTCTGTAAAGTTTTTATGATGCAAAATGTGAGACACAAGAGCTGAGTATAGTGAACCTCTGTGCCCCCTCACGAGCCTCACAGCTGTTAGCTCTCAGCCAGCCCTCTCTGTCAGCCTCACCTCCTCTGGATGGCATCGTGCTGGTTCAGCCTGTGTCTCCCAAAGACAAGAATATGGGGGTTTGTTTTTATTTAGTTAGAGCAGGGGAGGCAGAGACAGACTACCACATGCGCCCCAACTGGGATCCACCCACAAGCCCACTAGGGGGTAGTGCTCTGCCCATCTGGGGCCCTTGCTCTGTTGCAACTGGAGACATTTCTTTTAGCTCCTGAAATGGAGGTCGTGGAGCCATCCTCGGCGCCCAGGCCAACTTGCTCTAATCGAGCCATGGCTGTAGGAGGGGAAGAGAGAGAACGGAGAGAGGGCGGGGTAGAAAAGCAGATGGTCACTTCTCCTATGTGCCCTGACTGAATTGAACCTGGGACATCTACACGCCAGGCTGATGCTCTATCTCTGAGCCAACCTGGCAGGGCTGGAATAAGGTTTTTAAAAGTTTTACCACCTGACCAGCTGGTGGTGCAGTGGATAGACTGTCAGACTGGGATGCGAAAGACCCAGGTTCAAAATCCCGAGGTTGCTGGCTTGGGCATGAGATCATAGACATGACGTGACCCCATGTCTGGCTTGAAACCAAGATCGCTGGCTTGAGCAAGGGATCACTTGCTCTGCTGTAGCCCCCTGGTCAAGGCACATATGAGAAAACAATCAATGAACAACTAAGGTGCTGCAACAAAGAGTTGATGCTTTCGTCTCTCTCCCTTCCTACCTGTTTGTCCCTGTCTGTCCTTCCCTCTATCTCTGTTACGCACAAAAGAAAGGTTTACCATAGTCACATTTTAAAAAATTGATAATTCCTGGCCTGACCTGTGGTGGCGCAGTGGATAAAGCGTCAACCTTGGAACACTGAGGTCCCCAGTTCAAAACCCTGCACTGGTCTGGTCAAGGCACATAGGGGAGTTGATGCTTCCAGCTCCTCCCCCCTTTCTCTTTCTCTTTCTCTCTCTCTCTCTCTCACACACACTCTCTCACTCTGTGTCCCCTCTCTAAAATGAATAAAATAAAAAGAAATTTAAAAAATTGGTAATTCCTTACTGTCTAATCAGCATTCAGATTTTTTTTTTTTTTTACAGAGACAGAGAGTCAGAGGGATAGATAGGGACAGACAGATGGGAACGGAGAGAGATGAGAAGCATCAATCATTAGTTTTTCTTTGTGACACCTTAGTTGTTCATTGATTGCTTTCTCATGTGTGCTTTTGCTCAAACCAGGTGAGCCTGTGCTCAAGCTGGCAACCTCGGGGTCTCGAACGTGCGTCTTCCGCCTCCCAGTCTGACGCTCTGTCCACTGCGCCACCGCCTGGTCAGGCCAGATTTCTGATTATCATATACCTTTCTCTTTCACACTTTTGCTGGAATTAAGATCCAAGTTTCATGCATTGTAGTTTCTTGAGAAGTCTGTATCTCTGTTCTCCCTTCCTCTCCTCTTCCTTCTGTCTGTCTGGTTGCTCCTTTCTGCCCCCATTCCCCTTCATGAGGAAACTCTCTTGTTTGGTGCTAGAGCTTGAGCTATCTTATCTTAGTACCATTGGCTGCTCTCCCGCTACCCCCCACATACTCACACCTTGTCACCATAGCCCCCTTGTCTCCTGGGAAATCCTGCTCCGGGGAGACTGGGTGAGCCCCCGTCTTCTGCCTGTGCAGACTCGGCCTCCCAGAGCCCAGGGCTTTTCTAGCCCAAAGATGGGGGCAGCAGAGTGTCTTGTGGTAGAGGTAGGGCTTAGAGGTGGCTCACGATTGGTTTTCTCCAAGGTCTTATGCTTTTTTTCCTCAGGTCTGGATCACCAATGGAGGACTTGCCAACGTTTTCACTGTGTTTGCTAAGACCAGCATTGTTGATTCTGACAGCTCAGTGAAAGACAAAATTACAGCATTTATAGTAGAGAGAGACTTCGGAGGGGTCACTAACGGGAAGCCTGAGGATAAGTTAGGCATCCGCGGCTCCAACAGTAAGTGTGTGTGTGTGTGTGTAAGGGACAGAGAAAGATACTCGGAGACCCTTTAGTCCTATCCAAGTGTCCAAATAGTGATATTTAAATAGTTTTGATTACACTTACATGTTTTAGCCCAATCAAGGATGACAGGATGGCTGTTGTAAATAACCAAGTGAGCATAGAGTGCGTGTTTGAATTAGCGTCCTTGTTTTCTTTGAATAAATACCTAGAAGTATAATTGCTTATCTCTGTTTTTACTTATTTGAGGATCGCCATACTGTTGTCCCTAGGGACTGCGCCCCAGCAGCATGCACAAGGGTTTCCTGCTCCCCACATACTGGCCAGTGCCTTATCTGTTCTGACTGATGTGAGACGGTGGCTCATTATGGTTCTGATTAGCATTTCCCTGATGATTAGTGGTGTTGCGCCTCTTTTCTCTGTCCTTATTTGGAAAACCATCTCTTTATTTTTTTTGCCCATTTTTCTATCGACTGATTTGTTGTCATTGATTTACGTTAATTTCTTACATATTTTGGGTCTCAGCCCCTTATTATTTACAAAAGCATTTCCTGTTCAGTAGGTGTCTTTGTTCTGTTGAGGCTTCCTCGCTGTGCAGGTTTTCAGCTTGACGGGGCCCCCCTGTTTACTTGGCCTTTGTTTCCCTTGCTCCGGGGCTGTGTGTTGTTAGACTGAAGTCAGACAGTTTGTTTCCCATGTTTTCTTCTAGGAATTTTATGGTTTCAGGTCTTACATTTAAGTCTTTAACATATTTTGAGTTTATTCTTGTATGTGTTATAAGAAAGTGGTCCAGTTTAACTTTTTTGCCTGGATCTGTCCAATTTTTCCAATACCACTTGTTTAAGAGATTTTTATTACTCCATTGTATTTTTTTTTTTTTAAGTGAGAGGAGGGGAGATAGACTCCTGCATATATCTGGACTGGGATGCAACCAGTAACCCCCATCTGGGGCTGAGCTGTTTTGAGCACCTTAGGCTGAAACTAGGATCAGCTGAGCTATCCTCAGCACCTGGGGCTGACAGTCGAACCAATCAATCCACTGGCTGCAGGAGAGGAGGAGGGAGAGAAGGGGGGACTGGGGGGAAGCAGATGGTTGCTTCTCCTATGTACCCAGACTGGTACAAACCCAGCATGTCTATATGCCAGGCCAGCACTCTATTCACTGAGCAAACCAGCCAGGGCCCATTTTATTTTTACCTTCTTTGTTTTATATTGGTTGACTGTATAAGCAAGTGTTTGTTTCTGGGCTCCCTGTCCTGTTCCCCTGATCTCTGTGTCTGTTTTTATGTCAGTACCATGCTGTTTTGATTATTGTAACTTTACAGTGTAGTTTGAGATCCGGGAGTGTGATGCCAGCAACTTTGTTCTTTCTTAAGATTGCTTTGGCTAATCAAAGTTTTATGTAGATTTTAGGATTATTCTAGTTCTGAGAAGGATGATTATATGCACCACTATATTCATTACAGTATTATTTACAAAGCCAAGATATGGAAACAACCATGGTGTCCGTCAATAAGATATATGTGTGGCAATAAAAAGAATGAAATCTTGTTTGCAACAATGTATTGTGCTAAGTGAAGTAAGTGAGGCAGAGAAAGACAAATATCATGGTTTCACTTATATGTGAAATCTACAAAAAAACAAATGAATGAGCAAAACAAAACAAAAATAGACCATAGAAAGAGAGACCAAAAGAGCGTTCTGGAAGGGAGAGTGTGGGAGAATGAGGGACAAGGGGAGGGAAAATAGAGTCAATTATATTGTGATAATTTTGCACAAATGATGCTGCAATTTGTATGGTGGTTATAAGTTAAAAAATGTCAAATCACGTTATTATCTACCAAGAACTAACATAACCTGTATAATACCATATACCAAAAATCAAAAAGAGCACTGAGCAGCAGTGATTTAAGGTCAGTGAGACTCGCTTGACCAGTTGGTAGCACAGTGGATAGAGCTTTGGACTGGGATGCAGAGGACCCAGGTTTGAGACCCTGAGGTTGCCAGCTTGAGCACGGGTTCATCTGGTTTGATCAAGGCTCACCAGTTTGAACCCAAGGTCACTCGCTTGAGCAAGGGGTCACTTGCTCTGTTGTAGCCCCCCTGGTCAAGGCACATATGAGAAAGCAATCAATGAAGAACTGAGGTGCCGCACGAAGAATTGATGCTTCTCATCTCTCTCTCTTCCTTTATGTTCCTCTCTCTGACTCTCTGTCACAGACAAAAATATAGATAAAAAAATAAAGCCGGTGAGATAGTCCCTGTCTCACGGAGCCCCCAGCCTGGTAAGGGAGCGTGGTGGACACCCGTAAGGGCAGTGGGTGTCCTAGGTAACATCCGTTGCAGGGAACTCCCGTGTCCACTGCCTGGGACTTCCTCCCTTCTCTCACTCCCCTTCCTCCCTTTCCAGACCTGCTTGTCATACCTTCTGCTCTCAGTTTACTTAGTGGATCTGTGAGTGGTCCTAACCCTCCTAGAGCGCCAGTGGAGTCTCACAGGACTCTCCCTCGTGGCTGTCCTGCTTCAGACCATGGGGGTCAGTGCTGCAGGGGGCTGCATACCATGCCGGCACCTCCAGACCCACTTCTGTTCCCTCCTGGTCTTCGGGCACCCTGTGTTCTCGATGGTGTATTTGCCACAACTGTTCTGGGTGCTGTGTTTGCCACAACTGTGACCTTGGAGAAGCTCGTTTTATTTTCTTCACCTGAAGGAAGGGGATGTTGCTAGAACCTCGCTCCTGGAGGTGATGTGAGGAGGGAGTGTTAGGATGCATGTAGCTGAGTGCACAGGGAACCCACACGTCAGTCAGTTGTTGCTGTTATGTTGACACCGTGGCTGGTGCTGCCCACTGAGTCATGCGTGTTCCACCACAGGAAGGAGCAGGCTCAGGCCCTGAGATTTAAAAAGAGCTTGTCGTGCTGGTGAGGAAGAGGTGGCCAGGGTGACTGCGGTGGAGGGAGGGATCAGTGCTGCTGCTGTGACCACTGCGGGGGCACTGGCTGCTCTGAGGTCTGGACAGGTGGTACCACTGGGATTCTGCAGGGGCCCGGTGAGAGTTGAGTGGCACAAGGTAAGGTCGGAGACGTGGAAGGGTCCTCTCCATGCCTGGCAGCCTGTGAGGAAACAGTAGTTCTGAGGAGAAGGGCCTGACCTCACAGCCCCCGTGCTTGAGCCGTAAATGGGACCCCTTGGCCAGAGAGATGGGTATTCCATTGTATCTGACAACCAGGCTGCTTGGCCTCAGCTGTAGTCTCAGAGTACAAGGTCAGCAGGTCCTGGTTGCCCAGACTGGGTTTGGCTACAGCTTGGCTACTGAACCACGACTTTCCCATCCTGAGCTTCCCTTTCCTCCAGCCTTAGTTGCTGGCAGCCACAGAGAACACAGTAGGGCAGCCTCCATCCCTCCCCTGCCTCTCCCTTCACCCGGCCTGCTTACTCTCACTGCTCTTCCCTCTGACCTCTGCCTCCCTCAGCATGTCAGCTGTGTCCTCACTTAGGACCTGCTAGTCCTGCATCGCTGTGGTGCCCACCTGAGGAACCACACCAGGACCTGTAGTCCTGGGAGCCATGGGCTGGGTTCAGACATGCCCTGTGTTTTCTTGACCATGCTGGAGTATGCTCTCACCCCAGATCACGGGAGCCCAGGGGCCAAGCCAGACTGGATCAGCACGTGCGGGTTCCTCTGCTCCTGCTGGGTTGGCGTGGTGCCCCTGGCACAGCAAGTCCCTTGGCCAGACCTGGCGTTGTGGGTCGGGACAGGCAGACCTGCTCCTCCCGCAGAGCCACCATGCAGACTGTGCAGCAGAGTGAGGTGGGAGCGACTGCCCTCTGCAGAGGGGCCGTCAGAAAGTACTGCTGCCACGCTTCTGGGGTCCCCCTCTGGCTCTTTCTCCTTCAGGACCCACCCCAGGGAAGTCTGACATGATCCTAAGGAAAGATGGTGTTACTCACCCAACCCCACCTCCATTTCTCACCATGCTCTGCTTGTCATCTGTCTTTTAACACGTTTTAACGTTGTCCTGATAGTGTATCTCCGTAACTGAAGGACGAGCCCCACGTGGACAGAAACCTGTCTTTCCGTATTCCTGTCCGCAGGTGCAGAATGAAGAGTCGTTGGCATTTAAGGTCTTTGATTTTGTGTGTTTCAGCTTGTGAAGTCCATTTTGAAAACACCAAGGTGCCTGTTGAAAACGTCCTAGGAGAAGTTGGCGGCGGATTTAAGGTGAGTTGCTGTGCGGTTTGGGTATAGCTGTCTGTCCCCTGCTCGCAGCAGGCCGCCTGCACTAGCTGGGTGACGTGCGTGGTTCCCCGTGGGAAACTAGCACTGTGGACAGGACAGTGGTCAGCGCGACTCCTATGAGGGGGTGTGGGTAGAACTCGGTCCTGCGTTTATCTGTAAGGCTTGTTTGCTTTGGGTTAGGGACAGGACCCCTCCCTCCAGCAAGCGTGAGCAGCGGGCCCTGGTGAAGCGGGCTTCTAGTGCAGCCCCGGGTCCCCAGGCCCTAAGGGTGTTTTCATAAGATTTATTGTTACATTTTTATGTATGTATTTGTGACAGAGACAGTCAGAGAGAGGGACAGACAGGAAGGGAGAGAGATGAGAGGCATCGGTTCTTTGTTGCGGCTCCTTAGTTATTCATTGATTGCTTTCTCATATGTGCCTTGACCGGGTGGCCGGGGGAGCTACAGCAGAGCAATAGACCCCTTGCTCAAGCCAGTGACCTTGGGCTCAAGCTGGTGAGCCTTGCTCACACCAGATGAGCCCGTGCTCAAGCTGGCGACCTTGGGATCTCGAACCTGGGTCCTCCACGTCCCAGGCCGATGCTCCATCCACTGTGCCACCACCTGGTCAGGCCGTTACATTTTTATTGATGGGTATTCATACAACATAAAACTCGCCATGTCAGTTGTGCACTTGGTGGTTTTTAGTCTATGCCCTGTGTTGTACGATTGTCACCAGGGTCTAATTCCAGAACCTTTTATCACTCCAGGAAAAGTGCCGTCCCTCTCATTTCCCCTCCCCCATCTCTTGGCAGTCACTGTTGTAATTTCTGTGTTTGTGGATTTGCCTGTTTTTATCATTTCATAGAATGGCATTTATGGCCCTGGCTGGTTGGCTCAGCAATAGAGCGTCAGCTCAGTGTGTGGATGTCCCAGGTTCGGTCCCCAGTCACAGCACACAAGAGGAGTGACCATCTCCTTCTCCCTCGTCTCTCCCCTTTTCTCTCTCTCTCTGTCCCGCAGCCAGTGGCTTGACCCCAGGCACTGAGGATAGCTCCATTGGAGCACATCAGCATCAAGCACTAAAAATAGCGAGGTACTCGAGCATTGACCCATGATGAGTTTGCTGGGTGGATCTTGGTCAGGGCACATGTGAGAGTCTATCTTCCCTCCTCTTAACTAAAAATTAAGTTAAAAAGTACAGAAATATATAGTTGTCAACATAAGAAATATTTAGACTTGTAGGCGTTTTTGAGTTTATTTGAGCCAAACTGATGACAATCACCAATTCTCAACTGACATTGAGAATTGTGCAGCAAACTTTTAACAGATTGAGAAAATGCTCAGGAGAATGGCAGTTTTGCACCTTTAAAAAAAAGTTTCTGTTGTTAGGGAGAGCAAGGGAGAGAAACAACTCATTGTTCCACTTGTGCATTGACTGCTTCTCATATGTGCCCTCACTGGGGACGAAACCCACGGCCTTTGCATGCCAAGACGATGCTCTATGCAATGAGCTGCCGAGCCAGAGCCCGGCACGTTGTTTTATACTTAAGAATCAAAAGGGGAAGAGGTGAGGGGTCCCATGAAACCCACTGGTGGTAGGTTAGGGAGGTGGGAGAAAGCAGAGCAGGAACTCTGGATTGGATGAAAGGGGAAAGGAAGACGCTACCTTTGTGTAGGTGTGCATGAGATAGTTAACAGTTAACGTGATAATAACGACGAGGGGCTTTGTGGGCTCTGCTCTGCTGTGGTAGTTGTCCTCTGACGGGTCCTGGAGCAAGGAAATTACTTTGGTATTTTGAGGTTTCCTCTGGTAGATGCACAGAAGACCACAGGTGGGCTCAGGTAGGTAAAGGCTGGCCTTTGTGAGGGAAAAGTACCAAAAAGTACTGGCCTAGGAGCTGACTCCCCACATGAATTGCTTTTAGTCAGAAAGTGTTAACGTCAGACCACTACGTGTGGTTACTTTGGGTCTCTGAGTGTGCAAGGCCACCGTGCAGGCTCCTCTGAGCTCGTCAGGTGCAGCACGGGGTCCACACCATCCCGTGTGGTTAGCATGCATTTCCCTGGTGACGCCTGTGCCTCTTGCGTGTTTCCTCGCCTCCTGTCTTTGGAGACATGTCTTTTCTCCGTCTTTGGAGAAATGTGTTTTCAAATCCTTTTGATGGTTTCTAAATTGGGATCTGTGTATTTTTTGTTGTTTCCTGTCCTAATTGACTGCTCGCCTAGGTGAGTGACTTTACCTGGTGACCCTTCCATCCCTGCTGTGGCTGGGAAGCAGGAACACGCAGGGCCGTCCTCCCCTCTGGGGTGTCCTGAGTCAGGTGCCGTCAGCCCAGGCTCCCGCCAGGAAGCCTCCCCACGAATGGGCACAAGGGCCCATAGAGGTGGGAGGACAGGCGTGGGAGCAGCAGTCTGTGCCATGGTGGGTGTGGTTGTGACCCAGGTAGGGAACCCAAAAGATACACAGAGTAGAGAACAGAGATACAGAGGGAAGATGAAGCCCTCGGAACCCGTCCTCAGAGAGCTGGCGCTCACTGCACACACTCTGGTGCTTACCTTTCTAGGGTGTATGGAGAAAGACCATTTGTCACCTAATGTTGTTGTATGCCTGGAACAGAGCCTGCGTCTTCCACTTACCAGTAAATCCTAATGTAAACCAAAGCTAATGACAGCTGTGGTAAAGAGGCGGAAGTGTTTCTCTGAGAGGAGAAGCTGTGGTAAAGAGGAGGAAGTGTTTCTCTGAGAGGAGAAGCTGTGGTAAAGAGGCGAAACTGTTTCTCTGAGAGGAGAAGCTGTGGTAAAGAGGAGGAAGTGTTTCTCTGAGAGGAGAAGCTGTGGTAAAGAGGAGGAAGTGTTTCTCTGAGAGGAGAAGCTGTGGTAAAGAGGCGGAAGTGTTTCTCTGAGAGGAGAAGCTGTGGTAAAGAGGCGGAAGTGTTTCTCTGAGAGGAGAAGCTGTGGTAAAGAGGCGGAAGTGTTTCTCTGAGAGGAGAAGCTGTGGTAAAGAGGCGAAACTGTTTCTCTGAGAGGAGAAGCTGTGGTAAAGAGGAGGAAGTGTTTCTCTGAGAGGAGAAGCTGTGGTAAAGAGGAGGAAGTGTTTCTCTGAGAGGAGAAGCTGTGGTAAAGAGGAGGAAGTGTTTCTCTGAGAAGAGAAGCTGTGGTAAAGAGGCGGAAGTGTTTCTCTGAGAGGAGAAGCTGTGGTAAAGAGGAGGAGGTGTTTCTCTGAGAGGAGAAGCTGTGGTAAAGAGGAGGAAGTGTTTCTCTGAGAAGAGAAGCTGTGGTAAAGAGGCGGAAGTGTTTCTCTGAGAGGAGAAGCTGTGGTAAAGAGGCGGAAGTGTTTCTCTGAGAGGAGAAGCTGTGGTAAAGAGGAGGAGGTGTTTCTCTGAGAGGAGAAGCTGTGGTAAAGAGGAGGAAGTGTTTCTCTGAGAGGAGAAGCTGTGGTAAAGAGGAGGAAGTGTTTCTCTGAGAAGAGAAGCTGTGGTAAAGAGGCGGAAGTGTTTCTCTGAGAGGAGAAGCTGTGGTAAAGAGGCGGAAGTGTTTCTCTGAGAGGAGAAGCTGTGGTAAAGAGGCGGAACTGTTTCTCTGAGAGGAGAAGCTGTGGTAAAGAGGCGGAACTGTTTCTCTGAGAGGAGAGGAGCTGCAGCCCTGGAGACGGGCTCAGGCAGCCCCTGAGACGTGACCAATGTCCGGGCAGGAGTTCCCGCCCAGGCTCTGTGGGCCGTTTCTGTGGGAGTGCGCTGTTCACACCGTGGAGTCTGGCCGGGCAGGGCAGGCCTCTGTCACCTGGAGGAAGGAGAAATGGGGTTCCCCCTGTGCTGAGGCGTGTCCTGTGCTCAGCACAGCGGAAGCCCTGTCATATCGTGCCCCCCGCTCCGTCACCAGACGTGGGCCTCGGTGTTGACCACGGGGATTCCATCCCTGCGGACAGGGTCCTTCTCAGGGTTCACATCGAGCAAGTCTTTCTGCGGGGGGCCCACAGAGTGATGAGGAAACGTGTATTGCTGCAATGTTCAGTGCTGCGTGGTTTCCTCGCGAGGTGATGCCGGGCTCTGTTTCCAGGTCCCCGGGACAGGGTTAGCCTTGCTTCCCTTCTCTCCTCAGAACCACGTGTGTGGCGTGCATCCTGTGTGTGTCGTTTCCCTCTGGGTGATGATCTCGTGAAGGTGCTGGGTCTGGGGCTGAGTGTTTCCAAGTGCTTGGTCAGTGCTGCCACGTTGCCCGCTAGGGTTTGGACCAGTTTTCTCCTCCTGCAGTGTGGAGGGCGCCCGTCCCTAATCCTCCCAACACTACATGACACTCTTTTTCATTGTATTAGGTAAGAAATGACTGTATTAATATGCAAAGAAAAACAGATTTTTAAGTGCCCTTTTCAGATTAGTGGGGTTGCTGACCAGTGAGCCGAAACAGAAAGAAGTATGATGCCCTGGAGCAGGGGTCCCCAAACTACGGCCCCCTGAGGCCATTTATCTGGCCCCCGCCGCACTTCCGGAAGGGGCACCTCTTTCATTGGTGGTCAGTGAGAGGAGCACAGGATGCATCTGCACCCATAGTTCCCATGGAAATACTGGTCAGTTTGTTGATTTAAATTTATTTGTTCTTTATTTAAATACTTTATTTGTTCCTGTTTTGTTTTTTTTACTTTAAGATATGTGCAGTGTGTATAGGGATTTGTTCATAGTTTTTTTTATAGTCTGGCCCTCCAACCGTCTGAGGGACAGTGAACTGGCCCCTGTGTAAAAAGTTTGGGGACCCCTACCCTGGAGCAATGCTAGAGACCACACTGGGGTCAAAGGCCAGTGAAAGCTGAGGGCTGGGGGTTGGGGGGAGCAGGGCTCTTCTCGCTGTGGTCGGAGGTCTTCTCGGCTGTCAGACATGAGAGGCACAGAGGCAGCTTCTGACGGGGCTGTTGGAGAAATGGGCGTCTCCTGTACCTGAGGAAGCAGCTCTAGCCTGTCGTGGAGGCTGCGAGGAAGGCTGTGTGCAGTGGAGAGGGCGGCAAAGCGTGCAGGGAGTTAACACTAGAGAGAGGAGCGTTAGCTGGCTCCATAAGACTTGTGGTTGCAGGGGCTGGGTGGAGGAGGAGCATGCCAGGCCCCGTGAGCGGCTGGGTGTGGGGTGGGGGCAGAGCATGGGCTACGCACCAGGCGGGGCTCACCCTGTGACCCTGGAGAGTCGTCTCGCTGCTCAGACCTGTGTTCTGGATCTGTGAAGCGAGGGTCCATGCTGAAGCATCACTGAAGTCTAAGCAACTGCAGCGTGTACCCAGTAAATGTCAGTCGCTGCTCCTCTCCCCAGGGCTGGGAATGGCCTGTTCTTTTGTACGAGGTTGTCCAGCTCGTTTTGAGGGGTGACTCCAGGTATGTTTGTGAGAGCCAGGACAGAACGGGCTGACCTTGTTTCCTGTGTGGTCTGAGTGCTGGGACTAGGCTCTCCCTGCTCTCTGAGGACGGGCAGGACAATGTACTCACCAGATGCTGGGACAGTTGTTCAGCAACTTGCCTTTTGTTTTCAAACCTTCTGGGAAAACTCGACAAGCACTGTGGTGCTCTGCCAGCTCTGGCCCCCCAGGGCCGTTGGGCTTTTCCCAGCACGATGTGGGTAAGCAGGACTCGGAGACTGTGGGACCACAGTGAGCCCTGTGCTCTCTCTGCAGGTGGCCATGAACATCCTCAACAGCGGGCGGTTCAGCATGGGCAGCGCTGTGGCCGGAATGCTCAAGAAATTGATTGGTAGGTAAGTCAGGGACAGGAGCCCTTCACAGCACAGGCCTGCCCTGCTCCTGTCCAGCCGGAGGCCCTGGCACATCCTCAGGCAGGCTGGCGCTGAGCCAGGCCACCCGGACCCACAGTCCTCAAGTTTGGGACCTGAGTTTTGGTTTAGAGCAGTCTTTTTCCACACTGGCCCGCAGACCAGTCCACCAGAAATTTTGTGCTGGTCCACAAACTAATTCTCCACCCTGATGTTGTATGAAGCTTATAGACCCAGTGGTCTTAGTTGAATAGACTGGTGCTCAGGGGGATTTCTGCCTTAGTGGTCCCTGAAATAATCCTTTTGTAACCAGTACCCAAGGGTAAAAAGGTTGAAAGTCACTGGGTTAGACCAAAGAATCTACTCACCTGTCCCCAAGGGGTGAGTGCTCATGTTTTAAGGGGAGTAGATGCTCTGTCAGAGCTGGGTGGGGGCTGCTGCTCTGACCACTGAGAGCTAGCCGCGTAGTGGACAGCAGGTGTGAGCCAGGTACCCATGACGCTCGCAAGAGCCGTGTCAACGGTGACTCTTCCATGTGGGGAAGGGACCAGATCCCTTGGCCTCTCTGTCTTCCCTTTGTTTCTTCCTTTGTCAGTGAATGAACCCCACACACAACCTTGTGCCCTGTCAGCTTTGTGGAGGTGACCGCAGGGGAATGGAGGGTCCTGGCTGCAGTGGGGGGGCTTCCATGGGTGTTTGTGCAGTTCTCAGAGTTCAGGGCAAGGTGGGGACAGGAAGGCTTTCTTTTGGGTTCTTACCTCCATTTCGAGACAAGGAGAAGGAGGCTCAGAGAGTGTTTTGCCCAAGGGGGACACCTGGGCCTCACAGATGCCTCGTCAGACTCCAGGCTCAGGGCCACCTCACTCTGCCCAGCCGCTCCCCAGGCCCCGAGTCCTCTGGACGTCTTCGCCATTGGAGATCCCTCAGTACAAGAGTTTGCAGGGTGCTCAGGTCAGCCTCTCCCAAAGAGTGTAGAGCTCTGATGAGACCCTACGTCCTGGAAATGTGGGCGTGGGGTGCCCGTTTACCGTGGAGGGCCACCGCGTGGTTTGTGACATGAAAGTGGAGAATGCAGGCTGTAGGGTCGGGTCGCTGACTGGGTGGGTTGCTGCCGTGTTCCGTGGGTGCTTCAGAGCTGGGCCCTGGCACAGCGCGAGCTCACAACTATGCATGAGGCCAGAGGCCCAGGTCTTCAAAGTGTGCCATCTTCCTGCTTTGGTGACGAACAGCTGTGACAGGTGTGAGCAGCCCCTCCTGTCTGGGTGTTTCTGGACACAACGTGGTGCTAGGCGTCTTCCACCTGCATCTCACGTAATCTTTTCCTTTCTTTTTTTATTGAGTGATTTCTCGTAGCAGAAACGGGGCTGGGGGGGCGGGGAGGGACGCGTTCATTTGTTGTTCTCCTTAGCTGTGCATTCATTGGCTGCTTCCCACATGTTCTCTGACCTGGTATCGAACCTGCACCCTTGTTTTGGGACATTCTAATCCTGGGGTTTTTAGCCTTTTTACATTTGGGGACCAGTGAAAATAAAATTATTTCAGGAATTGCTAATGCAGAAGTCACTCTGAGCATAAGGGAATTCAACTACAGTCACTGGGTCTGTAATCTTCACACACCATCAGGGTAGTTAACTCTTGGGTGGACTGGCATGAAATTTCTGGTAGCCTGGTCCGTGGACCGGCGCTTATAAAACACTGTTCTTACCAACTGAGCTAACTGGCGAGGGCTTCCCTGTCATCCTTACCACGAATCTGTGGGGTTGGGCTATAGTTCAGGGAGGTGAAGCCACTTGGCCTGGGCTGCCAGCTGGTAAGAACAAATGCTATTTCAGGCCTGTGTCTGACACTTGGACTCGACGCCCGTCTGTCTGCTGCTGTGGGCTCCACTAGGAATGGTAGTGCCTTCTCCAGGCTGCAGTCGCCAGCAGGCGGGGCTCTGCCTTTCAGCTGTGTGAACTGGGCGTGGTCTCAGCAGACCCAGCTCACACAGCTCCTGCGTGAGTGTTTGAGAGGTAATGAGGAGGCCCTGGCTGGTTAGCTCAGTCAGTTAAGAGCGTCGTTCTGAAACAACAAGGTTACAGGTTCAGTCCCCAGTCAGGTCACACACGAGAAGCAGCCAAAAAATGCACAACTGAGAGAAACACAAATGCTTCTGCTCCCCTCTCTCGCTTCCTCTCTCTATCTTTCTAAAAACCAATAAAAATTAAGCCCTGGCCGGGTAGCTCAGTTGGTTGAAGCACAGAGGCTGCCGGTTGGATTCCCTGGTCAGGGCACACACAGGATCTGCTCCACGTTCCCGTCTCTCTCCCTTCCTCTTTAAAAAAAAAAGCAGAAAGAAAAGGTAAAGGGTCTCCTTAGGAGATGACCTTAGGCCACCCAGGAGCCTGTTCTCTGTACTCTGCCCTCCTTCAGAAATGACTGCTGACTACGCCTGCACGAGGAGGCAGTTCAACAGGAAGCTCAGTGAGTTCGGATTGATTCAGGTACTGAAGGCCGCACGCTGTGTGAGCAGTGGGTGTGTGCTTCTGGGGTCTGTGCTGGTGACTGGGAACACAAGGCTGCCCTTCCTTTCTTTTTTAAAACTTATTTTAGAGGAGAGAGAGAAGGAGGGGGGTGAGTAGCAGGAAGCATCAGCTCCCACGTGTGCCTTGACTGGGCAAGCCCAGGGTTTTGAACTGGCGACCTTAGCTTTCTAGGTTGACGTTCTATCCACTGTTCCACCACAGGCCAGGGCTGGGCTCTCTTGTGCAGCGTGAGGCTCTGGACTTAATTACCTTCTCTGCTGGTTGGCAGATTTGGGTCTCGTTACATTTAAACGTTTTTGAATTGTGTTTTTTTCTGAACACTCCAGGAAAAGTTTGCCTTGATGGCTCAGAAGACCTATGTCATGGAAAGCATGGCCTACCTCACCGCGGGGATGCTGGACCAGCCGGGGGTTCCCGACTGCTCTGTCGAGGCTGCCATGGTGAAGGTGAGCCCAGCACAGCCTGGGGCAGCTATAGCTGGTCAGCGGGTCAAGGAAGGAGCAGGACTTGCCTGGGGCCACCCTGTGAGGCCGTTAAGATCAGGACTCCTGCCTGGCTCAGTTCCCAAAGCCCAGTTCTCCCTCGAGCCTCCCCCTCCAGCCCTAGCCCCTCCGCCCTGCCCTGGGGTCCTCCTTTGGGATGGGATTGGCACAGACGACCTTGTGCTGACCTTGCTCCTGGGCCGTGGCAGGTGTTCAGCTCCGAGGCTGCCTGGCAGTGTGTGAGTGAGGCGCTGCAGGTCCTCGGGGGGTCAGGCTACATGCGGGACTACCCCTACGAGCGCATGCTGCGTGATGCCCGCATCCTGCTCATCTTTGAGGTGCGTGCCCTGCCTCCAGCACCCCTGCTCCCCACCCACCCCCCGGGGACCCCCGGGCCAAGGCGCTGACTCACAGCCCTGCCCAGACCAGTGCTGCTGAGGAGGAGGCTGAGGCTGGCGGCCACACAGTCCACTCGGGGTCCCGCTCCCCAGGGCCCTTCCTGCTCGGCCTGCTGCCTCCTGGCCCGCACTGCAGGTCCTTGCCAGGTTGCTCCTCCCGGCTGGGACGGGACAAGCAGAGGTTGTGGAGGCCTAGCTTTGGCCTCGTGTGCTCTGGGTCTGGGCTTTCTTCCTAGTGCCTCGAGGGGCCTAGGGGGTTGTCTCTAAGGGCTTCCCAGCCCGGTCCTGCTTGCTCTCTCACTGCTGTTCCCCGCGAGTTCACAAGCCCAGAGGGGCCAGGGGGACCTGGCTGGGAGGGCAGGAGGGTTGAGGCCACAGACACCTTTCCACCTTGGGGTGCTGGTGGTCTTGATGGTGGGGACTGACTGAGCTGGAGGAAAGCCGAGACCTAAGGTGGAGGGGGGAGGGACGGAGGTGTGCCTTCCCTGAGGGACTCGAGTCTCATGAAGGAAGTGCACATGACCCTCAGGCAGAAAGGACTTTGACCAGGCCTAGCAGGGCTGTGTGGGCTGAGGACAGGGAACTAGAACATGCCGGGCCCAGGCAGAACCTTCCCTGCCAGCTCTGGGTGAATGGGGGTAGAATGAGCAGTCTGTGGGCGAGGCTACAGAGCAGGTGAGGAGGGGTGGAGGGGAGACAGGTAGCCAGGCTGCAGAGGACCTTGGGTCTTTCTCTGAGGGCAGTGGAAGCTGTCAAAGGCCACGACCCTGCCTTCAGTGGCTTTCCACGTGTGGGTGAGTGGGAGTCACATATGCAGTACTGCTGGGGTCAACTTCCGCGGGGCAGCTGCTGACCTCTGCACCACTGGCCACAGGGAACCAATGAGATCCTCCGGATGTACATCGCCCTGACAGGCCTGCAGCATGCTGGCCGCATCCTGACCGCAAGGATCAAGTAGGTGCCATTCCCATCTGCTCCCAGGTCCCACCTGGAATAACGAGGGGGCGGGCAGAGCAGCCTTCAGGGATCAGCTCATTCGCTAACTGACTGGGCAGAGAATGATGGGCAGCAGCCTTGGCCAGTGAGTGCTGCGTCTTGAAAGCCAGGCTCCACAGCTTGGTTTTCACCTGAGTGTGATAGGATGGGCCTGCTGCTCAGGGAAGCCCTCGCTGTCTATCCCTGTGGTCACTCCGACAGTCCCTGTTTCAGAAGCTGAGAATGAGAGACACCCCTTGAACAGATGCCAGGCTCCAAGGCCAGTGCAAGACCATTTGTCTTCTCCCTCTTTCCCTCCCCCTACTCCCTCCCTCCTCCTCTTCCCACAATCCTTACCTTGGAAAAGCCATTGGAAAGCACTCCTGGAGCCCAGGGACAGTTGTTCAGAATGTTTTGCCTGATACTTAATGGGACAGAAAGGCCTGGAAGCTGCTGTGACCCCACTCCCTGTGGAGGGAGCACACATGTTGCCCCACAGAGACTGGCTGGTCCCTGATAGGCCGGGGGGGTCAGCAGGCGTCCAGCAAGCCCAGGCTGGAGGAAGGTCCTTCATGGCTTTGCACAGTCAGGGAGAAGGGTGGCACTGTAGAGCTCTGGGCACCTGTTGATGCGGCTGTGTTGCTGGACGGTGGGAGGATCAGCAGGGCCTCATGTCATGGGCCTGTGGGCTTTCTGCAGAGAGCTCAAACGGGGCAATGTGACCACAGTCCTGGAGACCGTTGGCCGGAGGCTCCGGGACTCCTTTGGTCGAACCGTGGACCTGGGGCTGACAGGGAATCTTGGAGCGGTACACCCCAGTCTTGCGGTGAGTGAGCCCAGCAAGTGTAGCCTGTCGGAGATCTCCTTCCCAGACAAGACGTGATGTGACCAGGGGCGTTGGGGAGGACTGGCCAGTCTGAGGGGCAGCTGTCCCATCTCCACCCTGTCATGATGTAGAGCACCCTGCCCTGGGCCAGTGGGACAAGACACACCGTGGGGAGGGGGTGCTGAGTGATCCCTGTCCTCTGGCCCCCAGGACAGTGCTGGAAAGCTGGAGGAAAATGTGTACTACTTTGGGCGCACTGTGGAAACACTGCTTCTCCGCTTTGGCAAGGTATTAGGGTCCCTGCCAGACTTGGGGAGGGGCTCCAACCTGTGGCTCATGGAGGTGGGCCGGCATCTATGAGAGGATGTCTTACCAAGTGTTCCCTTGGCCTGGCAAGAAATCTTAACATGGGTGGGGAGGCAGGGCGGGCTGTGGCTGCCTGTCCCGGGGTTCATCAGCTCACTGTGGGGGGTGAGGGGCCTGCTGGTTGAGCACCCTCCAGGGAAAGAGAAGTCCCTGCATTTGGTAGGGAAGCCCCAGCTGGGCCTGAATCTCAGGACCTGTCCTGCTGCTGAAGGTGTGTGAAGCCCTCATCTCTGGTCTCAGCCAGGGACCTGGGACCTGGTCCCGCCTGCCCTTCGCCCGATCTAGACAGTATATGGGGACCAGGGGCAGCGTCCCAGAGTCCACAGGGAAGCACAGGGTCAACCCCTCGACCCGGCGGCATAAAGTGAGGCTCGGGTGGGTGAAGAGAGCCCAGGGAGGGACTGTGCGTATGTGGGGGGGCTCCCAGGTAACGCCCCCCCTCCCCCCGTGTCCCCAGACCATTGTGGAGGAGCAGATGGTCTTGAAGCGGGTGGCCAACATCCTCATCAACCTGTACGCCATGACAGCCGTGCTGTCGCGGGCCAGCCGCTCCATACGTTCCGGGCTCCGGAACCACGACCATGAGGTGCGCCTGCCCCTGGCTCCATCCTGCCACACCTGATGAGGCCCGGTGGCTCAGGGAGGGCTCAGCGGGTGGCAGAGCCCTGCTGAGGAGTCCCAGTGGGAGGGGTAGTTAGATCAAGGACCTTGGCACCCAGCGTGTGCCCAGCGAGGGTGAGTGAAGTGCAGGGCCAGGAGCCATGGAGAGGAGGGGGTGATGGGCTTGCCGGCTTGTGGCCTGGGGGGTGCTGGCGTGTCCATGGGACAGGAGGGTCCATCCATGCTCCTCGGGACGAGAGCCTTCATTCATTTCTCTGAGAGAACGGGGTGAGCGATGGGTCCCCGCCTAGTGCCCCGCCATGCTGGGGGGCAGTGCAGTTACCCAGCGCCTGCTGTGTTTGGGGTTGTCATTTGCGTTGACTCATGAATGCCTGCTGGTGCCTGAGAAACGGTGAAGACCCTCTCGTGGGTGAAGAAACAGGCTCAGAGATGCTGAGAAGTTTGTCCTGGGAAGAGCTAGTTCAGCTCGGGGCTGGAGCCAGAACCTGTTCTGTGCCTCTGAGCCAGGCTTCCCCTTGACCCCGCCGAGCTGCCCAGCGGTTCTCTGAAGTTTAGAGGTCACCAGGGAGGGGGTGCTGGACGGCCCATGGATCCCAGGGTTCTCTCTGACCTCTGTTATGGCAGGTTCTGTTGGCCAACACCTTCTGCACAGAAGCCTATTCGCAGAATATCTTCACCTTATCTCAGCTAGACAAGCGTGAGTGGGCTGCTTGGGGGAGGGTGGGAGGGTGATTCTGGTGACGGTGGCCACGAGTGGGTTCTGGGCCCTGCCAGGCTCCTGGGCCTGTGGCTGCTAACAGCCTCTGCCCCGGGGAAGGCGAGACTGGCTGCTGCAGCCAGGCCTGCAGGGGAAGCTCCAGCAGGCCCCACGCACCCTGCTGGTATCGCCCAGGAGTCTCAGGAGGGAGTTGGCATTCGTCCCCTGCCTTTCCCCTTGCTGCAGGGACATGACACTGTCCCCCTGCAGAGAGGCCCAGCTGCTGCCCCGACCACGCGGGCTTCAGCTTGTGCTGCTCGTTGGCACAGTGCACCTGGAAGGCCCTTCCTCTTCCACAGCGAGGTGGCCATGTCTCCTCCTGACCTGCATGGTCCTGCTGGCCTCAGGGCTTCGTGTCATGTGTCCCCTGCAGAGCCCAGCCTGTTGCTGGAAGATGCTGGAGAGGTCATGAGGGTCTTGCATTCCAGACCGGGTGTGGGGGGGCTGTCTGACTGTCAGTGTGCAGTGGGAAAGGGTGTGGCTCCTACAGGGACAGGCCGGGCTCGCAGGTGGGTCTCCATTGAGCAAGGGCTTCTCCCACAGGACCTGGATGCGCAGGGTCAACGGGACGAGCTGTTAGTTACTCAGAATGGAGCCTCTGTCCACAGGCCAGACCACTTCAGGCTATGGAGGGCGGAGGGCCACCCGCAGGCTAACTGTTGGGGAAAATGCCCCAGCGATTTTCTGTTCTCACAGAGCGGAAAGATCACCTACTGTCTCTCTTCCTCTCACAGATTCTCCAGATAATCTAGATGAACAGGTCAAGAAAGTGTCCCAGCAGGTGCTAGAGAAGCGAGCATACATCTGTGCCCACCCTCTGGACCGGACGTCCTGAGCTTAGCGACGGTGTTCCCTGCTGCCCCAGCCGCTGCTGGACAGTTCTCACCTTTTCCAGAAGGTGTAGAACTCTGGTTATTTCGAGTTGAACTTTTTCTTCACGGTCTTTTCCTGAAGGTCTTTCTCCTGGGCTGGCCTGTGGGTACTGCTGCCTGACGATCCCAGTTCTGAACAGAGGTGGGGCAGAGAGATGGGTTGCTCAGACCTGGGGTTGGGGCCTGCTGTGCTGTGGGGGGCACACAGTGGAAGCCGGGCCTGGGCTGCGGCCCCGGCTCGCAGCTGTGGGACTGCTCAGGCATTGACGGCATGTCCGCTAGACCACACTCCCCAGGGCATAGCTGGGAGGTTGTGTCACTCATTCACACTCTGTACCCAGAACCATGAACAAGAAAGAATATGAAACAGTACAGTTTGTGTTGATCCTTCTAGTCATGTTTTTCCTCAGAACCAGCCTTTCGTGGGTAACTGCATGACCCTAGGAAACCCCCTCTGGTGTGGTGGCTTCCAGCCCCTTTTGTCCTCAGCTGGCGAGAAGACCCAAAAGCAGAGGAGCAGGCGCCACCGTGAGCCACGGGGGTGAGGAGCCCTGTCTGTGACCCTCTCCGGTGGCGGGTGGGAAATGTCACTGCTTATCACATCATGACACGTGCTTGCTCCCCGCTGGGCCTCTCTGTGTCTCTTGGAGAGGATTGCTCCACTTCTGAAGTGAGGAGGGTGTCTAGGCAGCACCCACAGGCTTCCTCCAGGCTCCTATCTGCTGTTACTTGCCGGCTGTGCTGGGTGCCAGCACCAGCAGGGTTCAGGCTTTGATCTGGTCCCTGGGGGTGCTTTGGTGTCCCCCTAGAAAGCCCCCTACAGCTCTTGCCCTGAGGTGGGAGGAGACAGCCAGGCTCCTCAAGCATGCAGTGCGGTCCACTGTGGTGAGAGGCATAGAGAAGAGGGTCCTGAGAAAGAAGCTGGCAGGAGGCGTAGCTTGACGCTCTACCAGGGCTGTGGTAGCTGATCTTAAAAGGTCAAAGCATATAGATATTGTGGCTTTTGAAATAACTTTCCAAGTTTTAATTTCTTTTTATTTATTCATTTTTTAGAGAGGAGACACAGAGTGAGAGAGAGAAAGAGAAAGTGGGGAGGAGCTGGAAGCGTCAACTCCCATATGTGCCTTGACCAGACCAGTGCAGGGTTTTGAACTGGCGACCTCAGTGTTCCCAGGTCGACACTTTATCCACTGCGCCACCACAGGTCAGGCAACTTTCCAAGTTTTAAACGGCCTGATGAGGCGGTGGCGCAGTGGATGGAGCGTCCGATTGGGATGCGGAGGACCCAGGTTCGAGCCCCCGAGGTCACCAGCTTGAGCGTGGGCCCATCACGCCAGCTTGGACCCAAGGTCGCTGGCTCCAGCAAGGGGTTGCTGGGTCTGCTGAAGGCCCACGGTCAAGGCACATGTGAGAAAGCAATCAATGAACAACTAAGGTGTCGCAGCAGCAATGAAAAACTAATGATTGATGCTTCTCCTCTCTCTCTGTTCCTGTCTGTCTGTCCGTCCCCATCTGACTCTCTGTCCCTGTTAAAAAAAAAAACAAACCAAGTTTTAAATGTCAGCGAGGAGGCATTTTGCACCAAGTGGAGAGTACATGCGGCTCGCGGTGCGGGGGGGAAAGGAGGTGCGTGCGGCTCGCGGTGCGGGGGGGGCGGGGGGGGGGGGAAAGGAGGTGCGTGCGGCTCGCGGTGCGGGGGGGAAAGGAGGTGCGTGCGGCTCGCGGTGCGGGGGGGGGAAAGGAGGTGCACGCGGCTCGCGGTGCGGGGGGGGGGAGAAGGTGCGCGCGGCTCACGGTGGGGGGGGGGAGGAGGTGCGCGCGGCTCACGGTGCGGGGGGGGGGGGGAAAGGAGGTGCACGCGGCTCGCGGTGCGGGGGAAAGGAGGTGCGCGCGGCTCGCGGTGCGGGGGGAAAGGAGGTGCGCGCGGCTCGCGGTGCGGGGGGAAAGGAGGTGCATGCAGCTCCTTGCCAGGGGCCGCGTGGGAAGCGCACCTCCGCCCCACTGTTGTCCCCAGTGGGCAGCCCTCAGGAGAGGCTGTGCTCCAGGTCTTGTGGCGTGGAAGGCCCCTGTGGGCACCAGGTTCTGTTTGTCCGGTTGAGTTTAAAAAGCTGGAGGTACCAGTTCGGGACTTCGGTTTTCACCTGTTCAGCAGCACGCGCAGGTTGACGACTTGAGATCCTCAGGGAACTTGTGCAGGGAAGGCCTGCGTGGAGCCACCAGGGCACTCTGGCCAGTGAAGCAAGCCTGGCACTCGGGCTGGACCACAGCAGTGACTCAGCCTGGGACACACCACCAGGTAGCAGGAGGCCGTTACACAACCTCAGAGCCCAGGACCTGTTCCGAAGGGAGAGGGATTTCAGGAGCTTGTCAGCGTGGCCCCCTATTCGTGGGGCAGTCACTAGCTGCCCTCGGGAGTCAGGGGAGGCAGGAAATCCTTCTAATTTCTGGGAAAGGGTTCTCCAGCAAACCTGGTGGCCAGAGAGCCCATCTCTTCCACTGCAGACACAGGTTCTGGCTCTGTTAACTGAAATGGAGGTTACCTATTTTACCATGTGGGCTGGTGCCAGGGGGCAGCAGCATGCACCAAGGGCAGTCCCTTCAGTGGAGGACTCACTCGGAACCCTCCGGTAGTGGGCCAGGCCTGGCAGGTTTCTTCTTGGTCGTTTTCCCTCCTTTCTCTGAATCGAGGCTCCACCATGCCGAGGTAATTCTGTGCGCGTGTGAGACTTGGCTCCTGGAAATGAGCAGTCCCGTGTGGGGAAGACGATGGGGCTGACTGGACCTCCCGTGTCCAGGCTGTGTCAGAAATAGCTGAGGTCATGGTGGTTCCCGACACTTAAGTGAACTGGACAGTGCAGCAGCCCCGGGAAGGTCCTGTTGTCCCCTTTGACTGGGCCCTTGTCCAAAGTCACCCTGTGGTGGAAGTCTCAGCCAGGGCTGCCCTTGGGGTTAGAAGCTTCCAGAAGGAGCAGCAGGGGCTCACTTAAGGGGCAGAGCCTGCAGCTGTGAATGGCTGAGCATTCACTGAGGACCGCTGACTCGCTGGTGCTATGGAGGGATCAGAGGGAGCACGGGGACAGAACCCCCTCCCAGCACCTGCTCTCTTGTCTGCTCCTCCTGGTTGGTTGGCTGGCTCCCACCCGCGCGCTGACCTGCTGACCTCCAGGCAAGATGGTCATAGAGGGAACGGTCAGCTGCCGTTGCCCTGTCTGGAGTGTAAGCACTTGACTTCCCCACTGTGGGCCTCTCACCTTGCCCAGCTCACAATACAGCTCCTTGGTCAGATCTGAATACTGTGGTTATAAATAGCATCTTTGATAGGAACTTAAATTCTAAACACTTTAACCACAGACTAAAGGCTTCTGGCTAACCAGGTAGGCTCCCGTGGTATTTTTCTGAAGAGACACCACTCACAGGCCCCTCAGGACCAACTGCCTGATGGAATGCCTCTCGGGGACATGGCTGCAGGGCAGGAGTTGATTCTGGAATACACCAGCTGCCATGTCCTCACGGAGCTCTGCCAGAGGGCCCCCTGGGGGCACAAAAACTGGACTTCAGTGTGCCATGGAAGAAGGTCCATGGTAATACCCTACACTTTTGGTCCAGAATTTAGAAAAATCTATATTTAAGGAAATTTGTTCTTTATCTGGTAGAAGAAAATTAAATTGTCTCTGGAAAAAGATACCATTATTTTTCCCTATACAGTGTTTACTGTTAAAAAAACACCCAAAGCAATCTACAGGTTCACTACAATTCCAAAATTTCAATGGCATTTTTCACAGCAATAGAACAGCTAATTTTTATGAAAACACAAAGCCTGAGTAGCCAGAGCAATCCTGAGAAAGAACAACAAAGCAGGAGGCATTATGCTTCCTGACTTGAAACTTTATTGCAAAAGCATAGTAATCAGACAATATGGTATTGCCATAGAAAGTACCTGGGTCAATGGAGCCGAATGGAGAGCCCAAGAATGACCTCTGCCTAGATGGTCAGTTTGCAACAAAGGAGCCAAGAATACACAATGGGGAAAGGACAGCCCCGTCAATAAATGGTGTTGGAAAACTGGACAGCCACATATAAGAGAATGACATTGGACTGTTAAGTAACGCTACACACCGGAAAAACAAAATGGCAATCTACGGCCCTGGCCAGTTGGTTCAATGGTAGAGCATCAACCCAGTATGTGGAAGTCACGGGTTTGATTCCCGGCCAGGGCACACAGGAGAAGTTCCCATCTGCTTCTCCACCCTTCCCCCTCTCCTTTATCTCTCTTCCCCTCCTGCAGCCAAGGCTCCACTGGAGCACAGTTGGCCTAGGCACTGAGGATGGCTCCATGGTCTCCACCTCAGGTGCTGGAATGGCTCCAGTTGCAACAGAGCAACACCCCAGATGGGCAGAGCATCACCCCCAATGGGCACACTGGGTGGATCCCAGTTGTGCGTATGCAGGAGCCTCTCTGCCTCCCCATTTCTCACTTCAGGAAAAAAAAATGGTAATCTACTAAGTGAGAAAATAATTGCAAATTATGTATCTGATACGGGGTTAATCTCCAAAATATATAAAGGTCCCCTGTAACTCAATAGCAACAGAAAACAAAACAATCCAATTAAAAATAGACATAGGTGGCCTGACCAGGCATTGGTGCAGTGGTTAGAGCATCAGACTGGGATGTGGAAGACCCAGGTTCGAGACCCTGAGGTCACCAGCTTGAGCACGGGCTCATCTGGTTTGGGCAAAAGCTCACCAGCTTGGACCCAAGCTTGCTGGCTCCAGCAAGGGGTTACTCGGTCTGCTGAAGGCCCACGGTCAAGGCACATATGAGAAAGCAGTCAATGAACAACTAAGGTGTCACAACGAAAAACTGATGATTGATGCTTCTCATCTCTCTCCATGTCTCTGTAAAAAATTTTAAAAAGCCTGATTTGTGGTGGTGCAGTGGATAAAGCGTCAACCTGGGAACACTGAGGTCCCCAGTTCAAAACCCTGCACTGGTCTGGTCAAGGCACATATGGGAGTTGATGCTTCCAGCTCCTCCCCCCTTTCTCTCTCTCTCTCTCTCTCTCTCTCTGTGTCTCCTCTCTAAAATGAATAAAATAAAAATTAAAAAAAAAATAGACATAGGATCCAAATAAACATTTTTTCCAACGACCTACATATAGATGGCCAGCAGATAAATAAAAGGTGCTGAACATACTAGTCATTGAGGGAATGCAAATGAAAACCACTTCACACTTGTTAGAATGGCTAGTATCAAAAAGACAGGAAACCTAATGAGGTGGTGGCACAGTGGATAGTGTTGGCTTGGGACTCTGAGGACCCAGGTTCAAAACCCCAAGGCTTGAGTGTGGGTTCATAGATGTGGCCCTAGGGTTGCTGGCTTGAAGCCAAAGGCCACTGGCTCAGCTGGAGCCCCCTGGACAAGGCAGGTATGAAAAGTAATCAATGAACAACTGAAGTGATGCAACTGAGTGGATGCTTATCTCTCTCCCTGTTTGTCCCTGTCTCTCTCTGTTTAAAAGAAAAAAAAAAAAGCTACTACAAATTGATGCTTCCATCTCCTCCCTCTTCACTCAAAAATTCAATAAAAATCTTTTTATAAAATTATCAAATTTATGAACTATACTAGTAATTTATTCAACTATACTAGTAAATTAAAACTTATGTATGATACTATTATCTCATTAACAACATGTTTATAAAATAGAATAATTGGAAATTGTGTGTGGTTGGGTATATATTGCTGTAACCATTTTGGAAGATAAAGTATTAATCCTGGCAAATGAAGGTATCACTAAGCAATTCTAATTCTAGATATATGTCTTGAATATTTTTTAAAAGACGTTAATATTTTTGCAATTATGTTGTTTAGTTAATACAACATAAGAAACAATACGAATACCCATCAATAAGTTGCATTTTTCTACACTTAGACACACAAACATGGTTGAGTCTCATCATTACTAAGCAAAAAGTAAAATGATAGAATATTACATATATCATTCTATTATATAATGTCCAAAGATGCAATTCTAAAACTTCACAAATATATATACGTGTGCAGTAAACATTAAGAGAAATGCAAGTGAAAGATAAAATTCAGGCTAGTGATGACGTCTGGGGTATCTTTTAAGGGTAAAACATGAGAAAGGGTAAGGGTGCATAAAATATTGACCACGCTTGATTTGTTAAGGTAAATTGTGGGTCTGTTATTTTTAACAGTATACACAAGCTTTTATGTGTGTTTAGTAAAAGTATTAAAACTATATCATTCATGAAAATAAAGGAGAATTTCTGGAAAGTAAAAGTGTGACTGGTGCAATTTAAAGTTATAGACACAGATGAAATTAAGGAGACCCCCTTACCTGTAACTTCTACAATCACTTGTCCTGCCTGTCACCTGCTTGTCAATGCCTGTCACCACGAAGCACCAGACTTCCGATATCAAGCAAACTGGAGGGGCTGTTGCCTCCATGTGGAATGCATCACAGAATTCTCAGCTTCATGAGTGCCAGGAATGAATCCCACTTCATCCATATATCATGATGTATATATAACCTTTGTAATGTTTTGCTGAATTTAGCTTGGTAATATTTTGTTGAAGATGTTTGCATCTATATTTATCAGGGATATTGGTCTGTAATTTTTTTGCAATGTCATTCTCTGCTTTTGGAATCATGATAATGCTGTCCTTATAAAATTAATTTGAGAACTTTCCCGCCTCTTCAATTTTTTTTTAAATAGTGTGAGCATATGGTTGTTTCACATGTGTGCACTGACCCGGGATCGAACCCAGGATATTCGTGCGCCAGGCTGACACTGTATCCACTGATCCAAACAGCCAGGGCCATTAGTTTTCATAAAGAATGAACAAGTAGCCTGACCGGCCGGTGGCACAGTGGATAGAGCGTCGGACTGGGATGCGGAAGACCCAGGTTTGAGACCCGGAGCTCTCCAGCTTGAGCGCGGGGCCATCTGGCTTGAGCAAAAGCTCGTCAGCTTGGACCCAAGGTCGCTGGCTCCAGCAAGGGGTGGCTCAGTCTGCTGAAGGCCCGCAGTCAAGGCACATGTGAGAAAGCAATCAATGAACAACTAAGGTGTTGAGATGGTAACGAAAAACTAATGATTGATGTTTCTCACCTCTCTCCGTTCCTGTCTGTCTGTCTCTCTCTCTGACTGTCTCTGTCCCTATAAAAAAAAAGAATGAACAAGTACAAAGCTTACACATTTTTTAAAAATTCATTCATTCTAGAGAGGAAAGAGAGAAAGGGGGGAGGAGCAGGAAGCATCAATTCCCATATGTGCCTTGACCAGACCAGTGCAGGGTTTTGAACTGGCGACCTCAGTGTTCCCAGGTCGACGCTTTATACACCGCGCCTCCACAGGTCAGGCAAAAAAAAAAAAGCTTATACATTTTTAAGAAACTTTTTTTATCCTGACCAGGCGGTGGCGCAGTGGATAGAGCGTCGGACTGGGATGCGGAAGATCCAGGTTCGAGTCTCTGAGCTCGTCAGTTTGAGCGCGGGCCTTGCCAGCTTGGACCCAAGGTCGCTGGCTCCAGCAAGGGGTTGCTGGGTCTGCTGAAGGCCCGCGGTCAAGGCACATGTGAGAAAGCAATCAATGAACAACTAAGGTGTCGCAACAGCAATGAAAAACTAGTGATTGATGCTTCTCACCTCTCTCCGTTCCTGTCTGTCTGTCCCTATCTATCCCTCTCTCTGACTCTCTCTCTCTGTCCCTGTAAAAAAAACAAAACAAAAACAAAAGAAACTTTTTTTATTATTGGAGATTATGGTGGAGGTCGGGTGGTGACTTCATACAGACAGATCACAAGTGGACAACTTCAAGTCACTCGTGGGATGCTGGTGTTGTAGGTTTGTGATTAGTATGGGGTGAGGGAAGTTTCTGTAGCCCATTCAGGCCTCACAACACCCAGCCTTCCATTACCTCACCAGCTGCTCAGTTCACTACCCAGTTCCTCCTACGTTTCTCATGCACATTTAGTTTATTTCCTGTGTTGCATCTGATAACATCCATGCCCATAACAGCTTAAGCTGGATGTTACACACACACACACGACAGTTTTCCTCAAAGATGAACTTGGGGACCAAGGTAAAGTTAATACACATAAGAACATTTCACCTTTCAGAAATGATGAGGCATGCAAGGTTAGGAGTAAGTGCTTCTGGTGTGGTTCGTCCTCGAACCCAGCTCTCCTTGTTTACCCTGCCACCAAGGCAGGAGTGTAGAGACAGTCCAGAGGCAGATGCCCCCATTCAAGAACTGGACACCTGCCCTATATGTCTGGCAGGTGACTTGACAGCCCAGGAGGGGCAAGGATCTGGGGTCCTTTGACCTGGAGAGAGAGAATCACACATGAATCAGGCTGTGATTCTGGTCCTGGTGGACAAGAATCTTACAAGGGAGGGCAGAATTCCAGCTGTGAAAGTCCTCAAGATTGGGTGCAGGATGACGTATGTGCAAGGCCAAAAAATTCTGTGAGTTCTTGTGAAATTGGCAGCCCAAACTCTTGGCTCGATGTTTTTGTTTGTTTGGTACTTTTTTTTTTTTTTCAGCAAGAGAGACAGAGAGGAACATATAGGGACAAACAGACCGGAAGGGAGAGAGATCAGAAGCATCAGTACTTCATTGCAGCTCCTTAGTTGTTCACTGAGCTTTGTTAAGATGTGAGGCTAGCTTGATCAGGTGGTGGCGCAGTGGATAGAGCGTTGGACTGGGATGCGGAAGATCCAGGTTCGAGACCCTGAGCTCGCCAGCTTGAGCACGGGGCCCATCTGGCTTGAGCAAAAGCTCATCAGCTTGGACCCAAGGTCGCTGGCTCCAGCAAGGGGTTGCTCAGTCTGCTGAAGGCCCGCAGTCAAGGCACATGTGAGAAAGCAATCAATGAACAACTATGGTGTCGCAATGGCAACAAAAAACTAATGATTGATGCTTCTCATCTCTCTCCGTTCCTGTCTGTCTGTCCCTATTTATCCCTCTCTGTGTCCCTGTAAAAAAAAAAAAAAATGTGCAAAGCCTGACTAAGTGGTGGCACGGTGGATAGAGCATTGACCTGGGACACTGAGGACCCAGGTTAAAAACCCCGAGATCACTGGCTTGAGTGTGGGCTAGTAGACATGACCCCATGGTCGCTGTCTTGAGCCCAAAGGTCACTAACTTGAAGCCCAAGGTTGATGGCTTGAGCAAGGGGCCACTAGCCCAGCTGGAACCCTCCCACTCCCCGGTCAAGGCACGTATGAGAAGCAATCAATGAACGACTAAGGTGCCGCAACTATGAGTTGATGCTTCTCATCTCTCCCCCTTCCTGTCTGTCTACGTCTCACTCTGTCTCTCTCTCTCTCTTTCTCTGTCACTCACAAAAAAAAAATTTTTAAGTGGGTGTTGGAGACTGCAAGCTGACAAAGGCCTTGCAGTTTTTGGGGGACAGAGGTGTGGGGGACTGGCAGTAAGCTGACAGGACCCTTGCTGCCCATACCCCCACCTCACTTGCTTAAGTTGCTAGAGGCACAACCTCTGATCATTTGTTTAAGTTGGTGAAGGCAGTTTACATGCCCTTCCCCACACCTCCCTGTGAACTGTGTTCCCACTAGATCCATCCCATGTCCCTCGGAGAGACTGAAGGCAGCTTTCTTCTTACCCTTTGTTTTCTGAAGTTAAGATGTTATGCAGGGTGGGGGGTTTTCTGCACTGGGGAGAATTCTTGGTTTGCCTCAGAAATGTGACTTTGTATCTAAGCTTTCATTGTTTTGCTAATGACTTTGCTCTGCCTTATAAATCAAGCGGTTTGAGGGTAGAGGCTTGCTCTTGCAAGCCATCAGCTGTGCAGAGACCTCCCGATCCCATCCTTTTTCTCTCTGAGTTTATTTCTTCACTCCTCTCTCACTCAGGACCTGGACAATTACTAGCCTTGCTGGTCTGTGGCAAGTGGGCCCTGGCAGGTCAGCTCAGTTGGTGAGACTGTTCTCAAAACGGCAAGGCTGCTGGTTTGATTCCCTGTCACGGCACATACAGGAGGAAACCAAGGAATGCACAGCTGAGTGAAACGAGTGTGTGTTTCCCTCCCCTCCCCTCTCTTTTCTTTCGTCTTCTTACCTCTCTAAAAATAAATCAATAAAGTGAAAAGTTAAGCCTGACGCAGAGGACCCAGGTTCGAAATGCCTAGGTCACTGGTTTGAGCGTGGGTTCACCAGCTTGAGCTCAAAGGTCGCTGATTTGAAGCCTAAGGTCTCTGGCCTGAGTAACGGGTCACTCGCTCTGCTGTTGCCACCCCCCCCCCCGCACCCTCCCAGGCACATTTGAGAAAGCAGTCAATGAACAACTAAGAAGCTGCAAGGAAAAATTGATGCTTCTCATCTCTCCCTTCCTGTCTGTCCATCCCTATCTGTCCCTCTCTCTGTCTCTGTCAAAAATAAACAAACAAATAAATAAACAAACAAATAAAATATAATATTAAGCCCTGGCCGGATAGCTTGTTCAGTTGGAGCCGTCCTGGAGTGCAAAGGTCGCCGTTCGATTTCTCTGTCACGGCACAGACAGGAGCAGATGTTCCTGTCTCTTTCCTGCTCTCTCCCTTCTTCTCTCTAAGGTCAATCAAATGAACATTTAAAATATATATACAGCTGTATTGGTGTTCTGACCTGTGGTGGTGCAATGGATAAAGCACTGACCTGGAGTGCTGGGGGTGCTGGTCCAAAGCCCTGGGCTTTCCCGGTCAAGGTACATATGGGAATTTTTCTTTTTTTAAGTTACAGAGTGAGAGTCAGAGAGAGGGATAGACAGGGACGGAGAGAGATGAGAAGCATCAATCATCAGTTTTTCGTAGCAACACCTTAGCTGTTCATTGATTGCTTTCTCACATGAGCCTTGACCGAGTAACCCCTTGCTGGAGCCAGCGACCTTGGGTCCAAGCTGACGAGCTTTTGCTCAAGCCAGATGAGCCCGCGCTCAAGCTGGCGAGCTCGGGGTCTCGAACCTGGGCCCTCCGTGTCCCAGTCTGACGCTCTCTCCACAGCGCCAGGCTGTGGCGTTATTTTGAAGCGTGTTACGTGTGTGCTGACTGTAGAGACTTCCAGCGTGAATACATCCCCGATGCCCACAGTCTGTGCAACGGGAAGAAAGAAGGGGTTGAGGACTGTTACCCTCTGCCGTGCGCCTGGCCGTTTCATTTCGCGCTGAGTGAGGTCCGTGGAGAATGCGGTGGCCGTGCGGCTCCGTGCTGCCCTCCCGTGGACACGCTGCGAATCGCAGGGAGGGCTGCGTCGTCGGGGACGCGGAGTCCGCGGTGTCTTTAGTCGGTGGAGGTGACTGCACTGTCCTAGGAAAGTAGGTTTTTTAGGTGAAGACGGCTGTCTATTGGGGTTTTCCGTTTAATTTCTGTGTCGGATGGCATTGCAGTCTGAGATGCCGTTGTTACATCTCTGTGTTTTCTGTCCGTTCTACGACACGGCGATTTTGAGAGTAATTTGTAGGGTTAAGCTGGGCGAGGGCTTGGGTCCATCGTCAGTGGTCCGCAGAATGTGAAGGTCACTTAGCTGTAGTCGCATTACACTGTACAGGATACTTTCTCCCGACCGGACTTCCGGCCCATCAGTGAGGACAGAGAGTTTTAGGTACCCTCAGCCATTCCGTGTGGTGACTGACGTCCCAGGTTGTCCTGTCTTTCCTCCCGCTGCTGAGTGTTCTGCCTGCCCCCACCTCTGGAAGGCTGCTGTCCGTGTGGAGTCTCTCTCTTTCACGTTGCTCCTTCTAAGACAGGGGTTTCAGTCATTGTGTGCTGTTATTTTGTAACACGTGTCTGCATTGGAAATGATGCTTTTCTTGGCCTTTTTGGTTGGAGCATTGTCTGAAAGTGAGCGGGTTGCCAGTTCTCTCCACGGTAAGGGAAGATACAGCAATGGAGTGATGTTCCTGTCTTTTTCCTTCTCTGTCTCTCTCTCTCTTCCTATCTCTGTAGTCGATACACTGAATATACGTATTTATATTAGTTATTTTGTTCTGAGATATAAATGCACAGCGAAACAGACAGGAAGGGAGGAGGAAGAGAGAGAAGGACAAGAGGAGGGAGATAGACGAGAAGCTTCCATGTAGTTTCAGGCACCTTTTTGTTTTGACAGAGACAGAAAAAGATAGAGTGAAGGAAAGATAGGGATAGATAGATAGAAAGATAGATAGGAAGGGAGAGAGATCAGAAACTTTAATTATTCCTTGCAGTGCCTCAGTTTTCATTGATTACTTTCTCATATGTGCCTTGACAGAGGGGCTCCAGCAGAGCAAGTGACCCTTGCTGAAGCCAGTGACCTTGAGCTCAAGGTAGTGACCATGGGGTCATATCTATGATCCCATGTTCAAGCTTGTGACTTTGGGTTTTCGAAGCTGTGTCATCTGCACATTGGATCTGATCCTATATCCACTGTGCCACCGCCTGGTCAGGCCATTATGGTATCTTTCTTCTTCATTGACGGCTTTCTGATAAGTGCTTGGGTAGATTGATTTAGTAGAGAGGTACTGACCCCTTACTCAAATATGTAATGTTGGCCTTCCAGTCTTCGACCTTTGTGCTGGAGCCAGTGACCATGGGTTCATGGCTATGATTCCATTTTCGAGCTGTCAATTCTGCTCTGAAGCCTGCTACCACAGGGTCTCGATCCTGGGTCATTACCATCCCAGGCTGATGGCTACTCTACTCTGTCACCACCTGGTCAGGCAATAAAATAAGCATTGTAAAAACAAATGATATATTTACTTTTTTAGTCTATCTGTGTATAAGTCATCCGTGTGATGACTGAACCACTGTGTATTTTTTTATATATATATTTTATTATTATTAATTCTAATGGGGTGACACCAATAAATCAGGGTACATATGTACAATGAAAATATCTCCAGGTTATCTTATCATTCAATTGTGTTGCATACCCGTCACCAAAAGTCAAGTTGTCCTCTGTCACCTTCTATCTGGTTTTCCCTGTGTCCCTCCCCGCCTCCCTATCCCACTCTTCCCTCCCTCCCCCCATCCCATAACCACCACTCTCTTGTCCATGTCTCATAGTCTCACTTTTATGTCCCACCTATGTATGAAATCATGCTGTTCTCAGTTTTTCTTTTTTTCTGATTTACTTATTTCACTCCGTATAATGTTATCAAGGTCCATCCATGTTGTTGTAAATGATCCGATATCATCGTTTCTTATGGCTGAGTAGTATTCCATAGTATATATGTACCATAGCTTTTTAATCCACTCGTCTTCTGACGGACACTTGAGCTGGTTCCAGATCTTCGCTATTGTGAACAATGCTGCCACGAACATGGGGGCGCATTTCTTCTTTTCGAACAGTGCTATGGTGTTCTTAGGGTATATTCCTAAAAGTGGGATAGCTGGGTCAAAAGGCAGTTCGATTTTTAATTTTCTGAGGAATCTCCAAACTGTTTTCCACAGTGGCTGCACCAGTCTGTATTCCCACCAGCAGTGCAGAAGGGTTCCCTTTTCTCCACATCCTCACCAGCACTTGTTCTGTGTTGTTTTGCTGATGAGTGCCATTCTGACTGGTGTGAGGTGATATCTCATTGTGGTTTTAATTTGCATTTCTCTAATGATTAGTGATGTTGAGCATTTTTTCATATGCCTATTGGCCATCTGTATGTCCTCTTTGGAGAAATTTCTATTCATTTCTTTTGCCCATTTTTTGATTGGGTTGTTTGTCTTCCTGGTGTTGAGTTTTATAAGTTCTTTATAAATTTTAGTTATTAACCCCTTATCAGATGTGCTGTCGAATATGTTCTCCCATTGTGTGGTTTGTCTTTTTATTCTGTTCCTATTGTCTTTAGCTGTGCAAAAACTTTTTAGTTTGATATAGTTCCATTTGTTTATCTTGCCTTTTATTTCAGTTGCCCGTGGAGATAAATCGGCAAATATACTGCTGCTACAGATGTCGGACAGCTTGCTGCCTATGTTTTCTTCTAAGATGCTTATGGTTTCACGGCTTACATTTAAGTCTTTTATCCATTTTGAGTTTGTTTTTGTGAATGGTGTAAGTTGATGGTCTAGTTTCATTTTTTTGCAGGTAGATGTCCAATTTTCCCAACACCATTTGTTAAAGAGGCTGTCTTTACTCCATTGTATGTTCTTTCCTCCTTTGTCAAATATCAGTTGTCCATAAACCACTGTGTATTTTGTTAGTGATGGGTACCCTGTCTTGTATGGTCGTCAGTGATGCTTCCATCAGGCACTGGGTGGTGTGTGTTTGCAAAGTGAGTCATCTCGTTTTATGAGGTGCAGGTAAGGAGTTTTCATACACTGAAACTCTCATTCCTCAGGAAACACTGAAGTCGTCTGGTTTTCCCCGGGGACGCTGGTTCCCGTGGGCGCTCTTCTCACAGGTCTCACCACCGTGATGCTGCTGCCTGACTTCTAGTGTTGTGCCGTCTCAGCTCACGCTGTAAAATGTCTGAGGTGTATTTTGCCTGATGGCATGTTTCTAGAGTCACCCCTTTAAGCTTTCCCTGGAAATTCAGTACTGTGGGTGGGTGGTGCTGAGAGTGGAGGCCTGAGAAGTGGGTCAGAGTTGTGTGTGTTGTGGGCAGTCGGAGATCAGGTGACGGCAGTAGAAGGCATTTGCTGACGACTTGCAGCTTGCGACCCTGCACACAGGTGGTGGTCTGCATGCTGCAAAGAGAGAAAGGGTGGGGGAGGTGGATTATTGCAAAAGTTTGTGGTACTGAGCCAATCAGGTGGTTCTGGGAGAGACCCCGGGTTAGGAAGGAATGGCTCCTGGCATTTTTATTTTTATTTTTATTACAGGGACAGAGAGAGTGTCAGAGGGAGGGATAGATAGGGACAGACAGACAGGTATGGAGAGAGATGAGAAGCATCAATCATCAGTTTTTTGTTGCCGTTGCGACACCGTAGTTGTTCATTGATTGCTTTCTCATATGTGCCTTGACCGCGGGCCTTCAGCAGACCGATCAACCCCTTGCTTGAGTCAGTGATCTTGGGTCCAAGCTGGCGAGCTTTTGCTCAAGCCAGATGTGCCCGCACTCAAGCTGGCAAACTCGGGGTCTTGAACCTGGGTCTTCCGCATCCCAGTCCGATGCTCTATCCACACTGCGCCACTGCCTGGTATATTTTTTGAGGGTTGAGATGTTCTTGCATAAGGGGTGACAGAAATGGGGTTGCAGAGAGGATCAGTTAAACTAATCATTTGTGGCTAGCCTTTGGAAATAGTCACTTTGAAGTGCGGTGGAGAAGGGCCCCATGAGTGACTGTGTGGGATGCCCCATAAAGGAGGTCGGAAGAAGGAAGAGTCGTCTGGTGTGAGTTGAGAATGGAGACAGTGGGGACACGGAGGAAGGGCTGGGATAAGTGACTGTGTGTGATGCCCCATAGAGGAGGTCAGAAGAGGGAAGAGTCGTCTGGTTTGAGTTGAGAATGGAGACAGTGGGGACATGGAGGAAGGGTTGGGATGGCAGCAGGTAGTGTGTAGGCACAGAGCTGGCAGTTGAGAGGTTTCGCCTGTGGTGAGGGGGAGAGAGAAGACTGGATCCCCATCTGTCTCGGTGGACTGGACTGACTATACTTGTCAGACTGTGGTCATTCCGTAGAGGTGGAAAGGCGTGAGGGAGAGGTCATGGCCCTTTGGAGAATAGGGGTTGGAGTGAGGGTTGACCTGGATTTGTCCCGAAAGCCTGTCTTAATAATCTGTACTGTTTGTTGAGCTTGGGCAGATAAGGAAGGGGGACTGTCATGCTGTGGGACAATGGCAAGGATGAGCAGTGTTATCTCCCAGGCTAAGCGTCGCTCTGGGAGTCTTGCACGGGCGGAAGATGCTCAGGATAACATGTAGGTTTTCAAGGGTTTCCAGTGGTTGCTTAGGGTTTCACAGTTTTCCGATCAGCCAGGTGCTTGGAGGGTGTGGCTCGATCTCTGCACATTCAGTTTCCAGGAGGAGATGCGTGTGGCTGGGTGAATGCTGTGACAGAGGAGATTCTGATGTTGCTGTGTGCTCCGTCACTGTAAGTGGTGCTTCCCGTCTGCAGATACCTCGGGCGGCATCTGTGGTGGTCCTGATGGGAGGAGACTGATCTGTCTTGACCCATCTTCACGGTTCTCTTGCAAAAGAGCCGTATTCAGTTTGTAGCAGCATCTGCTGGCTGTTCCTGAATAGAGCTCTCAGGTGAGAATGTGTCACAGATGACTGTTTTATTCCAAGATCCGTAAGGGTGTGACTGGAGTTAATGTCTTAACGCTTTTTCTGGGTGAGCAGGAAAGTTCAGATTCTGGGATGGGCTATCGATGTTTTCGAGCAAGGAAGCTCCACACACCGAAATGCACACGTGAGATAATGTGTGTTCATGATATCCTGTAGTGAGCTTCTTGGTCGAGGCGGCTACATTGCAAGACACACAGTCTGACCACTTGGTAAGCCCAAGGGTCCACGTGTTCCGAAGCCCAGGACTTACAATGCTGCCTTTATGGTGGGACCCAAGGGTGATGTGATTGGACACACTGCTCTTTGAGGGGGATAGGGTTACCCTGTTTCACCAGAGGTGCAGGACACGGCAGCAGCCACCTGTGTGCTGTGGCGTTCTTTTATTTCCAGGGTGTGTGGAGTTTGTCGCTGGACAGCATGGCAGGAAAGGTGGGGTCTCCTGCTGCTGTAGAAGACGTGGTGACTCCATCCTTGTGCCCAACTTTGTGGACATACGCAGTACTCCTCGATGCCCCCCGCCCGGCCCCCACGATCACATCACTGAGACGGAGTGTCAAAGCAGTGTGTCCTCAGCCTGGTAGGTTGATGGGGTCCAAAGGGTGTGTGTTGATTCGTACCTCTCTGAGGTGGGCAGTAACATTTTTCTCATGAGTACAGGGTGTAGCTCCCATGACGCAGGAGTCCACAATGTTTCCGAAGAGTTGCGGCTGAATAGTCTGAATTTACAGGTGGTGGGACAGAAACCCTCACTCTCATACTGGAAGCCATCCCAGACTTTGAGTCACAGGGCCACTGAGTGACTTTCAGTGCTGCCACCTAGCGGACACTAAATTTCTCATTTGGACCAAAACAAACTCCTCCAAACTGCTGCTGATTGCTAACCAAGGGAGGGAGATGCAATATGTATCTACTTGGAAACATACTGTGGAAGTGGCACTTTGCAGCTTGTGCTTCGTTTTCCCTGGGTGCATGCAATTCAGGTTTTTGACAGGACCTCGTGCTGTTGAATGAAGGTGAATCAGGTCTTCTGGTGGTGCTTCCAGCATCTTCCACAGGGATTCCTATGCAAGGTAAGACAGAAGTACAGTTCCGTAGGGAGAGATTCGTTTGGATGCTTCCAAGACTCTGAGGTGTGCAGTTCATACTGATGTGAGGTGACTGCTTACTGTTTGTGGAACGGCCTCTGTACGCCGTCCTAACTGAGCTCACGTAATTGGATGATGTAGCCCCTTTGTGTGAGGTCGTATCCCCCATTGAGAAGACTCAGAGCTGATTTCAGAGGCTTCTCTGCTCTGTGTGAGCAATTCACCTGGTATTGACAGGAACGAGATGCCATGTGCAATGACCCCTTGGTGTATGTGCTCTGTCTCCGTTCTTCCACAGAGAAGGAGGTGATGGCATCTTTGAATGCCAGGTGTGCTTTATTTCCTGCTTCTTTGAATGTAATGACCTCTTTTCTTATTCAGTTGAGGGTGTGCAAGTGTCTGTAGCTGTAGGGTTGAGGTGTTCCTCAAGAGATGTGGGAGAGGTACGTAGTGCTTGTTGGGGCTGGTCGTCAGCATCAGCCATCGGAAGTTTGGCTCTGGCTGCAGCCCAGGCCGCGGTCCTTGGAGCGATGTGTGTCAGAAGGCATCATGGGTCTGGCCTGGGAATGAAGTCTGGGTCACGGTTTGGCACCTGGGGTCTGGCCGTCAGGACTTCGGGGTTGTGTGCGTTCTGATGCGGTTCTGGGTGCTTTCCACAGGGTCAGATGTCTGCCGTTGTAGCTGTGGGCATATGGTTCCTTCTGGTGGCCAGCAGCAGGCCTTCAGGGTCGTATTACTCAGGTAGGGTTCAGACATGGAAGTTGAGTGAAGTGCAGTCACATTAGGGTCAGTGTCTTACTGCTGACATAGATCTGGGTGTGTTTATATTTCCTTAGGTTTTGGATTCTTTTCAAAAATCCAGATGGGGTAATTGCCCATCAGGCTGTGAGTCTGGGTCTGGATTATGGGCTGGACGTTTAGCGTCAGACCATGCGGTCAAGGGTAGGGTCATGGTCACGGAGGGAGAGTGATAGAAGGTACTGGTTTGATTGGTGAATTTCATCAAAGTGGGGAACTCTGCATATGTGGGAGCACGTAACGAGACCACGTGGCTGTGTGTGGAGCGACAGACTTTGAGAACAGGAGGCCAGGGCTGAGGCACGTCGTGCATGCCTTCACTTTAGCGGTTATTCCAACAGGACTGCTCCGTTTTCAAGTGGGATGCGGGTAGATGAGGGTCGTTGTCCTGGCCTTAGTGGTCGGGGGAGGTCTTCTTGTGCGCCGGCTGAGTGGAGGAGGGGAAAGGCTTTAGGTGTGGTGAGCAGGGTATTGCGTGGTTTGTAGTTTGGAATGACTGCCTGGCGTTCCCGTGTACATTTCTGCTGAGTAGAGAATGGTGTTTGGGTTTGCATCTTAGGCATAGTATGGAAGCAATGCAGTTCCCTTATATTTTGATCCTAAGAGGTAAAATTTCTGTGTGATGTGAAGACCTGTCTGTGTTCACTGTGCTCTCCTAAACTTCCCACAACGTGACGGACTACAGTAGGTATTGAACAGGGCTCAGTGAGTTATGAGTTTGCTTTTTAATCTGACTATGTACATTTAGGAGGGCACTTTATTCCAGAGATTGAGTGATGCGTCCTTTCTGTTGCTGTTCTGTGTTAGCCTTTATTTAAGTGTTGCGATGCGTGGCGGCAGGGCTTCCTTAGAGGTGCGTTTGGGGAGTCCTGTTGATAGAGTCCTCTTTTTTCCATCTGGTTCCTGATTCCTCGGCTCACTAAGTTGGTGAGAAATAGTGAAATCCTCTTCCTGAGAGTTTGTGGGGACTTGATTTACATCTTGATTTCGCTTCCCAGCTACGGAGCTCTGGGTTTGACTCACTGCCGCCCTCCTGTGGACACCTGTAGTTATTACATGTTACTGTCATTCAGCAGGTCCCTGTCAGGCTGCAGTCTGCGCTGTGGGAACGCGGCCCACCGTCTTCACTAGAACGTTACTTACAGTGCGTCATTACGTTCTACTTCCATTTTGTGGAATGTATTGTGTGAAACCATGAAATAGAGTTTCTTGTATTTCGATCCTTGGATGGCCCTTGTAACTGTCTTCGTAGTTTGCCATGGTCACCATCAGAAATACCTCTAGTCGCCTAACCAGGCGGTGGCGCAGTGCATAGAGCGTCAGACTGGGAGCTGGAAGACTCAGGTTCAAGACTCCGAGGTCGCCAGCTTGAGCGCAGGCTCATCTGGTTTGAACAAAAAGCTCACCAGCTTGGACCCAAGGTCGCTGGCTCCAGCAAGGGGTGGCTCGGTCTGCTGAAGGCCCATGTCAAGGCACATGTGAGAAAGCAATCAATGAACAACTAAGGTGGCACAACAGCAACAAAATACTGATGATTGATGCTTCTCACCTCTCTCCATTCCTGTCTGTCTGTCCCTATCTGTCCCTCTCTCTGACTCTCTCTCTGTCCCTGTTAAAAGGAAAGAAATACCTACAGTGTAAGGTGGTAGTGTTGGTTAGGTGCCTCCTGCTGCCTCCTGATACTGGTCTTTTCCAGCTTGTGGGTTAGAAACTGCTTCTTGCTGAGTGAGTGAGAGAGGCAAGGAGTGTGGTATGGGTGTGGAGGGTGGTGTGGGGTGTGCGTCCTGGTCCTGGACTGTGGTATGAGGGTTGTGGGCTCAGGGTTTTAGTGGTTGGATGTTCATCGTTGTGGAAGTGATAGGATGTTTGTTTTTAGGGGTGAGGTGGCAGGTCCAGGCATAGTTGTTTGGGTGCAGGGTTCATGGTTGGGGCTAGGGTAACAGTGGAGAGGCTGGGGTTGAGGACAGGGAGACAGAGTCAGAGTGAAGGTGTGCATTTCTGATTTATGAAAGGCATCGTAATGGAAAACGTTGGAAGTGGTAACAGAGGGAATGTGAGGGTACTGTCCTGTAAGCGGAGGGACAGGCTTAGAAATGAGTGGGCTCAGGCCCCTTTCCCTTCCCCATGCTGGAACATCAGGAGGTCAGTGTGTCTGGGGCGGTGTATTTGTGCACGAAGACCGGCTTCTGAGGAAAAAGCCTTTGTGCGCCGATTGGCATGTGCAGGAGATGGTGCCGTTTGTTTGAAAACTCACTCAGAGAAGGCAGGCCTGTTGTATCGTTGCATGAGTGGGTTTTGACATCACTGAGAGCCTCTTAGGGTTTCCTCCACTACCAGTAGCAGTACCTTATTTGTAGTGTTTACCTTTCCCATACACTTCTGTTGAATAGCCCACTTGTGGAAAATGGAGTGTTGAGGACCATGAGTGGTTGACACTGTAAATGGACCACTGCAGGGGCTGTACGTGCTGACGGTCTACTGCCTTTCGAGTTTTCCAGGGCCTGTAAGTTCTGTGCTGCTTTCTTCTGTTAGATTTTTTTATTATACTGGTTTTTGGTTTGTTGGAGACATGAGGCTTTCAGAGTGCTCTTTTCTTGTTATTTTTCACATGGAGTTCAGAATGGTTGTTATCAAGGTGGGTGTTTGAAGTTAGGGTCCTGGCTTCATCTGTCAGATTTTTCCTTTGTCTCACTGTTTGCTTGCTTGTCTGCTTCAATGTTTATTCTGTGGTGTTTGATGACTTTGTTCATATTTTCTGTAGTTTCTCTCCTGCCCAAGGTTTCCAGGGGTGCAGGATTTGTGCCTAACTTGTCTTGGTCCTTGAGGTGGGTTCCCTTAGCAGAGGATGTGGTTTGAGGTCCCATAACTGTGCGTAAAATGTGTGTCAGCCTCTGTTCACACTGTTGGATGTGATTTTTTGCCCTGGAAGAGTGGATGCTGCTTCGGTGCATGTGTCCCTTCGACCTTGTTATCGATCAGAGATGGAGGTGATATAGCATTCGGAATAGAGTTTTGTTCCTGTCTGTAGGGTTCCAGCTGCTGAGTGTATTGATTCCATACCTGTTGAATGTATTGATTACATGTGTCTGTTTCTCCCAGCTTTCCCTGAGCGTGGAAGTCAAGGTGTTTTATCACTGCTCTGTGCTGGGTACTGTGGAGCCCTTTTTTCCTGGTTCACCATGTCTTTTCTGGGTAAAATGTGTTTGACAGCTCTTGGTTTTCATGCTAGCAGTTGCATTACTATGAGAGTTTCTCTCATTTTGCTCTTTCCAAGCACTGAGGAGTTGTAAGGTCATATCCTTGATCAGGACTTTGTTAGACTGTAACCCTCCTTAGTGTACGTTGCAGTATGCTGCAATAGGCTTTTAGATAAACCCTGTCCTGAGTTTCTTGGTTGAAAGCACCTTTTTCATAAATGCTTGTTCTTGTCTTTACGTAACTAGAGTATGACTGTCCATGGCACCTTAAGTGTTTCTCAGATCGGGAAGTGTCACTAAGCTGTGATGATGGGGCCCCAGAGTCATGGGAGAGCGGGCAGTATTTTCCTCAGGGGAGGATGCCCACCTTCACTTCTGCAGTTCTGAGGCGTGTGCGTTATTTCCCAGTCCCCATGTCTACAGCTCTCAGTACCTGTATGAGTCCCCGCCCCTCCTGGTCACGTTAGCACGAGACGCTGTCTGAAGTGCCTGTGCTCTCGCCTGTGACTCTGCTGTTCTCACTACGTCGGCTCTGGGTTAGGGGGAAACGGAGCGCTGCTTTTCTTGGGGGAAAGTGTCCACATTCCGTAAGAGTCAGAGATTCACCTCCGTACCCTTGGGAAGCCCATGCTCGTACATGCTGAACTCTGGGGCGCTGAGGGAGGTCCCGTGTGTCGTCAGAGGGCAAGTTCTTCTGCACTGGGATCCACATTTCCGTTTCCTTTCTCGAGTGCTGCCACCTAGAGAACATATGGGGGGTTGCACCTGACGTGTTCTCCTGGCCAAGGTCTGGATCATCTCTCCTCCCTGGAATGCAGTGAAGGGTGTCTTCTCTGCCCAGAGAGGTTGGGGTGAAGATGCCCTTGAGGGGGACCAGTTCTCTCCTTCTAGCCCATGCGAGTTACATTACAGGGTGAGAGGACATAGCAGTGTTAGGACAGGGAATCCCTGTATTCCCCGCAGAGGTGCGTTGGGACAGTCAGAGGAGTAGTATTTGCACTGACAGCACATTCCAGGATTTCAGGAGGGTCCCGTCTATAGTTGGTGTGCACCTATCCCTTTAGGTCTGCCTGCCAGTACCCCTGAATGTACTCCCTGGTCCCAGTGCCAATGTCCTGGGGCAGGTTAGCCTCTAGGGGTGAATCTGTATTGGCTCCCATGTCAGACCTCCATGTTCTCTCGTGGATCGCTCAGAACTGCAGAAGTGAGGTCCTATGTCATCTCCCACTACTTTTCCTTCCTGTAGTGTGTCCACTCACAGTCGAAGGATGTGGTTGTGATGTGTCACTGATGTTTTCCCAGGGAGCATGCTTTCCTGTCCCCCTCTTGACCCAGTGACATGGTTGCAGGAAGTGTCTCCTGAGGTCTTCACCCAGATCACCCAGCCCCATATATGAAGACTGCTATTGCCTCTCCACGTGGTGGCGAATTGGATAGACCGTCAGACTGAGATGCAGAGGACCCTGGGTCGAGACCCCAAGCTCTCTCACCTGAGCACTGGCTCATGCAGCTTGAGCACGGGTTCCCCAGCTTTACTGTGGGCTCTGTGGTTTGAACGTGGAATCATAGACATGACTCCAAGGTCGCTGGATTGAGCTGCAGGTTACTAGCTCTGCTATAGGACACCCCCACCCCATTCAGGGCAGATATGAGAAAGCGATTGATGACCAAGTAAAGTGCCACAACAAAGAATAGATGCTTCTTACTTGTTTCCCTTCCTGTTTGTCCATATCTGTCCCTCTCTCAGTCTCACTCTCTATGTAAAAAAAAAGCGGTACCATGCAACGCTCGTTCTCTTTCATTCATTTCTAAGACTCATAGTGGAAGTAACTGTTGACCCGAGTGTCTGGTGGGGATCACTGGTTACGTGATAGGGCGGTACACTTTCTGAGGTCATTCCTTTGTAAGTACTCACATGAATCAGAAGTCCCATGATAGGGCTGTGTAGTATTGACACTGTGATCTCTTCTCACGCTCTGAACTCTGCCGCCTGACACTGTGTACTTATCTTGAGAAAAATGCCTGGGAGGAGGGCAGCTGGAAAAAGGAAACATTTCTGGTGCCCTCTAGTGGACGTCTTGAGAATAGCGCTCTTTCACAGAAAGCCCTTGGCGATATCGGTTGTGTGAATACGTAGAAGTCCGTGAGGTTTCCCACATAGTGAATAAGTGAGTGTCCGCGTACGATCCATACTGCAGCTGTGAGAACGGGCGAGGTTCTCAAGGGAACAATAGCGTCTGTTTCTTTATCTCAGGTAGGAATAATGGGCTACGAGAGATGGATTGCCGTGACATTGCTACCTTAGGAAACTGCTGTTAGGGCTGACGTGGAGAGAATCTTTTGGAAAAGGGAAGGAATGCTTTGGGTCATTCTGTTCACTTTTTCGGTGTGGAAGAGCAGAGCTTGCTGGGACTCCGGGTCTTTCTGACCATGATCTCTCTTAGGTCTTCGCCTTGGCTTCAGAAACTGTTCCTATAGGTGGCTGCTTGCAAGTATGTCTTATTTCACTTCCTTCTTTGTTTCTCTAGTTATTCTTCATTCACTTTCGTAGTTTTCTGGGGTTTTTTTAAATTTTTTTTTATTTATTCATTTTAGAGAGGAGACACAGAGTGAGAGAGAGAGAGAGAAAGGGGGGAGGAGTTGGAAGCATCAACTCCCATATGTGCCTTGACCAGACCAGTGTAGGGTTTTGAACTGGCGACCTCAGTGTTCCCAGGTCGACGCTTTATCCACTGCGCCACCACAGGTCTGTTTTCTGGGTTTTTTAAAAATTCATTTTCCCCTTTATTTGTTTATCTTTTATTTACTTATTAGATTATTTATTAATTTTAAAAATAATTTTGATTGCCTTCCTTTGGTTGTTCCCTCACTACCTTATTAGGCAGTGGTGCCTGTCTTTCCACTGTGTCTGATTCAGCTGCTGCAGAGGGATCTACCCTTTGCTCTTCCTCTGTCTTTACTGTGCTGCTGACATTCTGTTCACAGATGTGAGACCTTTGCCGGGAACCTATTCTTCTTGGGCTAAAGGGAATAGGGCGGCTTTATGGTGTGTGCTGTATTTCTTGGAGTGGTTCTATCTGAGGCTTTCATGGATTTCAGTTCACGTGACCTTCCATTTTTACAACGTGATGTATGGAACTTAACATGAAGGGTTCCATCTAGTGTGGGTTGCCCTGTCTTTTAGGTTTTGGTCTTTGTGGCCAGGACCATGTCCTGCCAAGAACTTTAGCTTGGAAGCCCTCGGTCCTCCGTTGGGGCTCGCAGTGCTCCCCAGAGCCTCTATTGAGTGCATGGGGTCCTGACTTTTGCTGTGCTGCATGTTCTGTGTCACACCTTCTCCTGTTAGTCGGATGAACGAGACCCATCAGCTCAGGATCCTCTTGTCTGCAACTGTGGGATCCCTTGTCGCCTCTGATGCACGCTGCCATGCATTCTGCATTTAGGGAATGTCTTGAATAAGGGTCACTGGGAAAGGACACATTTTTCTGCTGCTCTCCAGTGGGGAAGTTGGGAATAAATGGCACTTCGTGAGAGAAAATTTCCTTCCACCCTTGCTGCTGTTTGCAAAAAGAGTTTGGAACTGCCATTGCAACTTCCATCAGCAGTGTCTGTGAATGTGTCAGATGAAGGGCTCTAGCCAGAGACTGTGGAGTCACGTCCATGATGCCATGCTGAAGCTGGTCACCTCATACTTCAGCTGGATGAGCCTGGGCTCAACCTAGTGACCTCAGGGGTTTGAATCTGGGTCCTCAAAAAGTCCCAGGTTCACACACTATCCACTGCGTCACCACCTACCTGGTCAGGCTGTTCCTCCACTTATTGCAACAGGTGAAGGGAAAATAAGACCATGTTCTTAAACATCTTGTTGATGTTTTCATTTATATCCTAAGAAATATATAGACATCCTTGGGAAATTGACATTATTCTTTGTAAAACTGTTTTTATGAGTTTTAGTTTGAAAAATAAATTAGTAACAGAATTTTTAATATTTTTAGTGAGTTAAAGTCTGGATGCACAGTGTTCTGAGAATGAGAAGCATTCTGTAAGTGATATCGTGTTCCCTTAAGGTCATCTGAGAGATTCTCTGTTGGGCACTTGTTCACTATGTTAAGAAGTGGGTCTGTAGATGGTGGAATGTGGAAAATAAAAGATGAAGAATGTCGATTATTTGTTAAATTGCAGCACCAGTAGGAAAGATTGATTTATGAGGTGAGGACAGCTGTCTACAGGGGTTTTTGTGGGGCCAGGTTTCAGGTATGCTATTCCCCTAATGGGCAGGGCTTCTTGGATCTGCCCATCTGACCCACAGGGCACTTGTGTGGCCAGTGGTCAGGGAATGCCCAGGACAGTGGTGTCCAGTCAGGTCGTTTGCCAGACACTGCTCGCTGCTTCAGACGGTCCCATCTACACTTGCTGAGGCAGCACAGGGCACCTGAGCAGCTTCTCTGGAGGCGAGTGTACGGGACGTGTGTGAACGGTGAAGAGGAGAAAGTGAGGCAGAAAGACTGTCAGTCATTAAGGGTCAGCAGAGCAATGGCGCTGTAGGAAACGTTGTGTTGTTGTTGCTTATATTTCATTATTGAGTTTAGAGATAGGGCATTGGGAGAGAGACGGAGAAGCAACCACTGTTCCCTGTAGTTTCTTGGCGTTCCCATTGGCCACTTTCTGTACCGGCCTTGAGTGGTGAGCGAGCACGTCAAGTGGGGAGGGCGGGACACCGTGCTGTGCAGTGAGCTGCCCACCGGGGTTCTGTTTCTGCGCTTTAGGTCTCGGCCTCTAGGTGTTCCGGGTCACTCCTGTCTGCTCCCGACAGCATTCTGTTCTTTTCCTGCATAGCAGCTGCCTGAACGTAATGGTATCTTGAGTTTATTTCCCGCTTATCCACGTAAACCACGAGCCACAGGACATCCCGTGTGTGTTGTGCCATCAGTACGCTGGTGTCTATGTGCCGGCGCTTGTCCTGCTGGTGGAAGCTCTCGGCACCCCGGGACGCCTCGGCCAGGCAGCCCTCCCCAGCAAGGATCCTCAGCCGAGGCCTCGCTGTGCCGTGGAAATCGCCACCAGCCGGCCTTTTCGGGGACGCTCCTCTAGACGCTGCCCCTGCCCGTTTCCCCCTCCCGGCGCGCAGCGTGGACGCATCTACACGTCGACGTTGAGGGGCCGGAGTCAAGAGGGCGAGACTCGGGACAGCGCGGCTGAGGCTGGGGTTTCGGCGACGGACACTCGTGGGGAGGGCACTTGACCTGCAGCGCGAGCACCCGAGGAGAAGGCAGCGGGTCTGTGACAGGTGACGGGGAGGCGGAGGAGCCGCAGCCCCGGGAAGAGGGAGGAAGGGCCCGACCGCGCCAGGGGAGGCTCGTTAAGGAGGCGGCGGCGAACGCAGCTGCGGTCCGAGCGGGTCGGGGCGAGAGGCGCCCAGGCCAAGAAGGGAGGACGCCGGTCCCGCGGTCGGAGGCGGCCGGGACTGTCCTGGGGGCCGGGAAGAGAGGGTGCATGAGCGGTGCTGAGCGAGGAGCTGGGGAAGAGGTTTGGGGAGTGTGCGCCCAGAGGCGGGAGGGGTCGGGCGGACGGGAGGACTAGCGCGTAATGAGAGACAGCCGAGTCGTCTGTGCGGGACGTGGCCCCGAGGAGGTCCGACCCGAAAGAAACTTTTGGAGGGAGGGGGACAGGACACGGGACCTCCGCGGCGAGGGAGGTTTGGGGGTGGGTCTCCCCTCTGTCGGTGGAAAGGCCGAGAGAGCCTAGCGGAGCGCGCTGGGTCACAGGTGAGTCTAATGTGCAGTCCTCCAGCTTCTCACGGGGTGGGGCGGGCACGAGGACGCGGTCAGGCGGAGCCCGGGAGTCCGAGTCCGCGGCGGCCGGGTCCGAGAGGGTGCGCCGCGAGAGGCTCCTGGATCACCTCCGCCTCAGTTTCCCGGTCGTCCAGCGTCCCGGAGTGCGCAGAGGGGTGTGTGCGACCTGTCCTCACACCGCGGAGCGCTGGTGGTTCTGTGCGGCTCCCTGAGGCTCACGCTGCGGGACAGGCCCGTCAGGCCCCCACTCCACCCTGAAACCTGTTCCTCCCAAACCTTCCCAGCCTGGCCCCCTGTCCGGCTGTGCTGGGAAACTCGGTTTGGGAAGGTGTAGACACTGTTTCCTCAGGTTTCCTCGTCCCCACCCTCAGAACCTGAGCTGGTCACCTGAACGGGCAGGTGGACTTTACAGATGGGATCCAGGTAGGACCCTGAGACCGGGGTGAGTCTGCGTTTCCCTGGTGGCCCCGGTGCCACCACCTGGTTCCTAACCAGAGGGAGGCAGCAAGGTCAGGATCAGAGATGTGCAGGCAAAGACAGAAGCTGAGTCAGGGGAAGGTCAGGACCTGCAGGTACAGGAAGGAGCCACGAGCCAAGCAATGGGGGTGCTTCCGAGCTGGAACAATGGGGCCTCCGAGTGTCGAGTGTCGCCTGCAGTGTTGGGGAACCAGCCCGCAACACTCCCCCTTCCCGTGGCCACACCCTAACTTCAGCCCTGGGAGAAGCCTGCAGACTCCCGAGCCCCAGACTGAGAGAACAGTGACGTGGCCGTGTGTTACAGTGACCTCATGACAGCTGCACACAGGATCCTGGGTGCAGGACGGACAGCACACGGGCTCCTGAGGCTGCCCACCGGTGACACGGCCCTACCCTGTTGTCCCCGTGAGTTGGGCTCCTAGGGACCCTGCAGGCCGAGTGTAGAACGGGCCTGTGGTCCTGGCTGCCCCGTCCAGTTCACAGGGTGGAGGTGCTGCAGGACACCAGCATGGCCCCGTGGCGACAGGACAGCCCCATGAGCCTGGGTTGCAGAGCATCTGCTGTCTATCTCTGTTCAGCCCAGCCCTGGGGATCAACCTCCTGTGGGTCTCTGAGCTGATGGGGCTTTGAGGAGCCCCGGGGGGTAGAAAACGTGGGGTGCCCTTGGGGCCCTCAGGTCCTGCCTAGTGAGCTGCAGCCGACGGCCACCTGGGGGCAGCACTGTCCCTTTGCAGGCTGCCTCAAGTCCTCTCCTGGCTGCTGCCCACACCTGCCGGACCAGTTCCAGGCTTTATCTGCTGCACCCCACTTTCTCCCTGGCTCAGGGAAACGGGGCCGGGTGGGGGTTCTGGTCTCGGGCTGGCTCTCTTCTTGGTACCCCCATGGCTGGCTCCCCTGTCCTCACTCCTGGAGTAGAGAACTCACCCTAGGGCTGCCTCGGACATAGCCTGGCCCACTGCCTGGTACTGACAGCGTTGTGGGCGCTCAGCTCAGTGGGGCCACAAGGAGGAGGACGAGGTTGGGGTCTCGGGGCCCCAGAGAGCAAACGTTGGGCTTCATGTGGGGGAGAACAGGTGCAAGACCACTCTGCACCACTGATGGTCTTGTCCCCTCCTGGTTACAGGGTCCATTGGGCCCACAGGAGCTCCAACCCTGAGAACAACCACAAGTGAGGGAGGGAGGGAGAAGGGTAGGGAGGGAGGCTATTGTGTCGTCAGTGGAAGGTGGTCTGGGCTGGGCAGACCAGGGGTGCCCACCATGAGTCTGATGAGGGAGCGTTTTGAGAGAGAGCGCCCAGGTCAGCATGTGCCTGGTGGCTCCTTCACAAACATTTATCGAGTGGCTTCATAATGGCAGTCCCTGCCCACAGCCTGGAAGTCAGCTCGCCCGGAGTGTCCTGCTGGAAGAACACGTCCCTTTAACATAAAGTCTGGAGAAGTCATCTTTACAATTACATGCAGACCTTTGGTTAATGGCCCCTGGGAAGCTGAAGGTATTGTGAACCTCAGAACTCTTTATAAATCAAAGGTAAACGGGAGGAAGGGGGGTCACAATTCTATGTTTAAAAATAGCTCCCCAGGACCTGGACACAGTACACATTTCTGAAGCTTCTTCATGTGTGCTCTCAACACCCAGGTTGTCTGACCATAAAGATCTGTGTCAAAGCCGAGTTTCACATGTGTTCGTTGTTTTCCGGGAGGAAGTAAGTCACTGCTGTGGATGGTTCCCGGCTCAGGCACGACCCAGGGAAACGTGGGTGTGCAGGGGTGATAGTCGCTATGTCAGAGACACTGAGCCGTCCCAGCGTGCGGCCCTGACACCTGGCCTGCTGTGCCCAACCAGACAGAGCCGGGGTCTGAGGTCCCAGCGTGTGGTTCCCGGCTCAGAGTCTCAGGGCCTTTGCGACACAACGGTGTCCTGGCCCCCGAAGCGTGAGCAGGTTTGTCTCGTGGGAAATGGCCGAGTTGACCCCAAAGAGAATCCAGTCCAGCAGGGCTGAGCGGGGTTTGTGCTGAGACACCGAAACCAGCGGCCGGTGTGAGCCTGGAGGACGGATCCCGCGGTTCCAGGTAACTGTCCTGGCAGAGGCGCCCATGTCCGCCAGGGGTCATCCGCATAGTCGTGGACTCACCGCAGTCTGGGGGCCGCGATGCCAGGTTCCGCCGCTGGGGGCGCCAAGGAGGCAGAGTACGCTCTGGCTGCCATTCTCGCCCGCTGGGGGCGCCAAGGAGGCAGAGTACGCTCTGGCTGCCATTCTCGCCCTGCTGGCGAGACCGGAGAGGCTGCAGGAGGACTGAGGACGTTAGGTCAACAGGCGAGCAGCTTCTCGTTGAGTCCGATGACGTCGCTGATGAAGGTGTCGGCACAGATGAAGTCGCCAGCGATGATGTTGGTGCAGCGCGCGCCCCTCCTGGGCACTGGTCCTGTGCCCCCAGGCTCCAGCCCGCAGCAGGCTGGGCAGCTTCAGCCTCCGCAGGGACTTGGATGGTGCGCCAGGATGTACTGCAGGTTCTCCCTCAGGTTGATGCCGGCCACCAACAGCCCGCCTGCAAGGGTGGGGCGCGCTGCCGTCCACCTGCGACCCACCTGGTTCCCACCTGTGCCCCACCTGGTTCCCACCTGTGTCCCCCATCTGGTTCTTACCTGGGACCCCCACCTGGTTCCTACCTTCACCCCACCTGCGCCTCCCACCTGGGTCCCACCTGCACTCCACCTGGGTCTCCCACCTGCATCCCACCTGGCCCATCAGCTACCACCGTCCCTGTCCCCCCACAGTCATCCCCACCGTTCCAGCCCCTCACACCAGCACGCATAGCTCCCGCCCCACAGTGCTGTCAGATCACCATGCTCCTGCTACAGAGGGCCCTGGGCGAAAAGTTACCCGACACGTTCCGTCCCGACCCCGTGTAGTACACGGATTAATAGCCGTGTAAATCCCAGGTAGCACACCAAGCATAACACACAGCTGCCCTCTCACAGTGCTGACTGTGACAGGAGAGTGGGACCCTGGAGACCCAGAGTGACCACAGACACAGCCACGCACCCTGACCATGGATATGGAACAGTTGAAACCACGAACTCCGTTCGCAAGAAAATCTCCTTCAAGCCGCAGACACAACAGTGCAAAGCAGCCCTGCCTGCGAATCAGCTGGGGTCACGGGCGGCTCCTGTGCCCCAGAGTGCCCGTGTCCTTGCGGAGTCACAGGCACCAGACGAGGAGCCCGGGCAGGAAGCACGTGGGATGCTGTGCGACGTTGGAAGGGACAGAAAACCCCAGAACTGCATGCTCTCCTTGCTCAGAGCTGGCGGCTGCCACGCCAGCACCCAGACCTCACGCAGCTGAGCACTGAAACCACACGTGCATGTGTGCACACACACAACCATGGTGGATGTGTGCTGTGTGTACACGTGTGTGAGTGTCCCCCCACAGGACATGCACCCACCTGGGCGGCCGCAGCTCTTCATGTGCTCCAGGTAGTGAATCAGCTTCTCGGGCCTCACCTGGTTGCCCCACCAGTAGGGGATAGCCGGCCACAGCTCCCCGTGTCGGGGCATGGTGCCCTCGTCATCCGTCGTCATCATAGGACAGGAGGACCTGCTGGCCCCACACCCAGAGCTGCCGCAGAGTCGGGACCTCCTGTGGTGGGGGTGACGTGTCAGGGTTGGGAGGGGATATCGGGTCTGTGCAAGGACAGTGGGGCGATGGGGCATCCGTGTCAGCGTTGTGGCATCTGGATTGTCACAAGGACACAGACATGTTTTCCTGGAACAGAGCCTGATGCCCCTCGGTGAGTGACCGGGACAGGAAGCTCACCGGGAGTCAGGCTGCACGTGAACAGAGGGGATTCAGGTACAATGAGGTCACTAGGGAGGGTCCTGATCCCGCAGGACTGGGGTCCTCATAAGAAGAGGAGGTGAGGACACAGACACAGAGGGACAGCCGTGTCAGGACACAGGAAGGAGACAACCGTCTGCACACTCAGGAGAGAGGCCTCAGGAGGAACTAGCCCTGCCCACACCTGGGTCTCAGACTCCGGCCCACAGAACGGGGTGAGAAGAAGCCCTGTGGGGCTGGTGCTCCCAGGCTGTGCACCCTGTTGGGACAGCCTGGGACATGGGATAGTCACCCTGCTCACAGGGAACACACACTGCGGCAACTTCTAACAGGTGCTAAGTTTGACCCAGTCTCCAGAGAAGCTTCCAGAAGACCATGTCAGAGGCTTCACTGGCACCAGCATTACCTCAGCATCAGGTATGGGGAAGCCTCGCCCCCTCCCAGGACCTGCATGGGGAGGATGTGCCCACATCACCCCTCAGGGACACAGCACGTCCCCAAAGATGTTCTTGACGCAGGCGACCAGGTACTCGTGCAGGTCGTCTGTCATGTGCTCAAAGTTCCTGCAGGTCAGGATGACCACCTCCCGGGAGTGGTTCTCCAGCCACTCTGAGACCTCTGTGAGCGTGTCCTGGGCAGGGGACGGGAGTGCACAGGGTGTCACAGCCCATCGAAGGGGCTCCCAACCAAGATCACTGGATAGATCGCTCAGGGAGGTCCTGAACTAGAAAACACATAATACCAGGCTGCCCCCACGGTGCTCAGCTGACCAGTGACGGCCAGGCCACTGCTGTGGGTGGAAGTGTGCACATGCATGTGCATCTGTGTGTGAGTATACATGTGTGTGTATGTGTGTGTGCATTGTGTGTGTGCCCTCCAGAGGACAGTGCATAAGCAAATGTTAATTTCAGGGATTGTGGCCCATGGAGCTCCTGGGGATGCCCCCCCCAGACCCTGAGGTCTCAGGGGACCTTGGTCACCTGTGGTGCAGATGGGGACCGTCATTATCTGACTTTAGAGACACTGGTCTAGCAGTTGAGAGGAGAAAGGACTGGAAGCATCTATCTAAACTGGCCCTGGCGGGATAGCTCTGTTGGTTAGAGCATCGTCCCGGAGCACAGGGGTTGCTGGTTCGATGTCTGGTCAGGGCACATACAGGGGCAGGTCGATGTTCCTACCTCTCGATAAAATTTTTTTTTTCACAAAAGCAAAGAAAATATTTAAACTGGAGGCACGATGAAAATGAGAAACCCAGGTTTGCAAAACCTCAGGCAGCCTGGAGGAGCCAGGGGTGTGTTGGCACGGGCAGGGGCCCCAGAAACACAGGAGGGTCAGCATTTCCAGTGGCCGATTGCTGGACGTCAGCCACATCCCATCCTGAAAGACTGTGTGCACCCCCTTAGCGGTCGACTGTGCCCCCCCTTAGAGGCTGGCTGTGTCCTGTGCAGAAGGACCGTGGTGTCCATCGCTGTGCGAGGCCTCATCCACTCCCCCCTCCGCCTACCTGGACCAGCCCGGCGTGTACATCATGTGCACAGAGTGCAGGTTCTTCTCGGAGCCCTCCAGCACGTGCATGATCCGCAGGTCCAGGTACCGCACCCGGCGTCCAGCTGCTCCGTGACGTTCAGCACCTGCAGACAATGGTGGGTCACCTCTCCCTGGACGTTGGGCAGCTCCCACCAGCTCAAGCTGCCTCGTGTGTGTGCCCGACGTGGCTGCACCATTTGGGACCCACTGTGCAGGGACAGTGGCCAGCGAGGCCACAGGTTGCTCCTGGGGTGGGTCCTGTCCTGGGAAGCGCAGGGTTGGCCCCTCCTGTCTGTGTTCCCCACCCCCTGCTCTGACCCCGGATGAGCCTCTGGAAGGGCCCCTCCCTGCTGGGCCAGAGCAGCCCCAGCCTGGGGTCCTGACACCCCTCCAGACCCTCATAAAACAACGGCAACACGAAAGAGGTAAGAGGTGACGTGCTCTGTGCACGATCAGTGAAGGGACCGGCACAGCAGGCCTGACCTGCCCCCAGGCCAGCAGACATGCACAGGGCTCGGTGGGACAGTGCAGGTGGCCCGGGAGGCCTGTCTCGCTGTCCCCTCTGCCCTCGCGCCCCCTCCCTCTCATGCTCTGACCTCTAACTGGCTGTCCTCATGGCCAGGGCCCTTGTGCAGCTCAGCCAAGGGGCCCACGCCCAATGCCCCACAGGCCTGGTGCTGGGACCCCTGGACCCACAACCTGGAAAAGACCCCTCACAGGTCGCCACACTGAACCCTCCAGACGCCAAGCTCAAAGGACGCTGGCACACCTCAGGCCCAGAGACGAGGGGCCTGGGAACACGCCGGTGGAGAGCAGCGTCCCCACATTCCCCCCAAAAGCCAGGCTTCCCTGGGGTCCACCACGCACCTTGTAGGCCGTAGGTGGCAGAAGGAAGCAGACACTCATGTGAGTATGTGCAGGCGTGTGCAGGCGTGTGGTTCTTGGGGCTTCCTCAGCCTCAGGATGCACCCTGTAACCGCACCGCCCGGGGACCCCCAGGCCGTCCCCTGGGATGGAGAGCTGGTGCAGGGGCACGTCCCAGAGCCGGGGCACAGTGCCAACATCTAGTCTGCATTGGCGTTCCTGGTGCAGGTCAGGCCGGGACGCTGCCTGCCGTGCTCACCTGTGTGTCCACCACAGGTGACCCCAGAGCTCTGAGGAAGGAAGGACCAGGTGCAGGAACCTGTCCTCAGTTCTCGGGACGTGCGGAGGAGGTGAGCATGTTGCTGCCCCGGCCACACCGGTCAGGACGCACCCTGGTAGTCCATGGGGACCCCACGGGCAGGACCAGATCCTCAGGTCCCTCTGATACCAATGACCCTTTGTGTCCCCATCGACGTGGGCCTCGGGGACCCCCTGAGTCTCTCAGAATGCTGCGGGACAAGGTAAGGTCCCCAGTCCTGCTGCCCTGCCCTGCCCTTCCCTGGGCAGTGAGACACCTGAGCCTCCAGCTGTGAGCCCCTGTGGTGCCTGGTGACTGGCCCGGAGCCACTCAGGAAATGGTTGGCAGGTGAAGAAAACGGTGGATGGGTCCACACCTGCCCAAGCCTGACCTTCCTGCCCTGGTCCTCACCAGGTACCCAGACACTCACGGCACCATCAGTCCAGGAAGCCCTGCCCGCAGGCAGCAGGGAGAGGGGAGCTGGGCACTGAGTCCTCCCCCAGGTCAGCACCCTGAGCCCGGTGGGGCTTGTCCCTGCCCCAGTCCCCTGGGTCAGCAGCCCTGAGCCCCGGGGGGCTTGTCCCTGCCCCAGTCCCTTGGATTAGCAGCGCTGAGCCCCGGGGGGCTTGTCCCTGCCCCAGTCCCCTGGGTCAGCAGCCCTGAGACCCGGGGGGCTTTTCCCTGCCCCAGTCCCCTGGGTCAGCAGCCCTGAGCCCCAGCTGGGCTTGTCCCTGCCCCAGTCCCCTGGATTAGCAGCCCTGAGCCCCGGGGGGCTTGTCCCTGCCCCAGTCTCCTGGGTTAGCAGCCCTGAGCCCCGGGGGGCTTGTCCCTGCCCCAGTCCCCTGGGTCAGCTGTTCTGAGCCCAGGAGCTTCACACCCTGCTGCTCATGGGGCACACAGGTTCCTCTACCCCCTACCTGGGGACCCAGTCTGGGCAGAGCCTGAGTGACAGGAGAGGGGGCCCCATGGGGACCATGCTGTGCCTGCTGGCTTGGCTTCCTGTGGGGCCTCAGTGCAGACAGACCTCAGGGACCTCAGTCCCTCACCTCAGGGACCTCATCACCTGGGATGGCCTCACTCGGCTCCTCCAGCCTCCGTCCCTCCAGCAGAGTTTCCCGCTGGGCCTCCGCTCTGCTCCCCCTCCTCAGGCTCAGGCACTTCCGAAAACACTCCCACAGACCTCGACTGGACGCTGGGAACACCCACTCCTGGGGGGGGGAGGGGGGACCCCCACCTGGAACAGCCTTGCTGAGCGCAAGGGTGGCGGCAGCTGCAACCCCTAAGTCCAGAGCAGGACCCACTGTGGGGAACTGACCCTCGTGGGGATGTCAGAATGCCCAGCCATGGCCATGAGGCCCCATGGTCACAGGACAGGGGACGGGGAAGGTGGCTGTCCTGCGTGTGATCACAGGGTCAGTGATCAGAGGACAGAAAGTGACCTGAAGGCCCGACCCCACTGACTGCGGTCCCTGCTTGTGGTCCCTCTGGGCCCCAGTCTAGAGCAAACTCGCCTTCATCCCAGCCCTCTGGGGGCTTCGTGCCCGCTGCCCAGGCCTGTGATCTCCGAGCAGCAGTTCAGCAAGTGTCCGCGTCCTTTCCTGAAGTGTCCGGCCCTCCCAGCCCTGAGTGGCTCTCATCTCAGACCCCAGCAGGGTGTGCCACCTGAGTGGAGGAAGTGGGTTTCCTGGGCCGGTCTGGTCCTGCGGACTCGTTCAGCCCTGTTGCTGACCAGAGACGAGGTGACCGGGACCCAGCAGGGGTCCCTCACCTTCCTCCCTCCGGGCTCCTCCTCTCTCTGGTTCAGAGGGCTGTCCAGTCAGCAAGGTATCTTGAGCCCCCATGTCCCTCCCCAGCGAGAGGACAGGACCCAGCGGTGAACGAGACGGGAGGAATGTTCAGGGCGGCTCAGGGGGCGGGTGTGTGGGGTACAGTCCTCTCCCCTCAGTTCCAGGCACCCCTCCTCCGAGCTGCAGGCCGCAGGTGCTCCGGGACAGCTGTGGTCTTGGGGACATCCTGCTGCCCACTCGCTCCCCACGGGCCTCCTTTCCTCCTCTGTCAGTGCAACTCAGGCCCATCAGCCCTGCCCCAGGACAGTCAGCCCAGCGCCCCAGGGGACGTAGCTGTTGGCCACCGTTAATGTCTCCCCTCTGTGATGTCTTGTCCACCTGGGACCTTCCTGCCTCTGGTGGGGAGTGGTTGGACAGCCGTGCACATCTCTGGAAACTCTGAGTGACCCTGTGAGTGTTCACGAGGGTGCTGGAGGGGAGCCCGGCCACGGTCCAGCGGAGCCCAGAGCAGGGCACAGGCCTGCATGACCCTCATCTGGTGCAGTGACGGGGCCATGGGCCTCTGTGTGGACAGGGCAGGAGGGAAGTCTGATGGGGCTGTGACAAGGGCTCCTGCCATCCTGGCTTTGCAGAAGGAACCCCCTGGCTCCTGGGTACAGTCCAGTGACAGCCACCTCTGCTGTGACCTCAGGGCTGGGACAGAATCGACCTGTGAGCCTTAAGTCACCATGTGTGTGGATGGCCTTCTCTCCGGGTCCTGATCCCAGCCCTGCAGCCCTCAACACGGTCCCCCCCACCCCCTACCCCTCTAGCTGACCCTGCCTGCTGGTCACTCTGGGTGTTCCCAGCCCTGGAAGTGCTCACTGGCTTCTGCCCTCCCTGCCTTCTGACCTGGGACGTGAGCTTGTCCCTCAGCTCCCCTCGGGAAATCAACGCTGTCAGAGCGCCCTCCGCAGCTCCCCCTGCGTGCCCAGCAGGAGTGCAGACTCTGGTTCCGGTTCCGTGACATGGGCCTGGGACCCGCTGCCTCGCCTGTCCTTCCTGTCAGCCTGGGCAGTGGTCTGCTCTGGCCAGGGCTGTGGGACGCGGGCACGGGGCTGTGGTGTGGGAAGAGCAGGGTTAGAAAGGTGGGGGGCTCCATGGTTACCTCTGCAGGGACTTCTGGTCTGGGGGCTGCCCGCTTTGTGCAGGACATTTGTGACCCTGGGGGGCTGAGGACAGAATCAGGACCCCCCACATGCAGGGCTCCCCTCTAGCTCAGTGTTCTCGGCTGTCGGCATCCCTCAGCGGTTCTGGAGGCCCGTGGTCAGCACTTGGGTTGTGTTGGTCCTAGGCAGGGTGGGGCCCAGGGCCCTGGTCATCTAGCATGGCCAGGTGCTCCGGTCAGCTGCACGGTGTCTCTAGCGTAGGCCCCGTCCCCCAGGTTCCCAGGCTGTCCCTGCTTTGGGAAGGCCCAGCACTGTCCCCGTGTGGTGTCCCCATGTGGTAGACAGTGGCAAGGCAGCCCGGGGCCTCCTGGTGCCCTGCAGACCAGGTCAGGGGCTGCGGAATCCTGCCCACTGTGCCCCCTCTCCCCGGGCAGGGTAGTTTCTCGGTTGTGGTCTGCGTGGGCTCTGGGTTGTCACCCGGTCCTTCTCCCTGTCAGTCACTCCTCGCTCCTGCTTTCAGGACCAAGAAGAACCATCCAGAGGGGAGGAAGTCTAAGTGTGGTCTGTCTGCCCTCTTCCCATGAAAAGAACCTCTTCCTCAGGGTGTTCCTGACCCCTCCCACAGCCCTCACCTCCCCCATCCTCTCTGGGGCACCGTGCACCCCCCTCCCTGAATGTGACAACATCTTTCCTGCCCGCTGGCTTGGCCATCTTTCCTGAAGTCCGTGAAGTCCCCGTGTCCTCAGCTGTGACCTTGGGTTTTGAGGTTTGGGAGTTTGGGGACAGGAGAGGCTTTGCAAAGCAGACATGTCTGGATGGTTAAAGGTTTAGGGGTGGAGGGTGCTCCCTCGTCCAGGAGAGCCCGCTGTCTCAGGTTTCCGGGCTTTCAGGGTTTCTTCCCTGCCCGTCCCCAGGGCTCACCAACCCCGTCCAGTCCTGGATTTCTTGGGGGACAGTGCTCCTCTGTGCCACCTCCCTGGGCTCCCAGCTGCTCCTGCAGGTGCCTCTCCTGCGCCCCTGCCTCCTAAGTGCCACTTGGGCAGGAACCACCATGCTGTGCAAGGGACTCCCCTTGACCCTCCTGGCTTTGCCCTGGGCTGCTGGGACACACGCGTCACCTTTGTCCCTGGGACCTTCGTCTGAGACAGAAGCAACGGGAGTCCCAGTGCAGGTGTGAGAGGGTGGCTGACCCACCAGTGATGGTTTCTCTGGGCTTTGCGTGTTTCCAGGATCTCGCTATGGGGTCGTCAGGAGGTCTACGGTTCCTCTGGGGTATTTGTGGCTCATTAATTTGACCCCAGCTGTTTACTGACAATGTCTGAGCTCCTACCAGCTGCAGCCACACAGGCTGTGAGACTGCAGACAGCTTCACCCTGGGGGTGTGGGGGGGCTGTGCTGGGGTGTTTGTGGTGTTAGGGGGTCAGCGCTGTCTCCACAGCAGGTTTTGTTTTAGTTTCTAACACGCCCTTCCCCAGAGGGCCCCCTCCCACCCTTGCCACCTGAGCTCCTCCTGGACCCAGAACCCCTCACTCATGGTGGCTGCACCTGAACCTTCCCCCGCGGGCCACACACCCTGGGGCAGTCTGTCCCTGATCTGGGTCCAGTACTGAGGAAAAGGTGACCCGTTGGCTGAAGGCAAGTATTTCTGTTGACTTTGTCTCGGGAAAATCTAAACAAGACGGGAGCAGGGACGAGAACAGTGACCCTTGGTGAGGACTCAGGGCCATCTCTTCACCTGCGTCTGCCTCCACCCTGCACCCAGGGGAGGTCATCAAATTTGTCCCAAAGAGCACTGGTGTCCTCAGAAACACTGGAGTGTGGCCACCCGAAGGTAAGGACGCTCTTGGAAAAGGGTAAACACTGTGGGACATAAAAGTGAGACTATGAGACATGGACAAGAGAGTGGTGGTTACGGGGTGGGGGGAGGGAGGAGAGGGTGGGAGAGGGAGGAGGGGAGGGGCACAGGGAAAACCAGATAGAAGGTGACAGGACAGTTTGACTTTGGGTGATGGGTATGCAACATAGTTGAATGATAAGATAACCTGGAGATGTTTTCTTTGAACATATGTACCCTGATTTATTGGTGTCACCCATTAAAATTAATAAAAATAAGGGTAAACACTTCCACTACACACCCAAGGAGCTCTGACGAGTCATGTGTCACTCCAAGTCCCATCACCCCAAGTGTGTCTCTGTCACCCCGTATGTCCTGGGCACCACATGCGTGCCCTGTGTACTTGTCCACTGCTTAGTGCCCAGTCAAGAACTTCTCTGCCCCGTCACTGGCTCCCAGGTGTGCCCTTGCTTGTCTAACAAACACCAGCTCTGTGCTCAGCGCTGGGGTCTCCTGGGCGGCAGAAACTCAGACACTTTTCCTTTAACTTGTGAATGGGTGTAAATCTGCTTCAGTCTTGTCACAGACAGAGACCCTCAAGGGCAGAGACAGTCTCCTCCCACTGAGCTGCTGGCTTGGGGACCCTAGCAACCGGGGTGTGAGGCTGCAGCCCTCACAGGGGCCCAGGATCCCAAGCACTACTCACACCCCAGCCTGGCTTTCCCATTATTGAAAAAAGATCAGTGGAAATCAGTAGGTTTTTGAAATGGCCTTGGGTAAAATAAGACAAAAGAAAAAGAGATGAAAGTGTTAAAATAAAAACAGCTCTTAGACACAGCAGGTGGGGGGCCTGCAGGAGGGGAGGGGATGGAGGAGAGGATGGGAGAGGGGACAGATGGTGAGGGAGGGAGACTGGATGTGGGGTGGTCCCCCCCCCCGCCCCACCTGAAGTGTAGGAAGTACCCTCAGAGGAGGGAGGACAAATCTGGAATGTTATCCACTGATGAGTCCATAGGACCTCAGTGCTTCCATGTTCTGTGTGTTTCAGCATGTTGCTATGGGGGGAATGTTTGTGAACATTCTGGGGTTATGCTCAGGACATGTTGAGTGGGTCAGCTCTGGAGTGACCCTTTCTCCTGTATGGTTGAATGTGAAACGTCCAGGGGGTGTCACGTGAGTGGAGGAGGCTGGAGGTGAGCGGGGTGGGGAATAGGTACAAGCAGCCTGTGAGGACCGGAAAAGGGTACCCAGAGTGTTTCTGGGCTACACGTTTCATGCCCTAAAATAGGAGAGTCATTTTGACTGGACCACTTTTATGAGCCCATCTTCTGAACCGCATATCAGATTTGAGAGCGCACTAATTCTGGTCCTAGTTCACATGAGCACGGTGAGGTCCAACCTCACAGGCTTTTAGGCGGCAGAGCCAAGTCCAAAGCCAAGGTTTTGTACAAAGCGTGTTGTAAGCTATGAAAGTGACAACTTTTACAAGTGACAAAACAAAGGTCCTGAGAGGTTTGTTCCCTGGGTCCACATGTCTGACACCTGGTGTACGAGTTGCACAGAGAGTCCTGGGCTGAGGGGTGCGGACAGACTCCCCCAGGGAAGACCCCTGGCCACACTCCGAGGAGGCAGAGCATGTGTGACCGGACTCCCCACGCTGTCTGAGCGGAACCCCGCGCACACTGGGGCGCAGGCGGCAGGAAACGCTCTTCTCTGCTGCCATCTAGTGTGCACCTTGGGAACAGCACCTGCTTACCAAGCACCTGCTGTTGTCATGTTGCGGGGACCCAGTGAATGTCCAAGGCGCCTCCCATCACCCCAGCTCCGGATGTCTGTGTCTCCATAATGGAGGAACTAAAGTGCGTGGGAGGAAGCTCACCACTCTCTCGGGTGGGACTCTTCTCCATACCTCACGTGACCCCTCCTAGGTGGGGCCCCTCACCACAGTAAGAAGACCCAGCCGTGCTGAGCCATGACTTCTGTGGTAGAACCCCCTTCTTACATCACAGGGACCAGAGCCAATGTGATGGAACCCAGACCCTCTATTCTCTCAGTTGTGACCCTTCCACACGGTCAAATGACACAGAGCAGATGTGACGGGATGCCCTATGATCTCAGGGAAAGACCTTTCCTTGCACTCATGTGGATCAATAATGACGTGATGTCCTCCTTGCTCTCTTGGGGAGGGACCTCTCCTCACACTCAAGAGGTTCCGGATATGATGTGACAGGATCCCCCTTCTCTCTGGTGGGCTTGTTTCCTATGCTCACAGGGAACAGAACCAATGTGACAGGACTCCCTGTGTCAAGTGAGACCCCTTCCACAATGAGTGGACCCAGAGCTTACGGGCACGACCCCTTAGTTTCAAGAGGCAGGTCCTTCTTCCTGTGAGAGTTGATTTGATTATTACCACAGCTGTTGGAACTTACAAGGTACAAGGAAAATGTGTTTTGTTTGTTTATTTGTTTTTTATCCCCCACATTATGGATGAGCTGGGCATGTGAAGATAAAGGATGAGTAACTGACTTCAGAAACGTGCTGCAGCTGAGACGTGGACACCTGCCAGCTGGGGTTACCGTTATTTTTTATCACTGTCAGCTGTTTGGGTTAATTTTTGTAGGGTTTGGTGGAATTATGTAGTGCTCCCTCATTTAATGGCATGAAAACACATCTGAGAAGCTAGCTGCTTGGACTCAGAGTCATGAGTTTTCTGTATCGAGTCCCGGCTGTGTTCACATTGTGAGAATCTGGTTCAGCTCCTGCATCTGTCCTGTGAAAACTTGGGTCCGTTGTCTGGCTCTATGTCTGGAGTTTGGTTGTGGGGTGTCAGCTACAGATGTGGATTCAGTCTCCGAGGTCTGTGGTTGAATCTGTATTGAGCTGTGTGGCATCTGGGGTGTGGGGTCACTCTGTGTGTGTCTCCATGTCCTGGTTTCCAGTGTGGGGCCCACACACAGCTCTAGCCATAAGATGTAAGATGTGGCATCTCGTGTCCAAGTCTTGTGTCAGTCTCTGGTGTCTGGCATTTGGGTTCCACGGTCTGACTTGGGTCTGGAGAACAGTGTTTGGTTTGGGGCCCTGACCCAGGGTCCTACTTTTGGTTTGGGGTCTACTGTTTAGGAGGAGGAATGGGGGGTCTGTGGGGTCCCAAATCTGTCTGGGACCTCTGTCCGATGGCTGTCAAGTAACAGTTATGTTTTCATAGACAGGTAGCTGGCTATTGGTGGAGAAAGAGAGGTAAGGAACTTGCACATTATATTTTATAAATCTAAGAAAGCCTGTTTTAGGAAGAAACTTCAACATTCCATTGAGCTTAAGATTAATCAGCAGGAAAGTTGAAGTATTTCTAGGCTTGATGGCCCATTTCAGGAATCCACTGTGTCATCAGAAGTTCATTGTCCCCTGTGTTCCAGTTGGGCAGGAGTGAGTGAAGGAGGCTCAGGTCATCACACACTGGAAGGTGTCCCATGGACACAGATAAGCCACATTGGCATACTGAGCACTAACATACAAAATGAATAGGGTGGAGCCCTGGCTGTATAGTTTAGTGGGTTAGAGTGTCCTCCCAATATGTCAAGGTTGTGGGTTTGATCCCTGGTCAGGACACATTTAAGAAGCAACCATTGAATGCTTAAATAAGTGGAACAACACATCGTTGTTTCTCTCTCTCGCCCTCTGTCTGTCTCCCTCCACCCCCTTCCTCTTGCTCTCTAAAATCAATAAATAGCATGACCTGTGGTGGTGCAGTGAAGAAAGCATTGAGCGGGAAATGCTGAGGTTGCTGGTTAGAAACCCCAAGCTCTGCCAGCCAAGGCACACAGGAGAAGCAACTACCAGTCAATGCTTCCCACTCCTCCCCACCTTTCTCTGTCTTCTCTCTCTAAAATTAATAAATAAAAACATTAAAAATTAATTTTTTAAATAAATAGGTTGGAGATTCCCATTGTTAGAGACCCCTGTAAGGCCATATGAACTATTGCTACAGCTTGAGGATCTCACGTTAGATGGCAGGAAGGAGTTTAGGGAAAACAGCCCAGTGGCCTGTGGGTCTGGCCCCTCTGTGCCATAGCTGCTCTGCTTCTGGGGGAGGCCAAGAGCAAGTCATAATAATGGTGGGGGTTACAGGCTCTGAGCAGAGGCGGGTTTAACGGCGGGTGCACTGTGTGCGCCCTGGGCCCCGACTTCTAAGGGCCCTGCTAAACCTTAAACTTTATACTTTTTCTCAGTGTAAGGGGCCCAGTATTTTCTTCTGCACCCAGGGCCTCAGCCGACCTTAATCTGCCTCTGGCACTGAGTCCTTCTGCCCTTTTACTCTGGATGCCTCCCCTTTTCAGGTGGCCCCTCAGTGTCCATTCTCGGACTGTGGTCTCCAAGGAATGAGCTTTCCTGAGTTCTCACAGCCACCAGAGAGGAAGCAGTTCTCCCCATTTGAGTGATGAGGAGACTGAGTTTTCATTTCTTTGCTTGCAGGTGGTGGAGCCAGAAGTCAGCTCTTGAGTTCATTCCGAGCCTGTAGGAAGCTCCTGTCAGGTGAGGTCTCAGGAAGGACACATGGGTAGAAGCAGACCGGTGCTCTGGACTGAAGAACAGATTTTAAAGTGCCATCAGACAGGAACAGGATAGAAGTGGGGAGGGCACTCTTAAAGGGATCTGCTGTTGGTTAGCACCTGGGAAGGGCCAAGCTAACTCCTCCCTCTCCACCTATCCCATCTCATTTCCTGCCCAGGTTCCTCCTCAAACACCACCTTGGGAGAGAACATGGCAAGCTGGATGATCAGGTTATGTGCAGGTGTTCTTAAAAACATAAACAATTTAGCCTGACCACGCCTGACCTGTGGTGGCACAGTGGATAGAGTGTCAACCTGGGAATACTGAGGTCGCCAGTTCAAAACCCTGTACTAGTCTGGTCAAGGCACATATGGGAGTTGGTGCTTCCAGCTCCTCCTTCTTTTCTCTCTCTCACTCTGTGTCTCCTCTCTAAAATGAATAAAATATAAAGAAGTGTTTTTTTTGTTTTTTTTTTTAATTTAGCCTGACCAGGCGGTGGCGCAGCGGATAGAGCATCGGACTGGGATGTGGAAGACCCAGGTTCGAGACCCCGAGGTCGCCAGCTTGAGTATGGGTCCATCTGGCTTGAGCAAAAGCTCGTCAGCTTGGACCCAAGGTCGCTGGCTCCAGCAAGGGGTGGCTCGGTCTGCTGAAGGCCCGTGGTCAAGGCACATGTGAGAAATCAATCAATGAACAACTAAGGTGTTGCAACGGCAATGAAAAACTAATGATTGATGCTTTTCACCTCTCTCCATTCCTGTCTGTCTGTCCCTATCTATCCCTCTCTCTGACTCTCTCTCTCTCTGTCCCTGTTAAAAAAAAAAAAAAAAGAAAAAAAAGAAAAACATAACATTTTTTTAAAAAGTACAATATTTAACCCAAGGCTGCAAGGAGTACTTGGATTGCTCCATTTGTCCAGGATGCTGTGAGTGCACACTCTTCTGGCCCATCTTGGATCATTGCTTCTGGAATTTAAACTGGGTTAGAATCAGTCTTTAGTTCAAATGCCTGTGAAATGGAGATAACAATTGTTTATGTCTCATTCGGCCAATGGGAGCAATAGGTAAGGTGAGGCCTGTGAGGGTCTTAAAGTAGGAATTATTTCCAGGTCCTGATTCTTATTTAATGCAGTGGGCAGTGCCATTGCCTAATTTTTATTTATTTTTTGTCCTTTTTCTATTTTTTTTTTTTTTTTTTACTATTGAATCTAGAGAGGGGAAGGAGGAGAGAGGGAGACAGAAGCCTCAGTCTGTTCCAGGATGCGCCCCAGCCTAGGATTGAACCAGCCACCTCTGCATCTCAGCACGGCGCTGCAACCACCCGAGCCGTCCAGCCAGGGCGTCTGCTTCTCTGTTTTGCACGTATTCGGATCGACATCCCAGTGGACCTGTCTGGGAAAAAAAATATTTTTATGCTTTCATCTCATGGACATCTTGACAAGAACAGCTAGGTAAAAGTCACCAGAAAGATTTTCCTCTGCTGCTATCTGGTGTACATTTTGAAATTAAAAGCTGAGTGCATGTAACCAAAAACTGTCACCCTACTTTGGCACCACCGATGTGTCTTTTTCCATTGTTTCACTTTGAATCTCTTTGCACACTGATGTTTTAGGGATGGCGTGGCACCAGGCGTGGACAGCATAGGCTGGGACAGTGAGTGGCGGGCAGATGTGGGGTGGGGTGGGGCAGGGCAGGGACGGTGAGGGCAGGACACCTCCCTGTGGTGGGGTCAGTCGCTGGAAAGGAGCTCCAGCCTCGCCTTATACAGGAGCTTCCACCCCGGAGAGAGGGTAACTCCCTGGAGAGGGTCTCCCTCCTTGGATTTGGTGACCTTCCCAGTGAGGGTGACCTTCAATGGAGGAGTGGCCCCTCCCTGGAGATGTTTCGTGAGGGGAGGGAGCCTTTTCCCCCCAGGTCTCCCTTGTCAACTTAAGCATCTTCCAAACCTGTAGAATGTTTATGAGTTTATTTGAGCCAAACTGTCGACAATTGCTGGTAATCAAAGTCTCAGCAGATTGAAAAAATGATCTGAAAAATGGTGTTTTGTGCCATATTTTGTACATCAGAAGCAAAGCAGAAGACAGGGGTGTTACATGAAATTGATTGGTGATAGATTAAGGAGGCCGAGAGCGAGAACGCAAAGCAGGGAAATCTGTGGGACTGGTTAAAAGGAAAATTGTATATACTGAAATTTATTTTACGTGGGCAGGAATAAGGTAGGTAACAATGACCCTGATAAGAACAACAATGGGGTGGTTGGCTTCTGCTCTGCTGATACGCTTGCTCTGAGGAGTGCAGGAAAGAATTACTCTTACATTTCAAAGGTATGCTATGGTTAGGTGGGATAGACAGGCACCGGGGCAGGAAAAGCGGAGGGGCACAAAGGGGGTTTATCTCACCCACTGAAGGAGGGGGTCAGCGATCACACGGTCTGCCCAGACAAAATCACCAGATGTCCAAACGGCCTTGAAACACTCTAGTTAGAGTATCAGTGAAAGGGAACCTTGGAAGTATATGATCTCTAAGACCCCAACAGTCAGGGGTGCTCAGACAGCTGAGTTGCCCACTTGTGCCTTGTGCCAAGTGCACAGCTGTCCCAGTAGAGCCAAGCTTTATGTCGATTAGGTGGTTTTGATTCGACTTCCCCGTGCAGTGGGACCTTTTTGCTTCCAGCAGGGCTGGCAGCCTTTTTGAGATTATTTTTGAGGCGGCTCTGAGGATGTTATTGTTAAGTGCCACCGGAGGAAAGACATGACTAATACACAAATTACTTGTAATAATTATATAGGTAATTTATTATTTACAATTTTTTTTGGCGTGCCTGGGTATAGTTTAAGGGGCTCCGTTGGCGTGTTTTTTTTATGGCTGAACTAGGTTAGAGCTTAGAGCGGCGTGAAGATAGTTTACATCAACTTGGAGTCTGGGCGACTGCTGAAGCAGGGGGCCCCTCAGCTTCAGTACTTTTATTGGCCAACGCCTTTTAACAGGTGTTAATTTATAGGATTATTACCTCAAATTAATTTTTTGGGGAGTTCCTTGTAGGGAATTTTTTTATGTTGTTTTACTGAAATGTTTACATTAAACCACTTTTAAGATATTTTTATTTTTATTAATTTATAAAGTTAATGTAAATAATACCAAACCATTTTTAATTTATGTATAATTTTACACACATACTAACTGGGCTTTGCTTGAAAGTCAGAGTTTGTTTATTATATTATAGAGTTATGGCACTAAGTTACTTTTTATTTATGTAAAATTTCATATATATACTAATTGGGCTTTGCTTGTAAGTCAGTTTGTTTATTACATTACAGAGTTATGGCACTAATCCACTATATTAATTTCTATTTAAATGGCATAATTTTATTTAATTTTAATAATTATTTTAATAACTTTTATATATTTTTATATGTTTAATTACTATAACCTTATATTATTACAACAACAGATTTGCTTAATAAACTGCTTGCTTTGCTTGAACACTGCACCCTGTCTCTCACCTGAATTCTTTCTCACCTAAGAAGCTACCTTGGGCCTGACCTGTGGTGGCGCAGTGGATAAAGCATCGACCTGGAACACTGAGGTCACTGGTTCAAAACCCTGGGCTTGTCTGGTTAAGGCACATACAGGAGTTGTGCTTCCTGCTCCTCTTCTCTCTCTCTCTCTCTCTCTCTCTTTCTCCTCTCTAAAATAAATAAAAGAAAAGCTACCTTGGACCTGAGTTATCTCTGGTGCCATTTTCAGGTTACATTACTGTAGATGCAGAACAGACAGGTTCAATTAAAGTAGCCTTTGACCTTTGTCAGAGAAAAATACCTCCCTGGGACAGGACTACCCACCATGAACTGCTTTTAGTTAGAAAGTTTTTATTTCAGACCATGCTGTGTGGTTATTTTAGGTCTCTGAGTTTGTAAGGCCACCATGCAAGCCTCGCCAGAGCTTGTCAGGTTCAGCATGTGGCCCCTTTTTTGTCCACACCCTCCTCAGAGACTCACTGGCTTCCTAGAGAAGTGCTCCCCTGTCTCAGTAGAGCCGAGCTTTACATCGTCTGGCGTCTCTGATTCGACTTCCTCCTGCAGTGGGACACTCCTGCTTAACAGCAGGGCTGGCAGCCTCTTTGAGACTACTCTTGAGGCGGCTATGAGCATTCTACTTATTGGTACTGAGACCAATTTCCACCAGAGGAAAGACATGAGCAACACACAAGTTAGTTGCAAGAATCACACAGGCAGTTTATTACACACAGATCGTATGTCATGCCTGAGTACAGCTTAAAAGGGGGTTCCATCAGCGTGCTCTTCTCGGCTGTCCTTTGTTGGAGTGGCCAGGGTGGGGACTGTTCGCATTCAACATTGGAGCCTGGGCGACTAACTGCAGCTGGGGTCCCCTTGGCTTTAGTACCCTTTCTGGCATACACCTTCTAATAGGTGTTAATCTCCAGGATTATCACATCAAGCCACTTTTGGTTTTTTCCTCACAGGGAGCGCTTTTTTATGGGACTCTACATAATAGTTACATCAAGCTACTTTTAGGGAGTTCCTTGCAGAGAGCTCTTTTTATCTGTATATGATTTCACACACACTAGTGGCCTGAGCTAAGGGCATGGTCAGCCTGTCATGTCCCTGTACACTAGATCAGCTCCCACCCAGAGGGAGCCTTATTCACTTGCCTTAGTGGCTCTTAATGTTATATCCTAACATTTCTATGTATCTTCTATAGCTTCTATATTTCTATATTCTTAGTTACTATAACATTGTATTACTGTAACATTCTACCCCTTGATCCTGATGAGCTATAATAAGCTTTATGGCTTCTGGTGCCTGTCCAGTAATGCTTGTTGTGTTTATATTGGCAGGAAGGTAGATATTGGTGGGGAAAGAGAGGGAAGAGAGTTGGATACTTTATTTTTGGAATGCTTGCTCCAGGGAGAAGCCTCAAGGTTCCATTTAGATTAATCTGATAGAAGGCTTCAGTATTCATAGGTTTGATGGCCCATTAGAGGAATCCATTGTGTCCTGAGAAGTCTATTGACTCCATCAGCCCTCTGGCCTCAGGTTTGGGAGGAGTTTCCCCAAGGCACTGCTGGCCAGGTGTTTTGGGGGAGCAAGAGGGAAATGGTTCCATTGTAGGAGAGGCACCCCGGGAGTAGAAAAGTGGGTGGGAAACACTGAGGTTCAGAATTGAGATTATGGTAAGAAAAGGTAGTCCTTCCTAGAGGAAAATAGAAACATGGTCCAAAGAGAAATCTGGGTCTTTTTCTTTGTTTTTTTGCCTTTCTGTTGAGAGAAATGCACTAGGCATGTTGCAGATCTATCGCACCTTTTTGCATTGGATTTTAAAGTTTTTACATTGACTTGAGAGAGAGAGAGAGAGAGAGAGAAGCATGAGATTATTTCTTAGTTGTTCTATTTAGTTGTGAACTTCTTGGTTGCTTCTCTTAGGTGCTGACACCTGAGATGGAGCCCACAAACTTGTCACACAGGGAGTACACTCCATGCACGGTCAGGACACCATAGGTTTATTTATATATTTTTATTATTATCTTTCAGTTGAAATAATATTAGAATTCTAATTGTAATGTATGTTTCAGGCTATTTAAAATGGTATTTAATAACTAAATATAAGTACATCCTAGTTTATCTGTTCATACTAATTTCAAGGTTAACTTATGAGAGGAGAAAACATGGGTTATGTAATTTCAAATCTTCAAAGTTTGTTGTCATTAGCTTTATAAGTGCGATATGGTCCCTTTTAAATATGCTCTCAGGGTGCGTCTCTGCATTAGGTCATGTGCATCTTGGGAACAACACCTTGGTGGCTGTCAGTAGGAACAGGGGTGGGTACCGTACATTATCTGTCAGTGGTCTACCCACTTACCTGCTTAATTTAAGTATAATTTTTATCTCTGTACTAATTTTCTTTATTTGTGTGAATCTATTGGTTCTGAAAGACATTTTCTATCCCTAAACGAGAGAGTAGGATGAAAGCCATGGTTATGCCCTGGCCGGTAGCTCAGTTAGGTAGAGCGTCATTCTGATAACACAAAGCATGTAAGCTTGATCCTCAGTGGACATTCAAGAATTAAACAGCGAATGCATGAGAACATTAGTACTGTCATATTTGCAGTTTAGCTGTTCTGATAGGTGTGGGTGCCATATTATTGTAGTCTGAATTTGTCATTTCCAATGTTATATATCATTCAGCTTATTTTTGCAAGGTTAGGTACTTGCTCTTGTCGACATAAGAAACATGAAACCTTGGGATTATTTAGGAGTTTATCTGAGCTAAAGTGACTTCAAATGTTTGGGATGAAGAACTTCAATCTTGTAGAGACTCTCAGCATAGCAATTTCTTTATTTCTTTATTTACTTATTTTTTTTAGTATACAGCCATTGGATGAAAGACCATAGGCTTTTTTTTTTTTTTTTTTACAGGAACAGAGAGAGAGTCAGAGAGAGGGATAGATAGGGACAGACAGGAATGGAGAGAGGTGAGAAGTATCAATCATTAGTTTTGCGTTGCGGTTGCAACACCTTAGTTGTTCATTAATTGCTTTCTCACATGTGCCTTGACCGCGGGCCTTCAGCAGACCAAGCAACCCGTTGCTGGAGCCAGCGACCTTGGGTTCAAGCTGACAAGCTTTTTGCTCAAGCCAGATGGGTCCATGCTCAAGCTGGCAAGCTCGGGGTCTTGAACCTGGGGTCTTCCGCATCCCAGTCTGATGCTCTATCCACTGCGCCACCGTCTGGTCTGGCTGTTTATTTCTTTATTAAAAAAAATCATCTTAGAGAGTGGAGAGAGAGAGAGAGAGAGAGAGAGAGAGAGAGAGAAGGGAGGAGGAGCAGAAAACATCAACTCCCATAGGTGCTTTGACCAGGCAAGCCCAGTCTTTTTATTTTAATTATTTGTTTGTTCTTTTGTTTTATTCATTTTAGAGGGGGGGAGCGAGGGAGAGAGGAAGGCAATTTCTCTAATGAATATAAAGTAAAAGAAAGTAGAGGAGATTCCACGAGGGCCTGAGAACCAGAGCCAGACAGATGAGCAAGTAGGGAAGAGTCTGTGCTCTCACTGTTTTGCAGGAGGGGGCTGTCGGGGGGCAGGTCAAAGGTATTGTTATCAAATAACTTACTTTAATTTGTGGGTTACGTAGAGACACCGAGGCAGGATACAGAAGAAATTTTAGGAGCAGATTTATTAATAAGCTAGCTACATATGACTTACACTGGGTATAGCTAAGGAGGGGAACATGATACAAAAATCATTTACTGATAGTTTACAACATTTATCTATAGGATCAACTAAAAGGAAAAACATCCCTACACATTAACACTGCAAGATAATACAATAGTGGTAAATGCTGTTTTACATTTTAAAGTCATTTCCAAATCTTCCAGGGTTTACACTTATCCCTGTTGCCACAACAGTGGGAAATGAAATGTTTTAGCTTAGGGTAAGGAGAGAAGTTAAATGAAATTACCTTTGCTAAAAGTGCTGGGGCTAGCTCCCCACTTGTTTAGTTTATGAGTTTTATATACATAAAGAATTTCAAAAGGGAGGATTATTAGAAAGCATGTGAAATTTTATAGAATGCAGGGTTTTCAAGCAAGGGGAGTGGGCTGGTGATCTGGTATACGTCACTCTTATGACTCCAGGAGGGGAGGAAGAATTATAGGAATTTTAATTAAGATATGTAAACATTGTCTCCTAAAGGCTCTTAAGGAAGGGGAAGGTAATTCTACCTTCTTTCCTCTGTCTAGCAAGTAGTGGCCTCAGTCCTTCCAGAGAACTATTGTTAAATTATGATTTAACTACTAACTCACTTTTTGCCCATTTAATCTCTTTCTCTTGGGTTTATTTTTCTCCTCAGAAGGGAGGGGTAAGGGAGGAGGCTGGCTCTTCTTTTTGAAATACCAGTATCAACAATTTTGCAGTTCCTTGACACCCTATCACAGTATGATCCTACTGATGCACAGAGTGGCCAGACGCAGCTCAGTGATGGCAAAGAGAAGCCTTTTGGTAAAGAAGTGATCTGCCAGGGGTGTGAGTTCCCACCTGGACCTGTTCAATTTGTAAATTTCTATCCCATCAGGAGAAGGTCTCATTCCACTGAACCCTTTCTTGTCCATACTGTGTTCCTCTGCCTGGTATCCGTTTAGATACAAATTCATTTTCAGTGGGGCTATTTGTTTTAGAGTGCAATGTGAATATTGATCAGGTATTTGGTGAGTAAAGGTGTTCTCTTCGTTTCTGGCTTGTGTTTTTTACTATGTGAATAGTTTGTTTTAAAGAGTTGATTCTAATTTTATGAAGTCCCTGACTTTTTCTATTTCAATGGGTCCCTGAAACCTGGAAGAATGGTGAGGGGCGTGGTGGCCCCCGGGCCGAGGCATGGGGGAGGGAGGAGGGAGGTGGGGAGAGGGAGGAGGGAGGTGGGGAGAGGGAGGTGCGGGGTGGGCTCAGGCACCGCGCAGTCCGGACCTGCGTTGGGAAGAGACGCCCGGGCTCCGAGGGAGGCGGTCGCCAAGGCGGAGTGAAGGTGAGGTGCATTCGATGTACTAACGTAGGTTCTGAAGGAAAGTGAGAAAGTGGGGAATCGTCAGGTTTTCTTTCCTGCTCATGTGTGTAGAGAAGACTGTGCGTGGTGTTTTTATTTCAGTTCCAATGGCATAGTAGCCGCCAGTTTAATTTATTTTGTGGGTTATTGAGAAGTGCATTTGATAACTTGTAGTGATAAGGGCCCTGTAGTTACTTTTTTGTTGCGGATTTCTAGAGGAGCCGCCAGGAGGGGAAGATACATCGTTTCTACGTGTTACCTCTCTGTCTAATCTAATGCGGTTCTTTTCCAATGTGCCGTCAGCGATACCCTGGCGCCCTCGTGTGGGCATCTCGGGGAATGACACCGCGGAGCGGATCCTCTACGAAGGCGGAATCCACTCTGCGGTTCCCGTAAGTAAGGTTTGTTCTGTTCCGAACGATTGTTTTGAAGCGGGGTGTCTATCTCTTTTGAAGTAGTCACGGTCCGTCTCTGAATGAGAGAGATGTGTTGAATATATTTCAGTGATAATTTTTCTTTTTTTAAAAACTGTGCTGTAAGTGGGAGTCTATGCTACGGAGTTTGTATTAAGTGCAGGAAAAGTTGGAATTACCGAGTGAATAAAGCTTATCGATAGGAAGCGCTGCTGTTTGCAGTGATGGTTTTTGCCTCAATCGTAACAACAGTTGTATAATATCTATTAGTATAACGTTTGCCTAATACAGGAGGGTTCCACAGTAGGTGTTCCGTTGTGACTATGAGAAGGAATTAATAGTTGTATTCGTATTTATTAATTATTGCATTATTTTCAATAGAATGACCGTCACCCTTTATTCGCCCCACCCCGTAGAATTTACTCCACCGTTTCCCTTGCCATCTGCGCGTCCCTGTACGGTTATTGCATTTCAGAATGTCTGCTCTGTCGTGGCTCCAGTTCATATTCTCTGAAGAAGGCCTTTTCCATGGTAGTTTTTAGTTTTTTGAAGTGGTAATGATTTTACTTTGCTAAAGTAAACATGTAGGAGTACGCGGTTCCTGGCTGTTTCTATGTAAATGAGCCATTGAAAACTAAAGTGCTGTGTGAGCCGCAGGGCCTGTCGCGAGGTCTAAGGCAGGACCCGGAGGGAGGTGAGAGGGGAGCCCCGGCGGAGATGCGGGGCTGGACGGGGCCGAGGGAAAGCGGGCGGCGGGCGGGCGGGGCCGAGGGAAAGCGGGCGGCGGGCGGGCAGGTCCCAGGTGAGGACCGAGCAAGGGAAGAGGCAGCACGGCGGTGGACAGGAGGTGCGGCGCAGCCGGGAAGGGGCCGCTGCTCACGGGTCGGGAGGTGCAGAGCTCGGATAAACGTGAGTGGAGCCCCGGGGCCCCGGGGAAACAGGGGAGGGGCAGAGGGGTGCGAGCGAGGGAGAGGTTGGGGAGGAGGTGCAGCCGGCTGCGAGGAGAGAAGAGCTCCCGGACTGTTTGCAGGGACTACGCTTTTGCTCCCCGTGTAAGATCAGCAAGCCGACCTGCTGTTTGTATTGTACGTTACTCCTCATCCTGTTTCCTGTGGGGTAGGGTTTGTCTTCTGAGTACTATGGAGCTTTGGGGCAGGATCACTGTGTGTCCTGGGGGAACGTCCTCTGCATGCAGGTGCTAGTGAGGAGCTGGTCCTTCTCTTCACTGCTTGGAGTTCACATCCAGCCGCGAAGGCGTGATCTTGATAGTAAACGGCGCCAGGTTGGGCGAATACGGCCCAGGGCATATTCACCTTTGGTCCAGAAAGCACAGCCCTGGAAGCTTTGAGCGATCTGGAATTTGAAGTAGTATTTTCATCATTGTTCCTTTGAAATTATTTTGTAAGGCTGTCATAGATTTAATTTTGTATTTTTTTACGTTCATTTGGTAGCATGTCTATGTAATGAAACTGGCATCACCTTCCCTACAAGGTTCTAGATGGAGGGTCAGAAGAGCTATAACTAAAGTTCAAGGAACTTTAGTTCACTGAAATGTGTGGTAAGGTGGTTTATCATCCAATAGGGTCAGTTTTTAAAAAGTGGCAAGCATTCTTGCAAGCGTGCTAGATTTGAATATCTGGAGTATTGTGCAGTAGTTATGTTTATAGAATGTTATTTACCACTTAGGTTATTATTATTATTACTTTACAGATTTTTTTTTGGTTACATGCATCAGTTTTGAAAGCTATGCTCCGCTGACGATGGAGAGAGATGTGTTCGATGACATTTTATAGTTATGAATATTTGTATTTTCTTTTAGTTGTGGTGCATTATTTGAGTTTGTTACGAATTGTGTGTGAATCTAGATATTCCCAGTCTACCGAAGCTATTAAAAGAATTTTGTGTTATTTACAGGACCACTTTGTGCCTTAAAATCTACTGTATGTTATCCAAATATTTTTGGTGGTTATTTTTAGTTACTTTAATGTCTTGCTGCTGTCTTACATTGTAGGCAGCTCCAGGGTTTCTATTACTTGCGGGTAGCTATTAACTTCCAGAAGGAAGTGATTTTGGTGGATGTCAGGATGTAGGGGTGCAATTTATTTTCTCACATGATTGTTTTGATACCAATTATATCATAATTTTTTCTTTCATGTAAAGAGCAACATTAGTCATATATAGTGTGTCTGAATTTGCATCCGTTACTCTGTGCCAATAATGAGTCTGTTTGTGTTTACTGATAAGGAGTTGTTAGCCCAGCAGTTCATTTTAGTAGCTGTGTGCCACAGGGAAGTTAGTCAATTTAGTCCTGCTTGCTTTCATTTACTGTTTTGTGTGCTTTCCCTGTAGTTTGTAGTTTGTATTTAATAGGCTAACTGAAAGTGAGGCAAGGGCACTACTAAAAGTGTGGGCGATGCTTTGTTTCCTGTGTGACATTGTTTCATGTACAGACATCTTTGGGAAGGCATTGTATGTAAAATTGTTTCTTAAGGTGATTAATCAAGAAAACATGATGAGAATCCTTAGTCTCATAAGTGAAGGGTGCAGATGGAAGGTGTTCTAGAAACAGGAAGCATTTTGCAAGTAAAGCAGATCTCCGTGTAGGTCGTCTGAGAAAGTCACACACAAACAGGTATGGAAAATTAGGAAAAGGAACCCGTAGCTGGTGGAAGCAGGAAAGTAAGAGACTAGGATGATCGATGATAAGTTACAGAATTAAAGCAGAACTAAAGACCATGTCTTGAGTTATGAGAAAGCAAGGATGCTTTGATGCTTCTTGTGGTTCACAACGTGATTCAGTGTCCTAAGGTCCCAGAGATTTTGTCCCCAGCAGGCAGACTGGAGGAGTTCCAACTGGCTTTTGTGATCCACGTGATGCTCATGCTTTGGTCCGTGGTCTGGAAGTCCAGCTAAAGTCCAGGATAGGGCTGCCTCGGCAGGATGTGTGTTGGAGACACTTTTGAATACTGCACACAGTTCCCTGTCGCTGAGGCAGTTGAGTGTAAATCAGCAGCCACTAGAAGTTGTTGTTCTGTAGGTGTGGCTCCCACGTGGCCAGCTCTTGAGAGATAGCATTTGTGATCCATGGTGCAAAACTACCTGCTGTTTCTCTTCTTCATTTACTCTTTGTGTTCCATGTAGAGTGGGATCTGTCTTTGAGTGGTATTGATCTTTTGGGCCAGATAGTTCTTTGTCCAGGGTGAGGGGTGAATCTGCATGGTATGTGCTCAGGAACACCTGTTTTTTGTTTTCATTGTTTATAGAACCCCATCTTGGCCAAATATGCCTCGGGGGCATAGTCACTTTAGAGCAGAAACCAGTGAGGTGGAAACTTGGGTAATTTCTGGAATCCGAAAGGATTGCAATGCAGTATTTTTATCATCTTTTCATTGTAATTATTTTATAATTGTATTGGTGACTTAGCTTAGGGGCTGATTTAGATGTGCCTATGAGAACTTGGAAATGTAACAATAATGTAATTTCCTGTTCTTACAGGTTTCCAGATGGAAAGCCACGAGAGGGATACACGTAGTCCACAGAACTTCAGCAAAGTAGTCCACAGAACTTCAGCAACTCAAATTCGGTAGGAAATTGTTTCATTGTTCCCTGTACTCATTAAAAAAAAGTTTCAAATGTTTTTGAACATGAGCTTTAACGTGCAGTTTTGGGGGTTCTAGTGGAGTATTTATGTATATGGAATCTTCTTGGTTACTTGTGTTATGTTTGCACATTCTTAGCAGTTGATGTGTGGGTCAGATCGGTTCTAAAAGGTGGGCTGCAGCCCTGACAGAGGTATCTCCAATCCGTCGTATCATTTAGAAGTTGCCCGATGTAGGAGTTGGTTGTTCACGGAGAGTGACGGCAGATCACCGGTTCATGAAGCATGTGAAAATGAATATCCATTATTTATTTTTAGGACCAGTTTTGCCTTCCAAAATTGTGTAAATTTAATTTGGTTCTTGTTTCTATTAGCCCATGATTTTTTTTTCTATTAGCCCACAATTTAAGGAGAAACCTTGATTCTACAAAAATTTCAAATGGATTTTCATCTATTACCACATCTTCCCTTTGTGTAAATTGTGTATTTATTATTATTATTTCTTTTTAATTTTATTTTTTACAGGAACAGAGAGAGTCAGAGAGGGATAGATAGGGACAGACAGGAACGGAGAGAGATGAGAAGCATCAATCATTAGTTTTTCCGACACCTTAATTGTTCATTGATTGCTTTCTCACATGTGCCTTGACCGCGGGCCTTCGGCAGACTGAGCCACCCCTTGCTGGAGCCAGCGACCTTGGGTCCAAGCAGTCGAGCTTTTTGCTCAAGCCAGATGGGCCCGTGCTCAAGCTGGCGACCTAAGGGTCTCGAACCTGGGTCTTCTGCATCCCAGTCCGATGCTCTATCCACTGCGCCATCACCTGGTCAGGCAAATTGTGTAATTAGAAGGTGACAATGTACTGTTTCATTTCAGTAGCTGTAGAATACAAGGAAGTTTATGTGTGTTTGGGCTTTCTTCCATGGATGACTTTTTCCAGAATCTTCCTTTATTTTTTAGTATGTGAAGTGACCATTAGGCAAAGGATTTTGAACAATGTGGTCAATTTTTAAAACTTCATTGTAATACATTTATAGACATGTTTGAAAATTGACCTAAGTATGTAAAGTTCTTTGTATTAGTTTTAAGTGAAGTAATTTATAAACTATTAACACAGTCCTTAGCAGTGTGAATGAGGGAAGAGTCTGGATGTTAAGGTGTTCTAGAAATGAGAAGTATTGTGTAAGTGACATTGTGTCCCCCTTCACATCCCCTGAGAGACTCACAGATTGCCAACTGTCCAAAGTTTTACACGGTATGTTACAGAACAAGTATGAAAGGGGTGTGTATGAGCCATGAGAAAGCAATGAGAGATGCCCACAGTGGTTCATGGAGCTTTGGTGTTGTAAGGTGGCAGGTATTTTTTCCCCTGGTAGACAGGCAGGGGGTTTTGAAGTCGGCTCTCTGACCCCATGGCGCTTATGGCCGGGCTCCTGGCGTTGGTTTTAAGTGAAAGCGCAGGGGAGCTTTGCTCAGTCGGGACGCGTGCCAGAGACAGTGGTCACCACCTTAGAGGGTCTTACTTTGTTGGGGCAGGTGAACATATCTTAGCAGCCGCCTGGGAGTGCTCTCCATGGCCCTGAGAGGACAAGGTGAAGTATTATAGAAAGACTGTGAGTCTACTGATGGACACTGAGAAAAGCGAAGTGGTTACCTAGGGCAGGTGGGTGGGGAAGGAAGTAGGGAGGGAGATCAGGCGGGAGAGAGAAAAACACACACATGGAGAGGTGTGAGCTCCCATCATTTAGCTCAGGTGCTCAATTTAGTTGTGCAGTCTGGTAGTGTCCTGATGGGGAGGGGGGTTGTCGAGCCTGCCATACTTTGCCGTTGTGGTCGATATCCTGACCATGGCTGGAAAGTGTTTAATGTTTGAAATTAATGTATATGAAGAGAATAGGAGTCTGTTTAGTATGTTTTCATCATAAGCAATCGCTTTGGAAAGTTGGGGAATGTTGTGGTCCTGGAACCTAATCGTAAAATTGGTAACACTCTGAAAGAGATGGTGGCTGTTGAAGAAGATTTCTGTCACACATGTGCAGCTGGGCCATGTGCAGCTTCAGGGAAAGGCGTCGTCTGCTGACTTTCCCTGGGTGTCTCTCGAGCCTAGGACGTTCCGCCCTGGTGCTTGGAAGAGGCGGGTTTGTCTTTGCTGTTCTTCAGCAGTCGGCCTCCATGTCAGCTGTGGGAGAGAGGCACGCTTTGAGGAGTAGGACGCCAAAGGACATGCTGCTTGTGTGGTCAGGGACTCTCCGTCTTTCTTTCCTGTAAGGGAGGGCTTGTGTTCTCAGTAGTGCAGACCTTTGGTTCCCGGTCCTGCCCTTTGCTTGGGAGGGGCTCAGCAGCAAGTGTTAGTGTCTGCAGTGCGAGCCAGCAGCCCCACCCTCCCTGCAGTGTGAACTGCAGCCGTCTGGGCCACATGTGCCTTGAGGGCAAGTCTATTTTGGTGTAGAAACACTCGGAATGTCTGTTTATCATTTTCCATGGAAATTAGCTTTAAACTGCAGCAGTGTTTTATTTGGGGCTCTTTCGGAAGTTTACTTGAAAACGTTGATGGAGCAGGTGTCAGTCACTCCCTTTCCCTGCGGGTTTCCATACCGATGGCCGTGAGGACCAAACGGAATTTTATATTGGACCAGGAGAAGGTCCCTTTCCACAGAACCCTCTTTTGTCCACACCGTCTGTGTTATTCGGCCAGGTGTGTGTTTAGATAGGAAGCCATTTTCAGTGTGGTTATTTGTTTGAGAGAGCTAAGGAAATTTTAATCGTAAATATTTTTTATTTTGTGTGTGTGTATGGAGTAGAAATGTTTCATTACCTATGTTGGTGATGAAATTGTCTCTGTTCATGGCTCATCTTTGTATTATGTGAATAACTTCTTTTAAAGAGCTGTTTTAAAATTTATACCATCTGTAATAATGAAATTTATTTTTAGGTGAGAGGAGGGCAGGTAGTGAAGCAGCCTGCCACATTTGACATAGACAGGAGCCACCCTGCAACCCCATCTGGGGCAGATGCCGCAGTACTGAGCTAGTTTTAGCTCCTGAGGCTGACAGCTGGGGGCCACACTCCACTGCCGGAGGTGAAGGGGAGTGTAGGGGGCGGGACGAAGCAGATAGTTGTTTCTTCTGTGTGAGCTGACCTGGAATGGAAACAGGGTTGTTCATACACTGGGCTGAAGTCTATCCAGTGAGCCAACTGGCCTTGTCTATAGTAATGATTTTTGTTCATTAAATTTTAGGTCTACAGCTCTGCTTGGGTCCTGGCTTTTTCCAGATGGATGCGTCCCTGAAACCTAATGAACGGACGAGGGTCGTATAGGGTTTGGAGGCCAGAGGTGCGTGGGGAGGACCTGAGAGGAGAGGTGAGGTGCAGGGTGGGCGGACTCAGGCGCAGCGCAATCTGGACCCGCGGTGAGAAAGGACCCGGGACGCGCCTCCTCCTGGTGAGGTGAACACTGAGGCGGCTGAAGGTGAGGTGCCATGGAGTTACTCACGTAGGTGGTGAAGAAAAGTGAAAAAGTGATGAAGCGTCAGGTTTTCTTCTTTGCTCTTGGGTGCAGGTAAGACTGATACAATTTCCTGTACGTTTTGGCACGCGGTGTTATATTTCAGTTGCAATTATATTGTAAGTGCCCTTGTTAATCGTTTCGGGGGTTCTTTAAAAGTATTTGAGAACTTGCAAGTATACAGACTGCAGTTACTTTTTGTTGCGGATTTCTAAAGGAACCATAAGGAGAGGAAGATACATAGTTTCTATGTGTCACCACAGGTGTGGAGCAGAACACAGTGGCCTTTACAGCCGCCGACGGCGCGATGTCCTGGCGCCCTCGTGTGGGCATCTCGGGGAATGACAACTTAGCGTAGCTGCGCAGAGAAGGTTCCGCAGAGCGGGTCCCCTACGAAGGAGGAATCCACTTTGCATTCACGTTCAGTGTTTCCTTTTCTTACCGATTATTTTGAAGGAGGTGGTGGTGGGGTCCTCTTGTTGCTGAAGGAGAGAGGTGCGATTCATCTATTTAATTTATTTTATTTTTTAATTTTATTCATTTTAGAGAGGAGACACAGAATGAGAGAGAGAGAGAGAGAAAGGGGGGAGGAGCTAGAAGCATCAACTCCCATATGTGCCTTGACCAGACCAGTGCAGGGTTTTGAACTGGCGACCTCAGTGTTCCCAGGTCGACGCCTTATCCACTGCGCCACCACAGGTCAGGCCTCATCTATTTAAATGATAAATTTTTCTGTTTTTTTTCTTGCAGCTCTGCTGTACCTCATTGGGAGCTTCTGTTTCCAAGTTCGGGTGCAGTGCGTGGAAAGCAGGAACTCCCGCGCGCATCCATCTCAGCGGTAGGAAGCGCTGGTCTTTGTAGTCATGGGTTTTGCCCTCAGATGTACTAAGTGTTGTATAATGCCTATTTGTATGACTTTAGCCTCATACAGGTGGGTTCCAGAGTAGCTTTATAGTGGTGAGTAGGAGAAGGAATTAATTGTCGTATTCCTATTTATTAATTACTGTATTATTTTCCATGAAATGACCAGCAACCTTTATTAGGTCCACCCCATAGAAATTTCCCCACCGTTATCCCCTGGAGTCTGTGCGTCCTCTTACTGGTTTTGCATTTCAGAATGTTTCCCATGTGCTGGTACAAGTTTTGATTTTGAAAAGAAGGTGTCTTTTTTATTTTTTTCAGGGACAGAGAGTGAGTCAGAGAGAGGGATAGATGGGGATAGACAGACAGGAATGGAGAGAGATGAGAAGCATCAATCATCAGTTTTTGTTGCGACACCTTAGTTGTTCATTGATTGCTTTCTCATATGTGCCTTGAGCGGGAGGCTTCAGCAGAGTGAGTGACCCTTTGCTGGAGCCAGCGACCTTGGGTCCAAGCTGGCGAGCTTTTGCACAAACCAGATGGGCCCACGCCCAAGCTGGTGACCTCGGGGTCTGGAACCTGGGTCTTCAGCATCCCAGTCCGATGCTCTATCCACTGCGCCACCGCCTGGTCAGGCAAAGGAAGGTGTCTTTTATATTGCAGTTTAAAACTTTATGAAGTGTATATGAATTTATTTAGCTAAGGCAAAGGTGCACGAGTGTGCCTGTTTCCTAGGTGTTTTCTTGTGAATGAGCCAGAAAAGACTAGTTTATATGAGCAGTGGGGCCTCTCCCAGAGGCTGACCCACCAGAGGTGAGAGGCGGGGTCCGGAGAAAAGTGCTGAGGGAGGTGGGATGGACCCTAGGAAAAGGGGCCCAGACCGGAGATGAAGACCCCGCATGGGAAGAGGATGTCTGTGGACATGAGGCCAGGTGCTGCCAGGCAGATGCTGTTCTAGAAGGGTCAGAGATGTAGAGTTGAGAGGATCCGCAGACTCTGAGGATGTCAGGAGGGGTGGAGAGGACACGAGGGAAGGGTTGGGGCAGGATGAGTAACTGGGCTCAAGGAGCACAGAAGAACCCCCTAATGGTTTGTGGGGCGTACATCCAGCTCCCAGTGTAATTGAGCACTTCCAGTGGGAGCACTTTTCTATTTCAGTGTAGACAATATCACATTTGTCACTCAATGTTGAGAAAACAATGTATTTATTTTTCTAAAAAGATTTTACTCATTGATTTCAGAGAGTAGAGAGAGGAGCGGGAAGCATCCATCTGCAGCAGTCTTTCCCAGTATGTGCTTTGACCAGGTAAGCCCGCGGTTTCCAAGGCAACCTCAGCATTCCAGGTCTAGGCTTCATCCACTGCACCACTGCAGGTAAGGCTAATTATAATTATCATTACTATCATTATTATTGCTATTGTTTTATTATTAGTAAACAGCATGAGAATACTGCATGTCGTTGGGTAGTATTTTATAATTTTGTTAGTATAGATCAGGGGTAGTCAACCTTTTTATTCTTACCACCCACTTTTGTATCTGTTAGTAGTAAAATTTCCTAACCACCCACCTGTTCCACAGTAATGGTGATTTATAAAGTAGGGAAGTAACTCTACTTTATAAAATTTATAAGGAAGAGTTATAGCAAGTTAAAGCATATAATAATAATTACTTATCAAGTACTTTATGTCAGATTTTTGCTAAGTTTGGCAGAATAAATCTTTATCAAACAACTTACTATAGTTAAATATATCATTTTATTTATACCTTGGTTGCTCCGCTACCGCCCACTATGAAAGCTGGAACGTCCACTAGTGGGCGGTAAGGACCAGGTTGACTACCACTGAATAGATCATCTCTTCTTGTGAAGCAGATTCCAAGGCATTTTTCCTGATTTACTGTTATTGGGTGGGTCTGAAGAAATACAGAATTCATTCAATAGAGTTTTTGTATAAGTGGAATACTTATGTATGACTGTTACTTCTCCTCCAGTGTAGTAAAATCTTTTGCTTGTAATAAATGCTAGGTGACTGTCATGAGTCATCCAGGTACATAAGCTAGTATGTAGCTGTGATCAGTATATTGATGCAGGTGTAAGTCATGTGGAAGTAGTTAAAGCTTGAAAGGTAAGAGGCAGAAGTGAGGTCATGCAAGAAGTTGGCAAACATTGTTTTGTGAGTTAAAAGTACACTGATGAGTCAATAAAAGAGTTACATCCATCCTAGCATGTGAAGTGAGTGTAGATGTGGGATGCACGTGGTGGTAGAAAGCCTAAACGTGGTCAGTCATTACCTGTGCTCCATGTAGGGTGTCTGGGAAATACACGCTGTGGTCAGTCTTCATTTCTGAGGAGGAAAACTTTAGAGGGTGAATTCTGGAATCTAGTGAAGTAAGAAGGAGGCTTGGAAGTGATCATACACAGGTATGAAAGTGATTCTGTGTCATGAAAAAAAGCGGCAATGGTGAGAAGCTAAGTCTGGTTCTGTCCCTGAGTGATTCAGTCTCATAACACGTGAGATGTTCCTTGACTCCTGAGTGTTTTGGGGTGTCTCAACCCCAGGGAATTCTATTGCAATCATGGCAAGATGGGAGGTTTTGTGTTTGTTGTTCATCTTTGGGTTTGAGTGTCCATAGTTGTTTTTTTTTTTTTTTTACAGGGACAGAGTCAGAGAGAGGGATAGATAGGGACAGACAGACAGGAACGGAGAGAGGTGAGAAGCATCAATCATTAGTTTTTTGTTGCTGTTGAGACACCATAGTTGTTCATTGATTGCTTTCTCACTTGTGCCTTGACTGCGGGCCTTCAGCAGACCAATCAACCCCTTGCTGGAGCCAGCGACCTCGGGTGATGCTGACGAGCTTTAGCTCAAGCCAGATGGGCCCTCGCTCAAGCTGGCGAGCTTGGGGTCTCGAACCTGTGTCTTCCATATCGCAGTCCGACGCTCTATCCACTGCACTACCGCCTGGTCAGGCTATAGTCATAGTTCAAGAGATAAATTACATTTCAGATTTAGGATTTAAAATGACCTGCAGTTTGTATTCTAGTGTAGATTTCATGTTGTATGTAGATTAGGGTCTGTCTTTTGAGTATGGTGGATCTATTGGGCTGGGTATATCTTTGTCCTGGAAGAAGGGCTGTGCATTGTAGGTGTTCTCACGTGCACCTGTTATTTCTAGTTACTGCTTGCAAGTAATACCCAACCCACCACACTGCTGACAATACAAAATGTCGACATCATCGTCGAATATGCCCCGGGAGCACATTAATCTGGTTCAGAAACCTGACATAAGTAGCAAATTTCTGGAGAGCAGAATGATAGGAATGTAGCATTTTTCTTATTTCTCCTTTGAAAGTATTTTCTAATTTTATTAGTGATTTATGTTAGGGTTTTATTTTATTTTTAAGATGTGTCTTTTAAGATGTGTAATTGAAGTGCACTGAAATGTCTAGGAAGGTGGTTTCAGTAGGGTCAGTTTTTAAAGAGTTACAAGCATTCTTAAAAAGTATCTTAGATGTATTGTTTGGAGACGGTGAAATAGTTATGTATATTAAATTTTATTTGCCATTTAGAGTTTTTTTAAAATATATATCCATACTGATGTTTCTGTGGGAGCGGGGAGTGTATAGGTTTTGAGAGGTTTGCCATATCCCCGAATGAGAGGTGTGTTCAATTGCTTTTTATAATTATGGGTCTTTCTCTTTTTCATTTTATGTCTGTGATTTATTATTTGAGTTTGTTACTTATAGTATGTGAAGTTAGATATTCACAGTTATTGGAATGTATTGAGATGAATTTCTGCACATAATTTCTAGGGCCACCTTTTGCTTTTCAATGTAGTGAATGGTATGCAAATAGGTTTTGGTTTTGTTTCCATTTCTTTTTATTTGTTGCTCTGTTACGGTGCTGGAGTCTCCTGCATTTTCTACTGGTTTTGCATGTCTGTTAACATCCACAGGAGGTAATTTCTACACATAGTAGGATGTAGAGGTGTTATATATTTTTCTCATATAACTATTGTAACCCCAGTTACATCATGAAGAAAGTATTTCCTATGATGTAAAGAGAAACCTTTATAGTATAAGAATAGACATGAGTTTGCATCTAGTACTGGAGGTTCCGTTCCATGAAGTAGGCTATTAATGTCTATTGTTAAGGAAAAAGTTGTTTTTTATTTTTAAAGTGATGTAGTACAGTTTGAATTAGGTTGAGGACCAGGGTTTCAGAATATAGGTTTATTTTTTTGTTTTATATTGTACAGGAACTGAAGCTATGTGAAACTGGTAGATAGCAGTGTTCTGCAGTCTCTTAAAAAATTAAGAGGTGTATTTGAGAAGTGTATTTGTATACAGGAATCCATGTTTAATTTAAGCAAAGCAAAAGAATATTAGTATAGGGGGTGAATGCTGGATTGTAGAAAAGTAGGAAGGAAGATTGTTAGTGACATTCAGAAACAGTTGTGAAAAATTGAATAGTTGAATCATGAGGAGAAGCAGAGATTCTGACACTCCCAATCTGGTTGGTCAGAGAGTGATTCAGTGTCCAAGTTGTGAGATATTCCTTACCTCTCGGATTTTCTGGGGCATCATGTTAGGCTAAGATCCTATTCAGCATTTTTTGAAGATGGTTTGCAATTGTGTTTTTTTTTTTTTTTTTTTTTTTTTTAAGGTGTCTTTCCTGGTGGGTAGGTCAAGAGAGTCAGCATTTGTAATCTAGGATTCCAATTGACCTGCTGTTTGTATTCTGCTTTTTATGTGGTGCCATATAGAGTAGGTGTGAGGTTTGAGTCGTATTGACCTTTTGGGACAGATCAGTTTTTGTCCTGAGGAAACATCTTCTCTGCATATACTAGGTGTCAGGGGTACCAGTTAATTCTATCCACTGCTGGCAAGTAATGCTCATCTTCACACTCACATGTAGAATGTGAAACTCAGCCGTCTAGGACAGTTGGTAAAGAGCTGGCCTAGATATTCATCCAGTGACTTATACCCAAGGTAAGGAGTTTCCTGTGTAGAGGGCTGTTACATTAGCATATGAAGAGCCACTCCTGAAAAGGAAGGCATTCCAGGCTGGGCATCAGAAGGTGTTGGATGCCAGTCTGGCTGAAAAGGGATCCGGCGGATGGAACCGCGGAAAGTCTTCTGCTGTGGTCAACGCAACACTGCGGAGTCTCATTCCTTTCCCATGGTGAGTGCCTTTGTCGTGGGATTGTCCGGAAAAGGAAGACTACTGTACGTGGGTGGACCTGACTTGTGCGGGTAGAATGATGTGATTCCTTGGACAGTGCATCCAGACAGGTAAGGTTTGGAGTGTTATGAAACTAGTGCTCCCCGATGGAACGCTACCCACATGTTTTCCTCCTGCCTCCATGTTTGGAACGGAAGGAGCTTCCAGAGTCTTCGAAAGGGGGTGTCATTTGGGAATGTTAGCTACTCTTGGAAGTGTTTTTAGCGAGGAGGGTTACAGTATCCTGGACATGTGGAGGTGCGACGCTTTCTTCTTCATTCCTTTCGGGTTGTTTCTGTCCCGACTCCGCTCGCAGTCTGTGGTGTTACCTCGATGTGCTTTCTCTGACTGCTCTTTGTGGAGAATTCCCACATCAATACATTCCCGGTGCCCATATGACGTGTAGTGGGAACTAAGATGATGTTTAGGACTGTTATCCTTTGAGGTGCGTGTTGGCCGTTTTATATTCCGGCTGAGTAGATGTCCTTGAGAATCACTTCCAGGTGCGGCTCCACGCTGCCCTCCCGTGGACATGTGTGGGAATCGCATGGAAGCCTGCGTCGTGACAGGGACGCGTTGGCTTAGGTGTATTTTTATTCAGTTGCATTGGTTTCAGTCTCGTCTTAACGTTCCTTTGTATCGTTGATGACGGCTGTCTAGTGGCTGTGGGTGGGATGCCCCTGAGAGGAGGTCGGAAGAAGGAAGAGTGATGTGGCGTGAGCTGAGAATGGAGACAGTGGGGACACAGGAGGAAAAAGGTTGTGACGGACCGGATCCCAAGAGGTATGATTTTGCTGTCGTGTGAGGGGTTTGGTCTTCCACAGTCCTGTGTTCACTGTGCTCTCTTTTACTATCCGCGGATTTCGGGAAGGTATTCTGTAGGTATTGAACAGTGATCAGAAAGTTGTGAGTTTGCTCTTTAATCTCATTCTGTTCGCTTATTAGGGCACCTTCTTCCAGAGGTTGGGGATGGGTCCTTTCTGTTGCTGTTCTGTGTTAGCCTTTATTTAAGTGTTGCGATGCGTGGCGACAGGGTTTCCTTAGAGGTGCGTTTGGGGAGTCCTGTTGATAGAGTCCTCTTTTTTCCATCTGGTTCCTGATTCCTCGGCTCACTAAGTTGGTGAGAAATAGTGAAATCCTCTTCCTGAGAGTTTGTGGGGACTTGATTTACATCTTGATTTCGCTTCCCGGCTACTGTGCTCTGGGTTTGACTCACTGCCGCCCTCCTGTGGACATCTGTAGTTATTACATGTTACTGTCATTCAGCAGGTCCCTGTCAGGCTGCAGTCTGCGCTGTGGGAACGCAGCAGGCAGTCTTCACTAGAACGTTACTTACAGTGTGTCATTACGCTCTACTTCCATTTTACGGACCGTACTGTGTCAAACCGAGAAAAGCAATTTATGGAGTTTCGATCCTTGGACGTCTCTTGCTGCAACTGTCTTTGTAGTCCAGCATGGACTGAAAATGCTTTTCAAGTGAGAAGTCCCAATCCAAGTGTGAGCCTTGGCTCTGCTGTCAGACCTGAGAAGGTGCTGATGAAAGCATTGCTTGCTGTCCCCTTGCAGAGATCAGAGGACTTACCTTTGTGACATGGACAGCTGTGACCTCCGTGCCCTTCTGTACCTGTCAGATCATCTTCTAGCAAAGGCACGACAAGGTTTATTTCCTTCCTAGACATTCATGTGCGGCGAGGTTGGTAGGTACCGGGAGGCTTTGCACGTCACACTTCTATGTTGTGTCTTCACCTTGGCTTCACATACTGGTTCCAAAGGCAGGTCTTTTGAGGTAGGGTCATTTGTTCCTTTGCTTGCTATTCAGCGTTAGGAGAAGAGTGCATGTGGTATTAGATTGTGGTCCAGCTCTCACATCAGGCATCTGGAGGTCCTACCTGCCTCGAGTTCGAAATGTCTGCTGTGCTGTCTTGGCTGCAGGGGTGGGTTCTTTCTGGCGGGTCTTTGTTGTGAAGTTTGTTATGGTCTTAGAATATGTGTGTCTAGTGTCCTGGGAATTCTTAGGCGTGGTTTTCTGTCGTGGGTGTCTGTGTAGGCTGCAGATGTACATGCTGATGTTTGCAGTGAGGCATGAAGGTCTGATGTCCCACTCGCAATCTCTTCTCTGTTCCTCTGGGTTCCTGATCTGGATGGTGTTACGGTATTGCCTTTGCGAAGTAGTTTGACTTCAAGTGTGATTTCAAGCATTATCAAGGGATGAGTTTATACGTCTGGGGTCTTCACATCGGTTATGCAGCCTCGGTTCTGTTAAGCTTTCTTCATTCAGCGAGATGCCTCAGAAGTGGTACGGCAGCATCCTGTCTTATCTCTGGGTGTTATTCTTTCTATCAGTATAATCCACACTGCTATGGAGTTTGCTTTTCCGGAATGATGCCAGAGACGAGATCCCTTAGTGCCCTGGTCAGCAAACTGAGGCTCACGAGCCACATGCAGCTCTTTGGTCCCTTGAGTGTGGCTGTTCCACAAAACACCACATGTGGGCGCTACCTCGATAAGGAATGTACCTACCTATATAGTTTAATTAAAAAAAATTTGGCTCGCAAAAGAAATTTTAATTGTTGTACTGTTGATATTTGGCTCTGTTGACTAATGAGTTTGCCGAACGATGCTAGTGGAGCTAACACCACTTCTTTGGCTGCCATCCTGTGGGCGTTCTGGGAATAGCACAAGTGAAGGCAAACTTTTTTACCTTTTGATGTCATTTCTCAAAGACCCTTTAGGCCACACAGGTAGGTGCAGGCATCACTGTCTTTCATTGTCTCAGATGCTGTCTGTCTGTTGCAGGTGTCAGTGCCTTTCATTGTTGGGGCACGCGACTCTTGTAGAAAACACGATGCCATGTACATGACTGTCTTAGAGCGGGGTCATTTCCTCCTCCTCTGTCATTCCCGATGCTCAATTGTATCATCACGGAGGCTCACAGGTCACTGAGCGTGCAGGGAAATTTCTTTCTTTATTATTATTATTTTTTACAGGGACAAAGAGAGAGTCAGAGAGGGATAGACAGGGACAGACAGACAGGAACGGAGAGAGATGAGAAGCATCAATCATTAGGTTTTCATTGCCATTGATTGCTTTCTCACACATACCTTGACTGCGGGCCTTCAGCAGACCGAGCAACCCCTTGCTGGAGCCAGCGACCTTGGGTGGTACAGCATTTGAAGAGTTTTGTTCTTGTTTTTAGGGTTTCAGTTGCTGAGTGTATTGATTCTATACCTGTTGAGTTCATTGATTCTGTGTCTGTTTTTCCCTGCTTTCCTTGAGTGTGGAAGTTAAGGTGTTTTATCACTGTTCTGTGCCGGATGCTGCGAAGTCCTTCTTTCTTGGCTCTGTGTGTCTTTTCTGGGTAAAATATGTCCAACAGTTACTGGTTTTCCTGCTAGCAGTTGCATTACCACGGGGCTTTCATTTTGCTCTTTTTAAGTATCGAGGAGTTTGAAGGTCAGGTCTTTGAACGGTTCTTTGGTGGACTGTAACCCCTCCATAATGTTCATTACAGTATGCTGAAATAGGCTTTTTTGATAAACCCTGTAGTTCTTTTGTTGGTTGAAAGCACTTTTTTCATAAATGCTCTTGTCTTGATGCAAATTGAGCACGACTGTCCATGGCACCAGAAGTCTTTCTCAGCTTGGGAATTACTGAGGTGTGACAATGGGCTTCACAGGCCATGGGAACCCGGGCAGTACTTTCCTCAGGGAGGATGCCCACCTTCACTTCTGCAGTTCTGAGGCGTGTGCGTTATTTCCCAGTCCCCATGTCTACAGCTCTCAGTACCTGTATGAGTCCCCGCCCCTCCTGGTCACGTTAGCACCAGACGCTGTCTGAAGTGCCTGTGCTCTCGCCTGTGACTGCTGTTCTCTCTACGTCGGCTCTGGGTTAGGGGAAAGGGAGCGCTGTTTTTCTTGGGGGAAAGTGTCCACATTCCGTAAGAGTCAGAGATTCACCTCCGTACCCTTGGGAAGCCTATGCTCGTACATGCTGAACTCTGGGGCGCTGAGGAAGGTCCCGTGTGTCGTCAGAGGGCAAGTTCTTCTGCACTCGGATCCACATTTCCGTTTCCTTTCTCGAGTGCTGCCACCTAGAGGACATATGGGGGTTGCACCTGAATTGCTTTCCCAGCCAAGGTCCTGATCATTTCGCCTCCCTGGAATGCAGTGAAGGGTGTCTTCTCTGCCCAGAGAGGTTGAGATGAAGAATATTTCAGGGGGACCAGTTCTCTCCTTCTAGCCCATGCAAATTACACGTGTATTGCCAGCAGTTATAGTGATTCACTGAGGGATTCATCCACAGAGTGAGAGGACATAGCGGTGTCAGGACAGGGAGTCCCTGTATTCCCCGCAGAGGTGTGTTGCAACTGTCAGAGGAGTAAGAGTTGCACTGACTGAACGTTCCAGGATTTCAGGAGGGCCCTAATACAGTTGGTGGACATATCTCCCAGTACCTATGTCCTGGGGCTGGTTATCCTCTAAGGGTGAATCCATGTCATATTCCATGGCAGACCTCCATGTTCTCTCGTGGTTGGCTCAGAACTGGATAACTGAGGTCCTGTGACATCATCCAGTATTCTGCCCTCCCGTAGTGTGACCACTCACAGTCTAAAGATGTGGTCGTAATGAGTCACTGATAATTTTCCTGGCACATGCTTTTCTATCCCCATTTTGATACACTGACAAGGCTGCAGGACATTTCAACTGAGTTCTTCACACAGATCACCCAATCCTGCATATGAAGACAGTTATGTACGGTTCATGGGGAGGAAAAATTTATAGGTCTGAGATGCAGAGGACCATGAATCAAGATAACCTTATTAAATACATGACCTGTTTTATACTATGGACAATGCTCCAAAATCTGTGGGTCTAACCAGTTTTATGGCAATTGTACTTGAAATACTCCCATTAAAAAACTTTGGAAAATTATCATTAACCATGCTATAGCCTCATGAAGAAGCTAACATAACGTTAACCTTTTAAGTTGAAGATCGAGAGCTCCACCCGCTCTTTAGGGACATGGCCCGACTAGACACTGGAACACGATTTGTTACAATCCTATCAAAAATTATTACATTATTTATCATTTTGCAATTAAAAGTCTCTAAACATTCCTATTACTAAAACCCTGAACCCACTTGTAGCCAAGTTCGTAAAACACCCAACCCCTTGAGAACCAAAATTAACGAAAATGATTTATTAGCCTCTTCCGCCTCTTTCGTTACCCCTAAAATAATAGGACCGCCTATTGCTATATTACTTATCATATTCCGAACTATCCTATTTTCCTCCTCTAGCCGACAGAATGCAAATCGGCTAGTTGAAATAAAATGATGGCTTCTCCACGTGACCTCAAAACAAATAATAATAATCCAAAACGAAAAGGGACGGATCCGAGCTCTTATATGAATATCCCTGGTCCTATATTTACCGGGTCCAGAAGTCTCCTTGTCCTCTTACCACACTTCTTTACACCCACTACCCGACTGTTGATAAACCTTAGGATAGGCGTTGCAACATGAGCAGGTACGGTGATTCTGAGATAAAATTAATGCACCCCTCCCGCATTTTCTCCCATGAGACACCCCCTTCCCCCTTCCCTGTTATTAGTAAACAGTGAGATAATCAGCCTGTTGATTCAAGCTATAGCCCTCGCTGTCCAATTGATGGGAAACATTTCCGCGGGACAGCGTTGAGTTCACCTTACCGGGGGAGCAAGTCCTGCACTAAGAGCATCAGCACCCCAAGTTCATGAATCGCTTTTGTTATTCTTACGCTACTAAGAATCCCAGCGTTCGCTCTTGCTCTCATCCAAGCCTATGTGTTCACGCTTTCGGTGAGCCTTTACCTACATGACAAGGCCTGATGACCCGCTACACCCATGCGTACCACGTGGTAAACCCTCGCCCCGACCCCTCCCAGGCGCCCTCTCCGTATTGCTGTTAACAGCTGGACTGACCCCGTGATTCCACTTTAACCCGACTTCCTCACTGCGGACGAGGCCTAGTAAGTAACATTCTCACCATGTATCACTGGTGGTGTGATGCCGTCCGAAAGGGCACCTCTCAAGGCCACCGTACAGCAGTAGACCCACCCCAAGGGGCCTCGTTACGGAATAATCCTCTGTATTATTTGAGAGGCATTCTTCTCCGCAGGATATTCCTGATCATTCTACCGCTCAAGCCTGGCCCCTAGCCTTGAGTTGGGCGGATATTGACCCCACCGCATTCATTCCCCCCCTTCCCGCATCCTTTAGACGTCCCTCTGTTAAATACGCCAGTCGTACTCTGCCTAATGACCCCCTGAACCCACGCGTACCACGTGGAAAGCTCTCGCCCCTGACCCCTCACAGGTGCCCTCTTCCTATTGCTGTAAAGAGCTGGACTGATCCTGTGATTCCACTTTAAGTTGACGTCCCTATTACGGACGAGGCCTAATGAGTCACATTCCAACCAGGTATCAATGGTGATGTGATGTCGTCCGGAAAAGGGCAGCTTTCAAGGCCACCCTACAGCAGTATCCCAAAAGGGTCCATGTTACGGAATAATCCTCTTTATTACTTGAGAAGCATTCTTCTCTGCAGGATATTTCTGAGCCTCCTACCGCTCAAGCCTGGCCCCTACCCTTGAGTGGGGCCAATATTGACATCCCGCAGGCATTTAACCCATCCACCGCCCTTACCCCCTCCCCCCCCCCACACCACGCACCCACACTCGCCCCGCTGAGCACCTTAGACGTCCCTCTGTTAATTACATCAGTCCTACTGGCCTCTGGCGTATCAATGCCCTGAGCCCACCAAAGCCTACTAGAAGGTAATCGCCAACACTTAGTTCAAGGCCTATTCCCGTCAGTCTGCCCAGGCGTGTGTTATTTCACACTCCTCTCCGCCTCCGGGTGTGAGGGGACCTCCGTCACTATTACTGATGGAGTTTATGGCTCTCCGTTCTCCATGGCCACTGCATCTCACGCACTACACGCAATCACCGGCTCCACCTTCCTCATCGTATGCTTACTACGACAGTCAAAGTTCCACTTTACCTCGACACAGCCCTTTGGTTTCGAGGCCGCAGCCCGATACTGACATTTTGTTGACATAGTTTGATTTTTCCTGTGTGTCTGTGTGTATCGATGAGGTCCTTACTCTTTCAGTGCTAGTGCAACTTACTTGCTATCCGTGAGATTCGGTACAAGCCCGCAAAGGAATAATCGTGCCAATCTCTACCCTCCCCGCGACTCTAGTAATTACTGCATTCTGACTCCCCCAAACCGACACATACGCAGAAAAGTGCAGCCTCTAGGAATGCCCATCGGACCCAGTGGGATCTGCACGCCTTCCTTTTATACATAAAATCTTTTCTAGTAGCCATCACTTTCCTACTATTCGACCTAGAGATCGCCCTACTTCTTCTTGTCCCCTGAGCCACTCAGACCAATAGCCTCCCAACTACACTGCCAATGTCATTATTTCTCATCTCCCTATTGGCCGTTAGCTTCGTCTAGGGGGCATCGGAGCAAGGGTTAGGATGAGCTGAATAATGACAGTTCAAGAAATACTACTGATTTTGACTCGCTAGACTATGGCCCCACCCATGCGTATGGAATGTCTCTTGAGCTGCATAAACGTAATGTTAGCCTTTACAGCTTCTCTAGTTGGCCTGCTAATGTACCGCTCCCACCTGATATCCTCTCTACTCTGCTTGAAAGGCATGATAGCATCTTAACCTGTCATGATTGCTCTAACAGTTCTAAGCTCCCACTTAACTCTTGCCAGCATCGGCATACTACCCGTTATCCTCCTAGCTTCTGCTGCCTGCGAGGCCGCCCTGGGGTTCTCCCTGCTAGTTGGAGGGTCCAACACTCAGGGTATCGACCAACCACGTACAAAACCTAAACCTCTTAAAATGATAAAAATCATTACGCCAACAACCATACTTGTCCTTCTCACATGGATATCTAAGACTGATACCATGTGAATCAACACAGCAAGACCCAGCCTCATGACTAGCTCATTACGCCTCCCCCAATTCAAGCAATTCAGCGACAACACTGAGCCAGTGCTCCGGTTGGTCAGCAAACTCATTAGTCAACGGAGCCAAATATCAACAGTACAACGATGGAGGTTTCTTTTCAGGTCCAAACACTTTCAAGTTAAACTTATATGGGTAGTTACGTTGTTACGAACTTAATAACTAGGGTCCTCCTAAGCTGGCCTTTGCTAAACACTCCAGGGGTCAAAGAGCCACATGTGGCTCGCAAGCCACCGCTTGCTGACCAAGGCCCTAAGCCTACTGTTAATATTCTCCTTCGACTCCCATTCGGCACCCCTCCTATTGCTAACAACATGACTTCGGCCCCCAATAATTCCCTCCAGCCAGTTGCTCCTGGAAAGAGCCCGCAACACGGAGAAAGCTGCAGATCAGCGTGCCTATTCTTTTGCAGGCATTCCTAATTATGACATTCACGGCCACTGAAGTAATCCTCTTTCATACCTTACTGGAAGCGTCCCTGGCGCCAACCCTGATTCCGATCGTTCCTACCGCCCGTTGAGGTGGACAAGCAGAGCGCCTCAACGCGGGACTTTATGTTCTCTTCGACACTCTAGTTGATCCCCCCCCCCCATCTGTATTAGCACTAACAGATATTCAAAACTTCACTGGCTCCTTGCACGTCCCGCTCGCACAATACTGAGTGAACGTCCCTTCACAAAACCCCCGAGGTGATTCCTTCCTATGATTAGGCTGCGTAATAGCGTGCATGGAAAAATTTTCCTGTTTCATGTGGTGGCGAATGTTATCCATCGTCAGACTGAGATGCAGAGGACCCTGGGTCAAGATGACCTTATTGTATACACGGCCCGGCTTATATAGCATGGACAACGCTCCGCCATCTGTGTGTCTAACCATAGCTTCTCAGCAGTTACCCTTGAAACAGTCCCATGAGAACGCTGTGAAAAATAGTCATCATCCAAGCTATACCCCCATGAAGAAGCTACACATAGCGTTAACCTTTTAGATTGAAGATTGAGAGCTCCACCCGCTCCTTAGTGGCATGCCCCGACTAGACACTGGAACACGATTTGTTACGATCCTATCAATAATTACTACATTATCTATCATTTTGCAATTAAAAGTCTCTAAACATTCCTATTACTCAAACCCCGAACCCACTTGTAGCCAAGTCACTAAAACACCCAACCCCTTGAGAAGCAAAATGAACGAAAATGATTTACTTGCCTCTTTGAGTACCCCTGCCATGATAGCACTGCCTATTGTTGTCTAATCATAATTACCATATTCCCAACTATTCTATTCCCCTCCTCCAGCCGACTGACCGCAAATCGGCTAGTTGTAACCCGAGGATGGCTTCTCCAACCTGACATCCAATCAAATAGTAATAATCCACAGCCAAAAGGGACGGACCCGAGCTCTTATATGTTTATCATTAGTCCAACTCGTTGGGTCCACGGATCTCCTTGGCCTCTTACCACACTTCTTTACGCCCACAACCCAAGTACTGATAAGCCCTAGAATGGCCGTTGCAACGTGAGCAGGTTCAGTGATGGCGACATAAAACTAAAGCACCCCTCACGCATTTTCTCCCATGAGGCGCCCCTTCCCCCTGCTCTCTCTATTAGTAATCATTGAGACGGTCAGCCTGTTTATTCGAGCCATAGCCCTCGCTGTCCGACTGATGGGAAACATGTCCACGGGACAGCGTTGAGTTCACCTTACTGGGGGAGCAAGTCCTGCACTAAGAGCATTAGCACCCCAAGGTCATGAATCGCTTTTGTTATTCTTACGCTACTAAGAATCCCAGCGTTCGCTCTTGCTCTCGCCCAAGCCTATGTGTTCACGCTTTCGGTGAGCCTTTACCTACATGACAAGGCCTGATGACCCGCTACACCCACGCATACCACGTGGTAAACCCTCGCCCCTGACCCCTCACAGGTGCCCTCTTCTTATTGCTGTGAAGAGCTGGACTGATCCTGTGATTCCACTTTAAGTCGACGTCCCTATTACGGACGAGGCCTATTGAGTCACATTCCAACCATGTATCAATGGTGATGTGATGTCGTCCGGGAAAGGGCAGCTTTCAAGGCCACCCTACAGCAGTATCCCAAGAGGGGCTTTGTTACGGAATAATCCTCTTTATTACTTGAGAAGCATTCTTCTCTGCAGGATGTTTCTGAGCCTCCTACCACTCAAGCCTGGCCCCTAGCCTTGAGTGGGGCTGATATTGGCATCCCGCAGGCATTTAACCTATCCCCCCGCCCCACCCCCCCCACCCCCCCACCAGGCACACACACTCGCCCCCCTGTGCTCCTTAGATGTCCCTCTGTTTAATACATCAGTCCTTCTGGCCTCTGGCGTTATCCATCCCATGAGCCCACCAAAGCCTACTAGAAGGTAATCGCAAACACATAGTTCCAGGCCTACTCCCGTCAGTCTGCCCAGGCGTATGTTATTTCACACTCCTCTCCGCCTCCGCGTGTGATGGGACCTCCGTCACTGTTCCTGATGGAGTTTATGGCTCTCCGTTCTCCATGGCCGCTGCATCTCACGCACTGTCACGAGCCGGCGTGACGAGCCGTTCCACGGGGTGAGGGGATGTGGAATTGATGAGTCTGGGTCGGGAGGTCTGATGAACCATCAGCCATCAGCAATTTATTTTTGCAGGCAAGTTTCTTATATACAGCAAAATTTGGCAAGTACAATGTTTTCGTATCCAAAGTCACATGACCTCCTTCGTCAGAGATTAAATGGTTAAACACCAGGTGTCTCCTGTACAAAGGCTCCTGCCTTAAAACCACATCAACAGGGAGTAAAAGTCTTTGAGCTTTATCAGACCATATCCGTACGCTGGTCGTTCTGACCTTACAGCTAATAATAAATCCGGGGAATATCGGGGGCTTGCGCCTTGCCCTCAAGTTACACAGCTGTCTTTACTTGACGGCTCCCAACATCTCCCCCTTCTTTATTTTTTAGCACAATACGGTAAATAGTGGTGCCAAAGCTCAAGAGAAGCTTATTGAATAATTTGAGTATCAGTGGCAGCAAGAGTATTGCGAGGAGTATTACACCTACAAAACTGACAATGGAGGAGCGTATGGACGTTAAGGATAAATGAGAAAACCATTGTTTTAATAAAGGAACTATCAGGCCCCCCCATGAGCAAGGTATCATTAACATATACATGTACTGGGTCTTGTTCCCACGTGACAGGACTCGGGAATGGAGGGTCAGGTATATAAGCCCAAAAAACCTCCCCATTCACTCCAGGTCCTTGAAGCTTCAGCATCATGCTGGAAAGTAAGGTCCACAACGTTACTGGTCCAGTGACAGTTTTTATAGCAGTATCAGCAAGCTGCATCAAGTCCTTGTACGCTGGATGTTGATGTAGTTTCACTCTGACGCCGGGCCTTTCTTTTCTGGTTCCTTCGAGTCTTGGCCTTTTTGCTGATTGTCAGTAGCACCATTTGTTTTGTCATTTGTCGATACTTCTTCCTTTTCTTCCTGGATTCTGACCAATCTAGCGGGGACCCATCGAGGAGCGTCTGCATCTGCGGGAAAAACACAAACACTTCCTCTGGCCCAAATTAATACCGGGTCAGGGCCATGCCATTCAAGGGTTAACGGATCTTTCCATCAGGCCATAACCCGTCCTGATCGCTCAGAGGCATGATGTCTTTCATAAGCAGACCTGCCCTGCTCATCCAAATTCAAAAAATTTAATGTAAATAGAGATGATGATAATACATTCGGAGGAGACATAGTAATATATTTCCCTAACTCCCCCTTCTTTATTTTATAAATTTGATTTTTCAAAGTGCGATGAGCACGCTCAATTATTGTCCCTGGGGATTATATGGGATACCGGTTAGATGACAAATATTAAATTGGGAACAGAAATGTTTAAACCCACTGCTAGTATAGGCAGGTCCATTATCAGTTTTTAGTACTTTTGGTAATCCCAGGGTAGCAAAGCTTTTCAAACAGGAAGCTATGACATGTCTTAGAGCTTCCCCTGTATGGGCCATGGCGAATAAAAAATTGCTATAAGTATCAATGATAACATGAACATATTTCAATGTACCAAATTCGGGGATGTGCATCACGTCCATTTGCCAAATATGATTAGGTAAAATGCCTCGAGGATTAACCCCTAGGGCAATGGGAATGAAATTCTTGTCCTGGCAATGAGAACATTGTTTAACTATCTGCCGAGCTTGTTCCCTAGTAAGATGAAACTGCTTCCGAAGGCAATGACTGTTCTGATGAAATTTAGCATGGCTGCATTGTGCATTTTCAATCACAGAGTAAGACTTTAAAGACTCATCAGCCAGGCGATTTCCTTCACTGAGGGCTCCTGGCAATCCAGAATGAGCCCGAAGATGGCCTATAAGATAAGCATGAGTACGGGCCCATATAGCTTGTTGAATTTTAATAAAAAACTGAAAAATATCAGGATTAGTATTAGAGCCGATAACCGCAGTTTCAATATGTTGAATGACATGGACAACATATTGGCTGTCTGAATAAATATTTAATGCAGTGTCAGTAAAAGTGGAAAAAACTCGAAAGACAGCATTTAATTCAGCTTGTTGAGCTGATTTCAAAGTGGAGGTAAACATATACGGCTTTCCATCAATGACATAGCTGTACTTACCTGAGGAAGAGCCATCAGTAAATACTACAGGAGCTCCGATAATCGGTATTGTAGCACATTTCTTGGGAAAAATCACTGGATTAGTTTTCAAAAATTCTAACAATTTAGAACTAGGGAAATGACACCCTAATTGTCCTGGATAATGAGCTAAAGCGATCATCCATTCAACAGAAGTTTCTAATAATTGGGTAATTTGCTCAGACTTCGATGGAGTAATGATATTAAAAGGCTCATGGCCAAATAATTGACGAGCCCGTTTCCTAGTCATAGTAATAAGTTGTGCAATTGCATCTGTATAGGGCAAGACCACCTTTTTTCTTGAGGATGGTAAATGTATCCATTCCAGAGGCCCATCTTGCCAGAACAGCCCTGTGGGTAAATATTCTGTGGGTAAAATGAGCACACACCACGGCTGTTCATAATCTATGCATTGTACAAATTGCTCTTGAATACGATTTTGTACTAGTTCTAAAAGTTGTATGGCCTCTGGTGTTATTGTCCTCTCACTATTAGGATTAGAATTTCCTTTTAATATATCAAATAGTGGCTTCATTTCGCCTGTAGTAAGACCCAGGGAAGGTCTTATCCAATTAATATCTCCTAGTAATTTTTGCCAATCATTAAGAGTTTTCAAATGGTCCCTCCTAATTTCACATTTCTGACGTTTGATGGTTCGTCCCAAGACAAGATACCCTAAGTACTGGTAAGGAGGACAACTTTGAACCTTTTCTTCTGCAATTTTCAACCCTCTAATTTCCAGGTTATTTTTTGCATGTTGGAACACTGCAGCTAACATGGATGGATCAGGGGCTGCAAACAAAATATCATCCATATAATGGATAATATAGCTATTAGGAAACTGAAGCCGTGTTTTCTCCAGTCCTTGGGCTACAAATTTTTGACATAGTGTAGGACTGTTTGCCATCCCTTGAGGGAGGACTTTCCAATGAAATCTTTTCATTGGCTCGGAAAAATTTTCAGATGGTACAGAAAAAGCAAAACGAGGACAGTCCTGTGGAGCTAAAGGTATAGTATAAAAACAGTCTTTAAGATCAATTATCAATAAGCAATAAGTGCTTGGAATAGCTACAGGAGAAGGCAGGCCAGGTTGGAGAGGTCCCATCAGTTGCATGGTTTTGTTCACTGCCCTTAGATCCTGCAGTAATCTCCATTTACCAGACTTTTTCTTGATAACAAAGATGGAACTATTCCAGGGACTATTAGACTCCTCTATATGACCAAGCTGTAACTGCTCCTGTACTAAGCTATTAGCAGCTTGGATTTTTTCTTTTGTCAAAGGCCACTGCTCCACCCAAACAGGATTATCACTGTTCCATACAATGGGATCAGCTGTCTGGGATACAGGTAGAACAGCTCCTACTTGTGAAAATGCGAATCTACCGTTGTTAAAATGGCATTCATTCCTTTCAAAATGTCGCGGCCCCAAAGATTTGCAGGTAAATTAGGCAATATATAGGGTTGAAAAAACCCTGAATGTCCCTCCGCATCAGACCACTGTAACAGTTTTGTGCTTATCAGTGGATTATTAGACTGTCCAATGCCTTCCAATTGGGTAATGGCTGCTGTACAAGGCCAGGATTTTGGCCAATGTTCCAGACTTATAACAGAAACATCAGCTCCAGTGTCTAAAATTCCCCCAAATTGTTTTCCTTCTATTGTTAAGTATAATTCAGGCCTGTCTTTAGATATTTCATGTATCTAATAAGCAGCATCAGAAGAACCAAAACCACCCATGCCTCTATTGGGTTTCAAATTCTTTCCAAATTTATTTAACGGCAGAAGAACTAATTGAGCTATTCTTTGACCCTTGTTAATAGTCACAATACTTTTTGGGGAAGAACACATGATTTGTATTTCTCCAGTATAATCTTGATCTATTACTCCAGGAAAAACTTGCAAACCTTTCATAGTAAGGGAGCTATGTCCTAACAATAGTCCAAAGGTGTTATCTGGAAGTGGGCGAAATACTCCAGTTGGTATAGCCTGTGGATTTAATTCAGGCGTTAACACAAAATATTTTGTACTGGCTAAATCCAATCCTGCACTCCCTGGGGAGGCCCGGAGGAGGCTGCTGACATTTTTTGGATTTCCTCCAGAGTGAATGGCGGGAGCAGTGCCCTGCAAATGGGCCTGGCTTCTGTAGTCACCCCTATTGTTTGCCGGGCCGGGGTTTGTCCCCTCCTGAAGTTTCCCGGCTGTAGAGGCTTTCCCTCTTTGTCTGTTTTAGATTTACATTCATTTGCCCAGTGTTTTCCTCTCCTACATTTTGGACATATGCCAGGAACACGCTTACCGGTACTATTCCGTTCTTGGGGCTTAGGACAATTTCTTTTTAAATGTCCTTCTCTCCCACACCCAAAGCATTTTACTCCTTTTTGTAACCCTTGATTTATTACACTTGCGATAGTGGTGCCCTTCAGGGCAGCGGCCAATGTTACTCCCTGAACATAAGAAGGGCCGACATCTGCACGGAGTCTAATGTAATCTTCTAAAGTAGCCTTTTTATAATAAGGTCTGAGTATTGCTTGACAAGCCGAATTTGCATTCTCAAAAGCCAATTGTTTCACTAACATGGTTCCAGCCTCCCCATCTACGACAACCCGACCTACAGCTTGTAACAATCGGGACACAAAATCATGATACCTTTCATCAGGGCCTTGTATTATCTTAGACAATTCTTCAGTCCTATGGGTAGTTGGCAATCTCCTCCAAGCCTTTTGAGCACATGCAAGAATCTGTCCATATAACATTTCCGGATACCTTATCTGAACATCGGTCTCATCATATATGCCTGTGCTTCAATCATATCTGCTGTCCATTGTTGTTGGGGATTCTGTCCAGTGGCCCTATTCCTCATTGCTTGATCTCTAGCGGCCTCCTGAAATTCAGATCTCCATAACAAATAATCACCCCCATTAAGGCAAGCTCGAGCTATAGTTCTCCAATCATTAGGAGTGAGAGCTTCATTTTCCAGGGATGACAGCAAACTCACAGTATACGGAGCAGTAGCTCCATACTGAGAACAAGATTGTTTTAAGTCTTTCAGTAGTTTCAAAGATATGGGTTGATGCTGTCTGAGGTACTGCCCTGGGTTATTGGGATCTGGCACCTGAAATACAGGAGCCACAAATTCAAAACCAGGATCCCTTCCTGCTTCTTTTTCTCTCAATATTGCTTGCTGCAAGGAAGATAAACATTTACCCCCATAAAGGGGTGCAGACGCTCCCTGCATAATCTGAGAAACAGTTCGCGATGGCGGTCGCCAGGGAGGCGGAAATGTAGGTGCTTGCTCAGAGACCATGTCAGGAGGAGTCGTCTCTAAATTCTGACAATTCTTCTGTGATCTCTGTATTAAAGCCTGTGCTTCTAATGATAAATCCGCAACTTCTGTGGGCAAGGGGGGGGATACTTTATTTCTTTAATCTTTTTTCTGTCCTCCTCATCTTCATTATGTTCTATACAGGGAGGACAATCATAAACAGACTCCTCTTTGTCTGACATATCAAAAGAATCAGTTGATTGAACCTTTGTTTGTCTAGGTGGGGGTTCCCCTATTGTATCCCTAATTCATCCCCAAATAGAAAAAGTATCAAGGGGAACACTCATAGGATTCCCTGCGTGGAAATCCTTTAATCTTTTTCCCACTGTTTCCCAGGCATCAGAATTAACGGTGCCTTACTCAGGAAACCATGGGCATTGTTCCTGAACCAATGTCAGAAACCTTTGAATTTGAGCAGAAGTAATCTTTACTCCCCTAGCCAATAACATAGATTTCAACATTTGTGCATACAAATGTCTCTCCTTTGACTCAGATTGTCCCATTTTTACTCCCGATTAAAAATCTTTCTCCGGAACCTTTTACTTACTTTCAGTTTCGTCGACAACTCGGAGGCTTCTCACAGAATTCCCCTTCTTGCCCCCTCGTTGGGCGCCACTTGTCACGAGCCGGCGTGACGAGCCGTTCCACGGGGTGAGGGGATGTGGAATTGATGAGTCTGGGTCGGGTGGTCTGATGAACCATCAGCCATCAGCAATTTATTTTTGTAGGCAAGTTTCTTATATACAGCAAAACTTGGCAAGTACAATGTTTTCGTATCCAAAGTCACATGACCTCCTTCGTCAGAGATTAAATGGTTAAACACCAGGTGTCTCCTGTACAAAGGCTCCTGCCTTAAAACCACATCAACAGGGAGTAAAAGTCTTTGAGCTTTATCAGACCATATCCGTACGCTGGTCGTTCTGACCTTACAGCTAATAATAAATCCGGGGAATATCGGGGGCTTGGGCCTTGCCCTCAAGTTACACAGCTGTGTTTACTTGACGGCTCCCAACAACGCACTACACGTAATCACCGGCTGCACCTTCCTCGTCTTATGCTTACTACGACAGTCAAAGTTCCACTTTAATCGACCCAGCCCTTCGGTTTCGAGGCCGCAGCCCGATACTGACATTTTGTTGACATTGTTTGACTTTTCCTGTGTGTCTGTGTGTATCGATGAGGTTCTTACTCTTTCAGTGCTAGTGCAGCTTACTTGCTATCCGTGAGATTCGGTACAAGCCCGCAAAGGAATAATCGTGCCAATCTCTATCTTCCCGGGTACCCTCCCCGCGACTCTCGTAGTAATTATTGCATTCTGACTCCCCCAAACCGACACATACGCAGAAAAGTGCAGCCCCTAGGAGTGCCCATTGGACCCAGTGGGATCTGCACGCCTTCCTTTTGTACATAAAATCTTCTCTAGTAGCCATCACTTTCCTACTATTCGACCTAGAGATCACCCTACTTCTTCTTGTCCCCTGAGCCACTCAGACCAACAGCCTCCCAACTACACTGCCAATGTCATTATTTCTCATCTCCCTATTGGCCGTTAGCTTCGTCTATGAGGGATCGGAGCAAGGGTTAGGATGAGCTGAAAAATGACAGTTAGTTCAAGAAACACTACTGATTTTGACTCGCTAGACTGTGGCCCCACCCATGCGTATGGAATGTCTCTTGAGCTGCATAAACGTAACGTTAGCCTTTACAGCTTCTCCAGTTGGCCTGCTAATGTACCGCTCCCACCTGATATCCTCTCTACTCTGCTTGAAAGGCATGATAGCATCTTAACCTGTCATGACTGCTCTAACAGTTCTAAGCTCCCACCTAACTCTTGCCGGCATCGGCATGCTACCCGTTATCCTCCTAGCTTCTGCTGCCTGCGAGGCCGCCCTGGGGTTTCTCCCTGCTAGGTAGAGTGTCCAACACTTACGGTATCGACCAACCACGTACAAACCCTAAATCTCTTAACAATGCTAAAAATCATTACACCAACAACCATACTTGTCCCTCTCACATGGATATCTAAGACTGATACCACGTGAATCAACACAGCAAGACCCAGCCTCATGACTAGCTTATTACGCCTCCCCCAATTCAAGCAATTCAGCGACAACACTGAGCCAGTGCTCCAGTTGGTCAGCAACTCATTAGTCAACGGAGCCAAATATCAACAGTACAACGATTGGGGTTTCTTTGGAGATCCAAACACTTTCAAGTTAAACTTATATGGGTAGGTACATTGTTACGAACTTAATCACTAGGGTCCTCCTAAGCTGGCCTTTGCTAAACACTCCAGGGGCCAAAGAGCCACGTGTGGCTCGCAAGCCGCGGCTTGCTGACCAAGGCCCTAAGCCTACTGTTAATATTCTCCTTCGACTCCCAGTCAGCACCCCTCCTCTTGCTAAGAACATGACTTCGGCCCCCAATAATTCCCTCCAGCCAGTTCTCCTGGCAAGAGCCTGCAACACGGAGAAAGCTGCAGATCAGCGTGCCTACATTTTGCAGGCATTCCTATTTATGACATTCACGGCCACAGCAGTAATCCTCTTTCATACCTTACTGGGAGCGTCCCTGGCACCAACCCTGATTCCTATCATTCCTACCGCCCGTTGAGGTAGACAAGCAGAGCGCCTCAACGCGGGACTTTATGTTCTCTTCGACACTCTAGTTGGCTCCCCCCTCGCCCGCCTACCCCATCTGTATTAGCACTAACAGATATTCAAAACTTCACTGGCTCCTTGCGCGCCCCGCTCGCACAATACTCAGTGAACGTCCCTTCACAAAACTCCCGAGGTGATTCCTTCCTATGACTAGGCTGCGTAATAGCGTGCATGGAAAAATTTTCCTGTTTCATGTGGTGGCGAATGTTATCCATCGTCAGACTGAGATGCAGAGGACCCTGGGTCAAGATGACCTTATTATATACACGGCCCGGCTTATATAGCATAAACAATGCTCCGCCATCTGTGGGTCTAACCATAGCTTCTCGGCAATTACACTTGAAACAGTCCCAAGAGAACGCAGTGAAAAATAATCATCATCCAAGCTATAGCCCTATGAAGAAGCTACACATAGCGTTCACCTTTTAGATTGAAGATTGAGAGCTCCACCCGCTCCTTAGTGGCATGCCCCGACTAGACACTGGAACACGATTTGTTACGATCCTATCAATAATTACTACATTATCTATCATTTTGCAATTAAAAGTCTCTAAACATTCCTATTACTCAAACCCCGAACCCACTTGTAGCCAAGTCACTAAAACACCCAACCCCTTGAGAAGCAAAATGAACGAGAATGATTTACTTGCCTCTTTGAGTACCCCTACAATGATAGCACTGACTATTGTTGTCTAATCATAATTATCGTATTCCCAACTATTCTATTACCCTCCTCCAGCCGACTGACCGCAAATCGGCTAGTTGTAACCCGAGGATGGCTTCTCCAACCTGACGTCAAATCAAGTAGTAATAATCCACAGCCAAAAGGGATGGACCCGAGCTTTTACATGATTATCATTAGTCCAACTCGTTGGGTCCACGGATCTCCTTGGCCTCTTATCACACTTCTTTACGCCCACAACCCAAGTACTGATAAGCCCTAGAATGGCCGTTGCAACGTGAGCAGGTTCAGTGATGGCGACATAAAACTAAAGCGCCCCTCAGGCGTTTTCTCCCACGAGGCGCCCCCTTCCCCCTTCTCCCTCTCTCAATAATCATTGTGACGGTCAGCCTGTTTATTCGAGCCACAGCCCTCGCTGTCCGACTGACTGGAAACGTTTCCGCGGGACAGCGTTGAGTTCACCTTACCGGGGGAGCAAGTCCTGCACTAAGAGCATTAGCGCCCCAAGGTCATGAATCGCTTTTGTTATTCTTACGCTACTAGGAATCCCAGCGTTCGCTCTTGCTCTCATCCAAGCCTATGTGTTCACGCTTTCGGTGAGCCTTTACCTACATGACAAGGCCTGGTGACCCGCTACACCCATGCGTACCACGTGGTAAACCCTCGCCCCTGACCCCTCCCAGGCGCCCTCTCCGTATTGCTGTTAACAGCTGGACTGACCCCGTGATTCCACTTTAACCCGACTTCCTCCCTGCGGACGAGGCCTAGTAAGTAACATTCTCACCATGTATCACTGGTGGTGTGATGCCGTCCGAAAGGGCACCTCTCAAGGCCACCATACAGCAGTAGACCCACCCCAAGGGGCCTCGTTACGGGATAATCCTCTTCATTACTTGAGAGGCATTCTTCTCCGCAGGATATTCCTGATCATTCTACCGCTCAAGCCTGGCCCCTAGCCTTGAGTTGGGCGGACATTGACCCCCCGCACGCATTCCCCCCCCTTTCCGCATCCTTTAGACGTCCCTCTGTTAAATACGCCAGTCCTCCTCTTCCTAACGACCCCTGAACCCACGCGTACCACGTGGTAAACCCTCGCCCCTGACCCCTCACAGGTGCCCTCTTCCTATTGCTGTAAAGAGCTGGACTGATCCTGTGATTCCACTTTAAGCCGACGTCCCTATTACGGACGAGGCCTAATAAGTCACATTCTAACCATGTATCAATGGTGATGTGATGTCGTCCGGGAAAGGGCACCTTTCAAGGCCACCCTACAGCAGTATCCCAAGAGGGGCTTTGTTATGGAATAATCCTCTTTATTACTTGAGAAGCATTCTTCTCTGCAGGATATTTCTGAGCCTCCTACCGCTCAAACCTGGCCCCTAGCCTTGAGTGGGGCCAATATTGACATCCGGCAGGCATTTAACCCATCCCCCGCCCTTACCCCCTCCCCCCCCACCACGCACCCACACTCGCCCCGCTGAGCACCTTAGACGTCCCTCTGTTAAATACATCAGTCCTACTGGAATCTGGCGTATCAATGCCCTGAGCCCACCAAAGCCTACTAGAAGGTAATCGCAAACACCTAGTTCCAGGCCTATTCCTCTCAGTCTGCCCAGGCGTGTGTTATTTCACACTCCTCTCCGCCTCCGCGTGCGAGGGGACCTCCGTCACTGTTCCTGATGGAGTTTATGGCTCTCCGTTCTCCATGGCCGCTGCATCTCACGCACTACACGCAATCACCGGCTGCACCTTACTCATCGTATGCTTACTACGACAGTCAAAGTTCCACTTTAACGTCGCCCCAGCCCGATACTGACATTTTGTTGACATAGTTTGATTTTTCCTGGGTGTCTGTGTGTATCGATGAGGTCCTTACTCTTTCAGGGCTAGTGCAGCTTACTTGCTATCCGTGAGATTCGGTACAAGCCCGCAAAGGAATAATCGTGCCAATCTCTATCTTCCCGGGTACCCTCCCCGCGACTCTCGTAGTAATTACTGCATTCTGACTCCCCCAAACCGACACATACGCAGAAAAGTGCAGCTCCTAGGAGTGCCCTTGGACCCAGTGGGATAGGCACGCCTTCCTTTTTTACATAAAATCTTCTCTAGTAGCCATCACTTTCCTACTATTCGACCTAGAGATCGCCCTACTTTCTTTTCCCCTGAGCCACTCGGACCAACAGCCTCCCTGCTACACTGCCAATGTCATTATTTCTCATCTCCCTATTGGCCGTTAGCTTCGTCTAGGGTGATCGGAGCAAGGGTTAGGATGAGCTGAATAATGACAGTTCCAGAAACACTACTGATTTTGACTCGCTAGACTATGGCCCCACCCATGCGTATGGAATGTCTCTTGAGCTGCATAAACGTAACGTTAGCCTTTACAGCTTCTCCAGTTGGCCTGCTAATGTACCGCTCCCACCTGATATCCTCACTACTCTGCTCGAAAGGCATGATAGCACCTTAACCTGTCATGATTGCTCTAACAGTTCTAAGCTCCCACTTAACTCTTGCCGGCATCGGCATACTACCCGTTATCCTCCTAGCTTCTGCTGCCTGCGAGGCCGCCCTGGGGTTCTCCCTGCTAGGTAGAGTGTCCAACACTCGGGGTATCGACCAACCAGGTACAAAACCTAAACCTCTTACAATGCTAAAAATCATTACGCCAACAACCATACTTGTCCCTCTCACATGGATATCTAAGACTGATACCACGTGAGTCAACACAGCAAGACCCAGCCTCATGACTAGCTTATTACGCCTCCCCCTATTCAAGCAATTTAGCGACAACACTGAGCCAGTGCTCCGGTTGGTCAGCAAACTCATTAGTCAACGGAGCCAAATATCAACAGTACAACGATGGAGGTTTCTTTTCAGGTCCAAACACTTTCAAGTTAAACTTATATGGGTAGGTACGTTGTTACGAACTTAATCACTAGGGTCCTCTTAAGCTGGCCTTTGCTAAACACTCCAGGGGCCAAAGAGCCACGTGTGGCTCGCAAGCCGCGGCTTGCTGACCAAGGCCCTAAGCCTACTGTTAATATCCTCCTTCGACTCCCAGTCGGCACCCCTCCTCTTGCTAACAACATGACTTCGGCCCCCAATAATTCCCTCCACCAGTTGCTCCTGGCAAGAGCCCGCAACACGGAGAAAGCTGCAGATCAGCGTGCCTACTCTTTTGCAAGCATTCCTAATTATGACATTCACGGCCACAGCAGTAATCCTCTTTCATACCTTACTGAGAGCGTCCCTGGCGCCAACCCTGATTCCTGTTGTTCCTACCGCCCGTTGAGGTGGACAAGCAGAGCGCCTCAACGCGGGACTTTATGTTCTCTTCTACACTCTAGTCGGCTCCCCCCCACCGCCTTCCCTCCCCATCAGTATTAGCACTAACAGATATTCAAAACTTCACTGGCCTCTTGCTTGTCCCGCTCGCACAATACTGAGTGAACGTCCCTTCACAAAACTCCCGAGGTGATTCTTCCTATGACTAGGCTGCGTAATAGCGTGCATGGAAAAATTTTCCTGTTTCATGTGGTGGCGAATGTTATCCAACGTCAGACTGAGATGCAGAGGACCCTGGGTCAAGATGACCTTATTGTATACACGGTCCGGCTTATATAGCATGAACAACGCTCCGCCATCTGTGGGTCTAACCATAGCTTCTCGGCAATTACACTTGAAACAGTCCCATGAGAACGCTGTGAAAAGTAATCATCATCGAAGCTATAGTCCCATGAAGAAGCTACACATAGCGTTCACCTTTTAGATTGAAGATTGAGAGCTCCACCCGCTCCTTAGTGGCATGCCCCGACTAGACACTGGAACACAATTTGTTACGATCCTATCAATAATTACTACGTTATCTATCATTTTGCAATTAAAAGTCTCTAAACATTCCTATTACTCAAACCCCGAACCCACTTGTAGCCAAGTCACTAAAACACCCAACCCCTTGAGAAGCAAAAATGAACGAGAATGATTTACTTGCCTCTTTGAGTACCCCTGCCATGATAGCACTGCCTATTGTTGTCTAATCATAATTACCATATTCCCAACTATTCTATTTTCCTCCTCCAGCCGACTGACCGCAAATCGGTTAGTTGTAACACGAGGATGGCTTCTCCAACCTGACATCCAATCAAATAGTAATAATCCACAGCCAAGAGGGACGGACCCGAGCTTTTACATGATTATCATTAGTCCAACTCGTTGGGTCCACGGATTTCCTTGGCCTCTTACCACACTTCTTTACGCCCACAACCCAAGTATTGATAAGCCCTGGAATGGCCGTTGCAACGTGAGCAGGTTCAGTGATGGAGACATAAAACTAAAGCACCCCTCACGCATTTTCTCCCACGAGGCGCCCCCTTCCCCCTGCTCTCTCTATTAGTAATCATTGAGACGGTCAGCCTGTTTATTCGAGCCATAGCCCTCGCTGTCCGACTGATGGGAAACATGTCCGCGGGACAGCGTTGAGTTCACCTTAACTGGGGGAGCAAGTCCTGCACTAAGAGCATTAGCACCCCAAGGTCATGAGTCGCTTTTGTTATTCTTACGCTACTAAGAATCCCATCGTTCGCTCTTGCTCTCATCCAAGCTTATGTGTTCACGCTTTCGGTGAGCCTTTACCTACATGACAAGGCCTGGTGACCCGCTACAGCCATGCGTACCACATGGTAAACCCTCGCCCCTGACCCCTCCCAGGCGCCCTCTCCGTATTGCTGGTAACAGCTGGACTGACCCTGTGATTCCACTTTAACCCGACTTCCCTACTGCGGACGAGGCCTAGTAAGTAACATTCTCACCATGTATCACTGGTGGTGTGATGCCGTCCGAAAGGGCACCTCTCAAGGCCACCCTACAGCAGTAGACCCACCCCAAGGGGCCTCGTTACGGAATAATCCTCTGTATTACTTGAGAGGCATTCTTCTCTGCAGGATATTCCTGATCATTCTACCGCTCAAGCCTGGCCCCTAGCCTTGAGTTGGGCGGACATTGACCCCCCGCAGGCATTCCGCCCCCCACCCCCCAAATCCTTTAGACGTCCCTCTGTTAAATACGCCAGTCCTACTCTGCCTAATGACCCCCTGAACCCACGCGTACCACGTGGAAAGCCCTCGCCCCTGACCCCTCACAGGTACCCTCTTCCTATTGCTATAAAGAGCTGGACTGATCCTGTGATTCCACTTTAAGTCGACTTCCCTATTACAGACGAGGCCTAATGAGTCACATTCTAACCATGTATCAATGGTGATGTGATGTCATCCAGGAAAGGGCACCTTTCAAGTCCACCCTACAGCAGTATCCCAAAAGGGGCTTTGTTACAGAATAATCCTCTTTATTACTTGAGAAGCATTCTTCTCTGTAGGATATTTCTCAGCCTCCTACCTCTCAGGCCTGGCCCCTAGCCTTGAATGGGCCGATATTGACATCCCGCAGGCATTACCGCCCGCACCCTCTCCCCTCCTCTCCCCCCCCCCCCGCCACTCGCCCCCCTGTGCTCCTTAGACGTCCCTCTGTTTAATACATCAGTCCTACTGGCCTCTGGCGTATCAATGCCCTGAGCCCACCAAAGCCTACTAGAAGGTAATGGCCAACACTTAGTTCCAGGCCTACTCCCGTCGGTCTGCCCAGGCGTGTGTTATTTCACACTCCTCTCCGCCTCCGCGTGCGAGGGGACCTCCGTCACTGTTCCTGATGGAGTTTATGGCTCTCCGTTCTCCATGGCCGCTGCATCTCACGCACTACACGCAATCACCGGCTGCCCCTTCCTCGTCCTATGCTTATTACTTACGACAGTCAAAGTTCCACTTTAACGTCGACCCAGCCCTTTGGTTTTGAGGCCGCAGCCTGATACTGACATTTTGTTGGCATAGTTTGACTTTTCCCGTGTGTATCGATGAGGTTCTTACTCTTTCAGTGCTAGTGCAGCTGACTTGCTATCCGTGAGATTCGGTACATGCTGGCAACTTTGGTGTTTTGAAATCGGGTCTTCTTCATCCCATTCAGACCCTCTATCCACTCTGCCACCACCTGGTCTGGCAGTGGTGTTAATATCTTTTACTGCTGTGTGCGTTGAATTTTATTGTATGTTATACAATTTTAAGTTCGTGTTCATTTGCATATGATACAGGTTAAAGCAGTATTGTGCAGTCTTGATGTTGGTGTTTTGAAAGTCGCCCAAAAACTGAGCATAACTTGGGTGGTTTGTCACTTCGACAATGACGACTTAACCGGAAGTCCCAGTACTAGCCTCTGTGCTGGATTTATGTTTTTTAGCCTACAGACCTCTGGCACAGAGTATGTACACTATAGTAAATGTTTTATCTTCGGCTACTGCACCGGGCCGTGCAGGAACCAAAGACGAAAAGTCCTTCTCAGCATGCAGCCCCATATTCTCTGGTATGTGGCCGGGTGTCATCTAAAATGGCTATGCGTGTCATTGCTGACACACATGTCATAGGTTTGCCACAATGGGGTTAGAGACAAAGGACATTTACAGTTGTTCATATGGAAACAACACAATAGCTCATAAATAGTAATCCCACAAATAATTGTAAATCTAGAATATGTAAAGCTATTAATACACCACCTGTGGGTCTTTTTCCATTTTTTCATTTTCAGTCTTTTTGTACTTTTACACTTTATGTAACTCCATGTCCTATATTAATAAGAGTAGTTATTAAACTCTATATGGAATGAAGTTTTGTCGAGGGTAGGATATAAGGCTTCCATATTTTTCTATTAATTTTTCTCTCAGTTTTTACTAGATAGAGCATATTGTTTTCATGCAACTAAAAAGATATCTCAGACATTTTTATGTGGATGTGCATGTTCTACTGGACATGTTTTGTTTTTCATCCTTTTGTCTTATCACGTGTCACTACCCTAGTGTTTCAATTATTGTACCTTCAGAATGGAATGCCTGTCTGTGTCTACTTGTGCAAGCGTCTATGTTGTTTTTTTTTAAATATATATTTTATTATTTTTAATTCTAATGGGGTGACACCAATAAATCAGGGTACATATGTACAATGAAAACATCTCCAGGTTATCTTATCATTCAATTGTGTTGCCTACCCATCACCAAAAGTCAAATTGTCCTCTGTCACCTTCGATCTGGTTTTCCCTGTGTCCCTCCCCTCCTCCCTATCCCACTCTTCCCTCCCTCCCCCCCTCCCGTAACCACCACTCTCTTGTCCATGTCTCATATTCTCACTTTTATGTCCCACCTATGTATGGAATCATGCTGTTCTCAGTTTTTCTTTTTTTCTGATTTACTTATTTCACTCCGTATAATGTTATCAAGGTACATCCATTTTGTTATAAATGATCCGATGTCATCGTTTCTTATGGCTGAGTAGTATTCCATAGTATATATGTACCATAGCTTTTTAATCCACTAGTCTTCTGAAGGACACTTGGGCTGTTTCCAGATCTTCGCTATTGTGAACAATGCTGCCACGAACATGGGGGCGCATTTCTTCTTTTCGAACAGTGCTATGGTGTTCATAGGGTATATTCCTAAAAGTGGGATAGCTGGGTCAAAAGGCAGTTCGATTTTTAATTTTCTGAGGAATCTCCAAACTGTTTTCCACAGTGGCTGCACCAGTGTGCATTCCCACCAGCAGTGCAGAAGGGTTCCCTTTTCTCCACATCCTCGCCAGCACTTGTTCTGTGTTCTTTTGCTTATGAGTGCCATTCTGACTGGTATCTCATTGTGGTTTTAATTTGCATTTCTGTAATGATTAGTGATGTTGAGCATTTTTTCATATGTCTTTTGGCCATCTGTATGTCTTCTTTGGAGAAATTTCTATTCATTTCTTTTGCCCATTTTTTGATTGGGTTGTTTCTCTTCCTGCTGTTGAGTTTTATAAGTTCTTTATAAATTTTAGTTATTAACCCCTTATCAGATGTGCTGTCGAATATGTTCTCCCATTGTGTGGTTTGTCTTTTTATTTTGTTCCTATTGTCTTTAGCTGTGCAAAAACTTTTTAGTTTGATATAGTCCCATTTGTTTATCTTGCCTTTTATTTCAGTTGCCCGTGGAGATAAATCGGCAAATATACTGCTGCTACAGATGTCGGAGAGCCTGCTGCCTATGTTTTCTTCTAAGATGCTTATGGTTTCACGGCTTACATTTAAGTCTTTTATTCATTTTGAGTTTGTTTTTGTGAATGGTGTAAGTGGATGGTCTAGTTTCATTTTTTTGCAGGTAGATGTCCAATTTTCCCAACACCATTTGTAAAAGAGGCTGTCTTTACTCCATTGTATGTTCTTTCCTCCTTTGTCAAATATCAGTTGTCCATAAAGCTGTGGGTTTATTTCTGGGTCCTCTTTTCTGTTCCATTGATCTATGTGCCTGTTCTTATGCCAGTACCAGGCTGTCTTGAGTATAATGGCCTTATAGTAAACCTTGATATCTGGAAGAGTGATACCTCCGGCTTTATTTTTTCTTTTTAAGATTGCTGAGGCTATTCATGTTCTTTTTTGGTTCCATATAAATTTTTGGAATATGTGTTCTATATCTTTGAAGTATGTCATTGGTATCTTAATTGGTATTGCATTGAATTTATAAATTGCTTTGGGTAATATAGACATTTTAATGATGTTTATTCCTCCTAGCCATGAGCACGGTATATGCTTCCACTTGTTTGTATCTTCCTTGATTTCTTTTATCAATGTTCTATAATTTTCCGAGTACAAGTCCTTAACCTCCTTGGTTAAATTTACTCCTAGGTACTTTTATTTTTTTGGCTGCAATAGTGAAGGGGATTGTTTCCTTAATTTCTTTTGCTGACAGTTCATTGTTGGTATATAGAAATGCCTCTGATTTCTGAGTATTAATTTTATATCCTGCCACCTTGCTGAATGTATTTATAAGGTCCAGTAGTTTTTTGACTGAGACTTTAGGGTTTTCAATATACAATATCATATCATCTGCAAATAGTGACAGTTTTACTTCTTCTTTTCCAATTTGGATGCCTTTTATTTCTTCTTCTTGTCTGAATCCTGTAGCTAAAACTTCTAGAACTATGTTGAATAAGAGTGGTGAAAGGGGGCATCCCTGCCTGGTTCTTGATCTTAAGGGGATTGCTTTTAATCTTTGTCCATTTAGTATGATGTTTGCTGTCAGTTTATCGTAGATGGCCTTTATCATGTTAAGGAATGATCCCTGTATTCCCACTTTACTGAGAGTTTTGAGCATAAATGGGTGCTGGATTTTATCAAATGCCTTTTCTGCATCTATTGAAATTATCATATGATTTTTGTCCTTCCTTTTGTTTATGTGATGAATCACATTGATTGATTTGCGAATATTGAACCAGCCTTGCCTCTCCAGAATAAATCCCTCTTGATCATGGTGTATGATTTTTTTCATATATTGCTGGATCCGGTTGGCTAATATTTTGTTGAGAATTTTAGCGTCTATATTCATCAGGGATATAGGCCTATAATTTTCTTTCTTTGTGTTGTCTTTGTCCGTTTTTGGGATCAGAATTATGCTCGCCTCATAAAAGGAGTTTGGAAGTCTTCCTTCCTCTTGAATTTTTTGAAATAGCTTGAGGAGGATAGGAGTTAGTTCTTCTTTGATTTTGTGATAGAATTCACTTGTGAGCCATCAGGCCCAGGACTTTTCTTTTTTGGGAGTTTTTTGATAACTGTTTCGATCTCATTTGCTGTAATTGGTCTGTTTAGGTGTTCTGATTCTTCCAGATTGATTTGTGGAAGGTTATATGATTCAAGAAATTTGTCCATTTCACCAAGATTGCCTAATTTTTTGGCATATAGTTCTTCATAGTATTTTCTAACAATGCTTTGTATTTCTGTTGTGCCAGTTGTTATTTCTCCACTGTCTTTTCTAATTTTATTTATTTGAGTCCTCTCTCTTTTTTTCTTGGTGAGTCTAGTTAAAGGTTCATCAATCTTGTTTACCTTTTCAAAGAACCAGCTTCTGGTTTCATTGATCCTCTGTATTGTTTCCTTCGCCTCTATGTCATTTATTTCTGCTCTGATCTTTATTATTTTCTTCCTTCTACTTGTCTTGGGTTTTATTTGTTGTTGTTTTTCTAGTTCTTTTAGATGCAGGGTCAGGTTGCTTATTTGAGCTTTTTCTTGCCTCTTATGATATGCCTGTAGTGCAATAAACTTCCCTCTCAGAACTGCTTTTGCTGTGTCCCATAAATTTTGAGTTGATGTATGCTCATTATCATTTGTTTCTAGAAACTTTTTTATTTCTTCTTTGATCTCATTGTTAATCCATTCATTATTTAATAACATGCTATTTAGTTTCCAAGTGTTTGAGTATTTTTCAGTTTTTCTTTTGTGGTTAATTTCTAGTTTCATGGCATTGTGGTCAGAGAAAATGCTTGATATGATTTCAATCTTCTTAAGTTTATTGAGACCATTTTTGTGTCCTAACATGTGGTCTATCCTAGTAAACGTACCATGAGCGCTTGAGAAGAATGTATATTCTACTGCTTTAGGGTGAAAAGTTCTGAAGATATCTATTAAATCAAGTTGATCTAGTGTCTCCTTTAAGTCTGCTGTTTTTTTATTAATTTTCTTTCTTGAGGATCTATCCAGTGTTGTTAGAGGGGTATTGAAATCCCCTACTATGATAGTATTGCTGTTAATCTCGCCCTTTATATCCATCAAAGTCTGCTTTATGTATATCGGGGCTTCTATATTTGGTGCATAGATATTTATAATAGTGATATCTTCCTGTTGAATTGTTCCCTTTATCATTATGTAGTGTCCTTCTTTATCTCTTACTACAGCCTTTGTTTTAAAGTCCATTTTGTCTGATATAAGTATTGCTACCCCTGCTTTTTTTTCATTTCCGTTTGCATGAAATATTTTTTTCCATCCTTTTACCTTCAGTCTATGTGCATCTTTTGTTTTAAGGTGTGTCTCTTGTAGACAGCATATGTATGAGTCCTGTTTCTTTATCCATGCAGCTACCCTATGTCTTTTGATTGGATCATTTAATCCATTTACATTTGAGGTTATTATTGATATGTAGTTTTTTATTGCCATTTTATTCTTTAAAGCTGTATTCTTCTTTTGCTCTATTCATTCCTCCCTTTAAACTGTTCACAAGAGGCCCCTTAGTATCTCTTGCAGAATTGGTTTGGTTTTTATGAATTCCTTCAGGCTTTCTTTTTCTGGGAAGCTCTTTATTTCTCCTTCAATTTTAAACGTTAGCCTTGCTGGATAAAGTAATCTTGGTTGTAGGTTCTTGTTCTGCATTACTTTGATTATATCTTGCCATTCCTTTTTGGCCTCAAGTGTTTCTGTTGAGAAGTCTGATGTCATCCTTATGGGGGCTCCTTTGTAGGTGATAGCCTTTTTTTCTCTAGCAGCTTTTAAAATTTTTTCTTTATCCATTAGCTTTGGTATTTTAACTATGATGTGTCTTGGTGTAGATCTTTTTGGGTTTCTCTTTAATGGACTTCTGTGTGCTTCTTGAACGTGTGGAGTGTTTCCCAGCCTTAATTTAGGAAAGTTTTCTGCTATGATTTGATTGAACAAAGTTTCCATTTCCTGTCCTCTCTCCTATTCTTCAGGCACCTCTATGATGGGAATGTTGTTTCTCTTAATGTTGTCACAAAGCTCCCTTAGAGTTTCCTCACATTTTTTGAGTCTCTTTTCCTTTTTCTTCTCTGCTTCTGTGCCTTTGTTTATTGTGTCCTCTAACTCGCTTATTCGATCTTCAGCGTGATTCATCCTGCTTTTAATTCCTTCCATTGTGGTCTTCAGTTCTGATACTGTATTTGTCATATCTGTCTTATTCTTTTTTATTATTTCAATTTCATTTTTTATACTTGTTATCTCTTTATTTAGGTGTTCATAATGACTATCCATTGTTGCTCTAATTTCTTTGAACATCCTATCATTATTCTATATTCTGCTTCTGGTAATTTGGTTATATCTGGTTCATTCAGGTCCTTCTCTGGGGATTTCTCTTGATTCATTTTGTTTGCATTCCTCTGCCTGCCCATTTTGTCTGTGTATAAGCAAGTTGTGGCCACTGGAGTCCTGTAGGTGTTGCTTTTGTGTTCTCTAGGTGTGGTCTTTCTGCAGGCCCCCCACCCCCTCTGCCGGTGCCTAGGGTGGTTGGGTATGAGCGTTGCCAGCACTGGCCCACTGTGGCTTTTGCTGTGATTTCTGCCTCTCCTCGTGGGAGGGGCTGTCACTGAAGCCACAAGTCTTAGCACCAAGGGTAGAGGTGAGCACCCTTGCTCAGCTGCAGACCCAGCCTATTTCCGGACTTCCGCACAGAACCCTCAGTCAGAGCTTGGTCGCTACAGTTTCGCGTGTTGGGCGGGGCTTTCGACGTGCTCTCAGCTGGGAGCATTTGCCCGTCTGGAGATTTCGCCCCGCCCTCGAGGCCAGGGCCCTTCTGCGCAGGGTCGCCAACCCAGGTTTATTGGGATGGGCGTGTTTGCTGGCTTCCGCTCAGCTGCGTACTTCTGCTGTCCCGGACTCTACTTCGCCCCCGCTTTCGGAGCCCTCTCGTGCACGTATGAATGCAATCCGCGGTTTCTCGGGCCTGGGGGGGGGCGCTGGTAGCGTGAGCTCAGCCGCGAGCCCCGCCCGTCCCTGGTCCTAGCCCGGTCCCCGCGTTTAGGGCCGGCTTGCGCAGGGTCGTAGAGCAGATTTCTGCCCGTTCCTGGCCTCCCGCTTTGTCCCCTTAAGTGGGATTAAAGGCGGGCCCGCAGCTTCCGGACCGCTTTCGCGCGTCCCCTCTTACCCTCTGGGCTAGACTGAGCTCCCACTGGCTTGGTCTCTGCCCACGCCGATAGAACTGCGTTTCAGCGTCCTGTCGCCCCAAACCCTTAAGCAGCCCTCAGCAGAGTAGGAAGGGACCTAATACTCCACACTGTAGGCCTGGGAGCTCCCTCACTTGTTTCATAGCTCAAAACTGTCCAAACGCCTCTTCTAGGCTCTGGGACTGCAGGCTGGGGCTTGGTTCCTGGGACCCAGGTCCCTCCCTCTCCGCCAAACTTTCCTCCCGCCCCGCGGGTCTCTCCGGGCTGCAGTTTGCTCCGGGGAGCTGGGCAGCCCTCTTCGCGTTTTCGCTATTCCTACCAGTCTCAATGTGGCTTCTTCTGTGTTCCTTGGTTGAAGAGTCCACTTAGTTTAGTTCATAGTTGGTTTATCCAGATGATGGTTCTTTAAATTGAGTTATAATCCACTTTGCTTCTGGGAGTTCGAAGTTGGTACGTCCGCCTACTCTGTCGCCATCTTGCTTCCTCCTCTACTCTGTATTCTGACCAAGCGTCTATGTTTTATTTCACTTTTTCAGAATTGTCCTGTGTGTTGCAGGTGTTTATTAGCATCCGTTCTCTGCATTCACTGTCTGCTATTGAGACCCTGAGCTTCACCCTGGGGTCACAAAAATCTAAAGTGTCTGCATACATTGTGGATGTCACTGGGGACACTAAAACCCTGGGTGAGAATCACTGACATTTGGGGCTCATAAATTTTGGAACCTGAGTGATCAGCCTTGGCAGGTAGAATAATCCTGCGTCTCAAAAGTAGGGACTTAATTCACAGAGTATTGAAGACTAATCTAGAATGGTTTTCATCAATGAATATGTTGGATCAAAGTGCTTTCTGGGTTCTTCTTCACTTTCTAGCGTATTGTTATGGGGGAAATATATGTTAACATTCTCGGCTTATAGTCAGGACATGCTGAGTGGGTCAATTGTAGAATAACGTTTTCCTTTGTTTGTTTGAATGTGAAACCTCCCCATAGACTCCTTAATCGCTCCCCAAATGGCCAGGTGAGATAGGAAGCATGGAGTAGGTAGGTGCAGGAGCTCTGAGGAGTCTTGGTTTTCCCATGTAGCCTGTCCTGAGTAAGAAGTAATTTTCTACCACAACACTGCACTTGCATCTAGTCAGTGCATGAGATGAGAGAAGAGAGGAAGAGACAGGAAATCCAGCCTGTATTACATAGCTACTGTGGCAGATCTTTCTTATATGTTGGGTGTGGTCTCACTTTGTACATATGGGCTCTATTTCTGTCCACATGTCACAACCCAGAGATGAAGTCAGAAACGTGGTCCAGGGGATATTGGGTAAGTGGAGGGTGGGCATGAGGCATGCGGGTGAGTAGAAACAGGGCTTTTATTTTTAACTTATTGATTGATTTTAGAGATATATAGAGAGTAATTGGGGGTGGGGAGAAGCATTCATTTGTTGTTTCACTTAATTGTGCATTTCTTTGCTTGCCTTCTGTATGTGCCCTGACCAGGGATTGAACCTATAACCTTGGTTTCTTGGGGCAATGCTCCAACTGAAAAGAGCTATCCTGTCTTTAAGGTCAGTGGATAATGGGGGAAGGTCATGTGAGAAACCCAGATTTGCGAACTTTTCCTAGAGCAGCCCACAATCAAGCACTGCAAAAGAAACTTCCCAGGAGTCTTTGGGAAGAGAGTGACTGTTCGCCGGGCCGTGAGATTTTGCAACATCATATTAGCTCGCCCATCCTACAGATCCTTTAAATATATCTCACGCAAATCATCCCGTGCGACTTCTATACCCCTTCACCCTGGGACCAGAGAACATAGCCCGAGCAGCGCGATACTAAAAAGCCTTTACTATTCCTCACTTTGTCGCTCCTGCCCCTTCCTTCTTTCTTGGCAGGGAACAATACCTTACATTAGGTGCCGAAACCTGGGAGGACTTGAAGTCTGCAAGGACCACTCCTCTCCCTGTCCCCTCCGAGAAAGAACCAGGATCTCCGACCTTCCACCCACTTTGGTTCACGGTGCGGTAAGTCCCCTGCCTCCAAACTTCCCTCAGTTCTTTCTGCCGAGACTCCCTGTTCGAAACTGTAGCTACGTCAGGGACATCTTTCCGTTCCGAGTGCATTTGTGCCCGTGAAGACATCCCGAGCCCATCCTCTTTTCCTATCCATCCGTGGCCAGAGCTTGAGTTATGGGACGCCAGTTTTCAACTCTGACCACTCCGAGGACTAAAGACGGCTGTGGGGACACAGGAATCCAAAGCACTCCTGGAGTTGCTTTATCTGAAATCTTTCCCTCCCTAAAGAAGAAGCAACATTTCTTCTTTTGTGCTGGTTCCAGGCCACGGAACCCACTGGATAATCGAACCAGGTAGCCTCCTGAAGGGACTTTCGGTTTAAACACCATCATCAATTTATTAGCAAAAGAACTGGGAACTAGTTGAAGATCCTTATATTCAGGAATTCTAGTTATTCGTGCACCCGTTCTTCTTTTTTTAAAAATTTTTTAATTTAATTATTATTTTTTTTAACAGGACAGAGAGAGTCAGAGAGAGGAATAGGTTGGGACAAACAGGAACGGAGAGAGGTGAGAAGCATCAATCATTAGTTTTTTGTTGCCATTTCGACACCTTAGTTGTTCATTGATTGCTTTCTCACATGTGCCTTGACCGCGGGCCTTCAGCAGACCGAGCCACCCCTTGCTTGAGCCAGCGACCTTGGGTCCAAGCTGGCGAGCCTTCACTCTAGCCAGATGGGCCCGCGCTCAAGCTGGCGAGCTCAGGGTCTCGAACCTGGGTCCTCTGCATCCCAGTCCGACCCTCTATCCACTGTGCCAACGCCTGGTCAAGCCGTGCACCTGTTCTTATTCTCTGTGCCGCCTTTTGTAGACGCAGGCCATTTTATCCAGAGAAACCTCACCTAAAACCACCTCTCCTAATCTTTCCATCTCTTTGTACTCCCAACTCTCTCGCCCTCCTGCCTGACCCCCAGGTACACTCCTCTCTTAGGACCCCTCTCTGGTTCCTCTGTGGACCTCTTTTGCTTTGGTCTCTTCCCTCTAGAGAGCCCTGTCTCCTCTTTTCTGCTGGATCCTTCTTTTTATTCACCTGTAAATATCAGTCTCTTTCTCCTCCCCTGCTGGTCAGGGGCCCCTCCTTCTCCACTGTGTTCTTAAGCCCCTCCTTCATCAGGTCACTCTCCTCCAGCCATTGGCTCTGTCCTTCCTTTGGCTCTGGCATTTCCTGCCTGATCTGGGTGGATTTGGGGGCCGGGTTCCCCAGGAGCCCTCCTCCTCTAATTCTTAATCCCCAAAGCCCTTATCCAAGACCTGGGAACATGGCCCTTAAAGTTTTCAATGGTCGCAGCTAGTACAAAAATGTCCAGGCAGCTCAGCAGGCTAGCATGCAGCAGAAGGTAACACTCCAAACGCAGGCTCTTGTGGCAGCGCTGAGGCCAGCAGAGCAGCAGGGGCAAGGCACAGAAGGTGCTGGACCTAGGTCAGGGTCGCAGAGGATTCTCACCATGAGCTTGCTTTAATTGTGGCCAGAAGGGTCATCGGTCCCGGCAGTGCCTTTGCCTACAGCTGCCCACTAAGCCCTGCCCTAAGTGCAAGCGGCCCGGTCACTGGTGGAGCAATTGCCCCTTTGGGCAGCAGGCTCATCTTTAATGTCTCTACCTGGAGGACAAGGCAGCCAGGTGCGCCTATCTCTTGAACTCCAAGGACTGATGCCTTGGACTCGGAGACCCCCATCAGCCTTACCAAACCCGAGGGTAATGCTACAGAAATGGGTAAGTTCATCTCATTTCTTGTGGTCAAGGGAGCTACTGTCTCTGTTTTGACAACGCATTCTAGACTTCTGGTTCCCTCACAGGTCTTGGTTATGGGAATGGATGGGACCCCTTCTTTTCCCTTTCGCATGCCACCCTGACATGCAGTTTGGACGGAATCCCCTTTTCACAATCATTCTTTGTTATGCCATCGTGCCCTGTACCCCTTCTGGGTAGAGAGCCACTCTCCAGCTGACATCATCTTCCCCCTTACTCCTACCATTCCTCACTGCCAAGTGCTCCCCCATAATCAATGCTACCCGCATTTCTAACCATGTCTCTCACCTCAAGCTTGCTCCCATGCAGGATCGCTGGCAGTCAGAACGACTGGGCCCTACTCGTCTGCGGCTCACCAAAAGGCTGGACCCTGCAGACCCTCTTGTTGCTCCTGTCCCTCCCACCAGGAACCTGCCGACAAGGTGAGCTGAAGCAGGGAGCAATGCTGTTCAAACCACATTCACGAAGTTTCTCCAGTCACAGCCAAACAATGTTCCTCCTGACACCCCTCAAAGCCAGCACCTGCCTGTCTCCTCCTCCCTACGATGCTTCTCATCAGCAGGAAGTAGTCAGACAAATAAGCGGCACCCCTAGTTAACACAGAAAGATCAGAATGTAAGGTCGGTGGATAATGGGTGGAGGTCACGTGGAACCCAGATTTGGAAACTTTTGCTAGAACTGCCCACAACCAAGCTCCCCAAAAGAAACTTCCCAGGAGTTTTTGGGAAGAAAGTGACTCTGACAGCCAGTTAGATTTCACCACATCATATTAACTTGCCCATCCTATAGACCCTTTAAATATCTCACTTGCAAATCATTCCTTGCGGCTTCTCTGCCCCCTGCCCCCTGGGACCAGAGAATATCGTCTGGGCAGCGTGATACTAAATAAAGCCTTTACTATTCCACACTTTGTGGCTCTGGCTCCTTCTTTCTTTCTCGGTAGGGAAAAATATTTTACATTGGCTAGGGCCTTTATGTATTCATGTTTATAAAAGCTGGGACAGTGACACAAGGAAGGTCTTACAACAGAAGAAGCAGCAGGAGAGCCCAGGCAGGGCAGCTTTGGTCACTGGAAATCAGACCATAGGGCACCTTGGAGACAGTTTAGGGGGTAGTTCCTGGTTGAGCTTTCACTGCCCACTGGTCCCCTGGTTGCACATCTCCTGGGGTCTCATAGCGCTTAAGAGAAAGGCACCAGGAAAAGTGCCCTGGGGGAGAAGGGGAGGAGTGGCTGGCCACAAGCTGCTGGAGATGGGGGGGGAGCAGAGGGGGGAAGAACCCAAAGTTTACTCTATTCACTATGTTTTCCTGTGCTGTGCAGCACCAAATAAGACATAAAATTTTCTTCCTATAAAGCAGAGATACTATGTTATGTAAAATACCTTAATACTTTATATTGTTTTGATCAGGTGTTTGATCACTAAACCAAACCATTTCAGCCCTAAGAACCAAAGATGAGACAACCACATATTGGTCCAGTACTGGTGTTGCAGGGCCCCCCGTTTCCTAGTCTCACAGGACTCAGAGCTGTAGTGACAGGACACCCCACCCTCTCATGTGGGACCCTCCCCACCCTCACAGGACTCAGAGAGGACATCACTGGACCCTGAACATCTCAGGTTGGAGTTCTCCAGTCACATGACCTAGAAATGATGTCAAAGAGCCCAATACTCTTTCAGGATGGCCAATATTTCACAATTAATGTGCCTGGAGGTTATGTGAAAGAGTCCCCCAGGAGGGCCAATATTTCACAATTAATTTGCCTGGAGGTTATGTGAAAGAGTCCCCAACTGTAACAGGAGGGAACCTGTCCCCACACTGTCTCTCTCATCTGGGAACCCTTTTCATAGTGGCAGAATAGAAACTCATGTGACCCCTCTTAGGTGGGCCTCCTCACCACAATCATAAGACCCAGCACTGATGTACCAGGACTCCTTACTGTCCTTGGGAGGACCCCCTTCTTACATCAAAGGGTCCAGAGACAACATTAGTGTACTGTTCACTCTCTGTTTTTACCCTTGCACAGAATCACCAGACCCAGGGCAGCTGTGACAGAACTGTCGAAGCTCTCAGGGAAATAACTTTCTTTGCAGTCACATGGTCCAAATATGATAGAACATCCTCCCTATTGTCTCAGGGAGGGACCTCTTTTCACAGTCTTTGGTCCCAGAGCCTATGCGTCAGGACATTCTCTTCTCACAAAGAGGGACCATTCCACGTCTTAGAGGGCCCAGAGCTGATGAGACAGGATCCTTTGTTCTCTCTGGTGGGACCATTTTCCATGCTCATAAGAAACAGCACCAATGTGTCGGGGTTCTCTACTGTCTCGAGTCCTGCTTTTGGTTTATTAGGTCAGTCCACTGCTCGGGTTGAGTCAACTAGGGTCTGTGAGGTCCTGATTCTGTTCCTTGTTGTGTTTGTCCAGTAATGGTTGTTAGGTTCCTGTTGACAGGATGTTAGATATGGCTGGGAAAAGAGAGCCAAGGAAATTGGACATCCTATTCTTTAAAACTCAGAATGCTTCAAGAGAGAAGCCTCAAGATTCTATTTTGTCTAATCTGATAGTAGGGTCCAGTATTCATAGGCTTGATGGCACATTAGAGGAATGCATTGTGTCCTGAGAAGTCCATTGTCCCCTCGGCCCTCTGGCTCAGGTGTGGGAGGAGTTTCCCCAAGGGACTGCTGGCCAGGTGAAAGGGCAAGCAAGAGGGAAATGGTTCCATTGTAGGAGAGGTACTCTGGGAGTGAGAAACAAGCGGGAAACACTGAGGCTCAGAATCTAGTGTTTATGATCAGGAAAGTCGTCCTTCCCAGATGAAGAATACAAGCATGATCCTAACAGAGATCTGGACCTTTGTTTGTCATTGTATTCTGCCTGCCTGCTGAGAGAAACACAGTGGCCACATTGTCGATTCATCATTCCACTTTCTATTGGTTTTGCAAATTTATCCATTCCTTTCAGACAGACAGACAGACAGAGAGAGAGAAGCATTCACTCAGTGCTCCACTTAGTTGTTCCATTTAGTTATGTGCTTGTTGCTCCTTTTAGGTGCCGACAATACGGCTCACACCTGTCGCCTTGGCATTTGGGAAAATGGCATCTGCACTGAGCTACATGGCCAGTACCCCATAGTTTTTTTTTATTTTAGCATTTTAAATATCATTCAATTTAAGTTATTTTATATTTAGAATTGGGATGCATTTGGAGGGTTATTTAGAAAATGTCATTTATACCTTAAACCATGGGTCTCCAAACTTTTTATTTTTTCTATTTTTTTAATTCATTTTAGAGAGGAGACACAGAGTGAGAGAGAGAGAGAGAGTGAGTGAGTGAGTAGGAGCTTGAAGCATCAACTCCCATATGTGCCTTGACCAGGCCAGTGCAGGGTTTCGAACTGGTGACCTCAGTGTTTCCAGGTTGACGCTTTATTCACTGCACCACCACAGGTCAGGCAGTCCCCAAACTTTTTACAAGAGGGCCAGTTCACTGTCCTTTAGACTGTTGGAGGGCCGCCACATACAGTACTCCATACACTGACCACCAATGAAAGAGATGCCCCTTCCAGAAGTGCGGTGGGGGCCAGATAAATGGCCTCACATGGCTGCAATTTGCCCCGTGGGCTGTAGTTTAGGGACCTTTGCCTTAAACGATATGGATCTCATAGGTCCCCCTTATTAATATTTTTTTAGGTTGATGGCCATGACAGCAAGACACATACTTTATATTCTTTTAAATCATGAAGCTTGTTGAAAAGTGCTTTCTGTTGCTTTGTGATCTCTTCAAATGTTTGAAGTGTGCTTCTCTGTGACCCTGTGCACATGCCATTTCCAGAAGAGAACTTAAGTACAAGCACCTCAGTGTTAGACATGAAGACTGCAAGGAGCAGCTTGTTGACCCCCTCCCTTGCCTTATTTCTGGTGTCCAATAGGTTTTAGGGTTTCCCAACAAAAAGTAATCTGTCAGATGTGTCACCAGTTCCCAAATTAGCTGTATGTTATCTGTGTCACCTTTGTGAATCTAAGATTCTGGTCTGACCTGTGGTGGTGCAGTGGGTAGAGTATCGATTTGGAATGCTGAGGTTGCCAGTTTGAAACTTGAGGCTTGCTGGGTCAAGGCACATATGAGAGACAACTCCTCTGAGGTGATGTTTCCAATTCTCCTCCCTTTCTCTCTGTCTCTTCTCGCTTTTCTCTAAAATAAATCAATAAATGTTTTCAAGAAATGTTAGATTCTGTTATTTAGTTTTTTTGAAATGTTCTATACACCCAGTGTAACCTTATTGTCTTGTATTCTTGGGAATTGTAAGGTATTTTTTCCCGCCGAGAAAGAAGGGGCCAGAGCCACAAAGTGTGGAATAGCAGTGACTCTAATTTATTTGTATTTTTTTGCAATGACTTTATTTAGTACAGTGCATCCCGCCCAATGAGGACCTCTGGTCCCAGAGGACAGAGGAGTTGCTTGGATTAAACCGTAAGAGGGCTATTTAAAACGGTCCTCTAGCGAGGGCGACCTAAAAAGCTGTGGTTAAATCTCACTGACTGACGGACGGTCGCTCTTTCCCAAAGGACTTCTGGGAAGTTTCTTTTTGGCAGGATTGGGTGTGTGGGCGGCTCTAGCAAAAGTTCCCGAATCTGGGTTCCTCACATGACCATCCCCCTTATCCACCAACCTTACAGGAATATCAGTTCCCTTTGAGCATTTTTTATACTTTGAGTATCTTTTGTTCATCTGATTATTTCACTTGCTAGAACTTTCAAAGTATAAGGACATATTGTTATTTCATCCTGCAGAGTGTCAATGGACTGGCTTATAACATGAATGGCTGGCACACAGTCCTGGAGAACCCTGCAGCTAAGGGTAAGCATTATTGCTATTCCCTCTGTCAGTTGTTTGGTTTATTTTTGTGGGTTTCAGTAGAATGTGGTAGTGCTGCTAGTGATGTTTCTCTATTCTACAGTTTCGTTGGTAGTGAAATATGTACGGTATTTTTCTTCACTGAGGAAGAAGGAAGGACGTAGCCTCGAAGGGAGGAATAGCAAAAGCTTTATTCAGAGCGCTTCATGGACAATGTTCTCTGGTTTGGGGAACGGGTCAGAGAAGTCGCACGGGGGAATCCGCGTGGGGGAAATTTAAAGGGTCGTTTACGGTGGTCGATTTAATATGACGTGGCCAAATTTCATTGGCTGAGAGATGGTCCCTCTTTTCCAAAGGACTCCTGGAAAGTTTCTTTTGGTGCGCATGGGTGTGGGTGGTTGTAGCCAAAGTCCCGGGTCTGGTTCCTCACGTGACCTTCCCCCATTGCCCACCAACCTCACAAAATATATTTTGAAGTTCACTGCTTGGGCTTAGGGAGTCATGAGAAGTCCTTATGGAGTCGTGGCTGTGTTTACCTTGTGAGTATCTATATCTGTCATGCAGCAAGTGGGGTCCGTTGTTTGGCTCTGTGTCTGAAGTTTGGTTATGAGGTCTTGGTAACAGATCAGGAGTCTGTCTTCAGGGTTTGTGGTTAAATTAATATTCTACTGTGCACCTGAATTCTGGGGTCCCTTTTCATGTAGCCTTATGTCCCAGGTTCCAGTGTGGGGCTCGTGCAGCTCCAGTTCTAGGGCATGATGTATGAACTCTGGTGTCCAAGTTGTCGTGTCAGTCTCTGGCATTGGTGTTTTTTGGTCTCAGATGGGTCTGTAGACCAGTGTTTGGTGCCGAGTCTTCTTTTTGGTTTGGGGGTTTGTCCTAGACGACTTAAGTGATCAGCTTAAATTGTCTAGGGTCCACAGGTCTCTGATTCTGTCTAAGGTCTCTGGTGTCGGTTCTGTCATAGTTTTGTTCATGTTGGCAGGAAGCTAGATATGGATGGGGAAAGAGAGCAAAGGGAATGGGAGATTCTATTCTATAAACTTGGAATGTCTGCTCTAGGGAGACATGTCAAGGCTCCATTTAGTCTAATCTGCTAGAACGCTCCAACATTCATAGGTTTGATGCACGTTAGAGAAATCCGTTGTGTTCTGAGAAATCCATTGTCCCCTCAGCCCTCTGGTTCAGGTTTGGGAGGAGTTTCCCCAAGGCACTGTTGGTCCTGTTTTGGGAAAGCAGGAGAAAAATAATTCCATTGTAGTAGAAGAACCATGGGAGTCAGAAATGGGCGGAAAACACTGTGAGGTGCAGAATTGATATTTTTTTATGGTAAATAAAGAAAGGTTGTCTTTCCTAGTTGAAAAATACAGTGTGTCCGTAAAGTCGTGGTGCACTTTGGACCATGAGAGCAGTCAAAAGTGCACCATAACTTTACGGACACACTGTAGCAACATGATCCGAAGAGAGATCTGAGTTTTTTTCTTTCTTTGTTTTTCTATCCTTTTTCTCCCTTTCTGTTAAGAGAAATGCACTAGGCATGTTGCAGGTCTATCACAACTTTTCCCATTGGATTTTATTATTTTACATTGATATGAGAGAGAGAGAGAGAAGCATGAACTTATTTTTCCAATTAGTTTTTCCATTTAGCTGTGAACTTCTTGGTCACTTCTCTTAGGTGCTGAGACCTGTGACAAAACCCTCAACCTTGGCACACAAGGAGGATACTCCATTCACTGAGCAATCTGGTCAGGGAACCATAGGTTTTTAAAAAATTATTATTATCTTTCATTTGAAATTGTTTTAGAATTCCAATTGCAATGTTTGTTATAGGTTACTTAAAATTGTATTTTGTAAGTGTAACGACTTCCTGGTTTATCAGTTAATAATGATTTCAAGCTTACCTGTCATGAGAGGAGAAAATGGGTTATACAATTTCAAATCTTTGAAGTGTGTTGTCACTTGCTTTATAGTGAAATACAGTCTCCTTAAAATGTGTCCTCAGTGTGTGTCTCTGCCGTTAAGTCATGTGTATCTTGGGAACAGCAGCTTGGTGATTAGGAGCAACAGGGGTGGGTTCGGTGCATTATCTGTCAGTGATTGTATTGCAGTAGAACAAAAACGCTCTGACAACTTGATGAAGGAAGTAGGATTTATTTCGCTGGTGGAGCAGTGTGGCCCCAAAGAGGCAACCAAACACGTGCTTCCCAAAGTTAAATTTCTTACATCTTCTATACCTTTTACAGAATAGAGGTTTTTCATGCAAGGGGCTCGGATCCCTTTGTCTAAGCCAGTGGTTCTTAACCTTTTTTGAGGTTCGGAACCCACCAGTTTCACATGCGCATTCACCGAACCCTTCTTTAGTGATAAATAAAATATGATTTATTTTTCCAAATACAAGACGTAGGTATATGTTTTTTTACTGGTGCACAAAATGAGCCGTGCATGAACATCACCTTGCTCAAAGAACAAAACCAACAAGGTGCATGAATTCACAACAAATTACGGTATTACTTTATTCTGGCCTTCGTGGCAGAGGCTTCTCCGAACCCCTGAGACCGAACCCCTAGGGTTTGATAGAACCCAGGTTAAGAACCACTGCTCTAGACGTATATGTCACTCCCATGACTCCAGGATGGGAGGGTGAATTTAAGTGGAATCAGAGGATAAGTGTTGGAATTTTTAATTAAGTTATGTAAACATTGTTTCATAAAAGCTTTTGAGAAAAGAAGGGGGAGGGGTTTTCAGATAAGTTCTATCTTCTTTGCTCTGTGTTGCAAGTGCCCCCAGGCACCCTTTCAGAGAACTACAGGAAGTAGTTAATCTATAACTGGCTGACTCAGTTACCCCTGCAGGTGCCGTTCCCTGGAATTCTTCTTGTTTCTTCCTCCTTGGGAAAGAGGGAGCCTGCCACTCCTTGCTCAATTGATCCACTTACCTGCTTATGTTAAGTAAGTTTTCTCTCAACTTATGTTATATTTTTGTGGTTATCCATTGGTTCTGAAAGAGGTATTTTCTATCCCTAAATGAGAGAGCTGGATGAAACCCATGGTTATGCCCTGGCCACGTAGTTCAGTTAGTTAGAGCATCATTCTGATACACCAAGGTTGTAGGCTCAATCCTCAGTCAGGGGACATCTGAGAATGAAACAATGAGTGCATGAGAACATGGGTACAGCACTGTCCTATTAGGAGTGTAGCAGTTCTAACAGGTGTGAGTGCCATACTGTACTAGTCTGAACCTGCCATTTCCTAACAATGTATCAGGCAGATCTTGTTTTTACAAGGTTAGGTACTTGGTCTTGTTGAAATAAGAAACATGAAAATTAGGAATTTTTAAGGAGTTTATCTGAGCCAAAATGACCCCAAACATTTGGTATGAAGATCTCCAATCCTGCAGCATGACAGTGTAGCAATTTCTATTTTAATTACTTATTTTTTAAAATTTATTTTAGAGAGAGAGATATATATATAGAGGGAGGGGAGGAGCAGAAAGAATCAACTCTCATATATGCCTTGATCAGGGAAGTGCAGTCTTTTATTCTTTTGTTTATTTTATTCATTTAAGAGTGTGCAGAGAAAGAAGCAATTTTTTTGTGTGTGAGACAGAGAGGGATAGGGACAGACAAGAAGAGAGAGAGATGAGAAGCATCAATTCTTTATTGGGACACCTTACTTGTTCATTTATTGTCCTCATGTGCCTTAAACAGGAGGCTACAGCAGAGCGAGTGACACCTTGATCAAGCCAGCAACCTTGGACTTCAAGCCAGTTGCCATGGTGTCATGTCTATGATCCCACACTCAAGCCTGTGACCCCGCAATCAAGCTGGTGAGCCTGTGCTCAAGCCAACAACCTTCGGTTTTTAACCGGGTCCTCTGCGTCCCAGCCTAATGTTCTATGCACTGCACCACTGCCTGGTCAGGCACCATTCCCATTTTATAAAATAAAAAACAGGCACGGAGAAGTTGATAATCTTACCTGAGGTTGCACAGTCGGTGAGGTTAGATCTGAGATCGAAACCCACTATGGAATGATCTGGAGTCCATGTGGTGTACATCATGAGATACTCACCCTGAAGGGGTAGAGAAGAGAGAGTGAGGGAGACCTAGTGCCCAGACTCAGCCAGGCACATGGTCATGCACACACACATGTACCTCCCTGGCTTTCACTTCTGAGACTACAGAGGTCAGAGGAAACCAGGACAGGAGCCTAGAGAAGCCAATGGAGAAAGTGGTGAGCCTACTAGGAGAAAAGCCTCCACATCCTGGGAGTCAAGGAAATTCCTTTCCCTAGGGAGTCTGTCTCAAATCCTTCTCCCTGGGCAGTAACCTAAGTAGATTGACTCCAGACTTCCATGTTTCCAGGGGTTGAGTTTCTGTGCCTGACAGTGTGAGTTCTCTGTGTCCCTTCGGGAATTCTCTGCTTTTAGTGATGGGGAATGAGGCATGTGGGATTCATAGTTTTAGGGAGATAAGAGTTATTAAAACAGGAGGTCAAGAAACCATGGAGGACATTGTTGACGTTTCCATAGCGCTTAAGGAATTGTTTGTCTAGCTCATCTCTGGTCATGAAAGTGAAGAATTTGTTTAACCAGTTACTTCTGTACTAATTACACTCTTGGGAGGGTAAGGGGTTAGTAGACTTCCTCTGAAGTCCCCTCAGAGCTTGGGTATGACCTGTGAGGTGGTTATGGCTGTGGAGATGCAATTTAATGCTAATGACTCATTTAGACTCCTTGCAAACAGAGGGCTTCTCCCTGAGTGTCCTCTGGTGTGTGAGGAGAGTTGACTTCAGTGAAAAGCCTTGCTCACACTCCCTGCAAACAGTGCTTCTCCCTGAGTGTGTCCTCTGGTGCGTGAGGAGATCTGACTTCTGTGAGAAGCCTCGCACACACTCCTGGCAAACATAGTGCTTCTCCCCTGATTGTGTCCTCTGCTGTTGACGCGATCTGACTTCTGTGAGAAGCCTCGCTCACACTCCCTGCAAACATAGGGCTTCTCCCTTGAGTATGTCCTCCGGTATATGAAGAGATGTCACTCATCATCAAAGGCTTGCCCACACTCTTCATACTTGAGAGCTACAATTCTTGACATCCCTACTTGCATAGAGTTTTTCTGTGTCCATTGAGTTAACTTCCTGGCCTCTGCTGGGCGCTTCCTGTATTATTATCTCTTGCTCACTAGAGCTCCTCATGTGTGCTTTGGGAGGTTTGAGAAATGTCCTTAAAATCTTACTCTGCCTGGTCCTTTTAAGCAAAGGTTTGGACTTTCCTTTGACCTCTTGACCTTCGGCTTTGTCATCCCAGCTGTGTGTATCAGTATGTTGCTGCTGCTGATTTGGATCCTCTGGAGGTATTTTCTTGCAGATGTTATTGGGAGAATCTGAGAGGGGTGATTGTGTCCCTCGTGTTGGCTGAGGAATTTCTGACTAGTGAAGGCCAGAGAGCAGGAAGGACATGGGTGTATCTCTGGCTGTGGTTGTGCTGAAAGATAAAATTTTTGTCAGGACTGATGTTGACAAGGCTGCCTGGGCTGTATGTTTTTTCTGCTGTTAAGACCTGTCCATTGAGTCATTCTTATGGGGTTGACTGTAATCTGTCTCCCAGAAAGTGTTTTTTTTCACAATGTTTACTCTTCATTTTTATGTACTGTATTTTATTTAGAAATCCAGAAGCCCATATCAAGTGTCCTTTCTATGCATTGCCAGATGAGGGACTTTCAAGTAGCATCAGGGGCTGTTTTACCCATTGTATGGGTGGAGCAATGCTGACCTTTCCTATAAACATGTAGGTTTTAACATTAATTTAGAAAGACCACTGGCCCCAACTAGGAATTGTTTCTCTCATAGATTCCCACAGATGAGAAATTGAAAATATATCCTTCCTTAAGCCTCACTCAAATCACAATTCATATTTGATTTCTTTCAGTGTCAGCTCATTATATATACAATGGGAAGTCCTGTTTCAAAATATTTCCCCAACCATACTTTTTAAAAATTGATCAATTTTCAAGAGACATAGAGAGGAGGAGGAAGAAGTAGAAGAGAAAGAAGAGGAAGAGGAGGAAGAGGAAAAAGAAGAGACAATGAGAGAGAGAGAGAGGTATTTATTCATTGGTCATTGCTTGTATGTCAGGTCCCAGGCTCAACCTTGGTATTACAGGATGATGCTCTAACCAACTGAGCTAACCAGCTAGGGACCCCAACCATACTTATTAAATGCCTGACTCCCATCCCTCCCCAGCTAAACCATAATCCTCTCTAATTTGGAGATAAAGTAATTTCTGAGAACCTGACCAGGTAGTGGCACAGTGGATAGAGCATCGGAGTGGGATGCGGAGGACCCAGGTTCTTGACCCCAAGGTCACCATCTTAAGCGCGGGCTCGTCCGGCTTGAGCAAAAAGCTCACCAGCTTGGACCCAAGGTTGCTGCTCCAGTAAGGGGTTACTCAGTCTGCTGAAGGTCCATGGTCAAGGCACATATGAGAAAACAATGAACAACTAAGGTGTTGCAACAAAAAACTGATGATTGATGCTTCTTGTCTCTCTTTGTTCCTGTCTGTCCCTCTCTGTGACTCTCTGTTTATGTAATAAAAAAAAAAGTAATACCTTCGAGGATTCCCCACTGAAGTTTATTTTCCCCAAATTAACAAAGCTAATCTTAGAGAACAAGTCACTCTGTACTTGAGAACTACACCATTGTCCCACCTCACTTAGAAAGGTCCCCAGTGCACTGCATTTCTCAGCTGCTAGGCATCTATCAGACCTCTGCTCTTACCCTGTTTAATAGACAGGAGTGGCCCTCAGAAAAGTGTCCCTGGCCAGTTGGTCCAGTTGATAGAGTGTTGGCCTGGCATGTGGATGTTCCAGGTTCAATCCCTTTTCAGGACACACATGAAAAGCGACTATCTCTCCCTCTCTCCTTTCTCTCTCTCTTCCCCTCCCACAGCCAGTGGCTCAATTAGTTCGAGCATCAGCTCAATAGCTCAGTTGGTTCAAATGTTGACCTCAGGTGCTGAGAATAGCTTGGCTGGTTCGAGCGTGGACCTCAGACGGGTTGCTGGGTGGATCCTGGTCAGAGTGCACAAAGGAATTTATCTTCCCCTCTCTCACTTAAAAGTAAAAGTAAAAAAATATAAAGATTTTTTTCTAAGAATCAAAGGCATAGGAAATGAATCCTTAATTTTTGAAGCATCTGATTTGAAATCTTACTGACTTTAGAGTGTACAATGAAAATTTCCTAAGGTGAGTTCTCTTTTTATTTTGAAGAACAGTTGTGCCCACCTCTATCTACTACAAGCTGTCTTTTCTGCTTGCTGCCCACCTGATTCCCAGGTCCCGGTTGTACTCGTCACTACTAGACTAGCAGCTCACACTATGGCTTGATGACCTTGCAGGTTCGGTAATAAATCTGCCTGCGATACTGAAAGGCCACCAGGTTCTGCTCTTCATCATCCCGGGACAGTTCACATACCTGGGATTGAGAAGCCCACAGGCGATGAGTTCCTACTACCTCTCAGATCTATGTCCAGCTCTGCACCGGGCACACAAGGCCCTCGGGCTCTGATGTCGCCCACTCCCAAAGTGCTCCTGGAGAACTTTCTGTTCAATGTCTGAGCCTGTCACAATGTCATATGACTTCCTATCTCTACGTCCTGCTTATGGTGCTCAACCTGCCTAATACCAATTTCCAAAGCAAAGTCCAGATGTAACCTCCACTCTGATTGGCTATAAAACCCAGTGACTTCTAGCTTCTCTAAACTAAATCAGGTTCTGTTTCACATATCAGAACTTGCTACTTGATGGGGTGGATTCTGTGTCCAGATTAGTTCACATCATTCAGTACTCAGTCCAAGTCGATCTTTCTTGAGACACCTTTCTCCATTTTCCTCACATTTTATTTAGGTAGTACTCAATGCCTCACTCAGGTTCCCATAAAAACCTGTAGGTCTCTTTGTCTTAGCAAAATCATAAAGAACAATAATCGCTTATTCACATTCTGCATACTCTGCTAAAAGAGCCCCTCAGGGAAGTGGCCCATCATCATTGCTCTGCAGGCTTCAGAACTCAGTTCTAGTTAGAAGTGAGGCTGGGATAATTTTCTGCCCTCACAGGTTTAGGCTATCCTTGATTTAGGTATCCTGTTACTGGGCACTTCTCAAGAAATAGAAAAATTATAGTTAAATATTTCTAAAATCAATTGTTTCACTCTGTCTGCAATTAGTCCTCCATCATAAGATGGGTTATATGATCTGCTTAAGTAATGACTATCTTCATCTAAAATTGAATATAGTAAGAGCTTCATTAATGTTCATTAGATCAATTAAAGTGTAATCCAGGCTCCTCAAAGTTTTTTCCAGTGACTAAATTTTGTCTAGCATAGAGATTTATATTTTGAGGACATATGCTATATTTTTATCTCATTTCCCCCCCTAAATACCTCTTGCATTCAAAGAGTACTGAATGGAGAAAAAAGAGGAACAGAGGATTGAGGCAGACCACTGAGGAAGGCATGATGAGAAAGAAAGATGTTTGGGCTTGTGAGGGATGAGCGTCCTCTATGACTCCCAGAAACTTATTAGCATTACCTAATCCAGTTGTTCCAGGATTCATCCTTCCCATCCACATATTTACAGCAGTTTCTCCATTTGGTGATCTGCATTTCAGGAAAAGATAAAGGCTTTTTTGGGGGGGTGTACCGGTAATAGAAGAATTATTTTACCTTACTCTCAACAAAGCTCTTTCAACTTGCATGCATTGCCACTTGTGATTACATGATATTTTTCTTACTCATCACATCTGTCTTGACCTGTCCACTCAGAGATGGGAGGAGGTATTCCTTTGTGTCTGTACCACTGTGCTCCTACTTAACCTGTGATCCTCATCAGGAGCTTCATTTTATGCAAAGTCCACTCAGTACCCAGAGCTAACCATATAATCTATATCCATGTCCAAGTCTGTAGATCGTGATGTCCCACCCAGCCATGGGAGGGATGTGGGAAGCCACAAGACAGGGTAAGAGGTATATAGTTTTCACCAGCTAGGAGCATCCGCTGCTGGCTGCCTCTTCATCTTCTGTGATTTGGCCCTCATAAAGGCCAAAGTGCAGACCCACTGGCAGAGCAGTTGCCTCGTTCCACGCTCCAAGCCCAGCCTCTGGGATGCCCAATGGTGTGATTCTCAACCCAGATTGCAGAATGAGGGCTGAGCAGTTCGGATGCCCTTTACCCACTGCAGTGTCTTTTACAAATGTACGGGGCCCGTGCACGTCACAGCTGTCAATGAAGAAGTTCTGACACTTCTCACAATCTGGGGGTGAGAGCAACAGGGATTAGGGAAGGTGTAGTGCATGTTCCTGGACATATAGAGCTTCAGAGAGAGAGCCCAGGCACCCACATCACTGAGCCTCAATTCTATAGTGCAGGTCCCTAGGGGAACGGAATGCTCTAAGGTCCAAATGGGCAGATGAAATTATTGTATGAAGAGATAACATGCTTCTTTGTGAGGGTCACTTACAGAGGTGGTCATCATCCTGGGGCTCACTGACCTCTTGGTACACATGGCCCTTTCTTTCTCGTAGGCTATGCATCTTTACTTCAGTCTCCTTCCTCCTGAGTTGTAAGTCGGAGAATGAGGTTGTTGGGATCTGGAGCGTTAGTCCCTGTTTTGTCAGAAAACACAGAATCTCTTCCCATCAAATTATCACCTGTCATTCTATATACTTTAGTATTTTTTTCTGTCAACTACTGGTTTAGAGAGAGTAAGCCTCCACAGCGGTGGCCAATTCAATTTTTGTTTCTAGATCTTCCCATTATGAGGTTCTACTTCCAACTTTTAGTCATTCATAAAATATTTATTGCGGATACGTTGTATATTAGGTATTGAGGAAAGGTGTGAGCATACACCAACAGTGTATGGTCACTATTATCAGAGATGTATTTATTGGTCAACTTGCATGTGTCAGTTTTTTTAAATTAAATTTAGGCCCTGGCTGGTGGCTCATTAGATAGAGCGTTAGCCCAGTTAATGTCCCAGGTTTGATTCTGGTCAGGGTACATAGGAGAAGCAACCATCTACTTCTCTGCCCCTCCCTCTCCCCCTTCTCTCCCTCTTCTTTTCCTGCAGCCAGTGGCTCAGTTGGTTCAAGCATTGGCCCTGAGTGCTGAGGTTGGCTTGGTTATTCAGAGGACATCATCCTGAGTTGCTAAAAAACAGCTCAGTACTCGAGAATTGGGGTTGCCAGGAAGATCCTGGTAAGGGTATGGGATTCAGCCTCCCTATCTCCCCTCCTCTTATCTAAAAAATAAATAAATACATACAAAATTAAATAAATTGAATTGAATACTGTCAAAGAATATATGCACGTATCTTCACTTTACACATCAGCATTTAAAAGCTCGGGGAATTTATAAGATTTGCCAAAGCTCCAGTTCTAAAGTTAGTCTTAGTTTAGTAGAGCTTAAATGCAGACCTTTTCAAAGTCCACCCCATATACCTAGTCCATATTTAGCCTTTCTAAAGGACTCAGAGAAACTAAAATCTCCAAGTAATTTTCTCTTACCCAATATTTGTCTCGAGTGTTTTTGAGAGGGTCTTGCATCTCCAGGATGGGGCACTGATTTCTGGGACTGCTCTGAGCCACTGGCAGGGAGTAAGTTTGCTGTTCCTGACAATTCCTTCAAACTAGATTCATTACTGAATGGGGTCCTGTACTCTGCCTTCAATGTGAAAGTCACATAGTAAAATATATTTTTATTTAATTCTGTAGGGCTTATGATATATTTGCACATGCATGACTTCAGTTAATACTTGAATGACCTTTGGAAGAATTGGGAGTATGTCTATTGGAGGGAAAAGAAAGGGCCTATGTGGGTAGTAAATCCAATACTAGAATTCATGTCTTCACACAGGGCGTGGTTTTGCAAATGCCACTCTGGTTCCCCGACACCGTTTCCTGTGTCAGTCCCTCACTGGGGCAGAATGTGGAAGACGTACGGGTTATCGTTCTGGGCTGTGTCTGTCTTCACTCTGAGTGACTGCAGGGACCAGGACAGTCCCAGCAGAAGGGACTCAGAGGGACCTGTGACTGTAGCTCGTGAAACAGGGACCTGTCAGCAGGACATACGCGCTGTCCCATGTTTCGAGTGTATTGTGAGTGGTCAGGGAGCATGGTGTGATTTCTGTTATTGTCCAGCAGACGTGGTTTTACACACTCCCACGTCTGGCTTTGTACAAGCAGCATGCGGCATGTGTTTGCAAACAGTACCCAGCAGAAGGTGCAGGGATGGGGCAGCGGGTGTATGTGCAGCCCTCTGTGGCCACCGTGTGCAGAGCTCTCTTGTCCCATATGCAGGCTACGAAATGCCACCCTGGCCTGGCATTTTCGGAAGGAAGCATCGGAGTTCCATTCTTGCTACATCACCACCGTGAGTAGGTGCCACTGGTCTCAGCCCCTCCTCAGCGGGGACCGAACACCCCACCCCTGGGACAGAGGCAGGATCTGCTCATCCAGTAAGTGGACAGGGGTCCCAGCTGAAGCTGCTCCCCGCCCCGCAATCCTGTCTTATCCCCGCCCTGAACCCAGAGGCAGATAGGTGCAGGAGGGGAAGATCAGCTATTCCGATGTTGTCTGGTTTCTGACCTCCGAGGAGACAAGAAGACCCCGACCAGGTGGGTGTCTGCTGCCCCAGGATCCTGGTTTTTCGGAGGCAGCCCAGGCTGGGGCAGCGCTGAGCAAAGAGTCCACCTTGTCTTTACCTGGGGATGGCTCAGTGCCAGGTGGGGTCCGTCCAAGGAGAACGGGGTCATGGGGTTGGGAGCTGTCCTGATCGGCCAAAGCCCTGCTCATCCACGTTAACAACATCGAGTACTGGTTCTGCTGCGTGGACCTTGATGGGGACGGGGTTCTGTCCATGTTTGAGCTGGAGTATTCTACGAGGAGCAGTGCCGCCAGCTGGACTGCATGGCCATCAAGGCCCTGCCCTTCGAGAACTGCCTCTGCCAGATGCTGGACCTGGTGACGCCTCAGAGCACAGGTGCTGCCTGGGCTGCGGTCCCTGTGGCGCTGTGGTCCCAGCAGGGTGGTGGGCGTCTCTGTACGTGGGGCCCGTCAGAGTAGGCTATGTCCTTTCCATTGGTGACCAGGATGAGCAGAGCTTCAGGCCGGCCGGTACGGACCATGTCCTGGAGACAATGTCCAGAGCAGCACTGGACACACCAGCACCCTTGTTTGTCGGACACCTTCTGCATTCTGACACAGCTGGGGCTCCCACTCATTCCTGTCCCAGGACCTCCCTGGCGAGGGGTCCTGTCCTGGTAGGTGAACACAGAGGGTCAGGAAGCTGAGTGTTGCCAATGTCTGCCCATGACACTCAGGATGCATAGGTAGGACCCCTGCTGTGGGCAGTGCCCATGTCCATTAGCAGCTGGAGTCCGGGCCCTGAGCTGGGATCCCTAGGTCAGGCCAGGATGTCCTGACTGCCCTCCCTGGAAAGGCTCCTTCACAGGGTGGCCAACAGAGTGCCATGCGGGACTCAGGACCCCTGAGGTCGGAGATGAGGAGGTGGTCTCTGAACTTGCACACTTCCGTGCATGTGGCCTCTGTGTGCTGAGTCCAGGACATTGCAGCTGTCGTCCTGAGACCCTGCTTCCCCTGCCCTGGGATTCCTGCCCTGTCCCCGTGTCCCTGCAGCTCAGATGAGGAGTGTGTGCTGTCCCTGGTGGATGCACACATGTCATCTGTTTGCTTGCCCCCAGTCCAGGCTCCATCTTCACCTGGGACGGCCTCCTGGGCCCTTTTCATGTCACTGTGCGCATGTCAGACATGTGGCACCATGCTACGGTTCTGAGGGCACGTTTCCCATGCAAGCACCCTTTGTCATGCTCCGGGTGACTGTCCCCAATGCGTCCCCACAGGGAAGATCTCGCTGCAGGACCTCAAGCGCTGCAGGCTGGCCCTCGTCGTCTTCGACACCTCCTTCAACATCGAGAAGTACCTGGACCACGAGCAGAAGGAGCAGGTGTCACTGCTCTTGGTGAGTGCAGCTGGAAGCCCGGGGTGTGCTGAGTGCCGGAGGTGCAGCCTGTGACGTGTGTGTCCCGTCCAGGAGACTGAGAACGAAGGGCCAGAGCTGTCGGACTGGGAGAAGTACGCAGCTGAGGAGTATGACATCCTGGTGGCTGAGGAGGCTGCAGGGGAGCCCTGGGAGGACAGGTGAAGGGGGCAGGGGCTGGGACAGGGACAGTAGGAGCCAGTCATTGATGCGGAGCGCTGGGTACGGGGGCCACAGCTGCCCGTGTGGGAGGCCAGAGCCTGTGTGTGGCGTTCACACTGGTCTCTGAATGTGAGTCTTCACCTCAGCAAGGTGCCTGGGCCCCAGGGTGGTTGTAGCCTCCCCTGTATGTCGCCGCCCAGGGGTTTGGACAACAGGTCCACTCACATTGCTGCTGGCACCACACTACTGAGCAGTTTCCTCTAACCACAGGGATGTGTGCCATCCTGGTGAAGTTCCGTCCCCATTGTCCTATGTTGTGTGCTCGTCACGCAGCCTGAGACTTCCCTGTGTGCATGCGTGTCCCTCATGGGGTGCGGGACCTGCTCCTGTGTGTCCCTTGGGGTTGTTCTCTGCACACGGGTCTTACTCAGATGCAGAGGCCCCGGGCAGTGAGCTTAGCTGAGGGTGACAGTGGGGACATACGGCCATCATCTCCCCAGTGGGAGGCTTTGCCTCGGAACCTGTGATGGTTTTCACAGTGTTGTCATGATGCGTGGGTCACCCTGTGGGTGTCCAGTAGGTCTCCATCTATGACATATGAAGGCTAGTCTTGTTTCCTGATCATTGGCCTGCTGTGCACGGCCTCACCACAGACCTCGCGAGCCCCCTCGTCCCCATCACGGAACGCTGCCATGTCCCCAGTGGCCTGTGCTCATATTGCGACCCTCCTGCAGGTACAAGGCAGAGCTGAGCCCGGTGGACCAGAAGCTGAGCACACTGCATACGCCGCCCTTCTTCGAGACGCCGTCTGCCCTGGGCGCGGTGAACCTGCATGAGTACGAGTGCGAGGAAGACGAAGTGCAGCCCTCGTGACGTCCTGCAGCCTGGCGGGTGCAGCAGCTTCTGCGCAAACAAAGCCGCTTGCTGTTTAGTGGTTGAGCTCTTGTGCAGGGGACAAGGTGCGGTTGGGTGCAGTGAGGCATTCTATTTAGTCTTCGTGGACACCATTTGGAGGTGGCCCTGGAAGGGCGTGCCACTAGCCGGCCTGGTGGGCAGAGGACATGCGGCCAGAGGACACAGCCAGCTCCCTTGATGTCAGCTGTCCCTCAGCCCTCGATCTGGCTTTCAAGCGGAGGTTGGTAGATGGACTGCATCCTGGCCAATGGGCCACGCTGGTGAGGTCCCACCTCTGCCTGGGACGACCTGCCTGTCTTGCACCCTGCATGGACTGTGGCTTCAGAGCCATGGGCACTTACTGCAGCCCCGCGCCTCCCGTCTGCATGTGCCCCAGGCACAGGGCTGCCCCACGCAGGTGCTCATGGGAACATTTCCTCTTAACTGTACAAAACATGTAAAGTTAATTTTTATTTGCTGTGTAGAGCGATTTAAAAATGTTTTATGACATCCCATTTGTATTTTCAAATAAATAATACAAGCGTTCTCAGCCTCAGGCTCTCCTCAGCCAGCCTTGGCCCAGGGTCCCAGACAGGCATGTGGACCTGTAGGGCCCTCCTGTCACGTGGGCTCTGGGCCAGCGTGTGTGGGACCAGACACAGGACTGGCCTGGGCAACACACCTGGGGGCAGGGGAGCCCCTCTTGTCAGAGCCCTGGGGTCTTGTGTCCCCTGCTTACCACACTGCCCTCTTTATGGGCTTTCTCACTAGAGGACCCCAGTCAGTGGGGTCTTCCTTCCTGCAAATGTACCTTAAAGCCCTCTTCCCTTGTCCTCCCTCCCTGCCTCCTGGGGCTCTGTCCCCTCTTCCCACACTGGCGTACACACTGCCTGTCATGAGCAGAACAAATAACCTGGAGTCACCCACACCTCAGCCTGGGTGGGTGTCACCCCCAGGACAAGGCTGCAGAGCAGTGTGGCCACGATGTGCCCATCTTACAGCATGCTGACCCCCCACCTGTCCCAGCAGCTCTGTGAACCCACAGATAACTCGCTCTAAACCTCTGCCGGGAGATTCTCGGCCCCAGGAACAGACGCAGGTATGTGAGGCCTGCACAGTCCAAGCACCACTGGGAAAGGCCCTCACAGCCCAGCGATTCAGGCTACGAGAACCACAGGGACCGGGCCGTGTCCCCCTGAATGGGTCCTCAGGGCGCCCTCCACAGTTGGGAGCCTGTGGGTCCTGGTGTCTGGGGGTCACCTGTGTTTTGATCCCACTGCACAGGACCTGGGCAGAAGCCGTCCCCAGAGCTGCAGAGTTGCCCTCTGTTCTTTACTGCACCTAAAATATTTATAGGGACGTCACGTGTTTCCTCAAAGTGCAAAATGCAAGTACACTTGACCACGAAGTATTGGACGAACCTTCCACTAAGACCAAGTCAGAGTGCTAAGTGAGGTTCCGGAGGCTGTAAACCGTGTAATGAAGGACACAGCCTACCCTCAACTCATTACATCTTGCTCTGGGGTACAGACCTTTCCGAGCCAGAGGCTTTTCTTTAATTGATTTTAGAGGGAGAGGAAGAGACAGATGGGATGGAGCTGACAACCTCTGCATTTAAGGACAATTCTGAGTCTAAGCAATGAGATTTCCAGCAAGGCCTCGGGCCCCAGGAGTTTAAATGTGCAACTCTCCCCTAGGGCCTAGACAGTTTAAAATTGTTGCCAGATGGACTTCACGAGTTTTGCATAGACCCACCCACCTACGTCCCTGTGTCTCGGGAGCATCTAGGGCAACAGCCGCAGGAGGGTCCTGACTTCCAGGCCCCGGCTGGGCGGCTCAATGGGTACAGTATCCAGCAGGTCTCATCCACCGGAGGTTGGACAGGGCTCTGAATGGCGCCAGAGGGGGAAGCACGCGGCGCTGTCTGGGGCCTGAACCCACCCGGCCGCGCTCGGGTGCATCCTGCTGGGACTCGGCCGCGCGGAGCGCCGCGGGGACAGCCTACTCTAGCCGCGAAGCACGTGACGGCGCACGGCCAATGGCGGTGCGCACGGAAGCCCGAGGCCACGCCCCGTGGCGTTCGGCTGGACGTGGGATGTGGACCCTGGGAGCGGTTGTCCGCCCGGGAGCCTGCCTCTCTCGCCTGGCTCGCGGCCGCTCCGCTCTGAGGGTCACCGCGTCGTCGCCGCCGCCGTGTCCACAGCGCTCGCTCGCCGCCTTCGGCCCGGAGGGTCCGAGGGAGACCTGCAGGGGCGCGGAGAGTGGGGGGCCGGGACCCACGTGCAGATGGCCGGAGAAGCCGGGCCGGGGAGGTGGAGGACGAGGAGGAGACCTGCGCCGGGGACCTCTGCTGCCGGCGGGGCACAGCGATGTTTCTGGTGCACCCCGAGGTCAAGGTGACCCGTGGGCTGCGGGGCTCCGGGGCTGGAACTCCCGTAAGAGTGTGCGGAGCTTTGCGGCTCGAATTCGGGCGCGGCTGGGCGGGGTCCTGCATTGGTGGCGGGGTTTTGTGGCTAGAACTTCGTTGGGAGTGGCGTAACTTGGGCTAGGAGCCGGGCTTTGGTGTTTAGAATCTGGCGAGAGTGGGCGGGGCTTTGTGGTCTAGATCTGTACGTTAAGGCTCTTGATTGCGGGGGTATCTCATCACTAGATTCTAGTGGGAGCAGGACCCAAGGGGCGGGGGCAGAGAGGCTTAAGTGAACCCAGTCCCCGCTGAACCCTGGACCTCTGGAAGCATCCGTCTCCAAGGATGCGTCTCTCCCCAAAGCTGAGTGGCAGGTGGCAGAGGCGAAAATGCTGGTCCACACGCTGGATAGCTGGTCGGTGGTGGAGAGGATGATGGTGTCTACCAAAGTGCCCGACAGGAAGCTCGACTTCGGCAAAGGAACCTTGGAGCACCTGACAGGTTGGTCCTGTGCGCGTGTCCCTGCCCCTTTCTGCCTATGGGGGCAGTGAGCACAGCACCAATCATGGGACACAGGGGACCAGCAAGTCAAGCACAGGCCGCTGCTTGGCGCGACTGAGGGAGGACATCTCTGACGTCACAAAGGCCTCCACGTGATGGAGTCTCCTAGTACGTTGAAAGTGGGCTGCCCCCCAGCCCTGCCCTGCCCTCCCTTCTAACCCCCCCTACACCCAATGGGAACCCCACTCTCCTGGGACCACTGACAGTCACACCCCTTGCTGTTGTGGCCTCACAGTTCACAGTGATGGCAGGGGATTCCTTGCTGCCTGTGGGTGTCTTGCATGAGTTCATTTCCCATAGGATCAGTCACGTCATCTCCGTGGTTGTGGGACCGACGTTCTTTAACTTGGACTCTGGGCTTCCCCTGATCTCAGTCCACGCCCCAGCTGTCCCAAACACCTTGCTCAGAGAGTCTAGGGACACAGTCAACCAAAGTGCAGGGACTCCATGCGATAGCTGTCCGCGGAGTGGAGACCCTGACAAGACCTTCTGTCTCATAGAGAAAATCAGAGCACTGTCGGAGGTCACAGCTGTGTTCCTGATCGTGGAGAGGATGTCCGTGCCCACCACGGTACTCTGGGTACACTGTGCTGTCCACCCTCTGTGCTGAGGACTGGGTCAGCCTCCCAGGAGGGACAGAGGACACAGAGTTTGGGACAGTTTGGCAGTGGCTGTGCACGAGGGGAAGGCACTGCAGGACTTAAAAAATACAGGATACAAGATGGAGAAAAGATGAGTACAGGGAACTCCCAGCCTCTAGGACTGATAGCCCAGATCTCTGCAGCCTCTTCACGTTTGTGCGTGTCTTTGGTTAAGAAGCAAGTTAGCAGAGCCTGGAGCAAATTAGCCTAGAATGGGTTCAGATGCAGAGAACGGGGATTGTCTAATAGCTTTCAGGTATGCAGGAAAAGGCTATAAGGATCAGCTGCTTCCTTTAAACAGCCTTATTGGTGCTTGCTGGGGTGTCATTCTGCTCCCCAGAACTTGGTGCTCTAAAGTCCTCACGGAAGACTTGTCTCAGGGCTGCAGTTTCCAGCCGTTCTCCTACAGGTTCCCTCACCTGCGGTCATGTGATGGGTCTGGGCTCCCAGTGTGGGTCGTTTCACACACTCTGCACTTCTAGAAACAACTGGAGGCCGCCTGGGGCGTGCAAGTGTTCAACCGGTTCACGGTGGTCCTGCACATTTTCTGCTGCAATGCCCGGACCAAGGAGGCGCGGCTGCAGGTGGCCCTGGCTGAGCTCCCTGTGCTCAGGTACGGCAACAGCACCAGGTGTCACAGCAGACGACCCTCTTCCTGTTTTCCCATGTCTGACTCTTGCTCAGGGGTGGTAAGGATGGAACATGGCTGGCTGCACTCCTAGACAGCACAGCGTGTCAGATGCCTGCTGGGGCTTGTCCCTCCACGAGGATCGTCACCCCATGTGGGACCTCATTTCCTGACAGTAAGCGTCACCCTGTGTGGAACCCTGTGCCCTGACTTAGTGAAGGCCCATGCAGTAGAGGACCCAGTGCACTGGTCCTGTCCATCTGCAGGCCCCACCCAACGTCCTCCCCTCGCTCTCGCACGTGACGTGGTGCCCTGCTCAGTTCTCCCTGGATGGCCTCTGCATCTTTTCCCATCTGTTCTCCCTGGATGGCCTCTGCATCTTTTCCCATCTACTGGTTACCCTGTTTGCACAACAGGTCTGGCCTGAAAGACAGGATTGCCCCCCTGGATGGACATGGAGGGAGCTCTCGCTACATCCTGGGGTCAGGTAGGGGTCCAAGGTCTCCTCACCAAGTGCTGGGAAGGGGGTAAGTCGTGGCAGCCACGTTAAGGAAGGGGCAGCATCCCTGAACAGTCCTGACGGGGTAAAGGCTGCGTGTGGGCCTCATCTGCGGTTACATCCCACAAGCTAGGGGTCCAGGTGGTCCTGGGAGGCTGTAACAGACCACAGTTCTTTTGTTAAAGCATCAAAGATTCACTTTCCCTCCGTCCTGGAGAGCAGACGTCCAAGGTCCAGGGCTCCCAGGGCTGTGCTCCCCCCAGAGGCTCCAGGGAGGGTCCTTCTGCCTCTCCCATCTCCTGGGGCTTCAGGCATCCCTGGGCTGGTGGCTGCCTCCCTCCCGGCTCTGCCTCTGTCCCCACGTGGCTTCTCTGTGTCTGTGTCTCCTTCTCTGTCTTTCCAAGGTCCCTGTCACTAGGTGTAGGGCCCCCCTGTCCCAGGGTGGCTCCTCTCAGACCCTTCACCTCATCTCGTCTGCACAGACCCATTTTCCAATAAGGTGCCACTCACAGATGCTGGGGGTCAGGATGTAACACACCTTAGAGGTGCCACTTGGCTCTGTGGGGACATCAGGGGCTGTTCTTCTGAGGTTGTTACTTCCTGCAGAGTGAGGGGAGCCCAGGTGGGGGAAGTTGGGGCGAGGCTGCCTATTGCTGGACAGAGCTGTGTGTCAGATAAGGTGTTGGGTGATGTCCGTGAGCACCCTGCCCATGTCCCTGCAGGGGCCTGTTATGCAGTGGGCACTCTAATTTCTCCTAGTTTGCTCCCTGACCCGCCCCCGTGGGTGTTTCTAGGAGAGTTGTTCATGCAGCTGCCGCAGCGTCTCATGAGGGCGCAGGAGATGAAAATGCGGAAGGCCCTGGAGCGGCTGCGGGATAAGTGGCAGCTCCTGGGGTGTTAGCGGGAATTTCCAGTGTTCTCTGTGGTGGGCTACCCCAATAGTGGTGAGCCGGCGACACATGAGGCGTGGGGGCCCCCATGCTGGGCCAGTGTGTGTGAGGGGAGCCCACTCGCAAAGAAGTCGGGGCTGGTGGTCACCTAGGCCGCTGGAGGGCTGGAGTAGACCGACTGTGAGCCGAGTGCCCGGCTTGTCAGGCCCACAGCAGTGGTCATGGAGGGGTGCGTTTGCCGAGCTCCCGACAGCGGGGCAGACGCCCTCACTTACGGATGGGTTCGAACACGTTTTAAGTCTGTAGCAAACATCCTTGCAGACGACAAGAGCACTCGGGTCCACATGAAAACAGTGGACATCAGGTGTCCTCCTACAGGACATGGCCAAGGGCCCACCACAGGACGGGACACAGCCAGGGAGGACAGCACATTCTCACTGTCGTCCTGGGATATGTAGGGTCACAGGGGAATGGCAGGGAAATCTGAACAACTCTGGGGTGTGCTCATGAGAACTCACACTGCAGCCCCGGGCTGTGACAGTGATTTTGAATGCACAGCTCGAGTGGTTGAGGCCACATCTCAAATGCCATTGCCAGTTTTCTGAAAATAGAAAACTTTTCTGAAATAAAACATTTTTAAAACTTAAGTTCTAGCCCTCCCCCCAAACGTCCCAGAAGTGAGAACCGCACACACATATAAGTACCTTTTCCAGTGGAAACTCACTGGTGGCTTTTACCAAGTTTTGCATAATGAAGCAACCTATAAAGTGCAGTGAGGCAAAAGGCACTGTTTAAAATGTGAAAGGAAGGCAAATTCTAGGATTCCCTAAAACCATGATGGTGAACCTATGACATGCGTGACAGCACTGACACGCATAGCCATTTTCGATGATGAGGCCGCAAGTGGCCTCATACCAGAGAAGTATGGGGCTGCGTGCTGAGAAGGATGTTTTATCCTCGGTTCCTGCAAGGCCAGGTGCAGTAGCTGAGGATAAATCATTTGCTGTAGTGTAGACACACTGTGCCAGAGGTATGTAGGCCAAAACATTTTTGTTATTTAAAATATAAATATCATGAAATTATGTTTTTATTCTCGAATTGACACAGCATCCAAGTTATGCTCGTTTTTTTTTGGCAAATTTTGACACCAACCTCAAAAGATCGCCCATCACTGTCCTAGAAGGACGGAGCAGCCTCAAGCTTCACATGCAACATGGATGGGGTAGGGTGGGGACAGGATCTGCTGTGTGGTCTTCGGAACCTTGCCCTTTGTCCCACCCAGGCCTGGTGAGATTGGCCCCACGCCCTGATCATATGTCCCGTCCGGTACTCGGGATCTGATTGTGCATGTGAGAGACCTGAGCCACCCAGAGACAGCTGCATAAGGCCAGCATGCTCTCGGCCCTGCATGGCCTGTGCCTGCCCGCCCAGCTGCTGGACTTCGTGCTGGAGGTCCACAGTAAAGTGAGCCTACCCGTACGGCCTGGGGCTCGCCTGCCTTCCTGCAGGTCTGGGTACCTGCAGGTGATGTGGTCTGGGGTGACGGGCTCTGTACCACGCACCTCCTGGTGTTGAAACACTGCTGTTCACCTGCGCAGCGGGTCAGGCCCTGTCCTGTCTTGGGCACTGAAGCAGACGTGTGGGGGCCCTGTGGGCGGGGGACCGTGGAGACCTCTGTGGGTCCTGGGCTGAGCAACTCTGCAGCCCTGCACAGGTACCGCCCGTTGGAACCACGTGCATTAGCCGTGTCTGCCCTCCTTGGGCTGGGGCTGGAGCAGCTGAAGGCCCCGCTGGAAGATGCTGTTTTGAGGGCAACTGGTAGGCGGGTCTTGACTCTGAGGGCGTGGGTGGCGCAAGGCGGACCATTGGTCCCCATAGGACGCCACCACAGCTTTGTTCTCCGCGACCAGCAGTGAATCATCTGGGCCCACCAGCACTGGGGGCCCTGCGTGTGGCTGGGCTGCCCTGGTAAGCAGTTCCGGTGTACTGGCGGTTCCAGCTCGACCCATCTCCCTAAGCCTCCCCTCCCCCCAGCTGGCTGCATGAGGAAGCCATGATGCACGGCGCCCACGTGGTCCCCGAGGTCGGTGTGATGACTTCATCGTCAGCAACTCCGCCTACGGCAAATTCCAGATGCTCTTTCCAAATGAATAATCACGTCACTGGACAGGGGCAGGTCCACAGGCTGGGAATCTGCGGGGACTGGGAGGGCGAAGGGTGCTGCCTGGTTGCAGAGTCTCGTGGCTGGCTCTCCCGAGGTTGCAGCTGCGAGACGGGAGAGCCCAGTCCTCCTAGCTGTGACCACCCTCGTGCAAACGAAAGCACACGTCCCGCATTGTTTCAAGAAGCAGGAAGTTGCATCTTCATGCAAACCCGACACGTCTTCACACGGAGATGCCCCAAGACAGACCTGGGCGCACAGCCTGCGGGGGGCCTCCCGCGGCTAAAGACGTGCTTCCCGGGTAAAGAGCAGCGCAGGATCTACCGCAGGGCCGAGAGGAGGGGTCTCCTCTCCCTCACACAAAGCAGTGACAGGTTTTCCTGCACACTTACACCCACCGGGTCCGGGGTCATTGGTGAAGTTGTCCCAGAGCCCTGGCATGCCGGGAAATGAAGCTCTGCTCCCTCATCAGTGTGCAGAGGGGTGTGTGCGACCTGTCCTCACACCGCGTAGTGCTGGTGGTTCTGTGAGGCTCACGCTGCGGGACAGGCCCGTCATACCCCCACTCCACCCTGAAACCTGTTCCTTCCTAAATCTTTCCACCCTGGCCCCTGTCCGGCTGTGCTGGGAAACTCGGTTTGGGAAGGTGTAGACACTGTTTCCTCAGGTTTCCTCGTCCCCACCCTCAGAACCTGAGCTGGTCACCTGGATGGGCAGGTGGACTTTGCAGATTGGATCCAAGTAGGACCCTGAGACCGGGGTGAATCTGCGTTTCCCTGGCAGCCTCTGGTGCCAACACCCGGGTCCTAACCAGAGGGAGGCAGCAAGGCCAGGGTCAAAGAGATGCAGGGAAAGCTGGAAGCCGAGTCAGGGGAAGGTCAGGATGCCTCGCGGCTGGCCTTGCAGGTGCAGGAAGGGGCCACGAGCCATGCAACGGGGTGCTTCCAGAGCTGGAACAATGGGGCCTCCGAGTGTCGCCTGCAGTGTTGGGGAACCAGCCCCACAACGCTCCCCCTTCCCATAGCCTCTGGGGGAACGGGCCCTGCCACACCCTGACTTCAGCCCCGGAAGACCCCTGCAGACTCCCGACACCCAGACTGAGAGAACAGTGACGTGGTCGTGTGTTACGGTGACCTCAGGACCGCTGCACAAGGGATCCTGGGTGTAGGATAGACAGCACATGGCTCCTGAGGCTGCCCACAGGTGACACGGCCCTACCCTGCTGTCCCTGTGGGTTGCGCTCCCAGGGACCATGCAGGCTGAGTGTAGAGTGGACCTGTGGTCCTGGCTACCCTGTCTGGTCCACAGGGCGGAGGTGCTGCAGGACTCATACCCAGGCCAGCCCCATGAACCTGGGTCACAGACCATGTGCTGTCTGCCTTCAGCCCAGCCCTGGGGATCAGGCCCCTTGCCCCCTGGGTCTCTGAGCTGGTGGGGCTTTGAGGAGACCCCGAGGGTGAAGTATGTCCTCCTGGGATGCTCTCGAGGCCCTCAGATCCCGAATAGTAAGCTGTAGCCAGAGGCCACCTATGGGCAGCAGTGTCTCTTTGCAGGCTGCCTCACCATCCTCTCTTGGCTGCTGCCCACACCTGCCCGTCCAGTTACAGGCTTTATCTGCTGCACCTCACTTCCTCCCTAGCTGGGGAAATGGGGTCGGATGGGGGTTCTGGTCTCGGGCTGGCTCTCCTCTTGGTACCCCCACAGTCTGCTCTTCTGTCCTCACTCCTGGAGTTGAGGAGGAGAGAACTCACCCGAGGGCTGCCTGAGGCACAGCCTGGCTCACTGCCTGGTCTGACAGCATTGTGGGGACTAAGCTCAGTGGGGCTGCCAGGAGGAAGAGGTTGGGGTCTCGGGACACCAGAGAGGGAGCGTTGGGCTTTGTGTGGGGGAGAACAGGTGCAAGGCCTCTCCGCACTGCTGACAGTCTTGTTCTCTGAGTTACAGGGTCCACTGGGACCACAGGAGCCCTGATCCTGAGAACAACCACAAGTGAAGGAGGGAGGGAGGAATGAAAAAGGGAGGGAGACTGTTGTGTCGGTGGTGGTCTGGGCTGGGCAGATGAGGGGGTGCCCATGTGTCTGATGAGGGAGCGTTTTTAGAGAGGGCCCAGGTCAGCATGTGCCTGGTGGCTCCTTCACAAACATTTATTGAGCATCTTCATAATGGCAGTCCCTGCCTGCAGCCTGGAAGTCAGTTCACCCAGACCGTTCTGCTGGATGAATGCGTCTCTTTAAAAAAAGCCTGGAGAAGTCATCTTTACAATTACATGCAGACCTTTGGTTAATGGCCCCTGGGAGGCTGAAAGTATTTTGAACTGCAGAACTGTTTATAAACCAAAGGTAAATGGGAGAAAGGGGGGCACAATTCCATGTTTAAAAATAGCTCCCTAGGACCCGGAGACAGTTTACATTTCTGAAGCTCCTTCATGTGTGTTCTCAACCTCTGGGTTGTCTGACCATAAAGATCTGTGTCAAAGCCAAGTTTCACATGCGTTCATTGTTGTCCAGGAGGAAGTCACTGCTGTGGATGGTTCCCAGCTCAGGCACGACCGAGAAAAACGTGGGTGTGCAGGGAGTGATAGTTGCTACATCAGAGACACTGAGCCGTCCCAGCGTGCAGCCTTGACACCTGGTCCACTGTGCTCGACCAGACAGAGCCGGGGTCTGAGGTCCCAGCGTGTGGTTCCTGGCTCAGGATCTCAGGGTCTTTGTGTCACAATGGTGTCCTGGCCCCTGAAGTGTGAGCAGGTTTGTCTTGTGGGAAATGGCTGAGTTGACCCCAAAGAGTATCCAGTCCAGCAGGGCTGAACAGAGAAATGCAACCCAAATGAATCAAGAGAAATCCCCAGAAAAGTACCTGAATGAATCAGATATAACCAAACTACCTGATGCAGAGTTTAAAATAATGATAGTTAGGATGTTCAAAGAGCTTAGAGCAACAATGGGTAGTCATTACGAACACCTAAATAAATAGATAGCCAGTATAAAAAAGGAAATTGAAATAATAAAAAGGAATCAGACAGAAATGACAAATACAGTATCAGAACTGAAGACCACAACAGAAGCAATTCAAAGCAGGATGGATTGAAATCATTTCAAGCATTTTCTCTGATCACAATGGCATGAAACTAGAAATTAACCACAAAAGAAAAACTGAAAAATACTCAAACACTTGGAAACTAAATAGCATGTTATTAAATAATGAATGGATTAACAATGAGATCAAAGAAGAAATAAAAATGTTTCTAGAAACCAACGATAACGAGCATACATCAACTCAAAATTTATGGGACACAGCAAAAGCAGTACTGAGAGGGAAGTTCATAGCACTATAGGCATACCATCAGAAGCTTGAAAAAGGTCAAATAAGAAACTTGACCCTGCATCTAAAAGAACTAGAGAAACAACAGCAAATAAATCCCAGGACTAGTAGAAGGAAAGAAATAATGAAGATCAGAGCAGAAATGAATGACATAGAGGCTAAGCAAACAATACAGAGGATCAATGAAACCAGGAGCTGATTCTTTGAAAAGGTAAATGAGATCGATGAACCTTTAACTAGACTCACCAAGAAAAAAAACAGAAAGGACTCATATAGAATTAGAAACAAGAGTGCCGAAATAACAACTGACACAACAGAAATACAAAGTATCATAAGAAAATACTATCAAAAACTCTGCCGGAGAAGCAAGATGGCGACGGAGTAGGCAGACGTACCAACTTCCAACTCCCAGAACTAAAGTGGATTATGACTCAGTTTTAAGAACCATCATCTGGATAAACCAACTTTGAACTAAACTAAGTGGACTCTTCAACCAAGGAACACAGAAGAAACCACATTGAGACTGGTAGGAATACCGAAAACGCGAAGAGGGCTCCCTGGACCAAACGGCAGCCCAGAGAGTCCCGCGTGGCGGGAGGAAAGTTTGGCGGAGAGGGAGGGACCTGGGTCCCAGGAACCAAGCCCCAGCCTGCAGTCCCAGAGCCTAGAAGAGGTGTTTGGACAGTTTTGAGCTGTGAAACAAGTGAGGGAGCTCCCAGGCCTACAGTGTGGAGTATTAGGTCCCTTCCTACTCTGCTGAGGGTTGCTGAAGCGTTTGGGGCGGCAGGATGCTGAAACACGGTTGTGTCGGCATGTGCAGAGGCCAAGCCGGTGTGAGCTCAGTCTAGCCCAGCAGGGTCGGAGGGGACGCGCAAAGCGCTCCGGAAGCTGCGGGGCCGCCTGTAATGCCACCTACGGGGACAAAGCAGAAGGCCAGGAACGGGCAGAAATCTGTTCTGTGACCCTGCGCAAGCTGACCCTGACCGCGGGGACGGGGCTAGGACCAGGGACGGGCGTGGGCTAGCGACTGAGCTCACGCTACCAGCCCCGCCCAGCTGGAGAAACCACGGTTTGCCATTATACGTGCAAGAGCGGGCTCCGAGCGTGGAAACGGGGTAGACCCCAAGACAAGTGGAAGCTTGCAGATGAGCCCACGCTCCTATCTGCCTGGCAGGAGTAACCGCGGATTGCCATCCTATGTGCACAAGTGGGCTCTGAACACAGGGGCGGGGTAGAGTCTGGGACGAGCGGAAGTACGCAGCTGAGCGGAAGCCAGCAAACACGCCCGGCCCAATAAACCTGGGTTTGCGACCCTGCGCAGAAGGGCCCTGGCCTCGAGGGCAGGTCTAAAGCTCCAGACGGACAAAGGCTCACAGCTGAGCACGTCAAAAGCCCCGCCCAACCCGTGAAACTGGCGAGCAGGCTCTGACTGCGGGTTCTGGGCGGAAGCCCGGAAATAGGCTGGGTCCACAGCTGAGCAAAGGTGCTCACCTCTACCCTTGGTGCTGATGCTTGTGGCTTGAGAGACAACCCCTCCCGTGGAGGAGAGGCAGAAATCACAGCAAAAGCCACAGTGGGCCGGCGCTGGCAACGCCCATACCCAACCACCCTAGGCAGCGGAAGAGGGGGTGGGGGGCCTGCAGACAGACCACACCTAGAGAACACAAAGGAAACACCTACGGGACTCCAATGGACACAACTTGCTTATACACAGATAAAGTGGGCAGGCAGAGGAATGCAAACCAAATGAATCAAGAGAAATCCCCAGAGAAGGACCTGAATGAACTAGATATAACCAAATTACCAGAAACAGAATTTAGAATAATGATAGTTAGGATGTTCAAAGAAATTAGAGCAACAATGGATAGTCATTATGAACACCTAAATAAAGAGATAACAAGTATAAAAAACAAAATTGAAATAATAAAAAAGAATCAGACAGAAATGACAAATAAGTATCAAAACTGAAGACCACAATGGAAGGAATTAAAAGCAGGATGAATCACGCTGAGGATCGAATAAGCAATTTAGAGGACACAATAAACAAAGGCACAGAAGCAGAGAAGAAAAAGGAAAAGACAAAAAAATGTGAGGAAACTCTAAAGGAACTCTGTGACAACATGAAGAGAAACAACATTTGCATCATAGGGGTGCCTGAAGAAGAGGAGACAGGGCAGGAAATGGAAACTTTGTTCAATCAAATCATAGCAGAAAACTTTCCTAAATTAAGGCTGGGAAACACTCCACACATTCAAGAAGCACACAGAACTCCATTAAAGAGAAACCCAAAAAGATCTACACGAAGACACATCATAGTTAAAATACCAAAGCTAATGAATAAAGAAAAAATTCTAAAAGCTGCTAGGGAAATAAAGGCTATCACCTACAAAGGAGCCCCCATAAAGATGACATCGGACTTCTCGACAGAAACACTTGAGGCCAGAAGGGAATGGCAAGATATAATCAAAGTAATGCAGAACAAGAACCTACAACCAAGACTACTTTATCCAGCAAGGCTAACATTTAAAATTGAAGGAGAAATAAAGAGCTTCCCATAAAAAGAAAGCCTGAAGGAATTCATAAAAACCAAACCAATTCTGCAAGAGATACTAAGGGGCCTGTTGTGAACAGTTTAAAGGGAGGAAAGAGTAGAGCAAAAGAAGAATATAGATATAAAGAATAAAATGGCAATAAACAAGTACATATCAATAATAACCTTAAATGTAAATGGATTAAATGATCCAGTCAAAAGACTTAGGGTAGCTGCGTGGATAAAGAAACAGGACCCATACATATGCCGTCTATAAGAGACACACCTTAAAACAAAAGATGCACATAGACTGAAGGTAAAAGGATGGAAAAAAATATTTCATGCAAATGGAAATGAAAAAAAAGCAGGGGTAGCAATACTTATATCTGACAAAATGGACTTTAAAACAAAGGCTGTAGTAAGAGATAAAGAAGGACACTACATAATGATAAAGGGAACAATTCAACAGGAAGATATAACTATTATAAATATCTATGCACCAAATATAGGAGCCCCGACATACATAAAGCAGACTTTAATGGATATAAAGGGCCAGATTAACAGCAATACTATCATAGTAGGGGATTTCAATACCCCTCTAACAACACTGGATAGATCCTCAAGAAAGAAAATTAATAAAGAAACAGCAGACTTAAAGGAGACACTAGATCAACTTGATTTAATAGATATCTTCAGAACTTTTCACCCTAAAGCAGTAGAATATACATTCTTCTCAAGCGCTCATGGTACGTTTTCTAGGATAGACCACATGTTAGGACACAAAAATGGTCTCAATAAATTTAAGAAGATTGAAATCATATCAAGCATTTTCTCTGATCACAATGCCATGAAACTAGAAATTAACCACAAAAGAAAAATTGAAAAATACTCAAACACTTGGAAATTAAATAGCATGTTATTAAATAACGAATGGATTAACAATGAGATCAAAGAAATAGTTTCTAGAAACAAATGATAATGAACATACATCAACTCAAAATTTATGGGACACAGCAAATGCAGTTCTGAGAGGGAATTTTATTGCCCTACAGGCATATCATAAGTAGCTAGAAAAAGCTCAAATAAGCAACCTGACCCTGCATCTAAAAGAACTAGAAAAACAACAAATAAAACCCAAGACAAGTAGAAGAAAGGAAATAATAAAGATCAGAGCAGAAATAAATGACATAGAGGCTAAGGAAACAATACAGAGGACCAATGAAACCAGAAGCTGGTTCTTTGAAAAGGTAAACAAGATCAATGAACCTTTAACTAGACTCACCAAAAAAAAAAGAGAGAGGACTCAAATAAATAAAATTAGAAAGGACAGTGGAGAAATAACAACTGACACAATAGAAATACAAATCATTGTAAGAAAATACTATGAAGAACTATATGCCAAAAAATAAGACAATCTTGGTGAAATGGACAAATTTCTTGAATCATATAAACTTCCGAAAATCAATCTGGAAGAATCAGAACACCTAAACAGACCAATTACAACAAATGAGATAGAAACAGTTATCAAAAACTCCCAAAAAAGAAAAGTCCTGGGCCTGATGGCCTCACAAGTGAATTCTATCAAAAATTCAAAGAAGAACTAACTCCTATCCTCCTCAAGCTATTTCAAAAAATTCAAGAGGAAGGAAGACTTTCAAACTCCTTTTATGAGGCGAGCACAATTCTGATCCCAAAACTGGGCAAAGACAACACAAAGAAAGAAAATTATAGGCCTATATCCCTGATGAATTTAGATGCTAAAATTCTCAACAAAATATTAGCCAACCGGATCCAGCAATATATGAAAAAAATCATACACCATGATCAAGTGGGGAGGCAAGGCTGGTTCAATATTCGCAAATAAATCAATGTGATTCATCACATAAACAAAAGGAAGGACAAAAATCACATGAAAATTTCAATAGATGCAGAAAAGGCATTTGATAAAATCCAGCACCCATTCATGCTCAAAACTCTCAGTAAAGTGGGAATACAGGGATCATTCCTTAACATGATAAAGGCCATCTACGATAAACTGACAGCAAACATCATAGTAAATGGACAAAAATTAAAAGCAATCCCCTTAAGATCAGGAACCAGGCAGGGATGCCCCCTTTCACCACTTTTATTCAACATAGTCTGGAAGTCCTAGCTACAGCAATCAGACAAGAAGAAATAAAAGGCATCCATTTGGAAAAGAAAAAGGAAAACTGTCACTATTTGCAGATGATATGATATTGTAAATTGAAAACCTTAAAGTCTCAGTCAAAAAACTACAGGACCTTATAAATGAATTCAGCAAGGTGGCAGGATATAAAATTAATACTCAGAAATCAGAGGCATTTCTATATACCAACAATGAACTGTCAGCAAAAGAAATTAAGGAAACAATCCCCTTCACTATTGCAGCCAAAATAATAAAGTCCCTTGGAGTAAATTTAACCAAGGAGGTTAAGAACTTGTACTCAGAAAATTATAAAACATTGATAAAAGAAAGCAAGGAAGATACAAACAAGTGGAAGTATATACCGTGCTCATGGCTAGGAAGAATAAACATCATTAAAATGTCTATATTACCCAAAGCAATTTATAAATTCAATGCAATACCAATTAAGATACCAATGACATACTTCAAAGATATAGAACACATATTCCAAAAATTTATATGGAACCAAAAAAGAACACGAATAGCCTCAGAAATCTTAAAAAGAAAAAATAAAGCAGGAGGTATCAATCTTCCAGATATCAAGGTTTACTATAAGGCCAATATACTCAAGACAGCCTGGTACTGGCATAAGAACAGGCACATAGATCAATGGAACAGAACAGAGATTCCAGAAATAAACCCACACCTTTATGGACAACTGATATTTGACAAAGGAGGAAAGAACATACAATGGAGTAAAGACAGCCTCTTTAACAAACGGTGTTGGGAAAATTGGACATCTACCTGCAAAAAAATGAAACTAGACCATCAACTTACACCAAAACAAACTCAATATGGATAAAAGACTTAAATGTAAGCCGTGAAACCATAAGCATCTTAGAAGAAAACATAGGCAGCAAGCTCTCCAACATCTGTAGCAGCAATATATTTGCCGATTTATCTCCACGGGCAAATGAAGTAAAAGGCAAGATAAACAAATGGGACTATATCAAACTAAAAAGTTTTTGCACAGCTAAAGACAATAAGAACAGAATAAAAAGACAAACCACACAATGGGAGAACATATTCGACAGCATATCTGATAAGGGGTTAATAACTAAAAGGTATAAAGAACTTATAAAACTCAACACCAGAAAGACAAACAACCCAATCAAAAAATGGGCAAAAGAAATGTGTAGAAATTTCTCCAAAGAGGACATACAGATGGCCAATAGGCATATGAAAAAATGCTCAACATCACTAATCATTAGAGAAATGCAAATTAAAACCACAATGGGATATCACCTCACACCAGTCAGAATGGCACTCATCAGCAAAACAACACAGAATAAGTGCTGGCGAGGATGTGGAGAAAAGGGAACCCTTTTACACTGCTGGTGGGATTGCAGACTGGTGCAGCCACTGTGGAAAACAGTTTGGAGATTCCTCAGAAAATTAAAAATCGAACTGTCTTTTGACCCAGCTATCCCACTTTTAGGAATATACCCTAAGAACACCATAGCACTGTTCAAAAAGAAGAAATGCGCCCCCATGTTCGTGGCAGCATTGTTCACAATAGCGAAGATCTGGAACCAGCCCAAGTGTCCGTCAGAAGACGAGTGGATTAAAAAGCTATGGTACATATATACTATGGAATACTACTCAGCCATAAGAAACAATGACATCGGATTATTTATAACAAAATGGATGTACCTTGATAACATTATACGGAGTGAAATAAGTAAATCAGAAAAAAAGAAAAACTGAGAACAGCATGATTCCATACATAGGTGGGACATAAAAGTGAGAATATGAGACATGGACAAGGGAGTGGTGGTTACGGGAGGGGGGGAGAGAGGGAAGAGTGGGATAGGGAGGAGGGGAGGGACACAGGGAAAACCAGATCGAAGGTTACGGAGGACAATTTAACTTTTGGTGATGGGTAGGCAACACAATTGAATGATAAGATAACCTGGAGATGTTTTCATTGTACATATGTACCCTGATTTATTGGTGTCACCCCATTAGAATTAATAATAATAAAATATATATTAAAAAAAAGAACTCTATGCCAAAAAATTAGGCAACCTAGATGAAATGGACAAATTTCTTGAATCATATAATCTTCCAAAAATCAGTCTGGAGGAATCTGAACACCTAGACAGACCAATTACAACAAAAGAGATAGAAACAGTTATTAAAATAACTCCCAACAAAGAGAAGTCCCGGTCCTAATGGCTTCACAAGTGAATTCTACTAAATATTAAAAGAAGAACTCCTATCTTCATCAAGTTGTTTCAAAAAATTCAGGAGGAAGAAAGACTTCCAAACTTTTTTTTTATGAGGCGAGCACAATTCTGATCCTGAAACCAGGCAAAGACAACACAAAGGAAGAAAATTATAAGCCAATATCCTTGATGAATTTAGATGCTAAAATTCTCAACAAAATATTAGACAACCGGATCCAGCAATATATGAAAACAATTATACACCATGATCAAGTGGGATTCATTCTGGGGAGGCAAGGCTGGTTCAATATTCACAAATCAATCAATGTGATTCATCATATAAACTAAAGGAAGGACAAAAACCAAAGGATAATTTCAATAGATGCAGAAAAAGCATTTGATAAAATCCAGCACCCATTCATGCTCAAAACTCCCAGTAACGTGGGATTACAGGGAACATTCCTTAACATGATAAAGAGCATCTATGACAAACCCACAGCAAACATCATACTAAATTGGCAAAAATTAAAAGCCTGACCAGGTGGTGGCGCAGTGGATAGAGCATCTGACTGGGATGCGGAAGACCCAGGTTCAAGTCCCTGAGCTCACCAGCTTGATCATGGGCCCATGTAGCTTGAGCAAAAAGCTCGTCAGCTTGGACCTAAGGTCGCTGGCTCCAGCAAGGGGTTGCTTGATCTGCTGAAGGCCCGTGGTCAAGGCACATGTGAGAAAGCAACCAATGAACAACTAAGGTGTTGCAACGGCAATGAAAATCTAATGATTGATGCTTCTCACCTTTCCTCGTTCCTGTCTGTCTGTCCCTATCTATCCCTCTCTCTGACTCACTCTCTCTGTCCCTGTAAAAAATTAAAAAAAGAAAAATTAAAAACAATCCCCTGAAGATCAAGAACCAGGCAGGGTTGCCACCTTTCACCGCTCTTATTCAACATAGTTCTGTAAGTCCTAGCTACAGCAATCAGACAAGAAGAAGAAATAAAAGGCATCCAAATTGGAAAAGAAGTAAAACTGTCATTATTTGCAGAGTAAAACTGTCATTATTTGCAGATGATATGATATTGTATATAGCAGTGGTTCTTAACCTTTTTTTGAGGTACCAAACCCACCAGTTTCATATGCGCATTCACCAATTCCTTCTTTAGTGATAAATAAAATATGATTTGTTTTCCCAATTCAAGACATAGGTATACGGTTTTTTACTGAGCACAAAATGAGCCGTGCATGAACATCACCTTGCCCAAAGAACAAAACCAACAAAGTGCATGAACTCACAAGAAATTACGGTATTACTTTATTCTGGCCTCCATGGAAGAGGCTTTTCTGAACCCCTGAGACCAACTCATCAAACCCCTAGAGTTTGATAGAACTCAGGTTAAGAAACACTGGTATATAGAAAACCCTAAAGTCTCAGTCAAAAAACTACTGGACCGCCTGACCTGTGGTGGTGAAGTGAATAAAGCGTCGACCTGGGAACACTGAGGTTGCCAGTTCAAAACCCTGCACTGGTCTGGTCAAGGCACATATGGGAGTTGATGCTTCCAGTTCCTCCCCCCATTCTCTCTTTCTCTCTCTCTCACTCTATGTCTCCTCTCTAAAATGAATAAATAAATAAATAAAACTACTGGACCTGATAAATGAATTCAGCAAGGTGGCAGGATATAAAATTAATACTCAGAAATCAGAGGCAATTTCATATACCAACAATGGACTGTCAGAAAAAGAAATTAAGGAAACAATCCCTTTCACTATTGCAACCAAAGAAATAAAGTACCTAGGAGTAAATTTAACCAAGGAGGTTAAGAACTTGTACTCGGAAAGTTACAAAACATTGATAAAGGAAATCAAGGAACATTCCAACAGTGGAAGCATATACTGTGTTCATGTTTAGGAAGAATGAACATCATTAAAATGTCTATATTACCCAAAGCAATTTATAAATTCAATGCAATACCAATTAAAATATCAAAGACATACTTCAAAGATATAGAATACATATTTCAAAAATTTATATGGAACCAAAAAGGAACATGAATAGCTTCAGCAATCTTAAAAAGAAAAAATAAAGCAGGAGGTATCACTCTTCCAGATATCAAGGTATACTACAAGGCCATTGTACTCAAGACAGCCTGGTACTGGCATAAGAACAGGCACATAGATCAATGGAACAGAACAGGGAACCCAGAAATAAACCCACACCTTATGGGAAACTGATATTTGACAAAGGAGGAAAGAGCATACAATGGAGTAAAGACAGCCTTTTAACAAATGGTGTTGGGAATATTGGACATCTACCTGCAAAAAAATGAAACTAGACCATCCACTTACACCATTCACAAAAACAAACTCAATATGGATAAAAGACTTAAATGTAAGCCGTGAAACCATAAGCATCTTAGAAGAAAACATAGGCAGCAAGCTCTCCGACATCTGTAGCAGCAATATATTTGCCGATTTATCTCCACTGGCAAATGAAATAAAAGGCAGGATAAACAAATGGGACTATATTGATCTATAAAGCTTTTGCACAGCTAAAGACAATAAGAGCAGAATAAAAAGACAAACCACACAATGGGAGAACATATTCGACAACACGTCTGATAAGGGATTAATAACCAAAATTTATAAAGAACCTATAAAACTCAACATCAGGAAGACAAACAATCCAATCAAATGGGCAAAAGAAATGAACGGACACTTCTCCAAAGAGGACATACAGATGGCCAATAGGAATATAAAAAAATGCTCAACATCACTAATCATTAGAGAAATGCAAATTAAAACCACAATGAGATATCATCTCACACCAGTCAGAATGGAGCTCATCAGCAAAACAAGACAGAACAAGTGCTGGTGAGGATGTGGAGAAAAGGGAACCCTTCTGCACTGCTGGTGGGGATGCAGACTGGTGCAGCCACTGTGAAAAACAGTATGGAGATTACTCAAAAAATTAAAAATCGAAATGCCTTTTGACCCAGCTATCCCACTTTTAGGAATATACCCTAAGAACACCATAGCACTGTTCGAAAAGAAGAAATGCGCCCCCATGTTCGTGGCAGCATTGTTCACAATAGCGAAGATCTGGAAACAGCCCAAGTGTCCATCAGAGGACGAGTGGATTAAAAAGCTATGGTACATATATACTATGGAATACTACTCAGCCATAAGAAATGATGACATCGGATCATTCACAACAAAATGGATGGACCTTAATAACATACGGAGTGAAATAAGTAAAATAGAAAAAAACTGAGAACTGCATGATTTCATACATAGGTGGCACATAAAAACGGGACTATGAGACATGGACAAGAGTGTGGTGGTTACGGGGTGGGGGTGGGAGGAGACGGAGTGAAAGGGAGAGGGGAGGGGCACAAAGAAAACCAGATAGAAGGTGACAGATGACAATTTGATTTTGGGTGATGGGTATGCAACATAATTGAATGATAAGATAACCTGGAGATGTTTTCTTTGAACATATGTACCCTGATTTATTAAGGTCACCCCATTATAATTAATAAAAAAAAATCTATAAAGAAAAAATAGTCTCACCTGTGGTGGTGCAGTGAAGAAAGCATTGAGCTGAAAATGCTGAGGTTGCTGGTTAGAAACCCCAAGCTCTGCTGGCCAAAGCACACAGGAGAAGCAACTATGAGTCAATGCTTCCCGCTCCTCCCTACCTTTCTCTGTCTTCTCTTTCTAAAATTAATAAAAACTTTTAAAATTAATTTTTAAAAATATATAAGTTTGAGCGTCCATCTTCACAGGGACCTCAGTAAGGCCATATGAATTATTGCTACAGCTTGAGGATCTCAAATTAAATGCCAGGAAGAAGTTTAGGAAAAACAGCCTCTCTGTGCCATAGCTGCTCTGCTTGTGGAGAAGGCCAAGAGCCTTCCGATTGTAAAGACGGAGGGTGTAGAAGTGGGGAGGGCACTCTTAAAGGAATCTGTTGTTGAGCATCTGGGAAGGCCCAAGCCAGCTTCTTTCTCTCCACCTCTCCTATCTCGTTTCCTGCCCAAGTTCTACCTCAAACAACACCTTGGGTGAGAACATGGCAAGCTTGGACCATCAAGTTATGTGCCGGTTTTCTTAAAAACATAAAAGAAATTTAAGTACAATATTCAACAGAAGGCTGCAAGGAGCACTTCATTTGCTCTATTTGTCCAGGACACTGTGAGTACTCACTCTTCTATCCCATCTTGGACTGTTGGTTCTGGAATTTGAACCATGTTAGAATCAGTCTTTAGTTCAAATGCCTGTGAAATGAAGATAACAATTGTCCCTGTCTCATTTGGCAATTGGGAGCTATAGGTAAGGTGAGACATGTGAGGTGTAAAGTCAGTATCCAAGACCACTATCAAAGCCGCCTGGCCCATGCAGGTTTGCATTTGATTTGGACAGTCGGTAATGAAACAATGGAACCAGGAACTGGTGAGCCATCAGCTTTAATTCTAGCTTGCAACCAGCAGGCAAGTAAAAACACACACTGGGCTCCAAAACCCACTCATTCAGTGCTCACAAAGCTACTGACTTATCCGAGTTTCCTAGCATCAAAGGTTTCTAGCTCACCTGTCGTATTCACCTCTGTTTCCCATCTCCTTCTCTCTGCACAAACTGTGCACTAACTGGCTTCTTCCTCAGCACTCCACCATCTTGGCTGCTTCTCCATGTGACCTTAATCTGCTCTCCTCTCTAATCGTAACCTCAGGAACCAAGAGAGAGCAAGCTCCCAGTCTGCCCCACTTTATAGCGTAGATTCAAAACCTTTAATCCAACCTACAAACAAAGCAGTCTCTGTTACAAAGTCACTTATCTGAGACATACTGGGAGGATTCCTCATGAGAGTGCACCACCCCACATCATCCAATCAGTCAAAGGAGTGGGGAAAAGCTTCCTCTTAAAACTTGCACGTCGGCAGTGCCATCTTTAACAAAGTGAGCATAATATATTTTATCTGTCTAACAACTAGTTAGATTGAACAGGTATTGAATTGAACAGTTAGATTGAACAGGTTAGATTGAACAGTTAGATTGAACAGGTATTGATATTCACCAATTCTAATACATAGGTTTCAGGTGAACATCTTTCTTTTGTTCCATCTCACCATTACATATTCTGCCAACCCCCCAAATGCAATTCCAGTTCCATTACCACATACTTGTCCCTCTTGCCTCCACTGCCCTGGTAACACCTTCACTTTCATCTCTGTCCATGAATTGACCGACAGCCTTTAGACCTCACCCTTTCCTCTTGAGACCTTGGAAAGAACTCTTAGATGTCTACTTAGGTATATTGCGCTGCCTCAGCAAAACCGCACCGTCTGAAATACTGAGCACTGTCACTGTCAGGCGCCACTATATTATCACTGTATTTCTGTGATTTCAAATTCACATATGAAACATCAACCAACGTAGATCACTACTGAAATTAGAATATAATTTCATGCTAAAAATAGTAAAACTACTGCATTCTGATGGCCAGGTGGTTCTGATGGTGGCCTTGGCCGTGGGCACTGGCTTTACATTTGGCGTAGTCTGTGGCAGCATTCCATATAGATGGGTATGGAGCCACCACCATCTTTGAGTGGTGGAGTAGAGGACTGGTTGCTGTCATGGTTCCCCATGGCTGTCCTATTGGGAACTGTAAGCTGGCTGACTTTTACAGCCATGCGCGAGGAAACTGAGAGCTCTACGGAAGAGGCTGCCCGGGACCTGCAAACTGAGCAGTGGAAGGAGCTGGAGGAAACGTGGAAGGAAGAGATGCCGACCCTGGAGCTGGAGAAAGCGCTGGAGGAGGAGGCCGACTAGGTTTGCGAGATTTGCCTGGAAATAGAGCAGATGCTGGAGGAGGAATCACAGGTTCGTGAGTTGCAGCATGCTCTGGACATTGTGGAGAGCCAGCAGCGGCAAGAGGCTGGGGCTGAGTCCGGGCCGGAGCTGCAAGGCCTGAGGAGCAGAAGGCGGTGGCAGCCCGGGGCTCCAACCCAGCTGTGGGAGCTGTTGTTTTCAGTTCCTCTTCAGAGGGTGAAGAGAATTGGGCTGGAGTTGCAATCCGCAGTCTCCAGAAGATGAGAGCCCAGCTGGAGGGAGGACCTGCTACACTCCTGGTAGGTCTGCGATTTTGGGACATAGGGGAGGATGCCATCATGTTCCCCAGAGCAGAGATGGAAATGCTGACTGCCATTGCCACATGCTTCTCTTTAGGACAGTGTGAGACTTGCCATGATGGCAGGAATGAGGGAGGAGGCTAACACCCCATGTGCATGGACTGATTTCCTGGACTACAACCGGAGTGAGCACTGGCTCATTTGTTGAATGGACTTACGGATTTTGGACAATGTAAAATGCCCTGATTGGGGTGGGGGGCGGCTTTGATGAAGGCCCATTTTTTCTGTTCATTGTGTGCTATATTATTTGAGTTTGTTATCTATTGAGTGTGGTACGAATCATCCCTGTAAATGTAAGGTAGTAAAAAGAATTTTCATTCTTCATTTTTAGGACCTGTTCTTGGCCTTGAATCTAGTGTATAGTATAGAAATGTACTTTGGTTCTCATGTTCCATTCTTTTACTGTAAAAAGAAAATTTTAGTGTGTTTTCAGTTTAGATAGTTGTAGTTTATTTTTATTGTGTATATTGAAATCCAGAAGGAAGTCATCATGGTGGATGTTAATCAGAGTCGTTATAACAGATGTTAGTGTATTATGCCTGTTTTTTTAATGTGATAGAAAGAGAAACTTATGATATGAAATACGAGTATGGACAAGAAGTTACCAGTGGAGTTTCCATATGAACAATGTGCACACTTAGGAGGCGGCTATGGCATGTTGTATTTCAGAAGCCGTACAATAGAGGGAATATTTACGTCCTTTTTTCCATTCATGATTTGTAGAATTTTTCCATATTCTGTAATAGGTGATGTGAACGTGAGGCAGGAGTATCACTAATAGGTTTCCTCATTTCTTGGGCTTATGATGTTGGCATCCAGGGAATGCTTAGTACAGATCTGCCTCTTTAGGACACATGGTGGAGACACTGCCTGGCGCTGCAGAAGGTCCCAGTTTGCTCAGAAAGTTTATTGCATGCCACAGCCATCTGGGAGTTCTGTCACAGGTCCTGAGAGGAAAAGGTAGATAGACTGCATGGACTCAGAGAAAAGTGAAGAGGTTATCAGGGGGAGGGTCGTGGAGAAGAAAGAGGGGGTCACGAAGTAATGCTGTTTCACTTAGGTGCTCCATGGAGGTGTGCTCTGTGGAAGTGTATTGATGTGTGTGTGGGGTTTGTTCGGGGGTGGAACCCATGATTTTTCCCTGCCTCATCAGTGTGGACTGCATTGAGGTACCCAACCAGGGCCAGAAAATGTACATGGTTGAAATCAGTATTTCTAAGGAGATGTATGATTACATTGGATATGTTTTATTTGTAACAGATAGCCATGGAGAGAGAGGGAGTGTTCATGGGCATTGAAAGTAATAGTTAAAAATGTTATAGTCTATTTAATGTGTGAATGGATGATGGTAAAGGGGGTGAGTGTAGGTTATCATGTGCCATTTGAGTGAGACTTTCGAAGTTAGTGTAAGCAGATACGTGAAAGTGTGGGTGCAGGAGATTCAAGGATGTTTTTTTCCTTGTGGGTACGGAGAACCGAACACGGGGGAAGAGGCAGGGGAGGCAGCGTTCATAGTCGGTGTGTTTCGTAGAGACAGACTAGAGGGACGGAAGGCGTGGCATGGGGAGGAGGTCATTTAGATCATTGAGATTCATGGTAATGAGAGAGGGTTAGGCCTTACGCTGTGTCATGAGAGTGGTTTTGTGGAGTGTCATTCCTGTGTCACACAGTAGGTGTGGTTATAAGTTATTGTGAGCTAATAGGAGGCACTCTGTGGGGAAGGGGACATCATTGATAGAGGGGAGAGAACAGTGCTGAGTGGTGAAAAAGGTGGAGCAGAACGATGGGGTGTGCATGGCGTGGGGCTATGACTAACCTATCCAGTATGGATAGGTCATATAGGCGATTTGGTGATGGAGAGGAGGTCTGTTTAAATTTTTGGTTCATGGGTCACAGGGCTTATTTGGATGATGGGCTAGTGCACATTTCATGGCAGTACAAAGAATGATAGGTTTTTGGTAGGCATGGAATCTTGTCCGGAAGGGGAGCATAAAGGGTGGGACGGGGAGCAGAGAGAAATGGGAGGTTATTTTTGAGAAAGAAATGCTGGTAGAGGAAGTCGGTTGAAATGGTTTCTGTGAGGGAAGGATTCACAGGAAAGTGGCAGCACAGGTGAGCCAGGGTGACCCGTGGGCATAGAATAGGGTGGTCCTTGCTCAGTCTTAATCTTCCCCATGGGCACGCAGGTCAGGAAAAGGAAGGTTGGCTGCAGGCAGGATTCCTTAGGAGTTGGAGTTGGGGGTGGGATTGATGAGGGGACTAGTGGTTGAGAGTTGCATCGGGAAAGATTCTGTTCTATAGGCACCCCCTATTTTATAGTCTTCCCAGTGATGATGTTTGTAGTGCTGGTTCCCTTTATCTGACCTCATTGTTGCAGATTGCTGAGAGGGCGGTCTTAGCGGTAGCTGTGATTTTGTTTTCGGGAGAGTTTTTTTTTTTTTTTTTTACAGGGACACAGAGAGAGGGATAGATAGGGACATCAGACAGGAACGGAGAGAGGTGAGAAGCATCAATCATTAGTTTTTCGTTGCTGTCGCAACTCCTTAATTGTTCATTGATTGCTTTCTCACATGTGCCTTGACCGCGGGCCTTCAGCAGACCGAGTGACCCCTTGCTGGAAGCAGCGACCTTGGGTCCAAGCTGGCGAGCTTTTGCTCAAGCCAGATGGGCCTGCACTCAAGCTGGCGAGCACGGGGTCTCGAACCTGGGTCTTCTGCATCCCAGTCCGACGCTCTATCCACTGTACCACCGCCTGGTCATGCTTTGGGAGAGTTTTGATAGGAAGGTTGTTACTGGGACGTCTGGGCCGTTTCTACTCAGTGTGATGTGAAGGCTCCCATTTTTAGTGTACAGCATGGTGCAATATATCAGCGTCTGTGCTATGGGAGGAGAATGCTTTCTATAGTAACCATCCTAGGTAGGGGTAGAGAAATCACGTGCAGTTTGTAGCATTTTTAAATAGAAAATGTTTATTGTTGTACTTCTATCATTAAATAGTCTTTCTGGGGGAAATGTAGGTCTAGTTTGGAAGGTTTGGAGTCAGTGTTTTTTTTTTCCCGGGACAGAGAGAGAGTCAGAGAGAGGGATAGATAGGGACAGACAGAAATGGAGAGAGATGAGAAGCATCAATTATCAGGTTTTCATTGCGACACGTTAGTTGTTTATTGATTGCTTTCTCATATGTGCCTTGACCACAGGCCTTCAGCAGACCAAGTAATCCTTTGCTCAAGACAGCGACCTTGTGTCCAAGCTGGAGAGCTTTTTTTTTTTTTCTCAAGCCAGAGGAGGAAATCACCTCTCATGAGTTCCAGAAATGTCATTTTGTTGGATGTTTTGTAGTGCCGTGTCTCTGTATTATTTTCCAGGAAAAGGAAATTTGAAAAGAAAATGGTTGGGGTAGATGGCATCAGTGTGACAGTCTATCTTTTTGTAGATGTAATCAAACGTTTGTCATATAGGTGATTGTGCCCTGTGAGTCTTTGTGTTGGGGATAGAACAGGGAGCCATTAGAGGCCTGTGAGTAGCGGTAGCGAATGTGGAGAAAGGTTATGAAAAGAGGAGTGTAGAAACTCATAACGTCTGTGTTTTATGTTTATATTGGCAGTGGTGCATGTCAGGTGAGTGCCGTGTGGACAGGAGTCCCGGAGTGTTTCAGAGTTAGGAAAATTGATGGAGTGTGTGTGGTGGCAGAAGAGTCAGGGGCACTTGTGGGGACCAGATCATGTGGAGTATCGGGATAGGAAGTGGGAGGGTAGGCGACTTCCAGGAACCGTGGGGAAGCACAGAACGGGATAGTCTGATGGTTCGGTGAATGTGAAGAGGTTCTATATTTGTTTTTTCTCGTCATTTAGTGGGGTTTGTCTAGGTGAGCAGCCTACATTCCTGTCAGAGAGGTTTGAGATCCAGGTGTCAGAAAGTGGCGTGAAGGGAAAGATAGTCCAGGCACCGCAGGTTCTTAGAGCATGGGAATGAGGGGGTGTTGTTTGAGAAATGTTGGAAGTTGGGTGTTCACGGAGAAGGAAATGCTGTCGGGGAAGTGGCTTGGAATGCTGTGTATAGGGCAGTGGTTCTTAATCTGGGTTCTATCGAACCCTAGGGGTTCCATGAGTCGGTCTCAGGGGTTTGGAGAAGCCTCTGCCGCGGAGGCCGGAATAAAGTAATACCGTCATTTGTTGTGAGTTCATGTACTTTGTTGGTTTTGTTCTTTGAGCAAGGTGATGTTCATGCACGGCTCATTTTGTGCACCAGTAAAAAAACATATACCTATGTCTTGAATTTGGAAAAACAAATCATATTTTATTTATCACTAAAGAAGGATTCGGTGAATGCGCATATGAAACTGGTGGGTTCGGTACCTAAAAAAAGGTTAAGAACCACAGGTATAGTGAAAGGTTTACAGGACTTTGATTAGGAGTGTCTTCCATCCACTTACCCCTGATCCATGGGAAGATGACATGATGAATAGCTGTGTATGCCCCATTTATGTTTCTCATAGAAAGGTGGGCTGAGGGGTTTCAGGGGTCGCTATTGGGGGTCCTGTGGAGTGTGAGTGCGGGGGTGATTGGTAGGGGTTACGTTACCTATTTAGGTGAAGAGATTAGTGACAAGACCCCCAGTCAATTGTACTTCTGTGTAGGGTAACGGTTGTGTTTAGTTTTTTTTTCATTCTATTTATGTCTTTCTTCCTTGTCATTGTTTTTACTAGTGTGTCTGTCCCATACCTTACTATCTTTGTTACTTTCAATTCTCCTCCCTTTCACATCGCCTGTGTCTCAGCTGTGCATTTAATAATGTCCGATGGTGACACTAATCTGACATGGAAGGTGGCAGATGGCAGAACAGTTCAGGTGCACTCGTGCTGCAAGGGAATTCTGTGGCAGGAAAAGGAAATTAGTAGTTTAGGCAACTTATGTGGCTTATGGTGTTTTGTGACTTTGCTGTACTAGGTGTGTAGGGCAGGTCAAAGGTTCATGCTCGTATACAAGCAGCTAGGGTGAAGGTCGAAGTGTAGATTAGTAGGGTTATTTTTCAGGAGAGCGTATTCTGTTGCATTCTAAAATTTGAAATATGTTCCATGTGGAGAAAGTTGTGGCCGAGGGCACTAGGGGTTGGTGCATATGTTTGTGGAGGCATTAGTAGATTACTTAGAAAAGCCATCAGGAGTCGTGCTTTTCTCTTCTGGTGATGAAAGTGGGCCTGATTGTAGGGACGAGTTGGTCCCGGGAGTTGAAGAGAAATGTATGTTGAAGTGGATTATAGAATCTTAGAAAAGTGTCCCGTGATGTTTGAGTGGGAACTGTTATGTTTGGTTCTGGTCGTTGTCCGGAAGAGTCTGGAATATTTGAGAAATTTGAGTTTGCAAGCATGTATGGTGCCAGAATAATGCAGGTGCATGCAGTGGGACTGAATGTATGGAGTGATGAGAAAGGAAGGGGGAGGGTACGGGTCTTCCACTAGATGTCAACAGAAGTGTCCACCCAGACAATGTGGTGGGTGGGTGCCCAGAGAGAGGCGTGATGTTAATTTATCGTCTTTGTTTATTGGTGTGTGTGTAGATGCAAGGAGTCTCCACTCCTTGCAGGTGGATTTGTGACACAGGTGTCAGAATAGGGAGTGTAGGGAAAGCCATGATGGGGGTGGAGAGGGTTGATGGAAAAGTTTTGGAAGGTGTGTGTGTGTGTTCATGGGGAAAGAAGCCTCGTGAGGAGAACTCATTTGAGTTGATGTTTGTCATGAAAAAAGCTTTTACAAGGTGGCCATAAAGAAGCTGTGAAGGGTTCTAGTTCTGTTTTATGCTGGGTCTTGTGTGTCTGTGGCTATGGTGGTCTTAGAGAAAGGTGGGTTGTAGTTGTGTCCTTCCCAGGATGTGATGCTGGGGGGGGGTGTGAGTCGTGTGCCGGGTAATGTGGGGACACATTATTGAATTCAGGGGATAATCTGTTGATGGTTTATCATTCTGCCTGCTTGGAAATGTAGTGAAGTCTTTTTTTTTTTTTCAGAGACAGAGAGAGTCAGAGAGAGGGATAGATAGGGACAGACAGACAGGAATGGAGAGAGATGAGAAGCATCAATCATCATTTTTTTGTTGTGACACCTTAGTTGTTCATTGGTTGCTTTCTCACATGTGCCTTGACCGTGGGGCTACAGCAGACCGAGTAACCCCTTCCTTGGGCCAGCAACCTTGGGACCAAGCTAGTGAGCTTTGCTCAAAGCAGATGAGCCTGTGCTCAAGCTGGTGACCTCGGGGTCTCGAACCTGGGTCCTCCACATCCCAGTCTGAGGCACTATCCACTGCACCACTACCTGGTCAGGCTGTAGTGAAGTCTTCATAGAGGTTTGAGGTTGTTTCCTTTCAGTCCTGTAATCTGTGTCTCCCTCCTGCTCCCAACTCTCTCTCTCCATCCTCCTCTCTGTCGCCCCTACCTTTCCTCACCCTACTCCTACTTCTCCTCACCTTCTCCCTTTCTCTCCGTACTCATGTTCAGTACTGGCAGTCTCAACTCTCACAGAACACCTCTCATCTCATGGTCCCCCCCACTCTCATGGCCTTGCTTCTGGTCCTTGAGCCCACTGTGCTTCTGCTCCTACTCTGTGCCTCCACTCTCTGTCTGTGTTCCAGTCTTCCACGTGTCTTCTGCTACTTCTCCTCTTCTGTTTCTACAATTTCCTCTGCCATTACCTTCCTACTTCCCTCACTATCAAATTTGCAGCTGTAGATTTTAGGGATGGTGCCAGAGAGGGTCCCCATTGACCAACACCCTCTAGTGTGCTGCTGTCATGCCACACAATAGTAGCCCGTCCCTGCCCTGCCTCTGTCAACTAAAGTTCTCTGCAAGGAAAGCATAGGTAGTAGTTTCATTGCTGTATGTATTTCATCATTTCATGTCTTCCTAGTTAGGTTTTGGGAGTAGTAGGGTTCCCATCCAGGTGGTATTGCTGGGGGTTCTTCCAGTCTTGTATAGACTTTATTGAATAAAAGGGGAAGAGCTGGGGACCCTGGATATGTTGTGGGGCAGGGACTCTTGTGATACTGAAAGCACCTGGGAGAAGTTGAACTGATCTGGCTGCTGGGTGCCTCCCCACACTAGGGAAGCTGTCATCAGTATACATTAGCAGATCCCCCCAACAGCATTCATATAAACAGCATATCAGTTAGGAATTTTCTGGCCCTGAGATATTTTGCTGGTAAATTGTGTTCTGTGAGTTCTCTAGAGGACAGGAGTGTCAACTCATCACCAGGAGATTTACATCCTAGTTTTCATAACAGAGTGTGTAGGGAGAGGATTTCTAGGTTGTGCTGGTTATTGAAGCATGTTACTGAGATCATTCTGGTGGGGGCACCTTCTTCACTAAGTTGCAATGTGTATGTTCATGGAGAAAACAATGTTGTTGGGGCCACCGATTGGCATGCTGGATGTCAGCATACAGGATGTATAAGGTGGCGAGAGGGAGGTTCACCCACTCCCAGGGGACCCGTGAGCATCTGCGTCATGCAGTAACATTTCCTAACCTCTTCCAGCTCTGTTCCTGAAAGTTGGGACTTGGGTGAGTTCATTAAGGAGGTGATGTCGTGGGGCACTGTGGAGAGGATTGGGATAGTGCCTGCCAGGGGACATCTTACCAATTTTATTGCTGAGCCACCCATCCCCATCATTTCAGTTTGTGATGTGGACCTATTGGACCCGGCCACAGCACCCCAGGGTTTCGAGATGGTGATTCCTTTCCATTCCCTTGGTGTTCAGGGTGTAAGATGGAGCTGGGGTCCCTGTCCTGCAGTGTGAACAATCTCTGTCTCCCTGGGATACCTCAGGGACTAAGGGGAGCTGGGTTCTCATAGCATCATCCTTGACTAGTTTCATTGTGTTACACTCTCCCCAGTGTCCTGTACTCTCATTGGACGTGGTGGGGAGGTGTTCCTGTGCAGTGTGGTTGGGGAGTGGGGCAGTGTATGATGTGCCAGCATGGGTCGGAAGAGTGAGGATGATGTAGGAGATGACACAGGTTTTATAGACCTTGTGGGAGAAAGGGCAAAAGGAACCGTAGCTCAGTTGGTGTATAACGATACTTGTGAAGACCCAAGTAGGTGGGATGGGGTTAAGAGATCTGGCCATAGGGTACTTCCTAGAGGTAGTAGTTTTTGAGTTCCTGGGCAGCTATCTGAAGTCCCGAAGAGAAAGTTATCTCTTTCTAGTTCCCCAAACAGGGTTCAGCTATGCTTCTGCCCCAGATTTCCCAGGGAAACCTTATGAACTGGGGCCCTTTAATATATAAAAGGTGAAATGCACAAAGGCTGGGGGCAAGGGGGCTGTGGAAGATGCATTTATAAGAAAGGTGGAGAGACCCAGTGCGTCCCTCGGAGAGCCATTTTACCATGAGTCACTGGAAGTGCCCGGGCAGTAGAGAGTATTGACAAATTTATGAGGGTTGTACCGTGATAACCCAGAATAGCTCTTTGTGAAGTTTCTAAGGGGAACCATGACCCTGGGTCGGCACAGTGGGTGCAGTAATCTCCCTTTCCAACTCGGGTGAGAAGTACCTGAGGTGTCAGAGGTTTATTATCTTGGGGAGGGTGACATGTCCCAGAGCTATGGATGTTCGTGGATCCAGAGGATAGTTACAGTATATGTGACCTCATGTTCTAGGGGTTTGTTAGTAGAAAGAGATGGAAAGAGTGGAAAAGGTTCTTTAGAAGCTGAGAGAACACTGGAAGGCCTCCAGAAGGATCCAGGGCAGCAAGTCGGAATTAGATGCAGCTAGAAGAAGAAAACTGGGAGCTAGGCATTTGGGAACGTTGTGGAGTCCAGGGAGCTGAAAGAAGGGGACAGAAACAGGTTCTCAGTCTGGGTCTCAAAGCCTATCTGTTGAATACACATTTGTAAATGAAGTGGATTCCTATTGAACTGTCTTGAATGGCAATCATTTGTTTTGGTTGGGAGGGATTTTTCTTAATGTGTAGAGAACCATTTAATGTGGCAATGTGAAGAAAATAAAACACCTCATTAACGGCATAGTAGAGGGAGAGAGAGCAGGTCCTGTCTTCCTTAGGGTGACATGGTGTCGGGAAGAAGGAACAGACGCAGTAAGAGCACACACAGGTTCTGAAGAAAGAAGGTACACAAGAGCACATGCCGGACAGGGAGTTACTCATGTCTGTGGAGAAGTGTGGGGGTTCTTTTTTTCCATTCATTTTAAGGAGGGTTCAGACAGGTTATGGGGTAGAAGTAGAGGTCCCCCAAGTGTATGAAGATGTCTGAGTCAGTCTGAGAGTGTCATAGCCAGAGATCTATAAATCAGTTCATGGCTGGATAGGAGGCCCTGTGATGTCCTCAGGGAACAAGTGTGGGTCGCAATATGAGGAATGGAGGAACAGCGGAGGGAGCGTAGATGGGGAGCATCATGAGATTGAAGGCAGCCAAGTGTCCCAGGGAGATAAGTGATTTGGAGTGGGGTCATTGTCCCTGGCAGGAAAGAAGGAGCCCTGTGAGAGAAGGTGGGACAGGGAGAAGAGAGTGTTGGATGGTGTCGACGTAGGATATGAATTTGAAATTTTAATCACATATTGGCTTTCTGGGACTATGAGAAGGATCTGTGTGGCAGGGTGAATGGCTTGTGTGCCTGACAGAGAACTACATGGGGGCTTGGGAACACCTTGGCCCCCCTGAGAGAGGGCAAGGAAGGAGCAGTGTGACAAGACGGGAGAGAAAGGCTATGTGAAATCAGTCATTGGGGATCAGATTTACCACCTCCTCCCGTCAGCTAGGGTCCAGAGGGGGAGGCTGCTTGTCTCTTGCAGAGAGGCAAGAGTTTTCTTACTTGTCATTTTAAATGATCTGCATGATGGTGATTGTTCGTTGGACTATGTGGCTGACCCGCAGGTCTCCTCACTGGTAGTAGGAGAGAGTATAAGGAAAAGAAGTCTCTGTGATAGAAGTCCTCCAAGGATGCCCGCAAGGAAAAGGTGCGGGGTTCAGGTGGGGGGTAGAGTTAGGGTTTGTGTGTTAGAAAGTTTACCAGGGTTTGGTAAGCTCTGTGTGTATTTGGAATGAAGAGGTTAGGAGAACTCTTTCTAAAAGTTTTCTTTTTTACCTGAAAGCACGGATGTGAGTCAGGGTTGATATTGAGAAGGCAGACAGTGTTCAAGCTACATTAGGCTCTTCAGCTGTCAGATGCGTTTATGTGCGGGAGAAACATGCACTCATAGCGGTACAAGTGTGTGGTATTCAGGAAGGAAAAGGGGGAAACACACAAACCTGAGATTTGTCCATTTGTAAACACGTCAGTGTTGATTTCTCATTTCCAGCAGTTGAGAAAACATTCTGCTGGTCCTGGCAGACGGGTTCAGTGTACAGAGCATGAGTCCTATGAGAGTCCTGGATTGGATTCACATTCAGGGCATGGAAGAGTGGCACTCATCTGTTCCTCAACTGCCCCCTCTCCACATTTCTGTGTTTCGAGAGAAGGCAGTGAGAGCACCTCGGATGATGCACATGTCAGCAACAAGTGGGGAAAGCAGGTCCATGTAATGGAGCATCATTCGCAGGGGGGGTTGCCAGGAGGCTCTCAGGTGGGGTGTGTATGTGGCATTCTGTGTCGGTGTCTCCCCACCTGTCACTTAAGAATAACAGAGCCCATAGTCCGGGGCAAGTGTGATTACGGCAAGTTGGCAAGAACAGGGAGTGTGGCAACGGCCTAGGAGCTCACCTGGTGACGGTGGATTATGGGGACGCTGAATAGTCATCATGTCCGCAGGGTGCAGTGCAGCAAGGCGGTCCCTGGCTGGGTTACAGTTTCAGTGTCATCACAGAAAATGAGGTAGTCATTGTGGGGTGTGAGGCCCAGTCCACTCGTGCTCCCTTGGAGTGAGAACGTGCAGGGTTCCTGCGGTCTTGGGGTTGCAGAAGGATTGTCATTCATGTGAGCGTTACTGGACATGTGTGTAGGGCATGTGTCAGGCTGCGAGTGCAGGCATTGCACAGTCTCTATTATTCGCATTTGGGGACAGAGGAAGAAGGGTTGTGGTTTAGGATCAAGAGACGATGAGAGTCTGGATGAGACAGCTGTGCCTTTCTGGGAAGTAAGAGAGAAGGGGATGTGAAATCAATTTCCTGTGGAAGAAAGAACGCTGACTTCCATGAGTGTGATGCATTTGGGCCCCTGAGAGAGGAGAGGAGCAGCTTTCGGGATAGGTGATAGTTACAGAGAGTGAGATGGAGTGAGGGAGAGAGAAGGGGTGGGAAGGAGCTACATCACTTGGTCTTGAGAGTGGATTGGGTTGGAAGCGACCAGACCAGCCCCTGAGGTAACTCCTGGATCGCCGAGAGGGTGGTTATGTGGGCCGACGAGTCCCCTTCAGTAGAGCACAGCTCCGCCATGAGGACCAGTGGAACCGGGAAGGGACCCTCAGCTGTTCCCTAACACTAATAGATGACAGAGTGAGTTCTGAGCTGCAGGTTCTATTGTTACATTGTATAAAGAGTGTCACCTAGTGGCGTCTGGAGGGGGAGCAGGGAACAGAGGTCTTGGCTTTCCCAAAATGTCCCAGTGGCTTCCTCCCAGGATTAACTTTTTTAGAAATAATTAGTTTTAGGATAGCTGCGTTGAAAATATTTTAGAATAAAAGTCTATATCTGTTGTCAAGTTCTGAGCTTATGGAATTTTAAAGTGTAGTATAGATTTTGCGTGTTAGAAAGTGCTAGAAGGGGGTATGGTTCCCATGGAGGTTCTGTGAACACTTGCTATAAGCGCTAAGAAGGTGAGGGTACTTATTTGGAAGCACACAGAAACCTTAATTGTTTTTGGTGTGTTTAACATTGCTGTAACAAATGCTGCTTGAAATGTTTTGAAGGTTCAAAAAACAGCAGAAATATAGGTAGGTCTGTAAATTGTAGTGGAGAGGTGGAGAAGTCAAAGGGAAGTAACAGTGTGGGACAAGAGAGAGAGAGAGAAGGGTCAAGGATGGGGTAGAGCAGGGGCAGTCAATCTTTCTATATCTACCTCCCACTTTTGTATCTCTGTTAGTAGTAAAATTTTCTAACCACCCACCAGTTCCACAGTAATGGTGATTTATAAAGTAGGGAAGTAACTTTACTTTATAAAATTTATAAAGCAGAGTTATAGCAAGTTAAAGCATATAATAATAATTACTTACCAAGTATTTTATGTCAGATTTTCACTAAGTCTGGCAGAATAAATCTTTATAAAACAACTTACTATAGTTAAATCTCTTTCTTTATACTTTGGTTGCTCAGCTACCTCCCACTTGTGGGCAGTAGGGACCAGGTTGACTACCACTGGGGTAGAGGGTAGACGGGGTCACTGTGGCTTACAGCTAAAGCAGGGAGGGGCTGCAGAGGAGCAGGTTATTTACATATTGTAAGAGAGGACCAGTTTTGAGATTGCATGCTGTTAAATCCTGAGCTAGTGCCTGCTCAAGCAGGTGTGGGCTGTTTCTGAAACCCTGGGGTAAGACAGTCCTTGTGAGTTGCTGGGTTGCATTAGTGTTCAGGTCAGTACAAGTAAAGGCAAACAAAAAGTAAGAGTTGGGGTGTAGAGAACTGGTAAAGAAGGCATTTTTGAGGTCTAGAACTGTAAAGTGAGTGGTGTTTGAGGGAATGTGTGACAGTAACCTGTAGAGATTAGGGACTACTGGATGGAGGAGAATTACTGCCTCATTGATTAGGCAGAAGTTCTGGTATGAGGTGATAAGACCCTAAAGGTTTTTGAATAGGAAGGGTGGGGGTATCACAGGGAGAGTCCATGGGGATGAGCAAGCCCTGATTTAAGAGGTGGGTAATTATTGCTTTAAGGCCTTAGAAACAGACACAGCCACACAGTAAACAAAAATCTTACACATAAATCATAAATTAAGAAATTTAAGTAAATGCGCATTACTTGTTTCAATTAAAATTATATTAGAGATATTTTCTGACAAACAGAGACAAAACAGATTACTTCCTCAGAGCTTAATAGACAACTCTGCCTTTTAAGCTCTTTGAGATGGCAGGGAGTTGTCAGCACAGAGGGGAGGAAGAGAGGAAGCAGACGGATGGGCAGCGTGATCAGCTGGATGAAAAGAAGGGGTGTCAGAATCTGCAGGAGGGGGAGGAGGCGGTTGAAGTGCTGGTGGTGGTGGCACAGGGTTAGAGGAGTTAAAAAGATTTAGAGCTCGGAGGAGTGGGGAAGGGGACGAGGGGGAGAAAGGCACCATTGCTTGTGGGGAGAGGGGATGGGTCGAGAAAGATACAGGCAGAGTTGCAGTCTGTGAGGAGGGAGGATAGGTCAAAGAGGAAAAAGACAGAGCCTGTGAGGAGGGGGTTTGGGGTGAAGGAGAGACAGGCACCCCCTGCCCACAGCCTGAAAGGAGGAAAGACGGGTTTAAGAATGCAGTGGAGAAGGGAGGGGCCCCAAAGAAAGACTGGTATTTGCAAGTGAATGAGAAACAAGATTCTGCAAAGGGAGGGGACCCTTGGAAGGGAGAGAGTTGGGAGTCTGTGGAGAAGGAAATGTTAGGAGTGGAGAGTTTAGGTGTAGAACAGGCAGCACAGAGATTAAGGACAGGAGCGAAAATAGAAGAAAGAAAGCCTATATGTAAGGAATTTCTGAGGCCCTGTCCAGTGCCAAAAATTGTCAAGATCTCTTAGGATATTGTAGTCAAAGTTTCCATTTTCTGGCCACTGAGAGTTGTTGTCTAATTTATATTGCGGCCAGGCTGTGCTACAGAAGAAGATGAGTTTTTAGGTTTGAGGTCAGACAGACCGAGATTTTTGATGACACAGGTGAGGGGAGTCTGGCTGGATGGTTTGGACTGAGAGGAGCCCACAGTAGAGGAGACTGGTGAGAGAAGGGGGTGTCCCCGCCTTCAGCCACAGTCCTGAGAGGAGAAAATCTCCATAGAAAGAGAGTCTCAGACAGAAGGTCATCACCCCAAGGCCGAGATCTTGGGACGTAGGAGAGGGCCTGGCTAGGCGCGCCTAGACTTTCATAGAAGTCCAGTAGAGGAGTAGAGGCAGACCACTCGTAGATATGGGGTCCGAAGTCAAAACCGTCAGACCAGGAAGGGGTGTTTTTGGAGAGAAATTTGGAGGCCAATCGGGGAAGGGGAGGGAGAAACTCCTTACCTCCTGGCAGGGGGTTGGGACAGGGTCGGACTGCTGGTCACTCAACCGTGCTCACACAGCCGAACAGAATTAGGGAATTAACCTAGATGAGCTGTCGCTGTCCACTGCTTCTCTGGTTGTAAATTCGGCCGGCATGGGGATCGTCCAGGCAGCCGGTACCCCGTCCTGGGTTTCGGCAGCAAATGTTAGAATTAATCGAAGTCCAAAAAGACCAGCGTACAGGCTTTAGCGAGAGGAAACCTGCCGGGCTGGCTCGCAAGGGGAGTCGCGCCAAGTACAGGGTAGGACAGGGCTTTAAGGGTCTTTTGGGGAGGGGGGTAGTGAGAAGGGCCATGGCATCATCTAATTGGCTGCTGGACAAAAGATTGTCTTTTATGGAAATTTGCCAGGACTTCTCAGCTTGTGACGTCAGACGTTCCTTTGTGGTTGGTCATCTGCTGCCAGCCCTACAACGAGACTTACTGGCAGGGTTAAAGAAATGAAACCTAAGAGCTTTGATCTGTGGGAACCATTTCTGTGTCTAGATATGTCTTTCCTATGGCATTTCAGAGTCTGTTCCATGCTTTGCTTTTTGATAAATCCTTTAGTGTTACTTTGATTCCTGTGGATTGTTGTCTTGTGTTACATTGTGTTTATAGGTGGATCAGAAAGGAACATGAGGTCGGAGGGGAGGTTGTCATTCCCGTAGTTCAGGAAGGCAGCAGGCATTTCATAGGCAGAATTGTTACCTTGCTTTTGTGTCATTTTGTTGGGAAGGTGGGTTGTTCCTGAGGTTTCCTGCTGTTGGTTGCAAGATGACAAATGATGTGTGTTGACGTGCTTACGAGTAACTAAGTAATTATGCTTGATGTCATCGTGTGCGGAGTTTCAGAACTTTCTGAGAAATCCAACTGGCTACTGACAGTGCTCTGTGTTCTTTCTATAAATGCTTCTTGCCTGCAGGTCTGTATGTTGCCTGGTGAGCTTATGGCATGGTTGAGTATTGCAGTATATTTACATTTCCCTGCGTTGTGTATTGATTGCTTTTAAGGATACATGTTTCAGGTGGCTACCAATGTTTTCCATTATAGGTTACTAGTAGAGTCCATAAGGTATTTGTGTGGCTGGATATTGTCATGAGGGAATGCAATGGTTTTCCTATGGGGCGCTCATTCAGTGTGTGGTGGTAGGATTTCTTTTCCTCCTTGGAGCTATAAGGAAACATCTGTGGTTGCTCTTCTTTGTCAGTCTTTGTATTCCTTTCATTTCTTAGTTCCCAGGGTGTTCTAAATAGTGTGGTTTTTCAGTGGAATGTGTTTCTGTTCAGTTCACATGGGTTTTGTCTATTGGTTTAAATGTTTTGAAGACATTTCTAATATATTATGCTGTTCCATGTGGTGAAAATAAGCTCTTTTCTCTGTTACAGATGTGGTGGAAGTCTGGATTTACAGACTGTTGATTGAATGGAAAGTTAACATAGGTTGGCTTTGAGTGTTTTCCTGCAGAAATATGGTGCAGTGGGACATCTGGTGTTGCTCTTATCCCATTCAGGGGTTGGTGTAAATGTCACTTTCTCTGTGGTTCTTACAGCTTACTGGTTTTGAGGGAAATTTATGTTTCCATTGTGGATGGAAAAGAAAAAAAATAGTTCAGTTTAATGAATTAGGATGCGGATAGTAACTGAAACTGACAAGCTTGGAGAAGTAAGGTGCATCCAGGGAGCTGTAAATCTGATGTTTTAACCTATGACAGCTCATGCTAGGTAGTTCTGTCTGAGGGAAGAACTTTCAGCAAAAGTAATGCCTTTTACTGAAACCTGTCTGTTGTGTTCTGCATCTACTATCATGCCATTGTCATTATTATGTGAATTGTTTACTGTTAAGTGTCTTTTTCCTGCCTAGGTAAAGAAGTTTCAGCGAAGATATCATTGGTGCTCCGAATCCCCCGCCCCGTGTGTGAGACATCGGGCGTGAGGGCTTGGGGTCCGGGGTCCAGGGCCTGGTGTGTGGCATCAAGCATCTCAGGTTTGGCTCTGGCTGCAGTTTGAGGCAGAACCCCTGGGCTGCCCTGTTATCAGATTATGTCCAGGGTTCCACCCCAGACAGCAGTTCATGCCCTGGGTGTGGCATCTACTTTCCGTCACCAGGCCTCTGGGGTCTGATGCCTCTTTTCGGTTTGTGTCAGGGGATGTGTAGGGTCGAGGAGTGTCTTCCAGGGTGGTGGTCAAAGGGTAGGTAGGACATGTGGCTTCTGGGATAGGAATAGGGTGTTAGGTGTTGCGGGAGAGGTATTAGGCTTGGAGGCAGATGGGAGGGTTTCCCCTGCAGGGGGAGGGGTGAGGGTGAGTGGGCGGGACTGAGGCCATTGAGGCTGAGGCAGGGTGGTTTTCCATAGTTTGCCCGCTCCAGAGTTCTCTTTGAATGAGAATTTGGTCAGTGTCACAGCACATACCCTGACAGCTGCATTAGACAAAGGACAGAGTTAGTAAAGAGCGGGCCTAGATATTCATCGAATCACTCATCCCCAAGGTGTGGAGTTTCCTGTGCAGGGTCTGCTGCATTTGCACATGAAGAGCCTGTCCTGAAACGGAAGGCATTCCAGGCTGGGGCCTCAGAAGAGGTTGGATGCCTGTTTGACTGCAAAGGGGTCCAGCGGATGGATCTGCACGGAAAGTCTTCTGCTGTGGTCAACGCAACAGTGTGGAGTTTCCTTCCCTTTCTGATAGATACATGAATTTACCAGGACTTCTAACTGCCCTTTTGCTGTTCTGCTTATCTGTCTGACCTCACCCTTACTTACTGGACTATCACCCCTGAGGCAGAAGAGTTCCAAGAAACCAGCTCAACCCCCAAGGAGGAGCATTCTGGGAAGCCAAAACTGTAAAACTGCAGATGGGGACATACCAGAACTTCTGACTCCAGGCTCTCCCACATACCAGAACTTCTGACTCAATGCCCACTTGCTCGAGGCTCTCTCCTACCCTATAAAATTTTTCCCCAGGATCTGTTTCAGTGCCCTTCTCCCGGAGAAGTGTGCCCGGCAGGTCTTTTTCTTCTAATAAAGCCTGTAATCCTGGTGTTTGAGTGTTGTCTCATTCTTACACTTTCCATGGTGAGTGTCTTTGTCGTGGGATTGTCTGGAAAAGTAAGAGTGCTGTACGTGGGTGGGCCCGACCTGTGCCAGTAGAATGATGCGATTCCTTGGACAGTGCATCCAGACAGGTAAGACTTGGGGTGTTATGAAGGTAATGCTCCCCTATGGAACTGTACTGGCATGTTTTCCTCCTGCCTCCGTGATTGGAAGGGAGGGAGTGTTCCTGGTTCTTCGGAAGGGGGTGTGTTTTGGGAATGTCAGCTGCTCTTGGAAGTGTTTTCAGTGAGGAGGGTACGGTATCCAGGACGTGTGGGGGTGCGACGCTTTTACTTTAAATTTCTTTTGCACTATTCTGTCCGGATTCGGCTCGCAGTCTGTGGTGTTATTTCCATGTGTGCTCTCTGACTGCTCCCTGTGGAGAATTCCCAAGTTACTATATTCCCGATGCCCATATTCTGTGCACTGGGAACTAAGATGATGTTTATGATTGTTATTCTTTGAGGTGCGTGTCGGTCGTTCTATTTCCCGGAGGAGTAGGTTTCCTTGAGAATCTCTTGGAAGTGTGGCTCCGCACTGCCCTCCCGTGGACATGTGTGTGAATGGCATGGAAGCCTGCGTCCTGAGAGGGATACATTGGCTTAGGCATGTTTATGCAGTTGTATTGGTTTTAGTCTCATATTAACATTCTTTTGTATCGTTGATGACGGCTGTCTAGTGGCTGTGGGTGGGATGCCCCCGAGAGGTCAGAAGAAGGAAGAGTCATCTGGCGTGAGTTGAGAATGGAGACAGGGGGGACACAGGAGGAAAAAGGTTGTGAGGGATGGGATCCCAAGAGGTAAGATTTCGCTGTTGCATGAGGGGTTGGGTCTTTCAGTCCTATGTTCACTGTGCTCTTTTACTATCCACGGATTTCCCAGAATTCTGTAGGTATTGAATAGGGCCCAGGAAGTTGTGAGTTTAATTTTATTCTGTCTGCTTATTAGGATGCCTTCTTCCAGAGCTTGAGTGATGGGTCCTTTCTGATGCTGTTCTGTGTGAACCTTTCTTTAAGTGTTGATGAGTGGCAACAAGGTTTCCTTAGAGGTGCCTTTGGGGAGTCCTGTTGATAGAGTCCTCCTTTTTCCATCTGGTTCCCGATTCCTCGGCTCACTAAGTTGGTGAGAAATAGAGTGAAACCATCTTCCTGAGAGTTTAAGGACACTTAATTTACATCTTGATTTCGCTTCCCGGCTACTGTGCTCTGGGTTTGACTCACTGCCGCCCTCCTGTGGACATCTGTAGTTATTACATGTTACTGTCATTCAGCAGGTCCCTTGACAGGCTGCAGTCTGCGCTGTGGGAACGCGGCCCACCGTCTTCACTAGAACGTTACTTTCAGTGTATCATTACGTTCCATTTCTATTTTCCCGGACGTACTGTGTGAAACTGAGAAATGCAGTTGCTGGCATTTCTATCCTTGGACGTCCCTTGCAACTGTCTTTGTAGTCCGGTATGGACTGAAGACGTTTTCCATGTGAGAAGTCCCAATCCAAGTGGTGAGCCTTGGCTCTGCTGTCAGACCTGAGAAGGTGCTGGTGAAAAGCATTGATTGCTGTCTCCTTGCAGAGATCAGAGGACTTGCCTTTGTGACACGGACAGAAGTGACAGTGCTGCCTCCTTGCCCTTCTGTACCTGTCAGATCATCTTCTAGCAAAGGCAAGACAAGTTTTATTTTCTTCCCTAAGTGTTTATGTGTGGCCATGCAGGGTTGGTTGGGATTGGGAGGCTTTGCACGTCACACTTTTATGTTGTGTCTTCACCTTGGCTCTACAAAGTGATTCCAAAGGCAGGTACTATGGTTTTCTGCATCTGTCCCTTTGTTTGCTTTACAATAAGAGGGCATGGAGTGTTAGACTGTGGCTCAACTCCCATATTAGTCATCTGGAGGTCCTACCTGTCTTGAGTTCCAAATTTCTGGATAAGCTGTTTGAGCTTCAGAGGTGGGTTCTTTCTGCAGGGTCTTTGCTGTGCAGTTAGTTATGATCTTAGAATATGTGTGTCTAGTGTTCTGGGAATTCTTCAGTGTGGTTTCCTATCCTGGGTGTCTGTGTAGGCTGCAGATTTACATGCTGATGTTTGCAGTCAGACACGAAGGTCTGATGTCCCACTCTGCCATCTCTTTTTGGTTCCTCTGGGTTCCTGATCTGGGTAGTGTTACGGTATTGGTTTTGATTGCGAGGTACTTGGAGTAAAAGTTTGTTTTCAAGCATTATCAAGGGATAATGAGGGTATATGTCTGGGGTCTTCACATCGGTTATGCTGTCTTGGTTCCAATAAGCTTTCTTCATCACCTGAGATGCGTCAGAAGTGTTATGGCAACATCCTCTCTTATCTCTGGGTGTTATTCTTTTTGTCAGTATAATCCACACTGCTATGCAGTTTGGTTTTCCGGAATGACGCCAGAGATCAGGTCCCCAGTAGAACTAAAACCACTTCTTTGGCTGCTATCCTGTGGGCATCCTGGGAATAGCACCAGTGAAGACAAGCTTTTTTACCTTTTGATGTCATTTCGCCATGCAGGTAGCTACAGGCATCACTGTCTTTCATTGTCTCCGATGCTGTCTGTCTGTCACAGGTGTCAGTGTCTTCCATTGTTGGGGTATGCAACTCTTTTGTATAAAACACGATGCTCTCTACATGAATGTCTTAGAGTTGGGTCATTCCCTCCTCCTTTGTCATTCCTGATGCTCATCTGTATCATCACTGCAGCTCACAGGTCACTGATGGTTCAAGGACATTTCTTTCTTGATAGGAGGAAGTTCTGACATATTTCCGGTCTGGGACATTCTGCGTATATGTGAATGTCAGTATTTTCTGCCAGGAGAAGAAGTTACAAGTTATTTCAATTTTTTTTTCCTTTACGATTGATGATGTCACTGAGAGGAAATATTCTTCTTCCCCTTTAAGACGTATTCCTTTAACAATATAACTCCACCGTGGCAACAGTGACACTTCTTTATTCTGTGTGCTCTATTGTACTTGACATCTGACGTTTTAGACAGCAGCCCGAGATGACATCCGTGATTGCTACTTCTGCTACTGTAACAGATCTCTATCCAAAGGTCTGCTGCAGGGAGACGGCCTTGCCAGAGTCCACTCACTTTTTACGTTGGCATTCTCAGCAGCAGTTTGATAGCCTATTAGTCTCGCCTCCCGTGTATTAGTTTTGGGGTTTGCCTGTGGAACATTCACATGCCAGTCCTGTTTTTGCCTCCAGTTATACCTGCATGTGGCCCGTGTTTTTCTCTATGACTTCTGAACTTGTTTGGTCAGTCTGTCACATTTCCCACTAGGTATAGTGACATGCTGTGTCCAGTAGTTGTCTGCATATGCAGACACAATTTCCAATATGTGTGTTTCAGCTGGTGAATGACTAATGTAGATCATGCCTTTCTGATGAGATCATCTATCGAGGACTTAGAGATGAGAAGGTCGTGAGGAAAATAACTGTCTCTCCTTTGTTCCTTGTGTGCTCAGAAGAGATGGTCGTGGGAGATGGAGGGCCACCACGCTTCTGTGTTCTGAAGGTGCTGTAGACAGGAGAATGCGAAGGGGTTCCACTTCATTAGGGAAAGCAATCTATGTGCTCTGGTTGTTGGTCTTGTCTGTGTCTAGGTGCAGGCTGAGAGAGAATGTCGAGGCTCAATGACTTCTGTGTTCATGGATTGTCTTTGACATGGCACCAATAACTGTTGATGTAGGTTACCAAGTGGACGTAGGGTCACTGCCTCCCCTGTGTCTGTGTTTATTTATCTTCTGTGTTGTTTATAGAACCCTGGGTGTGTGTAACACAGGAGGACCTGGTTTTGTCCTGCACATGGATCCTGGGTGGGCTGCTCTGCCTCTGGTGTATTGCTGATGGTGGTTTATTTTCTGCTGTGGAATGTGGTTTACGGTCTTCTGTGCATACTCAGTATGGGTGTTGGATGTCCTAGGTTGCTTGGCAATTGCCTGTGAGTCCCGTGTTTCTGAGCGTGGTCCGTGGGTGGTGTAGAACTCAGTTCTGATGGATGCAACCTGCTAAGAAGGTCTTGATATATGTCTCTTCCATCTTCTATCTTCACTTTAGGGTTCGTGTTCCGTATCGTGCCTGGGCACCTGTTTGCGGTTGGATGGTGACGACCTCTGGATGAGGATGTGTGTGTGGCTTTCTGACATTGGTCCTGGTGCTGGTTGTGTGTCACAGCTTGTTCGTTTCATATGACCCAGAGCTGCTGTTATGGGCCCTGTGCTATAGTAATGGTGCAATCACTGTGACACTGGGACGTTTGTCATCAAGGTGCATGTACCTTTGAAAGCACTTTTCAGTAGCGGACACCTGGGAGATTAGAAAAGGGGTGCCACACAGTGAGCTAATTGGGGGTGGCACTACTGTTGGGGTACTTATACTCTGATTTCTTGGCGCTGGGTTTTGGCATCATGGAGAGGCCCTTAAATTTCCTCCAGCAACAGGAACATAAAATTATTTGCAGAGATTACATTTCCAGTACATTTCTGTTGATTAGTCCACTTGCCACAAATGACAAACTGCTGATGAAAAGGAGCAGCTGTCACTGTGAAGTGGATGGCTGCAGAGGTTGTACAGCCTAAATTACTGCCTTTCTGCTTTCCCAGGACCTGTAAGGGCTCTGCTTGTTCGTTCAGTCTCCTTTTTCTTATACTGGTGTTGGGGTTGGTGGAGATGTGAGGCTTTCAGAGTTCTGTTTTTGTGTTGTTTCTTTACCCAGAGTTCAGAAAGGATTTTATCAGGTTGCCTGTTTGGAGTTACCGTCCTGGCTTTATCTGTCGATGAAGCCTCTGTCTCACTGTTTTCTGGGTTCTTTGCTGACGTCCTTATTCTGTGGACTTTGTTCATATTTTCTGTAGTTTCGCTCCTTCCCAGGGTTTCTGGGGGTTCCCAGGGTTTCCGGGGGTGCCCAGGGTTTCTGGGGGTGCCCAGGGTTTCCGGGGGTGCCCAGGGTTTCTGGGGGTGCCCAGGGTTTCTGGGGGTGCCCAGGGTTTCTGGGGGTGTGGTGTTTGTGCATTTACCCCACCTGTGTGTAACTTGTCTTGGTTATTGAGGTGGGTTCCCTTAGCATGAGTGTTTGTTCTGACGTCCCGTAACTGTGTGTAAAATGTGTGTCAGCCTCTGTTCACATTGTCGGATGTGATTTCTTTGCCCTGGATGAGCAGATAGTGCTTCATGGCATGTGTCCTTTCAACCTTGTTATCCATCAGAAGAGGGAATGGTACAGCATTTGGAGTAGAGTTTTGTTCCTGTCTGTATGTTTTCAGCTGCTGAGTGCATTGATTCCATCTGTCTGTTTCTCCCAGCTTTCCTTGAGTGTGGAAGTGAAGGTGTTTTATCACTGTTCTATGCTGGGTGCTGCAAAGCCCTTTCTTGGTTCTACATATCATTTCTGGGTAAAATGTGTCCCACAGCTCTTGGTATTCCTGCTAGCAGTTGCATTACCACAGGACTTTCTCTCATTTTGCTTTTTCCTAGTATCGAGGAGTTTGAAGGTCAGGTCTTTGAACAGTACTTTGGTGGACTGTGACCCCTTCATAGTGTTCAATGCAGTATGCTATGATAGGCTTTTTAATAAAAGCCTGTAGTGAGTTTGTTGGTTGAAAGCAAATTTTTCCTAAATGCTTGCTTTTTACTTGATGCAAATTGAGCATGACTGTCCCTGGAACCTTAAATCTTTCTCAGCTTGGGAGGTGTTACTGAGGTGTGGTTATGGGGCCTGAGGTTCATGGGAGCTCAGGCAGTACTGTCCTCAGGGGAGGATAGCTACCTTTACTTCTGCAGTTGTGAGGTATGTGCATTATTTCCCAATCCTCGTGTCTATAGCTCTCAATACTTGTATGAGTCCCCTGCTTCTCCTGGTCACGTTAGCATGAGGTTGTTGTCGGAAGTGCCTGTGCTCTCGCCTGTGACTCTGCTGTTCTCACTACGTTGGCCCTGGGTTAGGGGGAAAGGGAGCGCTGTATTTCTTGGGGGGAAGTGTCCATGCTCCAGAAGAGTCAGAAATTCACCTCCGTACTCTGAGGAAACCCATGCTTGTACATGCTGAACACTGGGGCGGTGAGGAAGGTCCCGTGTGTCATCAGAGGGCAAGTTCTTCTGCGCTCTGACACATTTTTCAGTTTCTTTATTTGAGTGCTGCCACCTAGAGGACATGTTGGGGGTTGCACCTGATTTGCTCTCATCTACTGTCCCCATCATTTCACCTCCCTGGAATGCATTGAAGGGTGTTGGGATGAAGATGCCTTTGAGGGTGACCTGTTCTCTCCTTGTGGCCAGTGCCAATTACACATGTATACCCAGCAGTTTTAGTGATTAGTTGAGGGATTCATCCACAGGGTGAGAGGACATAGCAGTGTTATTACAGGGAGTCCCTCTATTCCCCGCAGAGGTGCATTGGAACAGTCAGAGGAGTAGGACTTGAAGTGACCACACATTCCTGGATTGCAAGAGGGTCCCAATATAGTTGGTATTCCATCTCTCCCTTTACATCTGCCTGCCAGTACCCCTGAATGTGCTCCCTGGTCCCAGTGCCTATGTCCTGGGGCAGGTTAGCCTCTAAAGGTGAATTCGTGTCAGCTCCCATGGCAGACCTCCATGTTCTCTCTGTAATCCCTCAGAAGTGCAGGACTGAGGTCCTGTGGCATCATCCAGTACTCTGCCTTCCTGTAGTGTGTCCACTCACAGTCGAAGGATGTGGTCATAGTGTGTCACTGATGTTTTCCCAGGGAGCATGCTTTCCTGTCCTCCTCATGATGCAGTGACATGGTCGCAGGACGTGTCTCCTGAGTTCTTCATCCAGATCTCCCAGCCCTGTATGTGAAGACTGTTATTTCCTGTCCACGTGGTGGCGAATTGAATAGATCATCAGACTGAGATGCAGAGGACTCTGGATCGAGACTCTCAGATATCTGGCCTGAGCACTGGCTTATGCAGCTTGTACGCAGGTTCCTTAGCTGCACTGTGGGCTCCGTGGTTTGAACGTGGGATCATTGACATGACTCCGTGGTCGCTGGATGGATCCCAAGGGTCCTTGTCCCGAATGCCGAGGTTGCTGGCTTGAGCAGCAGGTGCCTCGCTGTACTGTAGGTCCGCCCCTTCATGGCAGGTATGAGAAAGCAGTCGATGAACAGGTAAGGTGCCTCAGCAAAGAACAGATGCTTCCTCTTTGTTTCCCTTCCTGTTTGTCAATATCTATCTTTCTCTCGGTCTCTCTTTCTGTCTATGTAAAAAAAGAGTGGTGCCATGCGACGCTGGGCCTCTTTCATTCATTTCTAGGACTCCGTGTGGAAGTGACAGTTGAAAAGGATCCCCACCGACTGTCTGGCAGGAATCACAGGTTAAGCGATAGGGCTGTACACCTTCTGAGGTCATGTCAGAAGGCCCATGACAGAGCTGTGTAGTCTTGACAGTGTGATCCGTGCTCATGCTCTGATCTCTGCCGCCTGACACTGAATCTTGAGAAAAATGCCTAAGAGGAGGGCACTTGAAAAAATGAAACATTCCTGGTGCCCTCTAGTGGCCGTCTTGAGAATAGCGCTCTTTCTCGGAAAGTCGGCCGTGGGCGATATGGGTCGTGTGAATACGTAGAAGTCCGTGAGGTTTCCCACATAGTGAATAAGTGAGTGTGGTGTCAGTGTGTACGTTGATTCCGTGTACGATCCATACTGCAGCTGTGAGAACGGACGAGGTTCTCAAGAGAACAACAGCATCTGTTTCTTTTTCACAGGTAGGAATAATAGGCTATTAGAGATTGATTGCCATGACATTTCTACTTTCTGAAACTGCTGTAGTGCTGACGTGGAGACAATCTTCTGGAACATGGAAGAAATACTTTGGGTCACTCTGTTCCCTTTACCGGCGTGAACAGCAGAGTTTGCTGGGACTCCGGGTCTTTCTGACCATGATCTCTGTCTTAGGTCTTCGTCTTGCTTCAGAAACTGTTCGTTTAGGTGGCTGCTCGCAAGTATCGCTCCTTTTATTTGGCTTCCTTATTTGTTGCTGTAGTCATTCTTCATTCGCTTTCGTAGTTTCTTGTTCTTTATTCATTCATTTTCCCCTTGATCTGTTTATCTCTCTCCCCTTTGTTTACTTATTAGGTCATTTAGTTACTTATTCAATGACTTTGATTGCCTTCCTTTGGTTGTTCCCACTGTACTTTATTAGGGAGTGGTGCGTGTCTTTCTACTGTGTGTGATTCAGATGCTGCAGAGATCTGCCCTTTGCTCTTCGTCTCTCTGTTTTTATTGTGCTGCTGACATCCTGTTTATAGAGGTGAGAGCTTTGCCCAGACTATGTGCTTCCTGGGAAAAGTGAATAGGGTAGCTTCTTTGGTGTGTGCTGCATTTCTTGGTATTGTTCTCTCTGAGGTTTTCATAGATTTCCGTTCATGTGACCTATTTTTACAATGTGTTTCTAGGTTTTGGTCTTTGCAACCAGGACCATGTCTGGGAAAGAACTTTAGCTTGGAAGCCCTCGGTCCTCTGTTGGGGCTCGCAGTGCTCCCCAGAGCCTCCATTGAGAGTGCAGGGTCCTGACTTTGGCTGTGCTGCATGTTTTGTGTCATGCTGTCTTCTGTTAGTCAGATAAACGAGACCCATTGGCTCGGGATCCTCTCATCTGCAAGTGTGGGACCCCTTGTCACCCTCTGACACACGCTGTTATGCATTCTGCATTTGGGGAATGTCTCCTGAATAGGGGTCACTGGGATAGGACACATTTTTCTGCTGTCCTCCAGTGGGGAAGTTGGGAATAAATAGCACTTCATAAGAGAATATTTCCTTCAATCCCTGCTGCTATTTTGCAAAAAGTTTGAAACTGCCATTGCACTTTTCATCAGCAGTGTCTGTGAATGTGTCAGAGGAAGGGCTCCAGCCAGAGACCATGGGCTCATGTCCATGATACCGTGCTGCAGCCGGTCACCGCATACTCAAGCTGAATGAGCCTGTGCTCAATCCAGTGACCTCAGGGATTTGAATCTCAGTCCTCAGAGTCCCAGGTTCACATACTATCCACTGCATCACCACCTGGTCAGGCTGTTCCTCCACTTATGCAACAGGTGAAGGGAAAATAAGACCATGTTATTAAACATCCTGTTGATGTTTCAATTTATATTCTAAGAAATTTATAGACATCCTTGGGAAATTGACATCATTTTTTGTAAAACTGTTTTTATGAGTTTTAGGTTGATTTAAAAATAAATTAGTTACAGAACTTTTAGTACTTTTAGTGAAATAAAGTCTGGAGGCACGGTGTTCTGAGAATGAGAAGCATTCTTTAAGTGATATCGTGTCCCCTTAAAGTCATCTGAGAGATTGTTTGTTGGGCACTTGTTCACCATGTTAAAAAGTGGGTCTGTAGATGTTGGATTGTGGAAAGTAAAGGATAAAGAATGCCGGTTATTAGTTACATTGCAGCACCAGTAGGAATGATTGATTTATGAGGCAAGGATAGTTATCTACAGAGGTTTCAGTGGGCGAGGTTTCAGGTATGCTGTTCCCCCAGCAAGCAGGGGGTTTTGGATCTGACCCACAGGGCACTCATGCCGCCAGTGGTCAGGGAATGCGCAGGACAGTGGTGTCCAGTCAGGTCATTTGCCAGACACTGCTTGCTGCTTCAGACGGTTGGGTCCCCAGTTGCTGAGGCAGCGCAGCGTGTCTGAGTAGCCTCCCAGGAGGCGTCTGTGCGGACACGGGATGTGTGTGAACGCTGAAGAGAGGAGAAAGTGAGGCAGGGACAGTCAGTAAGGGACAGCAGAGCAATGGCGCCGCATGTTGTGTTGTTGCTCATATCTCATTTATTGAGTTTAGAGATAGGGTACTGGGGGAGAGACGGAGAAACAATAATCATTGTTCCATGCAGTTGTTTCTTGTGTTCCTATCGGTTGTTTCTTGTGCCTGCCTTGAATCGTGAGCGAGCATGTTATGTAGGGCAGATGGACACCAGTCTGTGCAGTCAGCCACCATGCCGGGGTTTGGTTTCTTCACCTTAGTTCTCAGCCTCCAGGTCACTTCTTCCAAGAAAGGTGTTCGCGGATCATTCATGTCTGTTCCTGACAGCATTCTGTTCTTTTCCTGCATAGCAGTTGCCTGAACCTAAAGTGGCATCTTTAATTTTTTATCGCCCACTTAGCCACATAAGCCATAAGCCACAGAAAATCATATGTGTGTTGTGTGCCCATGGGTACACTGGTGTCTTTGTCTGTGTCGGTACCGACATTAATTACCATTAAACAAAATATCGGCAGGCAAGCTAAGAACCTCCCTCAGCAGGGCTCTGAAAGTAAAACCCTTTAAGAAACAGTAGCCTCGCCAGGCGGTTCCAAAGTGACTTTGGGGACAGTTCCTTTTCTCCTGCCCGGTGGAAGCTCTCTGCACCCCTAGGACGCCGCGGCCACGCAGCCCTCCCTAGCAAGGCTCCTCAGCCGAGGTTTGCGGTGCGGTGGAAATCCGCACCAGCCGGCGGGTTCCCGGATGCTCCTCTGGACAGCTGTTCCTCCCGCGTCCCCACCCCCCTCCGCGGCGTGAGTCCCTGCGCGCACTGTGCACACATCTGCACGTCGGCGTTGCGGGCCGGGAGTAGGGAGGGCGAGACACCAGACAGAGCGGCTGGGGCGGAGGTCTAGGCGACGGATACTTGTAGGGAGGGCATGGTGACCTGCAGCGCGAGCATCTGAGGAGAAGGCAACAGGTCTGTGACAGGTGACCGGGAGGCGGAGGAGGAGGCGCAGCTCCGGGAAGAGGGAGGAAGGGCCCGGGCAGCGCCAGGGGGAGGGGGGGTCGTTAAGGAGGCGCCGGCGAACGCGGCCCGGGTCCAAGCAGGTAGGGGCGAGAGGCGCCCAGGCCGAGAAGGGAGGGCACCGGGTCCGCGGTCAGAGTCGGACGGGACTGTCCTCGGGAGGCCTGGAAGAGAGGTTGCTTGAGCGGTGCTGAGCTCGGAGCTAGGGAAGAGGTTTGGGGAGCGTTCGCTCAGAGGCTGGAGGGGTCAGGGCGGATGGGAGGATTGGCGCAGAATGAGAGACTGCCGAGTCGTCTGTGCCGGACGTGGGCCCGAGGAGGTCCGACCCGCAAGAAACTCTTGTAGGGAGGGGGACGGGACATGGGACCTCCGTGGCGAGGGAGGTTTGGGGGTGGGTCTCCACGCTGTTGGTGGAAGGGCCGAGAGCGCAGAGCGGAGCGCGGTGGGTCGCAGGTGAGTCTAATATTTAGTCTTTCAGCTTCTCACGGGGCGGGGCGGGCACGAGGACGCGGTCAGGCGAGTCCGGGGAGTCCGCATCCGCGGCGGCTGGGGGTCTGGAGAGGGTGCGCCGCGGAAGGCTCCTGGCTCACCTCCGCCTCAATTTCCTCGTCCTCCCGCGTCCTGGGGCGCAGTAGGAGAGGGCTTTTCTTGTTCAGAGCGGCATGTAAACAATTAACCCAGGTCGTGTGGGTGGGAGGTCGGAGGAAGGGAGCAGAGAAGATCTGACGGCGCGCAGGCGGGGAGGATTATGAAACAAGCTTCTTAATTCCCAGAGCTTCGCTGTCTAGATGCTGGTGGTGGGAGGGGTCCGTATGCATCAAACAAAAAAGTGTCCTCAATGCAATGTATATGTCTCAGTGGGTGTCACTTTGTCAGATGTGTCGTTTTCTGTGTTTGTGAGGAAAGGGAAAGCCCTGATAAGACTTCGGGGGTAGCTGTGGTTCGGTCCATGAAGGGAGGACGCAGAGTGGTGTTTGGACGCAGCAGGAGTCTCAAGTGTGTCCCCTAGGGAGCTGAGGAATGGGTGAGGAATGCCAGAGCAGACAGTGTTCTTTTCGCTGCTGCTTAGATTTTGGAGCATTTTTGCCTTGATTACAGATTTTGGATGTTATTCGAATAGGTATTTTTTTGTCCAAGGGCATTGTGTATAAGTACAAAGTACAGTGTTTCTTCTGGTCATTTTATTTTTGCAACAGTGAGTCGTGAGGTGACACTGTTTTCATTTCCCGAGGATTATAGTTAAAATAACTTGATGGTGCATGTGAGGTATAAGACACCCTGAGCCTTCGAGGAGGGAGAAACTAGCCCGTTGGTTTTGGGCAGGGCTTTTTAGGAAACAAGCGGGATACTGAAGAAGTTGTGGGGGTCCCGCAGGGCCCGTGTGTTTCCAGTTTCCTCACATGTGCGTAGCCTTGATTCCGTTCCGGTCGAGGCCCCGACACCAGGAAGGTACCGGTGCCCGCCCAGCCTGATCCACTTTTCACGAAGCAGGACCTCCTCTCTGTATACTCAGACACACAGGCCTGTCCCACATTGTCCTGGGAATAAGGAGTCTGCATGCGCCCATCTGGAGCACTTGCGTGTGCCGCCCTAAGGCGCCCCTCCCCGCAGCTGGCTGCAGAAGGAGGCCAAGGTGCAGGACATCCACGTGGTCCCCGAGGCCAACGTGGCGACGCGAGACCATCATTAGCAACTCCGCTTACGGCAAATTCCGGAAGCTCTTTCCAGAATGAACAGATGCATCATAGCCTGGGCCCTCTCCACAGCCAGAGAGAGAAGCAGGTCCCTAGGCCGGGAGTCCGCGGGCCACAGGGAGGGCAACCTGGTCACCACGACATGTGGGCTGGCTCTCCTCCCGAGGTTGCAGCTGCGAGACAGGAGAGCCAAGCAACAGGGTGCTTCTGAGCTGAAACCATGGGGCCTCCGAGTGTCCCCTGCAGCATTGGGGAACCAGCCCCACAACACTTCCCCTTCCCGTGGCCTCTGGGGGAACCGGCCCTGCCACACCCTGACTTCAGCCCTGGGAGACCCCTGCAGACTCCCGAGCCTCAGACTGAGAGAACAGTGATGTGGTTGTGTGTTACAGTGACCTCAGTACAGCTGTACACAGGGGATCCTGGTTGCCAGAGGGACAGCACACGGGCTCCTGAGGCTGCCCATAGGTGACACAGCCCTACCTCGCTGTTCCCGTGAGTTGGGCTCTTAGGGACCATGTAGGCCGAGTGTAGAGCGGGCCTGTGATTCTGGCTGCCCTGTCTGGTCCACAGGGTGGAGGTGCTGCAGGATGCCTGCATGGCCCCGTGGTCACAGAGCATCTTCTGTTTGTCTCTGTTCAGCCCAGCCCTGGGGATCAGCCCCTGTGGGTCTCTGAGCTGGTGGGGCTTTGAGGAGACCCTGGGGGTGGAGGACGTCCTCCTGGGGTGCCCTCAGGGCCCTTAGGTCCTGCCTAGTGAGCTGCAGCCGGCGGCCACCTGGGGGCAGCACTGTCCCTTTGCAGGCTGCCTCAAGTCCTCTCCTGGCTGCTGTGCACCCCGCCCATTCAGTTCCGGGCTTCATCTGCTGCAGGTCACTTACTCCCTGACTGGGGAAACGGGGCCAGGTGGGGTTCTGGTCTCGGACCGGCTCTCCTCTTGGTACCCCATGGTCGGCACTCCTGTCCTCACTCCTGGAGGAGGAGAGAGCTCACCCCAGGGCTGCCTCAGGCACAGCCTGGCCCACTGCCTGGTCCTGACAGCATTGCGGGGGCTCAGCTCAGTGGGGTCACGAGGAGGAGGAGGAGGTTGGGGTCTCCAGGCCTCAGAGAGGAAGCATTGGGCTTCGTGTGGGGGAGAACAGGTGCAAGCCCACTCTGCACCACTGCTGGTCTTGTCCCCCCTCTCGGTTACAGGGTCCACTGGGCCCACAGGAGCTCTGACCCTGAGAACAACCACAAGTGAGTGAGGGAGGGAGGCCATCGTGTCATCAGGGGAAGGTGGGCTGGTCTGGGCACCAGGGGGTGCCCACCATGTGTCTGATGAGGGAGCGTTTTGAGAGAGAGAGCCCAGGTCAGCATGTGCCTGGTGGCTCCTTCACAAACATTTATTGAGCGGCTTCATAGCAGCAGTTCCTGCCCGCAGCCTGGAAGTCAGCTCGCCTGGAAGGTCCTGCTGGAACAGAACCATGAATGCCACATATTTTAAAATGTAATTCCGTGAGAGCCATACAATATGCTTAACACTAAATACAAGTACATGTGTGCATTTTATGTAAGACCAACACTTTTAAAGTACAATAAGTCTCTGAATTATTTTTAATGTTATGCTGTTGCTAACCAATGACAAATAAAGTAGTTCTTACCATTAATGCGACTTCTGGTGCTGCATGGTTTTGCTGCTGGCTTTGTAGTCTGGTTGATACGTGGTGAGGTTAAGCTTCATGCAGTCGTTGAGACTTCCATCCATTAAACGTGATCGTAGGTTGATGTTAATGTTATTTAGATGTGAGAAAGACTGCTCACATGCATACATAGAGCCAAACATTGTCAGTACAGCAATACACGCTGCAGTGTATGGTATGTGACAGGAAGTGCGTTCCAAGTTTTGACAATCAGGTGGTTCGTAGGTTGAAGTTCTTTCATTTCTTCCCACCTGTGTTAGCTCGCCAACTCTGCTTGCTGTCGTGCAAGTCTTTCCAAATCTTCATTCAGTGACTTGAACTTATTCACGCACATGTTTGAGGCCTTCAGGTGAGCAGCTTGTAGCTCAAAATCTCTGACGGAAACACCGGGGATATAACTCAGGTCAGTGGTCTCCACTACACACTTGTGGGGATGGGTGATGAAAAAAAGATGAGTGCGCCTGACCTGTGGTGGTGCAGTGGATAAAGCGTCGACCTGGGAACACTGAGATCGCCAGTTCAAAACCCTGCACTGGTTCGGTCAAGGCACATATGGGAGTTGATGCTTCCAGCTCCTCCCCCCTTTCTCTCTTTCTCTCTCTCTGTCTCTCACTCTGTGTCTTCTCTCTAAAAAAAATGAATAAAATAAATTAAGAAAAAAAAAGATGAGTGCACTCATGAAACCCTCCAAAGCGTGCTTTGAATGACTGCAGGAGATTAGATGTGAAACCTGCTAGCTGCTGGAGATCAAGATGTTGAGCAGGGTCACTTGCTGTGCATGAATCTTTAAACTCTCCCAGTTTTTCAAAGTGTAGTAAATGACCTGTTTCAATATCGGTGATGAAGAGTTCAGCTTGTTTTCAAATGCAAACACTGCTTGTTGAAGGGATAAGACTATATTTGCAATGCCTTGCATTTCACATTAAGCCGGTTCAGATGTTCAGTCATGTCCACAAGATAGTAGAACTTCAGGAGCCACTCAGTGTTAGCTAACTCAGGATGCTCGACATTTATCATGTCAAAAAAAAGTCTAGATTTTGCTCAGACAGGCCGCAAAATGGCTGAGCACCTTCCTTCTTGACAACCAATGCACATTGCTGTGTAGAAGCAGACCAGGATAATTATTTCCAACTTTATACAGCAGTGTTTTAAACTGGCAATCATTTAAAGCTTGGGCAACAATAAAATTGACCGCCCGAATGACCAGCAACATCACCTCACCGAGCTGCTCACCACACATCTGAGCACAAAGCGCCCCTGATGTAGAATGCAGTGAAAACTTAGGATGGGTCTCTTTTCATGTTCACGAAGAAGCGCTATGAATCCTCTGTTTTTCCCCACCATGCATGGAGTGCCATCAGTACACACCGAAATAAGTTTAACCATCGGTAGATATTTTTTCTTTAGCGAACTCAGCGAAAGACTTGAATAAATTCGCCTCTCTTGTTGTCTCTTTCATAGGCAAAACAGCAAGACTTTCGTCACGTGTTGTGTCACCGACAGCATACCTTGCAATCAGGCTGAACTGAGATAAATGGCTTACGTCTGTTGACTCATCTAAAGTGAGAGAAAAGAATGGTGCTGCATTTATGTCCTTCACTTGTGTTGCCTCAAATTGATTTGTCATCATGATGGTACGATTGTGAATAGTTCTTGCTGACAAAGGCATGTCTTTTATTTGTTTGATTATCTTGTCTTTATTGGAAAAGTCTTCAAAAAGTTCATTGGCAATATCAAGCATGAATGTTTTGGCATACTCCCCATCTGTGAATGGCTTTCAGTTTCTCACAATTGCTAAAGCACCAGCAAAGCTAGCCGAATTTCAGTCACCTTGTTGGATCCAAACACAGAGTTGCTGCTGACTAGGTTGCACTCTGCACAGTAGCTCTTGACATGCTTTCTTCATGCTGTCCCCCGCTGGATATTTCAATGCAAATGTAGTATGGCATGTGTCGAAGTGCCGCTTTATATTTAACTGTTTCATCAATGCAATTTTATCATCGCATGTTAGAGACACTGCAGAACCTTTCTCCACAAAGGCGAATTTCTCCGTCCATTCTTGCTGAAAAGTACGATACTCCTCATCTTTATTTTGTTTTAGCCATCTTCTTTGTCAACAGGGTTTCTGCAATTAGCTAGCTGACTACTTGATTAAAAGGAGGGAAGTTTGGTGTGTGACTTGTAAGGGAAAGAAGTTTTCAGGAAACTGTTTTAAGGGTAAAATAGTCACAACTTAAAAATCAAGGAAAATAAAATCAGCCTCAAAAATAACTATAAACAAAATTTTGTTTGAAATAACATCTAAAATAGAAAAGCAGTCTTTCAGATCCAAAGCAAGATGGCGACGGAGTAGGCGGACGTACCAACTTCCAACTCCCAGAAGCAAAGTGGATTATAACTCAATTTAAAGAACCATCATCTGGATAAACCAACTATGAACTAAACTAAGTGGACTCCTCAACCAAGGAATACAGAAGAAGCCACATTGAGACTGGTAGGAATAGCGAAAACGCGAAGAGGGCTGCCCAGTTCCCCGGAGCATACGGCAGCCCGGAGAGACCCGTGTGGCGGGAGGAAAGCTTGGCGGAGAGGGAGGGACCTGGGTCCCAGGAACCAAGCCCCAGTCTGCAGTCCCAGAGCCTAGAAGAGGCGTTTGGACAGTTTTGAGCTATGAAATAAGTGAGGGAGCTCCCAGGCCTACAGTGTGGAGTATTAGGTCCCTTCCTACTCTGCTGAGGGCTGCTTGGGGGGTTTGGGGCGACAGGACGTTGAAGCGCGGTTCTGTCGGCGTGGGCAGAGGCCAAACCGGTGAAAGCTTGATCTAGCCCAGAGGGTCAGAGGGGACGCGCGAAAGCAGTCTGGCAGCTGCGGGCCCGCCTTTAATCCCACTTAAGGGGACAAAGTGGGAGGCCAGGAACGGGCAGGCCCTGTGCAAACCGGCCCTGACCGCGGGGACTGGGCTAGGACCAGGGACGGGCGGGGGGCTTGTGGCTGAGCTCACGCTACCAGCCCCGCTCAGCCGGAGAAACCGCGGTTGGCCAGTATACGTGCGCGAGCGGGCTCCGAGCGCGGGAACGGGGTAGACCCCGAGACAAGCGGAAGTGCACAGCTGAGCGGAAGCCAGCAAACACGCCCGGCCCAATAAACCTGGGTTTCTGACCCTGCGCAGAAGGGCCCTGGCCTCGAGGGCGGGGCTAAATCTCCAGACAGGCAAATGCTCACAGCTGAGAGCACGTCTAAAGCCTCGCCCAACACGCGAAACTGTGGCAAGCAGGCTCTGACTGAGGGTTCTGGGCGGAAGTCCGGAAATAGGCTGGGTCCGCAGCTGAGCAAAGGTGCTCACCTCTACCCTTGGTGCTAAGACTTGTGGCTTCAGTGACAGCCCCTCCCACGGAGGAGAGGCAGAAATCACAGCAAAAGCCACAGTGGGCCGGCGCCGGTAATGCTCATACCCAACCACCCTAGGCACCGGCAGAGTGGGTGGGGGGCCTGCAGAAAGACCACACCTAGAGAACACAAAGGCAACACTTACTGGACTCCAGTGGCCACACTTGCTTATACACAGAAAAAATGGGCAGGCAGAGGAATGCAAACCAAAGGAATCAAGAGAAATCCCCAGAGAAAGACCTGAATGAACCAGATATAACCAAATTACCGGAAGCAGAATTTAGAATAATGATAGTTAGGATGTTCAAAGAAATTAGAGCAACAATGGATAGTCATTATGAACACCTAAATAAAGAGATAACAAGTATAAAAAACAAAATTGAAATAATAAAAAAGAATCAGACAGAAATGACAAACACAGTATCAGAACTGAAGACCACAATGGAAGGAATTAAAAGCAGGATGAATCACGCTGAGGATCGAATCAGCGAGTTAGAGGACACAATAAACAAAGGCACAGAAGCAGAAGAAAAAGGAAAAGAGACTCAAAAAATGTGAGGAAACTCTAAGGGAGCTTTGTGACAACCTGAAGAGAAACAACATTCACATCATAGGGGTGCCTGAAGAAGAGGAGATAGGACAGGAAATGGAAACTTTGTTCAATCAAATCATAGCAGAAAACTTTCCTAAATTAAGGCTGGGAAACACTCCACACATTCAAGAAGCACACAGAACACCATTAAAGAGAAACCCAAAAAGATCTACACCAAGACACATCATAGTTAAAATACCAAAGCTAATGGATAAAGAAAAAATTTTAAAAGCTGCTAGAGAAAAAAAGGCTATCACCTACAAAGGAGCCCCCATAAGGATGACATCTGACTTCTCAACAGAAACACTTGAGGCCAGAAGGAAATGGCAAGATATAATCAAAGTAATGCAGAACAAGAACCTACAACCAAGACTACTTTATCCAGCAAGGCTAATGTTTAAAATTGAAGGAGAAATAAAGAGCTTCCCATAAAAGAAAGCCTCAAGGAATTCATAAAAACCAAACCAATTCTGCAAGAGATAATAAGGAGCCTGTTGTGAACAGTTTAAAGGGAGGAATGAATAGAGCAAAAGAAGAATACAGCTTTAAAGAATAAAATGGCAATAAACAATTACATATCAATAATAACCTTAAATGTAAATGGATTAAATGATCCAATCAAAAGACATAGGGTAGCTGCATGGATAAAGAAACAGGACCCATACATATGCTGTCTACAAGAGACACACCTTAAAAGAAAAGATGCACATAGACTGAAGGTAAAAGGATGGAAAAAAATATTTCATGCAAATGGAAATGAAAAAAAAGCAGGGGTAGCAATACTTATATCAGACAAAATGGACTTTAAAACAAAGGCTGTATGTAGTAAGAGATAAAGAAGGACACTACATAATGATAAAGGGAACAATTCAACAGGAAGATATAACTATTATAAATATCTATGCACCAAATATAGGAGCCCCGACATACATAAAGCAGACTTTGATGGATATAAAGGGCGAGATTAACAGCAATACTATCATAGTAGGGGCTTTCAATACCCCTCTAACAACACTGGATAGATCCTCAAGAAAGAAAATAAAGAAACAGCAGACTTAAAGGAGACACTAGATCAACTTGATTTAATAGATATCTTCAGAACTTTTACCCTAAAGCAGTAGAATATACATTCTTCTCAAGCGCTTATGGTACGTTTTCTAGGATAGACCACATGTTAGGACACAAAAATGGTCTCAATAAATTTAAGAAGATTGATATCATATCAAGCATTTTCTCTGATCACAATGCCATGAAACTAGAAATTAACCACAAAAGAAAAACTGAAAAATACTCAAACACTTGGAAACTAAATAGCATGTTATTAAATAATGAATGGATTAACAATGAGATCAAAGAAGAAATAAAAAAGTTTCTAGAAACAAATGATAATGAGCATACATCAACTCAAAATTTATGGGACACAGCAAAAGCAGTTCTGAGAGGGAAGTTTATTGCACTACAGGCATATCATAAGAAGCTAGAAAAAGCTCAAATAAGCAACCTGACCCTGCATCTAAAAGAACTTGATAAACAACAACAAATAAAACCCAAGACAAGTAGAAGGAAGGAAATAATAAAGACCAGAGCAGAAATAAATGACATAGAGGCGAAGGAAACAATACAGAGGATCAATGAAACCAGAAGCTGGTTCTTTGAAAAGGTAAACAAGATTGATGAACCTTTAACTAGACTCACCAAGAAAAAAAGAGAGAGGACTCAAATAAATAAAATTAGAAAAGACAGTGGAGAAATAATAACTGACACAACAGAAATACAAAGCATTGTAAGAAAATACTATGAAGAACTATATGCCTAAAAATTAGACAATCTTGGTGAAATGGACAAATTTCTGGAATCATATAATCTTCCAAAAATCAGTCTGGAAAAATCAGAACACCTAAACAGACCAATTACAGCAAATGAGATAGAAACAGTTATCATAAAATTCCCAAAAAAGAAAAGTCCTGGGCCTGATGGCTTCACAAGTGAATTCTATCAAAAATTCAAAGAAGAACTAATTCCTATCCTCCTCAAGCTATTTCAAAAAATTCAAGAGGAAGGACGACTTCCAAACTCCTTTTATGAGGCGAGCATAATTCTGATCCCAAAACCGGGCAAAGAAAACACAAAGAAAGAAAATTATAGGCCAATATCCCTGATGAATTTAGACGCTAAAATTCTCAACAAAATATTAGCCAACCGAATCCAGCAATATATGAAAAAAATCATACACCACGATCAAGTGGGATTTATTCTGGAGATGCAAGGCTGGTTCAATATTCGCAAATCAATCAATGTGATTCATCACATAAACAAAAGGAAGGACAAAAATCACATGATAATTTCAATAGATGCAGAAAAGGCATTTGATAAAATCCAGCACCCATTCATGCTCAAAACTCTCAGTAAAGTGGGAATACAGGGATCATTCCTTAACATGATAAAGGCCATCTACGATAAACCGATAGCAAACATCATACTAAATGGACAAAGATTTAAAGCAATCCCCTTAAGATCAGGAACTGGGCAGGGATGCCCCCTTTCACCACTCTTATTCAACATAGTTCTGGAAGTCCTAGCTACAGCAATCAGACAAGAAGAAGAAATAAAAGGCATCCAAATTGGAAAAGAAGAAGTAAAACTGTCACTATTTGCAGATGATATGATATTGTATATTGAAAACCCTAAAGTCTCAGTCAAAAAAACTACTGGACCTTATAAATGAATTCAGCAAGGTGGCAGGATATAAAATTAACACTCAGAAATCAGAGGCATTTCTATATACCAACAATGAAATGTCAGCAAAAGAAATTAAGGAAACAATCCCCTTCACTATTGCAGCCAAAAAAATAAAGTACCTAGGAGTAAATTTAACCAAGGAGGTTAAGGACTTGTACCCGGAAAATTATAGAACATTGATAAAAGAAATCAAGGAAGATACAAACAAGTGGAAGCATATACCGTGCTCATGGCTAGGAAGAATAAACATCATTAAAATGTCTATATTACCCAAAGCAATTTATAAATTCAATGCAATACCAATTAAGATACCAATGACATACTTCAAAGATATAGAACACATATTCCAAAAATTTATATGGAACCAAAAAAGAACACGAATAGCCTCAGCAATCTTAAAAAGAAAAAATAAAGCAGGAGGTATCACTCTTCCAGATATCAAGGTTTACTATAAGGCCATTATACTAAAGACAGCCTGGTACTGGCATAAGAACAGGCACATAGATCAATGGAACAGAACAGAGGACCCAGAAATAAACCCACAGCTTTATGGACAACTGATATTTGACAAAGGAGGAAAGAACATACAATGGAGTAAAGACAGCCTCTTTAACAAATGGTGTTAGGAAAATTGGACATCTACCTGCAAAAAAATGAAACTAGATGATCAACTTACACCATTCACAAAAACAAACTCAAAATGGATAAAAGACTTAAATGTAAGCCGTGAAACCATAAGCATCTTAGAAGAAAGCATAGGCAGCAGGCTCTCCGACATCTGTAGCAGCAGTATATTTGCCGATTTATCTCCACGGGCAACTGAAATAAAAGGCAAGATAAACAAATGGGACTATATCAAACTAAAAAGTTTTTGCACAGCTAAAGACAATAGGAACAGAATAAAAAGACAAACCACACAATGGGAGAACATATTCGACAGCACATCTGATAAGGGGTTAATAACTAAAATTTATAAAGAACTTATAAAACTCAACACCAGGAAGACAAACAACCCAATCAAAAAATGGGCAAAAGAAATGAATAGAAATTTCTCCAAAGAGGACATACAGATGGCCAATAGGCATATGAAAAAATGCTCAACATCACTAATCATTAGAGAAATGCAAATTCAAACCACAATGAGATATCACCTCACACCAGTCAGAATGGCACTCATCAGCAAAACAACACAGAATAAGTGCTGGCGAGGATGTGGAGAAAAGGGAACCCTTCTGCATTGCTGGTGGGAATGCAGACTGGTGCCGCCACTGTGGAAAACAGTTTGGAGATTCCTCAGAAAATTAAAAATCGAACTGCCTTTTGACCCAGCTATCCCACTTTTAGGAATATACCCTAAGAACACCATAGCACTGTTCGAAAAGAAGAAATGCGCCCCCATGTTCGTGGCAGCATTGTTCACAATAGTGAAGATCTGGAACCAGCCCAAGTGTCCGTCAGAAGACGAGTGGATTAAAAAGCCATGGTACATATATACTATGGAATACTACTCAGCCATAAGAAACGATGACATTGGATCATTTATAACAAAATGGATGTACCTTGATAACATTATACGGAGTGAAATAAGTAAATCAGAAAAAAAGAAAAACTGAGAACAGCATGATTTCATACATAGGTGGGACATAAAAGTGAGACTATGAGACATGGACAAGAGAGTGGTGGTTATGGGATGGGGGGAGGGAGGGAAGAGTGGGATAGGGAGGAGGGGAGGGACACAGGGAAAACCAGATAGAAGGTGACAGAGGACAATTTGACTTTTGGTGATGGGTATGCAACACAATTGAATGATAAGATAACCTGGAGATGTTTTCATTGTACATATGTACCCTGATTTATTGGTGTCACCCCATTAGAATTAATAATAATAATATATATATATATATAAACAAACAAAAAACAAAAAACAAAGTCTTTCAAATACATGAAAAAGAAAGGATCAAAACAACAAGGGAAATAAACTGGATGATATCCTAAAGCTATGGAAGTGCTAGAGTTAAAACTTTAAATTTCTGAATTCTTTTTGAAACTGTTTTGCTATTATGTATATGTATGTGGGAGTAAGATAGACTGATAAGTATGAACAACACATTGTACAGTTCACAGATTTCTATTGGGCTTACATCTAAAGAAAAGAAAAAAAAATAGTTGTAACACAAAAAGAAATGAGATCAACATTCTCAATGCTAATTATATAGGAATGAAGAATTGTACTGGGTCAGACACAGACTATCAAGCCTACATTTCTTAGCAGACAATGCTTTTATGGGACATGTTCCTGAAGGTTTGATTATCCTGTTTGAAATCACTTTGGGAGCTTAAGTATATTTTATTATATTTCAGAAGTTATTCAAGACTTTATTATCAGGAGCCTGCTCAAAATGCTTTCACTTCCCTTATAGTTTTTAAAGTAATAAGTTCTTAGGATAGTAGGTTTTTTTTAAAACTACTCTTTATATTGTTTATTTATCTTATTACCTTGTTTAATTAAAGAAGCATTTTTATATTTAAAAAAAAAAAAGGAGGGAAGTTTACTTCCTGACCTCACAACAACCCGTGTACATTATACATTATCCAATAAAAATTTGGTGTTGTCCTGGAGGACAGCTGTGATTGGCTCCAGACACCCACAACCATGAATGTGAGCGGTAGGAAATGAATAGATTGTAATACATGAGAATGTTTTATATTTTTAATGTTACTGTTTTTATTAAAGATTTGTCTGCGAGCCATATGCAGTCATCAAAAGAGCCACATCTGGCTCACGAGCCATAGGTTCCCGACCCGTGTGCTGGAAGAACGCGTCCCTTTAACAAAAAGTCTGAAGAAGTCATCTTTACAATTACATGCAGACCTTTGGTTAATGGCCCCTGGAAAGCTGAAGGTATTGTGAACCTCAGAACTCTTTATAAATCAAAGATAAACAGGAGGAAGGGGGGCACAATTCTATGTTTAAAAATAGCTCCCCAGGCCTGACCATGCAGTGGCACAGTAGATAGAGCGTCTGACTGGGATGCGGAGGACCCAGGTTCGAGACCCTGAGGTTGTAGCTTGAGCACGGGCTCATCTGGTTTGAGCAAGGCTCACTAGCTTGAGCCCAAGGTCACTGGCTCGAGCAAGGGGTTACTCCATCTGCTGAAGACCCATGGTCAAGGCACATAAAAGAAAACAATCAGCCTGACTGGGTGGTGGCACAGTGGATAGAGCGTTGGACTGGGATGTGAAAGACCCAGGTTTGAGACCCCGAGGTCGCCAGCTTGAGTGCAGGCCCATCTGGCTTGAGCAAAAGCTTGCCAGCTTGGACCCAAGGTTGCTGGCTCCAGCAAGGGGTGGGTCTATCTGCTGAAAGCCCGCAGTCAAGGCACATGTGAGAAAGCAATCAATGAACAACTATGGTATTGCAATGGCAATGAAAAACTAATGATTGATGCTTCTCATTTCTCTCTGTTCCTGTCTGTCCCTGTCTATCCCTCTCTCTGACTCTCTCTCTGTCCCTGTAAAAACAAAACAAAACAAAGAAACTAATAAAACCTTAGTATGTCCTGAGTATTTATTTATTCATGGACAAAGTAAAAAAAAAAAAAGCGATCAATGAACAACTAAGGTGTTGCAACGAAAAACTGATGATTGATGCTTCTCACCTCTCTCCGTCCCTGTCGGTCTGTCTCTATCTATTCCTCTCTCTGACTCTCTCTTTGTCTCTGTAAAAAGAAAAAAAAGCTCCCTGATACCTGGATACAGTCCACATTTCTGAAGGTTCGTCATGTGTGTTCTCAACGCCTGGGTTGTCTGACCACAAAAATCTCTGTCAAAGCCAAGTTTCACATGCATTCACTGTTGTCTGGGAGGAAGTCACTGCTGTGGATGGTTCCTGGCTCAGGAGGTAAATGTGGGTGTGCAGGGTGTGATAGTCGTTACGCCAAAGACACTGTGTGAGTCCTCCCAGAGTGCAGCCCTGACACCTGGTCCGCTGTGCTCTACCTGGTTGAGCCGTGGCCTGTGGTCCCAGTGCGTGGTTCTTGGCTGAGGGTCTCAGGGCCTTTGTGTCACAATGGAATCTTGGCCCCTGAAGCATGAGCAGGTCTGTCTTGTGGGAAATGGCTGAGTTGACCCCAAAGAGACTCCAGTCCAGCAGGACCCGAGCAGGGTTCGTGCTGAGACACCGTAATGTCTGGTGCCCTTGCTTTTAAGATGAACATTCCCTAACAGGAGCTGCACAAGGATTCTGACATCCCTTCCAGGATGGAAGTGACCTGAAACTGTGGCTGGTTCCACCCTTTGTCAGCGAATAGGAGCCCCTGGCTCGGGAAAGCCACGTGCACAAAGGAGGTACTTCTGTGACCTTCGAGGTCATGGGACCTCGGCTGTGGGCCTGGGGAGGCAACGCCCAGGCCTCGGGGACAATGCAGAATTCCCTGCACGCCTGGGGCAACACAGGACTTGTTTCTCCGGGTGGGGTTTTAGCTAAGGGAGATGCTGGAGCTAATGGAGCCGTATGGGCCTCATGTGTGAGGTGACAGGTGGCGGTTGTCATGAGGGACCTGATCCCCAGTAGGTTGTTTACACCTTTAGAGCAGCTTGTGTTGGGAGTGGCCAATGGTCCCAGGACCCCACAACTCAAAAAGCCACCAGAGCGTTAAGTACAGAAGAAATAGGAACATACAGTGCAGGTGGTAGGTGCTGATGTGGTGATTCCTGTCCTGGTCCTCATGTGGTACCCAGACACTCACAGCACCGTCAGTCCAGGGAGCCCTGCCTGCAGGCAGCAGGAATGGGGGAGCTGGGTGCTGAGTCCTTCCCCAGGTCAGTAGCCCTGAACCCCACGGGGCTTGGTGGGGCCCCAGTCCCCTAAGTCAGCAGTTCTGAGCCCAGGAGGTTCACACCTTGCTGCCCGCAGGGTACACGGGTCCCTCTGCCCCCTCCCTTGGGCTACCCTAGAGTCCAAGTCTGGGCAGAGCCTGAGTGACAGGAAAAGGGGCCCCATGAGGACCATGCTGTGCCTGCTGGCTTGGCTTCCTGTGGGGCCTCAGTGCAGACAGACCTCAGGGACCTCAGTCCCTCACCTCAGAGGACCTTGTTCACCTCACTTAGCTTCTCCAGCCTCCGTCCCTCCAGTGAGCTTTCCCGCTGGGCCTCCATTCTGCTCTCCCTCCCTCCCCAGACTCGGGCACTTCCAAAAACACTCGCAAGGACCTCCATTGGATGCTGGGAACACCCACTCCTGGGGGGGGGAGGAGCAGGGGTCCCCACCTGGAACAGCCCTGCTGAGCTCCAGGGGGGCGGCAGCTGCAACCCCTAAGTCCAGAGCAGGACCCTCTGTGGGGACAGCACTGCCCAGATGGAAGTGGGACCCACGGCCCTCACGGCCTCCAGTGTGTGGGGAACAGACCCTCTTGCCAGTGTCAGGATGCCCGGCCCGGCAGTGTCAGGAGGCCCCATGGTCACAGGATGCAAAACGGGGAAGGTGGTTGTCCTGCATGTGACCACAGGGGTCAGTGGTCAGAGTACAGGCAGTGACCTGAAGGCCTGATGCCACTCTGACTGTGGTCCTTGCTCCTGGTTCCTCTGGGCCCCAGGCCAGAGCAAACATGCCTTCATCCCAGTCCTCTGGCGGCTTTGTGCCTGCAGCCCGGGCCTGTGATCTCTGAGCAGCAGTTCAGCAAGTGTCCACTTCTTTCCTGAAGTGTCCAGCCCTCCCAGGCCTGAGTGGCCTTTGTCCCAGACCCCAGCAGGATGTGCAGCCTGAGTGGGGGAACTGATTTCCTAGGCAGGTCTCATGCTGTGGATCGCTCAGCCGCATTGCTGACCAGACATGAGGTGACTGGCACCCAGTAGTGGTCTCTCACCCTCCACCCTCCAGGCTTCTCTCTCTGGCTCAGTGGGCTGTCCAGTTAGCAAAGTACCTCGAGCCTCCAGGTCCTTCCCCAGCAAGAGGACAGGACCCAGTGATGCACGAGACGAGAGGGACATCTGGGGCAGCTCAGTGCAGGCTTTTGGGGTACAGTCCTCACACCTTAGTTCTAGGTGCCCCTCCTCCGAGCTGCAGGGTGCAGGTGCCCCAGGGAGGCTGTGGTCTCAGGGACATACTGCTGCCCACCCGCTCCCCACGGCCTCCTCTGTCCATCCAGCTCAGGCCCATGGGCCCCTTCCCCAGGTCACTCAGCCGAGCGCTGCGCCCCCCAGGACAGCCCAGTGCCCCAGGGACGTAGCTGTTGGGCACCGTTAACGTCTCCCTTCTGTGATGTCTTGTCCACCTTGGACCTTTGGGGACCTGCCACCTTGCCTGTCCTTTGTGTCAGCCTGGGCAGCAGGCTGTGCTCTGACCGGGTCTGTGGGATGGGAAGCTCATGGTTAGAAAGGTGGGGGGTTCCATGGTTACCACTGCAGAGACTTCCGGGCTGGGGGCCACCCGCTTTGTGCAGGACATTTGTGACTGCGGAGCTGAGGACAGAATCAGCCCCCCCCCCCGACACACACAGGGCTCCACTCGGCGTAGCTCGGCGTTATTGGCTGTTGGGGGACCCTCAGCGTTCCTGCAGCCCGTGGGTAGCACTTGGGTTGTGTCCGTCCTGGGCGGGCTGGGGCCAAGGGGCCGGGCACATAGGAAGGCCAGGTGCTCCGGTGAGCTGCAAGGTGTCCCCAGCGTTGGTCCCGACCCCCCCATGTGGGGTTGAGGGCGAGACAGCCCCGGACCTCCGGTTACCCTGCAGACCAGGTCAGGGGCTGCGGAGGCCCACCCGCTGCAGCCCCGCGCCCCCTCTCCCCCACCCCACCAAGTTGTCACCTTGTCCACCTCCCTGTCAGTCACTTGTCTCCTGCTCGTCTCCTGCTCTCAGGACCAAGAGGAATCGTGCAGGGGAGAGTCAGTCCAATTGCAGTTTGTCTGCCCTCCCCCCTGGAAAAGGAGGTAGAATCTCTTCCTGGGGGGGGGGGGTTGCTGACTCCCTCCCACAGCCCAGATTCGTCTCCCCGTTCCCACCTGGGTCTCCGTGCCTCCCTGCCCCCCCCCCCTGCAGACTGTGAATGTCTTCCCAGCTGCTGGCTTGGATGTCTCTGTGTGAAGTCCCTGAGCCTGCAGCCATGGTTTTAAGGTTTGGGGGTTCAGGGACCGGACACAACCGGCTTTGCGAAGGAGACAGTTAAAGGGTTAGAGGTGGAGGGAACTACCTTGTCCAGGAGAGCCCGCTGTCTCAGATTTTGGGACATTTAATGTCTCTTCCCGGTCCTTCGGCCCTTCCCCGGGGCTCACCAGCTCCGTCTAGTCCTGGATTTCTGGGAGGGGGGGTGCTGCTTCTCCCGTGCCGCCTCCCCCAGCTCCCAGTTGCTCCCATGGGTGCCTCTCCTGCACCCCTGCCGTCTGAGTAGCGCTTGGGGCAGGAACCTCCACGCTGGGCAAGGAGCTCCCCTCGGCCTGCTTACCACGTGGGACATTGGACACACGCATTACCTTTGTCCCTGGGACCTTTTTTTGTGACAGCAGCGATGGGTGTCCCAGTGCAGGTGTGTGAGGGTGACTGGCCCACCAGTGATGGTTTTTCTGGGACTGTTTCTGGCTCTGCATGTTTCCAGGGTCCCGAGATGGGGTCATCAGGAGGCCTACGGTTCCTCTGGGGCAGAGGTCCCCAAATTACGGCCCGTGGGCCAAATTGTAGCCACCTGAGGCCATTTATTCGGCCTCCGCCACACTTCCGGAAGGGGCATCTCTTTCATTGGTGGTCAGTGTATGGAGTACTGTATGTGGCGGCCCTCCAACGGTCTGAAGGACAGTGAACTGGCCCCTGTGTAAAAAGTTTGGGGACCCCTGCTCTGGGGTATTCGTGGCTTGTTAATTTGGCCTCAGCTGTTTACGGAAAATGTCTGAGCTCCTACCGCCCCCCTCCCCCCCACTGGTAGTGAGGCTGCAGACAGCTTCATGGGGGGAGCTGTGTTGGGGTGCTTGTGTTAGGGGGTCGGCGCTGTTTCTGCAGCATTTTGTGTTGGTTTCCACCACGCCCTCCCCCAAAGGGTTCCTCCCACCCTCACCACCTGGGCTCAGCAGGGACCCAGAACCCCTCACTCATGGTGGCTGCACCCAAACCTCCTTCCCACGGACCACACCCACCCAGGTAGTCTGTCCCCACGATCCAGGTCCAGTCCAGAGGAAAAGGTGACCCGCTGGCTGAAGCTAAGTATTTTTGTGGACTTTTTCTTGGGAAAATCTAAACAAGACCAGGGCAGGGACAAGCACAATGACCCTTGGTGAGGACACAGGGCCACTCCTTCACCTGCGTCCACTTCCACCTCACACTCAGGGGAGGTCATTGAACTTGTCCCAAAGAGCACTTGTGTCCTCAGAAATACTGGAGTGTGGAAACCCGAAGGTAAGGACACTCTTGAAAAAGAGTAAACATACTACACACCCAAGATGCTTTGATGAGTAATGTATCACTCCAAGTCCCATTACCCTATGTGTGTCCCTGTCACCCCATGATGTTCTGGGCACCACATGTGTGCCCTGTGTACTTGTCCACCACTTAGTGCCCCATCTGGAACCTCTCTGCCCCGTCACTGGCTCCCAGGTGTGTCCTCGCTTGTCTAATGAGCACGCCAGCTCTGTGCTCACCGCTCAGGTCTCCTGTGTGTGCAGAAACTCGGAGACACGTTTCTTTTATCTTGTTAATGCGTCTAAATCTGCTTCAGTCTTCTCCCACTGAGCTGCGTGCTCAAGAACCCCAGCCTGGCTTCCCCATTTTTGGCAAAGAATAGTGAATACGAATAGGTTTTGAAATGGCCTTGAGTAAAATATCTAAGAGCATAAAAAATGTTGAAAGTGCTAAAAACAGCTCTTATGATCAGGCGGTGGTGTAGTGGGTAGAGCGTCTCACTTGGACGCTGAGGACCCAGGTTCAAAACCCAAGGTTGCCAGCTTAAGCGCGGGTTCATCTGGTTTGAGCAAGGCTCACCAGATTGAGCCCAAGTTTGCTGGCTTGAGCAGGGGGCTACTTGGTCGGCTGTAGTCTCCCGCCATCAAGGCACATATGAGAAAGCAATCTAAGAACAACTAAGGTGCTGCAACGAAGAATTGATGCTTCTCATCTCTCTCCCTTCTTGTCTGTCCCTATCTCTCTCTCACAAAAACAGCTTAGACACAGCAGAGGGTGGGGGGCTGCAGGAGGGAAGGAGGTGGGGGAGAGGGTGGGAGAGGGAGATAGATGGTGATGAAGGGATACTGGACGTGGGGTGGCCCCACCTCCGTCGCCTCAAATACAGGAAGTACCTTCAGAGGAGGGAGGACTAATCTGAAACATCCACTGATGACTTTGTGGGACCACAGTGTTTTTCATGTTCTTTGTGTTTCAGCATGTTCCTATGGAGGAGAATGTTAACATTCTGGGGGTTATGCACAGGACACATGAGTGGGTCAGCTCTGGAGTGACCCTCTCTCCTGTATGGTTGAATGTGAAACCTCCCCATCGGCTCCCCAGTTGGCCAGGTGAGAAAGGGAGGAAGGAGAAGGTGTAGGGGCTCTGAGGAGGCTCGGTTTCCCCTGTCTGTGGAGTAAGAAGTCCTGTTTCTCTGGTTCCTCTGTCCCCTCCCTGTTCAGGTAGTGAGTACATGAGGTGAGACGGGAGAGGAAGCAACAAGAAATCGAGGCTGTCGTTGAATACCTATTTTCCCACCTATTATTTCACTTTGGGTGTGGTGTCTGTCAGTGGCTACACTTTATATTTCTGTCCACCTATCAGAACCCAGACGTCCAGGGCGTGTCACGTGAGTGGAGGAGGCTGGAGTTGAGCGGGGTGGGGAATAGGTACAGGCAGCCTGTGAGGACCTGAAAAGGGTGCCCAGAGTATTTCTGGGCTACACGTTTCATGCCCTAAAATAGGAGAGTCATTTTGACTGGACCACTTTTATGAGCCCATCTTCTGAACTGCGTATCAGATTTGAGAGCGCACTAATTCTGGTCCTAGTTTACATGAGCACGGGGATAAAGTACGTGGGATAAAGCTCATCATTCCCTCGGGTGGGACTCCTGTCCACAGAGGCAAAATTCAAAGCTCACATGACCCCCTCCTAGGTGGGGCCCCTCACCACAGTCAGAATACTCAGCCATGCTGAACCATGACTCCTGTGCTAGGGTCACCTTCTTACATCACAGGGACCAGAGCCGATGTGATCGAACCCAGACCCTCTACTCCCTCAGTTGTGACATTTCCACATCGTCAAATGGCACAGAGCAGCTGTGACTCAGGGAAAGACCTTTCCTTGCACTCACGTGGATCAATAATGACGTGATGCCTCAGTCTTGGAGAGGGACCATTCCTCACACTCACAGGTTTCAGAGCTGATGTGACAGGACCCCGTTCTCTCTGGTGGGCCTGTTTTCTATGCTCACAAGGAACAGAACCAATGTGATGGGACTCCCTGTGTCAAGCGAGACCCCTTCCACAATGACTGGACCCAGAGCTTACGGGTACGACCCCTTTCACAAGGCAGGGCCTTCTTCCTGTGAGAGGACCGTTACTTCACTGTCTTGTGTTCCTTGGAATATGAATTTACCTTGAGCATGTATTGTATGTTGGGTATCTCTTGTTCATCTGATTAAGTTCCTTTGATTATTACCACAGCTGTTGGGACTTACAAGGTACGAGGAAAATATGATTGTTTTTTATCCCCCACACTATGGATGAGCTGGATATGTGAAGATGGAGGATGAGAAACTGACTTCAGGAAGGTGCTGCAGCTGAGACGTGGACACCTGCCAGCTGGGGTTACTTATTTTTGTTCACTGTCAGCTGTTTGGGTTAATTTTTATAGGGTTTGGTGGAATTATGTAGTGCTCCCTCATTTACACTGGCATAAAAACACACCTGAGAAGCTAGCTGCTTGGACTCAGAGTCCTGAGTTTTCTGTATCGAGTCCCAGCTGTGTTCACATTGTGAGGATCCGGTTCAGCTCCTGCGTCTGTCATGTGAAAACTTGGGTCTGTTGTCAGGCTCTATGTCTGGAGTTTGGCTGTGGGGTCTCGGCTATAGATGTGGATTCAGTCTCTGGGGTCTGTGGTTGAATCTTTATTGAGTTGTGTGGCATCTGGGGTGTGGGGTCCCTCTGTGTGTGTCTCCATGTCCTGGTTTCCAGTGTGGGGCCCACGCACAGCTCTAGTCATAAGATGTAATATGTGGCATCTGGTGTCCAAGTTTTTGTGTCAGTCTCTGGTATCTGCCATTTGGGTTCCAGGTTCTGACTTGGGTCTGGAGAACAGTGTTTGGTTTGGTGCCTGGGGTCCAGGGTCCTACTTTTGGTTTGGGGTCTGTTCTTTAGATGGAGGAATGTAGCGTCTATGTCTGGGATCCCGAGTCTGTCTGTGCCCACTGTCTGGTGTCTGTCAAGTAATGGTTGCTGTGTTTACAAAGACAGGTAGCTGGTTGTTGTTGAAGAAAGAGAGGTAAAGAAATAGCACATTATGCCTGACCTGTGATGGCGCAGTGGATAAAGCATTGACCTGGAATGCTGAGGTTGCTGGTTCAAAACCCTGCACTTGTCTGGTCAAGGCACATATGGGAGTTGATGCTTACTGCTCATCCCCCCTTTCTTTCTCTCTCTCTCTCTCTCTCTCTCTCTCCTCTTTAAGAAGAATAAATTAAAAAAAATAAAAAAAGAAATAGCACATTATATTTTATAAATCTAAGGTCTGTTTTAGGAAGAAACTTCAGCATTCCATTTAGCTTAACCTTAATCAGAATGAAAGCTCAAGTATTTCTAGGCTTGATGGCCCATTTCAGGAATCCACTGTGTCCTCAGAGGTTCATTGTCCCCTTTGTTCTAGTCGGGCAGGTGCCAGTGAAGGAGGCCCAGGTCATCACACACTGGATGTTGTCCCAGTTCTTAGCCATGGACACAGATAAGCCACATTGGCATATTGAGAGCTAACTTACTAAATAAATAGGGTGGAGCCCTGGCTGGGTAGCTCAGTGGGTTAGAGTGTCCTCCCAATATGTCAAGGTTGTGGGTTTGATCCCTGGTCAGTACACATGTCAGAAGCTTCCATTGAATGCTTAAATAAGTGGAACAACACATCATTGTTTCTCTCTCTCGGCCTCTGTTTGTCTCCCCCGACTCCCCGTCCTCTTGCTCTCTAAAACCAATAAATAGCCTGACGTGTGGTGGTGCAGTGAAGAAAGCATCGAGTGGGAAATGCTGAGGTTGCTGGTTAGAAACCCTAAGCTCTGCTGGCCAAGGCATATAGGAGAAGCAACTAAGAGTCAATGCTTCCCGCTCCTCCCCACCTTTCTCTGTCTTCTCTCTCTAAAATTAATAAATAAAAGCTTTAAAAATTAATTTTTTAAATAAATAGGTTGGAGAGTCCCATTGTTACAGAGACCCCTGTACGGCCATATGAACTATTGCTACAGCTTGAGGATCTCACGTTAGATGGCTGGAAGGAGTTTAGGGTAAACAGCCCAGTGGCCTATGGGTCTGACCCCTCTGTGCCATAGCTGCTCTGCTTGTGGGGAAGGCCAAGAGCAAGTCATAATAATGGTGGGGGTTATGGGCACTGAGTCCTTCTGCCCTTTTCCTCTGGATGCCTCCCTTTTCAGGTGGCTCCTCAGTGTCCCTTCTCAGACTGTCGTCTCCAAGCAATGAAGAGATTGTTGGAGTGCAAGAAATGGGAGGCTGTCCTTGGCTAAGCCCTGGGCTTCCGGGTGCTTGGCCATATCAGTTTATTATTGGCCTGGATGTCAGTTGGGAACAGCAAGAACAGAGTCCAGGAGGTCCATCCTGAGCTCCAAGGTCTCACATGCCATGTGGTGGTGGCTGCAGAAAGGAAAGGACTGATAGGAATGTCATATGAGGCATGGACCAAGAGAGGACAGAGGGGTAGAAAGTGCTGGTTACACGTTTGGCAGGAGCTAACATGTACCAGTTTCCTGAATCCTCACAGCCACTCAAGAGGGAGCCGTTCTCCTCATTTGACTAAGGTGACCAGATTTTAAAATTGGTAAAGCGGGACACCATTGACCGGGGGGCGGGGGGTTCTTGATTAAAAATTTGGTCTATATGGAGCAAAAGAAATTTTCATAGAATGCAAAAATAGTATTGTAATATATTTTTTAAAATTTCAACATAAGTATAATTTGCAAATATAATACATTAAAAATTATGTATAGTATTTTATTTTTTGGCATATTTCTCATTTGAGTGAATTTTTTTTAGTAGATTGTTGTCATTGTTTAAAAGGTCATGAAATTTTTCACAAGAATTTGTTAAATTATATTTCACACATACAATGGCTTTCAAAGTCTCAACACTTAATTGTGAATTTTCTGATGTCCACACTTTATTTACCGTAGAAAATACGTGTTCAGTCGCAGCATTAGTTCCTGGTAAAGACAACGCGTATTCCACAACTTTTAGTGCATTATTGTATGGAACATGGTTTGTTTCAAAATGCTGAAATATTTCTAACCATTTGTTCTCTATTGTGATTTTTGCTGATGCCCAAGATTTAACCTTTTCCTTATCAATATATATTTTTAATAATGAAACCTCATTAAAAAGATCATTTTTGCAAATATTACTATATGGGAGATTCTGAGTGAGTCAGAGGGATCGGGTGACACGGTCCTGAAACGGATGCCGGAACTGCACGAGCGGGCGGGGGCAGGCAGGGCAGCTCCGTGGGCGCGCTCGCACAAGAGCGGTCGTGAACACTCTCCGCCTGGACTCGTCCTTGCGGAGGCTGCTCCCGGCGTCCAGCCCCGCCACCCGCTGGAGACTTAGCGTCTTGCGCCTTGCAGAGCCTGGAGCCGCATGCCGCTGTCCATGACGCAGGCCTATGGGTAGATAGGGGACTTGACAGCCGCTGCCCCAGCAGGTACGTCCCACCCAAAGTTCTTTGTTTCGGGCCCGCACAAGGCAGCCAGCTCTTGTGGCAGTGTGGGCGCGTTTCCAGGTCGAGGCGGGTCTCCCCTCAGTAAAGCGTATATTCCCTTCTCGTTCTGCTGTTCCCTAGCTTTTCATGCATTCTTTCCAAAAATTGGGACTTTTAAAAAATGCCGTGGGACATGGGACAAGTTGTTAAAAATCGGGACTGCCCCGGCAAACGCAGGACATCTGATCACCTTACTTTGACAGATAAGGAGACTGTTTTTATTTATTTGCCTGAAATCACAAGCTTACAGGTGGTGGAGCCAGAAGTCAGCTCTGGCTGTGGGAAACTCCTGTCAATTGAGGTCTCAGAGGAAGGACACATGTGTAGGAACAGACCAATGCTCTGGACTGAAAAACCGATGGTAAAGACAGGGAGGGGGTATAAGTGGAGAGGGCACTCTTAAAGGGATCTGTTGGTTGAGCACCTGGGAAGGGCCAAACCACCTCCTCCCTCTCCACCAATCCTATCTCATTTTCTGCCCAAGTTCCACCTCAAACACCACCTTGGGTGAGAATATGGCAAGCTGGACCATCAGGTTATGTGCAGGTTTTCTTAAAAACATAAAAGAAATTAAAGTACAATATTCAACAGAAGGCTGCAAGGAGTACTTGGATTGCTCCATTTGTCCAGGATACTGTGAGTGCGCCCTCTTCTGGCTCATCTTGGACCATCGGTTCTAGAATTTGAACTGTGTTAGAATCAGTCTTTAGTTCAAATGCCTGTGAAATGGAGATAACAATCCTCCGTGTTTCATTCTGCAAATGGGAGCAATAGGTAAGGTGAGGCATGTGTCGGTCTTAAAATAGGAATTATTACTAGGTCTGGATTCTCATTTAATGCAGTGGGCAGTGCTGTTGTTGAATTTTTAGTCTTTTGTTTCTTTATAATTAAATCCAGAGAGGGGACGGGGGAGAGGGAGACAGAAGCATCAACTCGTTCCTGTATGTGCCGCAGCCTAGGATTGAAGCAGCCACCTCTGCATCTCAGCACTATGCTGCAACCAACGGAGCCATTCAGCCAGGGCGTTTGCTTCTCTGTTTTGCACATACTTGAATCAACATCACAGGGGGCCCGTCTAGGAAAAAAAACCAGCTATGATTTTGCTGCCACCTCGTGGACAACTTGAGAATAACAGCTAGGTAAAAGTCACCAGAAAGTTTTTTACTCTGTTGCAATCTGGGTGCATGTAACCAAAAACTCTCATCCTACTTCTGCATCATCGCACCTACATGTCTTATCCCATCTTTCAATTTGAATCTCTTTACACGTTTATATTTTAGGGATGGTGCGGGGCGTGGATGGTGTGGCGCGGGGCGGACAGCTTGGGGCAGTGATGGGGTGGGACCAACGGCGCGGGGCGTGGACCGCGAGGAGTGGGGCAGGGCCAGTGACGCGCCTGATGGGCGTGGAGTGCGGCCTGGACAGCGTCTGGCGGGTTTGGGAATGGCAAGGCACAGGAGTGTGGCGAAGGGAGGGATAGCTCAGTGAGGAGCGGCTTGGTGAGAGGTGGGTCTGGCCGGAGCTGTGTGGTGCCAGTCTGATTGGTCTGGGCTGGCGAGGCGTGTGGGGCGTACGGCGTGGACTTTGAGGGGTGTGCACAGCGCAGGGCAGGGACAGCAAACACGGGGCGGGGATTGCGAGGGGGCGGGCTGTACAGCACAGGGCTGCAGAGCAGGGGGGACTGGAGAGCAGGGAAGACTGGGGGGGAGCGGATTGCGTTGGCGGGGACGGATTCAGGCTTCAGGCATGGACTTCGAGGATCGAGGACAGCATGAGGCCTGGGGGGGTGGGTGGACGGGGCGGGTTGGGGCGGGGCTTACGGTGTGGGGCGGGGACAGTGCAGGCAGGACACCTCCCTGTGGGGGTCAGTTGGTGGTAAGGAGCTCCAGCCTCGCCTTAGACAGGAGCTTCCTCCCCAGAGATAGGGTAACTCCCTGAAGATGGTCTCCTGCCTAGGCTTTGGTGACCTTCCGAGTGAGTGGGCCCTTCCTCTGTAGAGGGGCTTTCCTTACACGGTGGGGCGGCATCTCCCTGGAGATGAGGGGAGGGAGCCTTTTCCCCCAGGTCTCTCTTGTCAACTTAAGCAGCGTCCAGACGTGCAGAAGTTTTATAATGAACCAAACTGTCGACAATTGCTGGTAATCAAAGTCTCAGCAGATTGAAAAAGTGATCTGGAAAATGGCCTTTCGCCCTGTATTTTGTACATCAGAAGCAAAGCGGAGGACAAGGGGGTAACATGGAATTGGTTGGTGATGGATTAGGGAGGTTGAGACGCAAAGCGGGGTAATCTGTGGGACTAGTTAAAAGTAAAAGTATGTATACTGAAATTTCTTTTACGTCGGCAGGTATAAAATAGCTAACAATGACCGTGATAATAACAATGGGGGTGGTTGGCTTCAGTTCTGGTGATAAGCTTGCTCTGAGGACTGCAGGAAAAAATTACCGTTACATTTCAAAGGCATGCTATTGTTAGATAGGATAGACAGGCACCCAGTGGGGAAAAGGGGAGGGGGAACTAAGGGGGTTTATCTCATCTACTGAAGGAGGGGGTCCGCTGTCACACCATCTGCCAAAATGAAATCACCAGATGTCCAAATGGCCTTGAAACATTGTACGTTGGTTAGAGTATCAGTGAAAGGGAACCTTGGCAGTTACAGGTAAAAAGCATATGATCTCTAAGACCCCAACAGGGAGCGGTGCTCAGACGAGCTGGGTTGCCCACTTGTGTCTTGTGCCAAGTGCACAGCTTTGCTAAATAAAACTGCTTGCTTTGCCTGAACACTGCACCCTGTCTCTCGCTTGAATTCTATGTCACCTGAGAAGCCCCCTTGGACCTGAGTTTTCTCTGGTGCCATTATAAGGTACATTACACTGGGGAACAAACTTTTTGTTGCATCCACAAAAAACACTTGTTCTTACCTAATTCGAGTGTGCTGATCTCAAATCTGACATCAGGTTTTCTGTGTAAGGTACAGTATTTTTGCAATTCTAGATTTTAGGTTTCCATTTTATTGTAAAATTTTCAACATTTAGTTTAACATAATGAAGTAGAATGTCTTCTTGGGCATCATCTTTGTGAAAATAAAATAATTTATATAATGCAGTAAATACACTAATACACTAAAAATATGATTGCGTCAGAATTTGTCTACAATTTCAAAATAGAACATATTAAAACACTTATTTTAATCATAAAATTTGTGCAAAACTTATTTGAATTCTATTCAGGCAAAAATTTGCGTTTGTGGGGTGACGGCAAGATGGCGATGGAGTAGGAGGACGTACCAACTTCCAACTCCCAGAACCAAAGTGGATTATAACTTAATTTTAAGAACCATCTTCTGGACAAACCAACTTTGAACTAAACTAAGTGGACTCTTCAACCAAGGAACACAGAAGAAGCCACATTGAGACTGGTAGGAAAAGCGAAAATGTGAAAAGGGCTGCCCAGCTCCTCGGAGCGAACAGCAGCCCAGAGAGACCCACGTGGCGGGAGGAGAGTTTGGAAGAGAGGGAAGGACCTGGTTCCCAGGAACAAAGCCCCAGCCTGCAGTCCCAGAGCCTAGAAGAGGTGTTTGGACAGTATTGAGCTGTGAAACAAGTGAGGATACTGTTTGTGAGAAAGAGAGTTTTCTCAGACCCAAGATTCTTCTTAAAGGGACAGCGCAGAAAACCTCTCTCACAACCACTCACCTGAAGCTCTGGGGAACAGGGGCAGAGGAGAGGACCAGAGCACCAGAAAGAGAATGTGGACAGGAAGGCACAGGGAGAAACACTCTGAGGGACAGCCACCCTAACCCCTGGGCTAAGTCACTTCCCTAATCAAAAACGATTATTTCCCCTGGAACTAGCAATACCAGCAAAGGGAGGCAGGACACCAGCCAAACAAGCTCTCCCGCGGCACTTAGAGCAGAGCTGCTTAGAGGGAGCTTCCAGGACTACAGTATGGAGTGTTAGGGTCTGAGCTGCAGTGCACCCACCCACACTGCTGAGGGCTTGCTGGAGGGATGGTGGTGGTGGGACGCTGAAATGCGGCTCTGTCAGTGGGGGCGGAGGCCCAGCCGGTGTGAGCTCGGTCTAGCCCAGCAGGGGTGAAGGAGACGTGCAAAAGCAGTCCGGCAGCTGCGGGCCCACCTGCAGCCCCACCTGCAGGGGAAAAGTGAGAGGCCAGGAATGGGCAGAGATCTCCTCTGCGACCCTGGACCCTGTGCAAGCCGGCCCTGACTGCAGGGGCGGGGCTGGAGCCCGTGAGGAGCGGAGGTTCACAGCTGAGTGCACGCCAGCAGCCCCACCCGGCCCGAGAAACCCACAGTTTGCGATCCTCCGCAGGTGGGCCCTGGCCTCAGGGATTGGGCTAAAGCTCCGGACAGGCAGAGGCTCACAGCTGAGTGCACATCAGCAGCCCTGTCCAACCTGAGAAACTGTGGTGAGCAGGCTCGGACCATGGGGGCTGGGCGGAAGCCTGGGGACAGGCTGGGTCTGCAGCTGAGCAAAGGTGCTCACCTCTACCCTTGGTGCTGAGGCTTGTGGCTTGAGTACAGTGTGCAACCCAACCTGTGTGGGCAAGGCAAAGGCCCAGGCAGGCTTGTAGAGCCAGGCATCAGAATGCAGTCCCTCCTGAGGAGGAGAGGCGGAAATCACAGCAACAGCCTTAGAGGCCGGTGCTGGCAACATCCATACCCAACCGCCCTAGGCAGTGGCAGAGGGGGTGGCAGGCCTGCAGACAGACCACACCTAGAGAACACAAAGGCAACACTCATTGGACTCCAGTGGCCACAACCTTCTTATACACAGACAAGATGGGCAGGCAGAGAAATGCAACCCAATTGAATCAAGAGAAATCCCCAGAGAAGGACCTGAATGAACCAGATATAACCAAATTACCAGATGCAGAATTTAAAATAATGATAGGATGTTCAAAGAAATTAGAGCAACAATGGATAGTCATTACGAACACCTAAATAAATAGATAACAAGTATAAAAGAAATTGAAATAATAAAAAAGAATCAGACAGAAATGACAAATACAGTATCAGAACTGAAGACCACAATGGAAGGAATTAAAAGCAGGATGGATGACGCTGAGGATCGAATCAGCGAGTTAGAGGACACAATACACAAAGGCACAGAAGCAGAGCAGAAAAAAGAAAAGAGACTCAAAAAATGTAAGGAAACTCTAAGGGAGTTCTGTGACAACAGGAAGAGAAATAACATTCATATTATAGGGGTTCCTGAAGAAGAGGAGAGAGAACAAGAAATAGGAACTTTGTTCAATCAAATCATAGCAGAAACTTTCCCTAAATTAAGGCTAGAAAACATTTCACATGTTCAAGAAGCACAGAGAACTCCATTAAAGAGAAACCCAAAGAAACCTACACCAAGACACATCATAGTTAAAATACCAAAGCTAAGGGATAAAGAGAAAATTTTAAAAGCTGCTAGAGAAAAAAAGGCTATCCCCTACAAAGGAGCCCCCATAAGGATGACACTGGACTTCTCAACAGAAACACTTGAGGCCAGAAGGGAATGGCAAGATATATTCAAAGTAATGCAGAACAAGAACCTACAACCAAGACTACTCTATCCAGCAGGGCTAACTTTTAAAATTGAAGGAGAAATATCTCACTCTGTGTCTCCTCTCTAAAATGAATAAAATTAAAAAAAAATTGAAGGAGAAATAAAGAGCTTCTCAGACAAAGAAAACCTCAAGGAATTCATTAAAACCAAACCAATTCCGCAAGAGGTACTAAGGGGCCTGTTGTGAACAGTTCAAAGGGAGGAAAGAATATAGCAAAAGAAGAATACAGCTTTAAAGAATAAAATGGCAATAAACAACTACATATCAATAATAACCTTAAATGTAAATGGATTAAATGATCCAATCAAAAGACATAGGGTAGCTGTGTGGATAAAGAAACAGGACCCATACATATGCAGTCTACAAGAGACATACCTTAAAACAAAAGATGCACATAGACTGAAGGTAAAAGGATGGAAAAAAAAATTTCATGCAAATGGAAATGGAAAAAAAGCCGGGGTAACAATACTTATATCTGACAAAATGGACTTTAAAACAAAGGCTGTAGTAAGAGATAAAGAAGGACACTACATAATATTAAAGGCAACAATTCAACAGGAAGATATAACTATTATAAATATCTATGCACCAAATATAGAAGCCCCGACATACATATAGCAGACTATGATGGATATAAAGGGTGACATTAACAGCAATACTATAATAGTAGGGGATTTCAAGACCCCACCAACATCACTGGATAGATCCTCAAGAAAGAAAATTAATAAAGAAACAGCAGACTAAAAGGATACACTAGATCAACTCGATTTAGTAGATATCTTTAGATCTTTTCACCCTAAAGCAGTAGAATATACATTCTTCTCAAGCGCTCATGGTATATTTTCTAGGATAGACCACATGTTAGGACACAAAAATAGTCTTAACAAATTTAAGAAGATTGAAATCATATCAAGCATTTTCTCTGATCACAATGCCATGAAACTAGAAATTAACCACAAAAGAAAAACTGAAAAATACTCAAACATTTGGAAACTAAATAGCATGTTATTAAATAATGAATGGATTAACAATGAGATCAAAGAAGAAATAAAAAAGTTTCTAGAAATGAATGAAAATGAGCATACATCAACTCAAATTTTATGGGACACAGCAAAAGCAGTACTGAGAGGGAAGTTCATTGCACTACAGACATACCATAAGAAGTTAGAAAAAGCTCAAATAAGCAAACTGACCCTGCATCTAAAAGAACTAGAAAAACAACAGCAAATAAAGCCCAGGACCAGTAGAAGGAAGGAAATAATAAAGATCAGAGCAGAAATAAATGACATAGAGGCTAAGGAAACAATACAGAGGATCAATGAAACCAGGAGCTGGTTCTTTGAAGAGGTAAACAAGATTGATGAACCTTTAACTAGACTCACCAAGAAAAAGAGAGGACTCAAATAAATAAAATTAGAAATGAGAGTGGAGAAATAACAACTGACACAACAGAAATACAAAGTATTGTAAGAAAATACTATGAAGAACTCTATGCCAAAAAATTAGACAACCTAGGTGAAATGGACAAATTTCTTGAATCATATAATCTTCCAAAAATCAATCTGGAAAAATCAGAGCACCTAAACAGACCAATTACAACAAAACAGTTATCAAAAAATTCCCAAAAAGGAAAAGTCCTGGGCCTGATGGCTTCATGAGTGAATTCTACCAAAAATTCAAAGAAGAAGTAACTCCCATCCTCCTCAAGCTATTTCAAAAAATTCAAGAGGAAGGAAGACTTCCAAACTCCTTTTATGAGGCGAGCATAATTCTGATCCCAAAACCGGGCAAATACAACACAAAAAAAGAAAATTATAGGCCAATATCTCTGATGAATTTAGACGCTAAAATTCTCAACAAAATATTAGCCAACCGAATCCAGCAATATATGAAAAAAATCATACACCATGATCAAGTGGGATATATTCTGGAGACGCAAGGCTAGTTCAATATTTGCAAATCAATTAATGTGATTCATCACATAAACAAAAGGAAGGACAAAAATTACTTGATAATTTCAATAGATGCAGAAAAGGCATTTGATAAAATCCAGCACCCATTCATGCTCAAAACTCTCAGTAAACTGGGAATACAGGGAACATTCCTTAACATGATAAAGGCCATTTACGACAAACCCACAACAAATATCATAGTAAATGGGCAAAAATTTAAAGCAATCCCCTTAAGATCAGGAACCAGGCATGGGTGCCCCCTTTCACCACACTTATTCAACATAGTTCTGGAAGTCCTAGCTACAGCAATCAGACAAGAAGAAATAAAAGGCATCCAAATTGGAACTGAAGGAGTAAAACTGTCATTATTTGCAGATGATATGATATTGTATATAGAAAATCCTAAAGTCTCAGTCAAAAAACTACTGGGCCTGATAAATGAATTCAGCAAGGTGGCAGGATATAAAATTAATACTCAGAAATCAGAGGCATTCTTATATACCAACAATGAACTGTCAGCAAAAGAAATTAAGGAAACAATCCCCTTCACTATTGCAACCAAAAATATAAAGTACCTAGGAGTAAATTTAACCAAGGAGGTTAAGGACTTGTACTTGGAAAATTATAAAACATTGATAAAAGAAATCAAGGAAGATACAAACAAGTAGAAGCATATACCATGCTCATGGTTAGGAGGAATAAACATCATTAAAATGTCTATATTACCCAAAGCAATTTATAAATTCAATGCAATACCAATTAAAATTCCAATGATATACTTCAAAGATATAGAACACATATTCCAAAAATTTATATGGAACCAATAAAGAACATGAATAGCCTCAGCAATCTTAAAAAGAAAAAATAAAGCAAGAGGTATCACTCTTCCGGAAATCAAGATTTACTACAAGGCCATTGTACTCAAGACAGCCTGATACTGGCATAAGAACAGGCACATAGATCAATGAAACAGAACAGAGATTCCAGAAATAAACCCACACCTTTATGGACAACTGATATTTGACAAAGGAGCAAAGAACATACAATGGAGTAAAGACAGCCTCTTCAACAAATGGTGTTGGGAAAATTGGACATCTACCTGCAAAAAAATGAAACTAGACCATCAACTTACACCATTCACAAAAACAAATTCAAAATGGATAAAAGACTTATATGTAAGCCGTGAAACCATAAGCATCTTAGAAGAAAACATAGGCAGCAAGCTCTCCAACATCTGTAGCAGCAATATATTTGCCGATTTATCTCCACAGGCAAATGAAATAAAAGGCAAGATAAACAAATGGGACTATATCAAACTAAAAAGTTTTTGCACAGCTAAAGACAATAAGAACAGAATAAAAAGACAAACCACACAATGGGAGAACATATTTGACAACACGTCTGATAAGGGGTTAATAACCAAAATTTATAAAGAACTTATAAAACTCAACACCAGGAAGACAAACAACCCAATCAAAAAATGGGCAAAAGAAATGAATAGAAATTTCTTCAAAGAGGACATACAGATGGCCAATAGGCATATGAAAAAATGCTCAACATCACTAATCATTAGAGAAATGCAAATTAAAACCACAATGAGATATCACCTCATACCAGTCAGAATGGCACTCATCAGCAAAACAACACAGAACAAGTGCTGGTGAGGATGTGGAGAAAAGGGAACCCTCCTGCACTGCTGGTGGGAATGCAGACTGGTGCACCCACTGTGGAAAACAGTATAGAGATTCCTCAAAAAATTAAAAATCGAACTGCCTTTTGACCCAGCTATCCCACTTTTAGGAATATACCCTAAGAACACCATAGCACTGTTCGAAAAGAAGAAATGCGCCCCCACGTTCGTGGCAGCATTGTTCACAATAGCGAAGATATGGAAACAGCCCAAGTGTCCGTCAGAGGACGAGTGGATTAAAAAGCCATGGTACATATATACTATGCAATACTACTCAGCCATAAGAAATGATGACATCGGATCATTTACAACAAAATGGATGGAACTTGATAACATTATACGGAGTGAAATAAGTAAATCAGAAAAAAACTGAGAACAGCATGATTTCATACATAGGTGGGACATAAAAGTGAGACTATGAGACATGGACAAGAGTGTGGTGGTTACGGGGTGGGGGGAGGGAAGAGAGGGTGGGATACGGGGAGGGGAGGGGCACAAAGAAAACCAGATAGAAGGTGACAGAGGACAATTTAACTTTGGGTAATGGGTATGCAACATAATTGAATGATAAGATAACCTGGAGATGTTTTCTTTGAACATATGTACCCTGATTTATTAATGTCACCCCATTAAAATTAATAAAAAAAAAGAATCCTTCAAAAAAATATTGCGTTTGTAGCTCTTGCGTTTGTGTACTTGTTGAGGACAATTTCAGTTGATGCTCCAGCAGTAGTCTGCTCATCACTAACAGCTCCAAGATTTTTGGGAAACTTATCAAGGTGACTGTTCAGGAAGTGAATCTTAACGCTCATGTTACATCCAATGTCACGTAAAGCCAAAAGCACGCATTGAACCAGAAGTTTATAGGTTTCTGCTGCCAAGGAAGTTCTTTGTAACAGCCACAAAAGACTGCCATACTGCTTTCTCCTCCTTATTTATCTTCCTGGCAAATTCTTCGTCACATATGAAGGTTTAAATTTGAGGTCCATCGAATACAACTGCTTTTATCTTCTCGAAAGACAAGGCAGGAAAAGCAGAAATAATGTTGAAAGCATTCACTTTCTCTATTCAAAGCCTGAACAAGCTTCATTAAGCCAAGTTTGATGTGAAGTTGTGGAAAAATGATTCTGTCTCAATTAACTACAGGTTCATTCACAGTATTTTCCATCTCTACTTCAAGAGCTTCACGTTTTGACCACTCCTTCTGTGTCCAGTGTTTCTCCCGAGCTCGGCTATCCCACAAAAACAGAAAGCAAGGATATTTCATGAAACCTCTCTGTTGTCCTAGCAGGAAATTGACCATTTTAAGATGTATACAAATGATCCAGCTATGCTCCTCATACTTCAGAAAGTTGAGGACAATTTTTATGTCATTATAACCTTCTCACATATGAGTTGAATAACCAATTGGAACCACTGCATAAACATTACCGTTGTGTAAGAGAACACATTTCAGACTTCGTTTAGAGCTGTAAAGAAATAACCGCCTTTCTAGCCTGACCAGGCGGTGGCGCAGTGGATAGAGCATTGGACTGGGATGTGGAAGACCCAGGTTTAAGACCCCGAGCTCACCAGCTTGAGTGCGGGACCATCTGGCTTGAGCAAAAAAAAAAGCTCCTCACCTTGGACCCAAGGTTGCTGGCTCCAGCAAGGGGTTGCTGGGTCTGCTGAAGGCCTGCGGTCAAGGCACATGTGAGAAAGCAATCAATGAACAACTATGGTGTAGCAAGGGCAATGGAAAAACTAATGATTGATGCTTCTCACCTCTCTTCGTTCCTGTCTGTCTGTCCCTATCTATCCCTCTCTCTGACTCTCTCTGTCCCTGTAAAAAAAAAAAAAAAAGAAATAACCGCCATTCTGTTGGACTGTAAGTGGTAACACCAGGCTGGCTGAGATGACTACTGATATCATGACAGTAAACAAAGTGTTTGTCTTCAGAAAAAAAGTTCACAAAAATTTGTTCACGCTTCCTGAAATGGGATGTAACTTTAGCTGACTGGTGAAGTACATTTTTTCTTGAAGCCTAGAGGCCAATAACTCAGCTGCTTTCTTTGATAGGCCCAAATCTCTTACAATTCAGGTTGGCTAAACTGCTGAGGGGTTAATGGCTGCTTGGCATCAGAAGAAGACCTTCAGATTCTACAACTATTTCCTCATGCATCTTATCAAAATACACTTGACCACCATGTTCACTTTCTTCATCCTTAGAAGAAAAAAAAACATTGAAATCTGGAACCGGAGTGTCTCAGAGTGTGGTACAGGTCGTATTGCTAAAGGAATATTAAGATATGTGATCATATGCCATTTTTTCTTGCCAATGCCCTCTGTATGGATAAGACAGAAATAACAGTCACTGCTGTGGTCCTTAGGTTCACGCCAAACCATGGGAATACCAAAAGGCATTCCTTCGCATTTTCCTTTTGTCCAGTCATGAAGCATTTCCTCACAATTATAACACACATTATGAGGATCCCAATTCTTGTCTTGGTTGCCAAGGAAAACTTGAAAATAGGCATTATATGCATGTGTCACAAATGATGAAATATTGTGCCTTTGTCGTTGAAGTGTGTAACAGCCACATATATAACAGAAGGTGTCGGAACTATTATTACATTTACGCCTACTTGAAGAAGCCATGATTCGATCTTAAAAGAAAATAAGAGGGTATTTTTATCAGATAATAATTTTTTACATTTAAAAACAACTACAGCCTGGCATTTGTACAGGCGGTGGTGCAGTAAATAGAGCGTTGGACTGGGATGCGGGCAACCCAGGTTCGAGATCCCGAGGTCGCCAGCTTGAGTGCGGGCTCACCTGGCTTGAGCAAAAAGCTCACCAGCTTGGACCCAAGGTTGCTGGCTTGAGCAGGGGGTTACTTGGTCTGCTGAGGGCGTACGGTCAAGGCACATATGAGAAAGCAATCAATGAACAACTAAGGTGTCGCATCAAAGAACTGATGATTGATGCTTCTCATATCTCTCTGTTTCTGTCTGTCTATTTCTATCTCTGACTCTCTCTCTGTCTCTGTAAAAAAAACACAATAAAAATACAATTATGTAAAAGTGATGTTTGTAAAACATTAATTGCCTTGTGGTTATGTTCAATCCAAGAGTGATTGCCCTTTAACTCCAATTTAAAAACCAATGCAAAAAATAAATAAACAAAGCATGCCATTAACTGTAACAAAAAGAAATTGAAATTGCATAAAAACTGGAGCATACACCAAGATACAGATTTCAGATTTGGATTCAGCGATGCAGAAGTATATAGGAAGAATTCTAAAACCTCATGCAACAGAAAATAAAAGAGAAATCTTCCCCAGTGTTATTGTAGATGCAAAAGACAACAGACAGGCTCAATTAAAGTAAGCCTTTGACCTTCGTTAGAGAAAAATACCTCTGTAGGACATGAGTATCCAGCATGAACTACTTTTAGTTAGGAAGTTCCAATTTCAGACCATCCTGTGTGGTTATTTTAGGTCTCTGAGTTTGTAAGGCCACCATGCAAGCCTCCCCTAAGCTTGTCAGATTCAGCATGTGGCCCCTTTTTTGTCCACACTCTCTTCAGAGAGACGCTGGCTTCCTAGAGATGTGCTTATCTCCCCCAGTAGAGCCCTAGCTCTCTGTGGATCAGGCGTCCCTGATCTGACTTCCCTGTGCAGTGGGACACTCCTGCTTAGCAGCCGGGCTGGCAGCCTCTTTGAGACTACTCTTGAGGAGGTAATGAGGATTCTACTTATTGGTACTGAGACCAGTTGCCAACCGGAGGAAAGACACGACCAACACACAAGTTAGTTGCAAGAGTCACAGGCAGTTTATTACTCAGAGTTCCTATGGCATGTCTGGGCACAGCTTAATGGGGCCTCATCAGCGTGCTCCTCTCGGCTGTCCTTTGTTAGAGCGGCCAGCTTGGAGACAGTCCACCATTAACGTTACAATCTGGGCAACTAACTGCAGCTGGGACCCCTTTGCTTTTGTACCCTTTCTAGCATATACCTGCTAACAGGTGTTAATCTCCAGGATTATCACTTCAAGCCACTTTTGGGAATTTTCTTGCAGGGAGCTCTTTTTTATGTGACTCTACATAATTTTCATATCAAGCCTCTTTCAGGGAGTTCCTTGCAGGGAGCTCTTTTTATCTGTGTATAACTTCACACACACACACTGGGCCCTGGGCAAAGGGCATGGTCTTGCCTGTCATATCCCTATACAATATTAGCTCCCACCCAGAGGGTGTGGCCTTATTCACTTGCCTTAGTGGCTTTTAATATTATATTCTAACATATCTATGTATCTTCTATGGTTTCTATATTTCTATATATTTAATAACTATAACATTATATTACTGTAACATTCGACCCCTTGATTCTAATGATCTATAAGCTTTCTGGCTTCTGGTGGCTGTCCAGTAATGCTTGTTGTGTTTATGTTTGCAAGAAGGTAAATATTGGTGGGGGAAGTAAGGGAAGAGAGTTGGACACTGACTATATTTTATGAAACTCTGAATGCCTTCTCCAGGGTTATACCATAAAGCCTCAAGGATCCATTTAATCTGATCTGACTGAAGGCTCCAGTATTCATAGGCTTTATGGTATATTAGAGGAAACTGTGGTGTCCTGAGAAGTCCAATGTTTCCTTAGCCCTCTTGCTCAGATTTGGGAGGAGTTTCCTCAAGGTACTGCAGGTCAGGTGTTTTGGGGAAGCAAGAAGGAAATGGTTTCATTGTAGGAAAGGCACCATGGGAATCAAAAATGGGAGAAAAACTCTGGGAGGTACAGACCTGAGATGGTTAACAGCAAAGAGATGTAGTGTGTCCCAGCCCAAATATACAAACATGGTCCTAACATAAGGTGACCAGATTTTAAAATTAGTAAAGTAGAACACCATTGACCGGGGTGGGGGGTTCTTGATTAAATATTTGGTCTATATGGTGCAAAAAAAATTTCATAAAATGCAAAAATAGTGTAATATATTTTTTTAAATTTCAACATCAGTACAATTTACAAATATAATACATTAAAAATTATGTATATTATTTTATTCTTTGCCATATTTCTCATTTGAGTGATTTTTTTTAGTAGATTGCTGTCCTTGTTTAAAAGGTCATGAAATTTTTCACAAGAATTTGTTAAATTATATTTCACACATAAAATGGCTTTCAAAGTCTCAACACTTAATTGTGAATTTTCTGATGTCCACACTTTATTTACTGTAGAAAAAACACGTTCAGTCGCAGCATTAGTTCCTGGTAAAGATAGTGCATATTCCCCAACTTTTAGTGCACTATTGTATGGAACATGGTTTGTTTCAAAATGCTGAAATATTTCTAACCATTTGTTCTCTATTGTGATTTTTGCTGATGCCCAAGATTTAACCTTTTCCTTATCAATATATATTTTTAATAATGATACCCCATTAAAAAGATCATTTTTGGAAATATTACTATATGGGAAATTTTGAGTGAGTCAGAGGGATCGGGTGACATGGTCCTGAAACAGATGCCAGAGCTGCATGAGTGCTCCCCTCATCCAGCCCCCACCTCCCCCCGCCCACTGGAGACCAAGTGGCTTACGCCTCTAGAAGCCCGGAGCTGCACACCGGCATCCAGGCTGCGGGCCTATGTGTAGTTAGGGGACTTGATAGCCGCCACTCTAGCAGGTACTTCCCACCCAAAGTTCTTTGTTTTGGGGTCCCGCACGGGGCAGCCAGCTCTTGTGGCAGTGCAGGTGCTTCCAGGTCGAGGCGGGGTCTCCCAGCCAAAAACCATATATTTCCTTCCCGTTCTCTCGCCATTCTATAGCTTTTCATGCATTCTTTCCAAAAATTGGGACTTTTTTACAACGCCGCAGAACATGGGACAAATTGTTAAAAATCGGGACTGTCCTGCCAAAAGCAGGACGTCTGGTCACCTTATCCTAACAGTGATCTGAGCTTTTTGTTTATTTGTTTGTTTGTCATTTCTTCTGCCTTTCTCCTGAGTGAAAAGCATGAGGCACATTACAGATTTTTTACTCAATTATTTTAGGATTTTAATTTTTTTCATTGATTTGAGAGAGAGAGAGAGAGAGAGAGAGAGGGAGAGAGAGAGAGAGAGAGAGAGGCATGCACTGATTGCTCCACTTAGTTGTTCCATTTAGTAATGTGCTCATTGTGTGATAAGGTACCAAAGAACTGTAAAACTTAGTATTGGCAATGCCATTTTAAAGAGGAAAAGTCAGGCTTCTTGCCCCCTCCTTTCTTTAGAGAATGAAGGGAGAAGGATGTGGGAGCTCCCTTGCTTGCAGGGATGACTGGGTCATTTAGTTTAACTATAGTTGTCTGAAAGAATAAAGGTTTTCTGAAGAACTTCCTTTCCCCTTCAATAAGAGACAATATTTGCATATCCTACGCTGATTTTTAACTCTTCCTCCCTTCCTGGAATCCTGAGAGTAACATATACTTCTACCAGGGGTCCCCAAACTTTTTATACAGGGGTCCAGTTCACTGTCCCTCAGACCGTTGGAGGGCCACCACATACAGTACTCCATACACTGACCACCAATGAAAGAGGTGCCCTTCTGGAAGTGTGGTGGGGCTGGATAAATGGCTTCAGGTGGCTGTAGTTTGGGGACCTCTGCACAAAGGAATAGAAGGTAGACACTAAAAGACTTGTGAATGTCTTTGATATGTAAAATGACATCACTATTGTGTTACCTTGTAAGTTTTAATATGTAGGAATGGTTTTACAGATCCTATAGATGAATGTTGTAAGCTTATTGTGACATTCTCCCCCTCCTTTTCCCCCAACCTATATGTGATCCAGTCTATATAACTAGCTTCAGAGCTATTTTTCTCACACACGATTTGGGTTAGCTATACCCATGACAGTCATATGCAGCCAGCTTATTAATAACTCCTCTCCTGAAAATTCTTCTGTATCCTGCCTTGGTCTCTGTATGTAAACCCGCGAAATTAAGGTACGCAACTTTACAACATTTGGTTGTTCCTTTTAGGTGCCAACAATGGGGCTCACACCTGTAACACTGGTGTTTGGTACAATGCCATATGCACTGAGCTACATGGCCAGTGCCCCATAGGCTTTTTTTAATGTAGTATTTTAATCATTCATTTAAAGTTATTTTATATTTCTAATTGTGATGTGTTTTGGGGGGTTATTTAGAAAATGTCATTTATGCCTTAAAGCATAAGGAGCTCATGTTTCCCTTTTATTTATATATTTTTAGCCTGACTAGGCAGTGGCGCAGTGGATAGAGCATCGTACTGAAATGCAGAGGACCCAGGTTCTATACCCTGAGGTACCAGCTTGAGTGCAGACTCATCCAGCTTGAGCATGGGCTCAGCAGCTTGAGTGTGGGGTCACTGGCTTGAGCTCAAAGGTCAGTGGCTTGAAGCCCAAGGTCGCTGGCTCGAGAAAGGGGTCACTTGCTCTGATGTAGCCCTCCAGTCAAGGCACATATGAAAAAGCAATCAATGAACAACAAAGGTGCTGCAATGAAGAATTGATGCTTCTTATCTCTCTCTCTTTCTGCCTGTCTGTCCATCTCTGTCCCTCTCTCAAGTTAAATTTTAGGTGAATGGCCCTGAGAACCAAACATACATTTTATATTCTTTCAAACCTGGAAGCTTGTTGGATGTTGCTTTCTGTTGCTCTGTGGTCCCTTTTCAATATGTTTGAAGTGTACTGCTCTGTTGTCACTCTGTGCCCATGGTAGTTTCAGAAGAGAACTTAAAAGTACAATTACCTTAGTGCTAACATGAAGAGTCCAAGGAACAGCTTGTTGACACCTTACCTTATTTCTTGTGTTTAATAGGTTTTGGGGTTTCCCAACAAAAAGTAATCTGTCAGGTGCGTCACATGTTCTCAAATTAGCAGCATGTTTTTTTTTCTGAAGTGAGAAGCAGTGGGGGAGGCAGAGATTCCTGCATGCGCCCAACCGGGATCCATCCAGCATACCCACCAGGGAGTGATGCCTGACCCCTCTGGGGTGTTGCTCGCTGCAGTTGGAGCCATTCTAGCACCTGAGGTGGAGGCCATGAAGTCATCCTCAGTGCCTGGGCCAACTCTGCTCCAGTTGAACCTTGCCTGCGGGAGGGGAAGAGAGAGAGAGGAAGGAGAGCGAGAAGGGTGGAGAAGCAGATGGGCGCTTCTCCTCTGTGTCCTGACCAGGAATCGAACCCGTGACTTCCACACACCTAGCAGACACTCTACTGCTGAGCCAACCGGCTAGGGCCTGTCCATGTCACCTTTAAGAATCCAAGATTCTCGCCGATCGGTGGTGGCACAGTGAATAGAGTATTAATTTGTAACTCTGTGGTTGCCGGTTTAAAACTCTAGGGGTGCGGGGTAAAGGTACACATGAGAGGCAACTACTCTGAGGTGATGTTTTCTACTTCTTCTCCCTTTCTCTCTGTCTCTTCTCTCTTTTCTCTATAATCAATCTGTAATTGTTTTCCAAAAATCTAAGATTCTGCTATTCAGGTTTTTGAAATGTCCTATATATGCAATAATATAACCTCATTGTCTTGTATTCTTGAGAATATGAATTTCCCTTGAGCATGTATTATACATTGAATATCTCTTGTCCCTTTGATTATTTCACCTGATTGTTAGGCCAGCTGCTAGAACTTTCAAAGTATAAGGACGTTTTTTAGTTCATCCCCACAGTGTTGATGAGCCAGGCATGTGACATGAATGGCTGGGCACTAACTCCTGGAGAGTCCTGCAGCTGAGATCATGGACATGTGTCAGCTAAGGGTAAGCATTATTTCTGTTCCCTCTGTCAGTTACTTGGTTTATTTTTGTGAGGTTTGGTAAATGTGGTATTGCTGTGAGTTATGTTTCTCTCTTCTACATTTACATTGATAGTGAAATATATATTTAAGTTTCTGCTTGAACTTAGGGAGCTATGAGATTTTCTTTATGGAATCTTGGCTTTGTTTGCATGGTAAGTATCAGGTTCAGCTTCTGCTTCTGTCATGCAGCAAGTGTGGTCAGGCATTGGGCTCCATGTCTGAAGTTCAGTTATGGGGACTTGGTTACAGATCAGGAATCTGTCTACAGGGTCTTTGGTTGAATCTGTATTTTGTTTTGCGTGTGGGTTCTGAGGTCTCTTTGCATGTAGCCTCGTATCTGAGTTTCAGTGTGGGACCCACGAGCAGCTCCAGTTCTAGGGCATGATGTGTGGACTCTGGTGTCCAAGGTGTCGTGTCAGTTTCTGGCATTGGTGTGTCCTAGTCTCGGTTGTCTCTGTAGACCAGTGTTTGGAGTTCAGTGCCGAGTCCTCTCTTTGGTTTGGGAGTCGGTCCAGTGCTCAGCTTCAGTCGTCTAGAGTCCTTGGAGTCCTGATTCTGTCTAAGGTCTCTGTTCAGTAATGGTTGTTATGTTCACATTGGCAGGAAAGTAGATACTGATGGAGAAAGAGAGCAAAGCGAGTTGGAGGTTCTATTCTATAAAACACAATATATGGGCCCTGCCCACTTGGCTCCCTGGTAGAGCATTAGCTCTATGTGTGTAAGTCCTGGGTTTGATTCCCGGCCAGGGCACACAGGAGAAGCAACCATCTGCTTCTCTACCCTTTCTCCTTTCCTTTCTCTCTCTTTCCCTGCAACAGAAGAGGCTCTATTGGAGCAACATTGGCCTTGGTGCTGAGGATGGCTCCATTTTCAATGGAACAACACCCCAGATGGGCAGACCATTGTGCCCTAGTGGCCTTGTCAGGTGGATCCCGGTCTGTCGCATGTGGGAGTCTGTCTGCTTCCCCGCTTCTCACTTCAGAAACATACTAACAGAAACAAAGAAAATACAAACAAACAAAAAACTGAAATATGTGTTCCAGAGAGAAGCCCCAAGGTTTCATTTAGTCTTATTTGATAGAAGGCTCCAGTATTCATAGGCTTGATGGCACATTAGAGGAATCCATGGTGTCCTGAGAAGTCCTTTGTCCCGTCAGCCCTCTGGCTCAGGTTTAGGAGGAGTTTCCCCATGGTACTGCCAGTCAGGTGAGAAAGGAAGCAAGAGGAAAATGGTTCCATTGTAGGAAAGGCACCATGAGATTAAAAAATGGGTGGGAAACACTGAGGTTCAGAATCCAGAATGTTTATGGTCAAGAAAGGTCATCCTTCTCAGCTGAAGAATGGAACCATGGCCCTAACAAAGATCTGGACCTTTTGGTTGTCATTTTATTCTGCCCTCCTGCTGAGAGAAACACAGTGGCTATGTTGTGGATCCATCACTTCAGTTTTCATTGGTTTTTCAAATTTATCCATTCATTTGAGAGAGAGAGAGAGAGAGAAGCATTCACTCAATGCTCCACTTAGTTGTTCCATTTAGTCATGTGCTCATTGGTTGCTCCTTTTAGGTGCCGACAATGGGGCTCACACCTGTCACCTTGGCATTTGGGAAAATAGTATCTGTACTTAGCTACATGGTCATTTGGGAAAATAGTATCTGTACTTAGCTACATGGTAATTTGGGAAAATAGTATCTGTACTTAGCTACATACCCATAGGTGTATTTTTAATGTAGTATTTTAATTATCATTCGGTTGAAGTTATTTTATATTTCCAATTGTGATGCATTTGGGGGGTTATTTAGAAAATGTCATTTATACCTTAAACCATAAGGAGCTCGTATGTCCCTCTTATTAATATTTTTTTAGGTTCATGGCCATGACAGCAAGACACACACTTTATATTCTTTCATGAAGCTTGTTGAAGGTCACTTTCTGTTGCTTTGTGGTCTCTTTAAATATGTGTGAAGTGTGCTTCTCTGTCACCCTGTGCACATGCCAGTTTCAGAAGAGAACTTAAGTACACGTACCTTAGTGTTAGACATGAAGACTGCAAGGGGCAGCTTGTTGACCCCCTTCCTTATTTCTTGTGTCCAGTAGGTTTAGGGATTTCCCAACAAAAAGTAATCTGTCAGGTGTGTCACATGTTCTCAAATTAGCTGCATGTTATCCATGTCACCTTTGTGAATATAAAATTCTGGCCTGACCTGTGGTGGTGCAGTGGATAGAGCATTGATTTGGAATGCTGAGGGTGCCGGTTTGAAACTCGAGGCTTGCTGGGTCAAGGAACATGTTAGAGTCAACTTCTCTGAGTTGATGCTTCCTGCTCATTCCCCCTTTCTATCTCTTCTGTCTTTTCTCTAAAATCAATTCTACTTTTTTCAAATAAATCTTAGATTCTGTTATTCAGTTTTTTGAAGTGTTCTATACACCCAGTATAACATCATTGTCTTGTATTTTTGGAAACAATCAGTTCCCCTTGAGCCTTTATTATACATAGAATATCCCTTGTTCATCTTATTATTTCACTTGATTGTGACATGAATGGCTGGGGCGCTAAGTCCTGGAGAGTCCTGAAGCTGAGATCATGGACATGTGTCAGCTAAGGGTAAGCTTTATTTCTGTTTTCTCTGTCAGTTACTTGGTTTATTTTTGTGGGGCTTGGTAGAATGTGGTAGTGCTGCTAGTGGTGTTTCTCTCTTCTACATTTACATTGGTAGTGAAATATACTTTGAAGCTCGCTGCTTGGACTTAGGGAGCCATGAGATGCCCTTTATGGAGTCCTGGCTGTGTTTGCATTGTGAGTGTCAGGTTCAGCTCCTGCATCTGTCATGCAGCAAGTGGGGTCTGTCGTTTGGCTTCATATCTGAAGTTCAGTTATGGGGTCTTAGTTACATATCAGGAGTCTGTCTCCAGGGTTTGTCGTTGAATCTATATTCTGCTGTGCACCTGGGGTCTCTTTGCATGTAGCCTCATACCCGTGTGGGGCCCACGAGCAGCTCCAGTTCTAGAGCATGATGTATGGACTCTGGTGTCCAAGGTGCCTTGTCAGTCTCTGGCATTGATGTGTCCTAGTCTCAGTTGGGTCTGTAGACCAGTGTTTGGTGTTTGTATTCGATGACAAGTCCCCTTTTCAGTTTGGGGGTTGGTCCAGTGCTCAGTTTATGTTATCTAGGGTCCACGGGGCTCTGATTCTGTCTAAGGACTCTGGTGTCTGTTCAGTAATGATTGTTGTGTTTATGTTGGCAGGAAGGTAGACATGGATGGGGAAAGAGAGCAAAGTGAATGGGAGATTTTATTCTATATAACTCGGAATGCCTGCTCCAGGGAGAAGTCTCAAGGTTCCATTTAGTCAAATATGATAGAAGGCTCCAATATTTGTAGGCAAATTAGAGAAATCCATTGTGTTCTGAGAAGTCCATCGTCCCCTCAGCCCTCTGGTTCAGGTTTGGGGGAGTTTCTCCAAGGCAGTGCTGGTCATGTGTTTTGGGGACGTGAGGGAAATGGTTCCTGTATAGGAGAGGCAGCATGGGAGGCAAACATGGGTGGGAAACACTGTGAGGTGCAGAATTAGATTGTTGATGGTAAAAATAGGTAGTCTTTTCTAGGTGAAAAATAGAAACATGGTTGAGGAGATATTTGAAATTTTTACTTTTTTAAAAAAACTTTATTTCTGCCTTTCTATTGAGAGAAATGCACTAGGCATGTTGCAGGTCTATCATAGCTTTTTCCAATATATTTTTACATTTTCCTACATTGAGTTGGTAGAGAGAGAGAGAGAGAGAGAAGCATGAAATCATTTTTTTCAATTAGTTTTTCCATTTAGTTGTGTACTCTTTGGTCACTCCTTGTAGGTGCTGAGACCTGGGACAAAACCCACAACCCTGGCACACAGGGAGGACACTCCATACACTGAGTCATCTGATTAGGGCATCATAGCTTTGTTTGTTTATTTATTTATTTATTTATTTATTACAGGGACAGAGAGAGAGTCAGAAAGAGGGATAGATAGGGACAGACAGACAGGAATGGAGAGAGATGAGAAGCATCAATCATTAGTTTTTCGTTGCCATCGCAACACCTTAGTTGTTCATTGATTGCTTTCTCACACGTGCCTTGACCGCGGGCCTTCATCAGACTGAGCAACCCCTTGCTGGAGCCAGCGACCTTGGGTCCAAACTGGCGAACTTTTTGCTCAAGCCAGATGGGCCCACGCTTAAGCTGGCAAGTTTGGGGTCTCGAACTGGGGTCTTCCGCATCCCAGTCCGACTCTCTATCCTCTGTGCCACCACCTGGTCAGGCAGGGCATCATAGGTTTTTAAAATTATTGTTATTTTTCAGTTGATGAAATTATTTTAGAATTTCAATTGCAATGTATGTTACAGGGTATTTAAAATTGTATTTTAGGCCTGACCTGTGGTGGCTCAGTGGATAAAGTGTTGACCTGGCAACACTGAGGTCTCCAGTTCAAAACCCTGCACTGGTTCGGTCAAGGCACATATGGGAGTTGATGCTTCCAGCTCCTCCTTCTTTCTATCTTTCTCTCTCTCTCTCTCCCTCTCACTCTGTGTCTCCTCTCTAAAATGAATAAAATAAAAATAAATTAAAAAAAACTATTTTAAAATTGTATTTTATAAGTGTAAGTATAAGGACTTCCTGGCTTATCTGTTAATAATCATTTCAAGGTTAACTGTCATGAGAGGAGAAAATATGGGTTATGTAATTTCAAACTTTTGAGGTTTGTTCTCACTTTCTTTATAGTGCAATATGGTCCCTTTTAAATGTCTCCTCGGTATGTGTCCCTACTGTTAGGTCATGTGCATCTTGAGAACAACACGTTGGTGGTGGTCAGGAGGAACAGCAGTGGGTACAGTGCATTATCTGTCAGTGGTTGTATTGCAGGAATCAAAGGAGGACGAAAAATCCCAGACAACTTGATGAAGGAGGTAGGATTTATTTAGCTGGTGGAGCAGCATTACCCCAAAAGAGGCAACTAAACATATGCTCCCCGAAGTTAGATTTCTTACATCTTATATTCATTCTACAGAATAGAGGTTTGAGATCATGCAAGGGACTCATGATCCCTTTGTCTAGAGCAGGGGTGCTCAATACGTCGATCGCGATCTACTGGTCGATTGCGAAGAAAGTGTGGGTAGATTGCATGACATTAAAAAGACATTTGTCTTTTGATTGGCATACAGGGTAGCCAATCTGACGTCTGAACTTTTGATACCCTACGCATGTGTGTTAAACCGCGCTAACTTGTTCAGTTACATTGCTGCATAGTTAGCCTTCAATTTATTTAAACTAAATACAACAAAGGGTATAAAAATGAGTGCCGTAGCTGGTGCGAGTAAGAAGCCTAAAACCTACCACTTTCATACAGAATGGGAGGGAATTTTTTTCACTATGTCATATTCTAAGTGCGTTTGCCTCATCTGTCTGTGTGCCATTGCTATTCCAAAGAAGGGAAATGTGGAGCGTCTTTTATGGACTGTTCATAAAAACTATGACATTGACTTTCCTCCGAAAAGAGAGCTGAGAAGGAGAAAGGTGAAAGAAGAATACACAATATTCAATAGTAATAATAGTAACTTAAATAATGATAATATAGAAGAAATAAATTTATGTTTTGCAAATATTGTAGGTAGATCATTTTGACTTGGTCATCTTATAAGTAGCTCACAAGCTGAAAAAGTGTGGGCACCCCTGGTCTAGAGTTATAAGTCACTCTCATGACTCCAGGATGGGAGGGTGAGTTTAGGTAAATTCAGAGGATAAGTGTTGGAATTTTTTCAATTAAGGTATGTAAACATTGTTTCTTAAAAGCTTTTGAAAAATGAAAAGGGGAAGGCATTTTCAGATAAGTTCTATCTTCTTTGCTCTGTGTAGCAAGTGGCCCCAGGCACCCTTTTAGAGAACTACAGGAAGTAGTTAATCTATAACTGGCTGACTCAGTTACCCCTGCAGGCTCCCTCCTCTTGCATTCTTCCTTCTCAGGGAAGACGGGGCATGCCCCTCTCTCCTTAGTTGATCCAATTACCTGCTTATGTTAAATATGTTTTCTATCTCTGTACTGATTTTCATCTTTTGTGATACAGCTAGTGCTCGAATTATTACCACGATTGGTTCCGACAGACCGGTCGTAACACGATTTGGTTGTAAGTTGAGCAGGCTATATGTATAGTACTGTGAAATGATGTTATAAAAATCTTTAAGTCATATTTTATCATAATTTTCTTTCATTATTGTTATATATCATAATTTTCTTTGTTCATTTTATGTCATTTGTATCATCTCTACACCATTTTGTTTCTTATTTTTACATTTGTCAGGTTTAAATAAAACACTGCATTACCAGTACAACTGGTTTAATATTTGCAAAACATACAAAATTACAAAATACAAGTGTATACAAAAACTGCTCCAGACGCAGAGCAGTTGTGGCTAGCGATTGTGGTCGTAGAGTCGGATGTTTGTAAGTTGCATAGGTCGTAAGTCGTTCAATACCTGTAATATATTGGTTCTGAAAGGTATTTTCTATCTCTAAGTGAGAGAGTTGGATGCAACCAACCCATGGTTATACCCTTGCCAGTAGCTCAGTTAGTAAGAGCGTCATTCTGATACACCAAGGTTGTAGGCTTGATCTTCAGGCTGGGTACATCCAAGAATTAAACAATGAATTCATGATAACATTGGTACTGTCATATTTGGAGTTTAGCAGTTCCAATAGGTGTGAGTGCTGTATTATTGTAGTCTGAAGTTATCATTTCCTAATGATATATCAGGCAGAGCTTATTTTTACAAGGTTGGTTTCGTCAAAGTAAGAAACATGAAAACTGAGAGTTTTTGAGGAGTTTATCTGAGCCAAAATGACTTCAAATATTTGGGATGAAAATCTCCAATCCTACAGACTCATAGTGTAGCAACTTATTTTTTTTTTCTTTATTTTTTAAAATTTATTTTAGACAGTGGAGAGAGAGAGAGAGAGAGAGAGAGAGAGAGAGTGAGAAGGGGGAGGAGCAGAAAGCATCGACTCCCATATATGCCTTGATCAGGCAAGTCCAGTCTTTTTATTTATTTCTTTGTTTATTTTATTCATTTTAGAAAGGAGAGAGAAGCAATTTTTTCTTTTTCCTTTTTTTCTTTTGCAAGAGAGACACAGAGAGGGACAGAGAGGGACAGACAGTAAGGGAGAAAGATGAGAAGCATCAGTTCTTTTTTGGAACACCTTAGTTGTTCATTCATTAATCACTCATATGTGCCTTGACCAGGAGGCTACAGCACAGCGAGTGACCCCTTGCTCAATCCAGCAACCTTGGGCTCAAGCCAGTGACCATGGGGTCATGTCTATGATCCCATGCTGAAACCCGCTTCCCCACGCTCAAGCTGGTGAGCCTGTGCTCAAGCTGGCGACATTGGGGTTTTGAACCTGGTTCATCCTCTGTGTCCCAGTTTAGTGCTCTATGCACTGTACCACTCCCTGGTCAGGCACCATTCCCATTTTATAGATTAAAAAACAGGCAAAAAGAAGTTGAGAATATTGCCTTAGGTCACACAGCTGGTGAGAGCAGAGCTGAGATTCAAACCAACTATGGAATGATCTGGAGTCCATGTGATGTGCACCTTGAGATGCTCACCCTGAAGAGGCAGCCAGGAGAAAGTGAGTGAGACCAGGTGCCCGGACTGAGACAGGTACATGGCCATGCAGATGCACATGTTCTTCCCTGGTTTGCACCACTGCAGCTACGGAGGTCAGAGGAAATCAGGACAGGAGCCAAGAGAAGCCAAGGGAGGAGGTGGTTATGTTATAAAGTACCCATACCCCAGATGCTGAAAGGTACTGTACTCAATTCTGCAGGATTACGTAGAGACATCAAGTTCAGATGAATTTTGAAGAGTTTTATTAAAGGAGGAGATTTATTAAATAATCTGGTCGCATATAGCTGGCAGCAGACCCAAATCGTGTGTGAGCCCCCAAAATATTTCAGGGGCTGTTTATATATCCTTGATAACACAAGGGCGGAGGAGAGCATGACATCATGACACAAGCTAACAACATTTGTTTAGGGGATATACAGAAACATTAAGACTTTCAAGGTAACACAAATCTTTTAGGGTTCATCTTCCCTCACTAGCCTAGAGGTATTTTATTCTCAAGATTTCAGGAAGGGGGAGGAACTACAATCAATATAAGGTGGTATGTAAATTCTGTCTTCCATTGAAAGAGAAGTTTCTCGGTTAACCTTTATTTTAGATTTAAAACCAAATGACCCATTGTTTTTGCAAGCCAGAAACTTCTATATTCTTCTCCCTCCCCTCCCCACAGGAAGGACAGGAAAGCCTGACCTCTCCTCCTAGAATAGCAATATTAATATTTAAGTTTTTGGTACAATCCCCACTGGTTTTATTTCCTAAGTCAAATCCTTGACTTAATTTACAGAAGAGTTATGAGGCTGTGGAGTAAGAATATTAACTTATAACATGTAAAATATATTTAACAGACAGCATTAATAGCAATGCAGTTCACTAAAGAAACAAATATTACTGATTAATTTTCTATAAAGTGTACAAACCTTTTGAAATTTACATAAAACTAATTGGCTTTTATAACAACTTACTTTTAGTCAGAACTCTTAATTTTAAAACCTTTAACTTTTAGTAACAACTAAGTTGGCTTTCATTTTACCCTAGTTTTCCTTTTCCCCAAAGTCTGATTAAAAAGGAAGTCCTTAGTGATTTTTCTCATTCTTTTAGCCCAGTGGTTCTTAACCTGGGCTCTATCGAGCCCTAGGGGTTCGATGAGTCAGTCTCAGGGTTTCGGAGAAGCCTCTGTCGCAGAGGCCAGAATAAAGTAATAACGTAATCTGTTGTGAGTTCATGCACTTTGTTGGTTTTGTTCTTTGAGCAAGGTGATGTTCATGCACGGCTCATTTTGTGCACCAGTAAGAAAACATATACCTATGTCTTGAATTTGGAAAAAAAATCATATTTTATTTATCACTAAAGAAGGGTTCGGTGAATGTGCATATGAAACTGGTGGGTTCGGTACCTAAAAAAAGGTTTAAAACCACTGTTTTAGCCGTATGTAGACCAACCAGTTTCCGGTTTTTGGTTGGAGCAGGACAAGCCATCTTTCTACCTTAGCAGCAGTGGGAGTTGTCAGGATTATGGTGTGTGGATTTGTCTACGTAAGAGTCAGTTTTTGGGTGATGTACTGGATGTCCTGGCAATGTTGCAAGTGCCTCTCAGACAACCTTTTGAACAGTTTGCTGAGTAACCTGCAAACCCTGCTAGTACCCTAAGGAATGGGTGGTTATGTTTCCTTTACGATTTGATTCATGCATTTTACTTGTCCTGAAATTTTGGTGTCTGTGGGCACAATGTAACTTTAAATTAGCTTCTAATTAATATTGGGTCCCTTTCCTACCAGCTTTGAGATTGTGGATATAAATGCAGGCCCAACACTAGAATGGGAAAGCTAAACCTATAAAGAATTCTATATAGTAACTTCCTAACAACTGTCACTGTACCCTATTTCTTAGAAGGAAAAGCTTTTATTTATTTGTCAATTATTTTATTAAAGTCTATTTCTAAATGTTTATTTGGGAAAACCCTTTTCCCTGTTTTTCTATAATTTCCTTATTTTGCTTAGTATTTACTTGGATACAAACTAAATATTCAGATATTATTGTTGGCAAAAATTTTTTCTAATTGGTTTTTAATAAATCTTTGGCAATAAGGGTCTCTAAAACCTCACTGGTTTTGGGTGGCACTTTTCTACTCATTTAAATTCTTAATTCCTATGTTCCGATTTTAGGCAGACTAGAAAAATATAAAACAAACAATAAAATTAAATCAGCTAATGTTAGCAAATATTATTACAAGCATCCTAATACAATAAAGAGAGTAAAGCCTATTAGAGTATTAAACAAAAACAAAGTTCTAACCAATATAACAGGACTCAAAATAAAATTCTTTTTTTGTATGTCCTTTTTAAATTTATATATATATTTTATTATTATTAATTCTAATGGGGTGACACCAATAAATCAGGGTACATATGTACAATGAAAACATCTCCAGGTTATCTTATCATTCAATTGTGTTGCATACCCGTCACCAAAAGTCAAATTGTCCTCTGTCACCTTCTATCTGGTTTTCCCTGTGTCCCTCCCCGCCTCCCTATCCCACTCTTCCCTCCCTCCCCCCCTCCCGTAACCACCACTCTCTTGTCCATGTCTCATAGTCTCACTTTTATGTCCCACCTATGTATGAAATCATGCTGTTCTCAGTTTTTCTTTTTTTCTGATTTACTTATTTCACTCTGTATAATGTTATCAAGGTCCATCCATGTTGTTGTAAATGATCCGATGTCATCATTTCTTATGGCTGAGTAGTATTCCATAGTATATATGTACCATAGCTTTTTAATCCACTCGTCTTCTGATGGACACTTGGGCTGGTTCCAGATCTTTGCTATTGTGAACAATGCTGCCACAAACATGGGGGCGCATTTCTTCTTTTCGAACAGTGCTATGGTGTTCTTAGGGTATATTCCTATAAGTGGGATAGCTGGGTCAAAAGGCAGTTCGATTTTTAATTTTCTGAGAAACTGTTTTAATTTTCTCCAAACTGTTTTCCACGGTGGCTGCACCAGTCTGCATTCCCACCAGCAGTGCAGAAGGGTTCCCTTTTCTCCACATCCTCGTCAGCACTTATTCTGTGTTGTTTTGCTGATGAGTGGCATTCTGACTGGTGTGAGGTGATATCTCATTGTGGTTTTAATTTGCATTTCTCTAATGATTAGTGATGTTGAGCATTTTTTCATATGCCTATTGGCCATCTGTATGTCCTCTTTTGGAGAAATTTCTATTCATTTCTTTTGCCCATCAAAATAAAATTCTTACAGTGACAAATGTTCTTAACATGTTAATGTAATTTTACTAAGTCTATGTTGTCACTATTACTTCTTTATATTATTTGCGTAACCTAATTCCTATTTCAGTCTGAGAATTGTCTCAAAGAGCAGGAGTCACACATATTTAGGAAAATTCCACAAGGCACTGGAGTTGTGGTCACATTCTACACCAAGGGTCCCCAAACTTTTTATACAGGGCGCCAGTTCACTGTTCCTCAGACCATTGGAGGGTGGGACTATAAAAAAAACTATGAACAAATCCCTATGCACACTGCACATATCTTATTTTAAAGTAAAAAAACAAAATGGGAACAAATACAATATTTAAAATAAAGAACAAGTAAATTTAAATCAACAAACTGACCAGTATTTTAGTGGGAACTATGAGCCTGTTTTTGGCGGATGCATCCTGTGCTCCTCTCACTGACCACTAATGAAAGAGGTGCCCCCTCTGGAAGTGTGGCAGGGGTCAGTCAGAAAAATGGCCTCAGGGGGCCAAATGTGGCTTGTGGGATGTAGTTTGGGGACACCTGTTCTACACTCTAGCTAGAGTCCAAGTCCTACTAATTAATGCTTTTAACTAGAATTAGGAGCAGGTCCCAGCCTAAAATAGGCATGGAGGCATTGAGAGAAAAGGAATGAAGGAGACACTATACATTAAACAAAGCAACAGAAATAAGATTGTCAATACCCACAGTAGAGATCTTCGAGGGATAAATAAAACTTGAATATTAGGCAAGGTATAGTAAGTGGCCCTTGTGTTTACAAGATATAAGATCGGTTTACCTGATACTTGGAAGAAATACCCTAAGCTCATCCATGGTGACGTGAGATGGGACCAATGGCCCTGGGCACCTTTAGCCTTCAGTGGCAAGTCCCAGCAGGCTGGGCAAGGTCAGTCCACAGGTGGCTAGATTAGGGCTGGAAGAGACTGAACCCTCCCCTTGTGGAGCAAGGGGGCAGCTTACCTTCTCGTGTCCTTTTTTCCCACAGCAAAGGCATGTCCCCTGGTGGGGTCGAGAAACCTGGCAGGTCTCAGCTCAATGACCTTCTTTTCCACTCTTGAAGCAGGGCCCTGATTGAATCATATGAAGTCCCTTCTGGGTGCTGGAGCCTTTAAGGGTGTATGCCAAAAGCTGGTATTTTCCTGATCTCTTTAGGGCTTTATTTGCCTTTTCTGTTTCTTACTTGGTCATTATAGACCTGAAAAGCCATGCTCAGAAGATCTCGCTGAGGAGCGTGAGGGTTCTTTTGTGTCTATATAAACTTTTGGAAAAAGACAAAACAGCGTTATTAGCTGGATCAAATAAAAGAGGGTAGAAGCTTGCAGGAGGAACAGGTTTGGCGTCTCCTTTAGGATTCCAGAGTCTCTCTGCTGCTGAATAACTTATTATTTTAGCATTCAGAAAAAAATTTAAACAAAGAGCATGATAAAAATAGATTTGTAGGAGTTCCAGAATATGACTCATTTTCTTATGTTACTTAGTATTGAACAATATTGTTTTAAAATGATAATAAACTAAACATTACATTAAAAGACATTATTAACAATTCCTAATATTTAAACCAATATTTTAATATCACAGGCCTATAATACCACAAATAAAAAGAAGAATTAACAAAAGGCCTTTGAAATAATATATACATTTCTGACATGAAAAATACTCTTTACATAATAAGAGATTCTTGGTACAAACCACCCAGCTTGCAAAGTGATATTAACTCTCTTTTGATTACATTAATTTACACGATTAAGTCAACATGAGGGAGGAATGCCCAAGGGGGAAACAGACTCCAAGGACTGGGAGTGGAGTCTGCCGCTTTTACTTTGTTTTTTCTTCTGCCATTTGTGTTGTATAATCCAATTTACTACCTGTAACTAACTGCCTCGCTTTGAGCAGCTAAATACAATTTTCACAAAATTATGTTCCCAATGGTGAGTTGCCTTAGCCTATATGAGGGTTCCAATTTTCCCACAATTCCCTGAAAAATTTTTTTTTATAATTTTTACTATTATGGCTAATTCAGTAGGTCTTCCTCATAAACTCTATGCCTCCCTTATCAGAGAACAGTTATGCCACACAAAGGAATTGGGAGACTCGGAGAGAACCCAACACCCCCTAGGCCCCGTGGGAGAGTGTTGGCAACCTTTATCCAATTTTTTACACTAGTGGAGGGCAACCAGCCATCATCCCCAACCCACAGATGGCCCGTCTCTGATAATTCTATTCCTTTTTAATCCTGTTACTTATGATTCTATTACTCCTTCTGGAGCTGCAATTTAATTTAAGAAACTGCCAATTAACTAGCAAGGTCCACACCCACGGTTTGTTAATTTCTAAATTCTTTTTATTTCCTTTAAGGTTTTTCTAAAGCAAAGTTCTAATTTTTAATACTATTCCAACCCTGTATTTTCCAAATGGGCAAAACCTTTTCTGGTCAGTAGGTGGATACATAATTATTTGGAACTAGTTTCTATTCTTTATTTCCTCTAGTTACCTCACCCTTTCTTTAGCACCCTTCCCCTGCTACTCTGCACATAGCTGGCTGAACCCTAGCCTACCTGAGTGCAAAGTAAGGCCCCACCCCCTTACTTTGCAAAGCGTGTGTCCCTGCTCGGCTTTTTCTCTTTTCTCTCACCCAAATCGCTTACTTGCCAAGCCCTTCCCCCTAGAGGCTGGAGAAACATTTTCAATTTGTGGGTTCTGATTTTCTTTCACCCCCTTGTTTGCTTGTAACCTGGGACATTTATTTTTCCAGTGCCTTTCTCTCTTTCAAAAAGCACATTGATTCTCTTCTAGCACAGTCCTATTCTTTCTCTAATTTCTTCCTTCTCTATTTTGCTCCTTTGAGGGCCCCTTATCCTTAAAAGAGTTTGCCTCCTGGAGTGCTGATACTACTACTTTAGCTATTATTTTATTCCTGTTTCCAACTCAATTCTAGCTTGACTAATAAGACGTGGCACCCACTCTGTATTGAGTGTGTTTTAAGCTGCTGTGGCAAATTTATTGTTAAATTTAGCTATTGATCAATGTATGGAAACTGATCGGGGCAACCTGGATTCCAGTTATGATATTCCAGACTGCCTTTACTAGCCAGAGATAAATAGTTCCAGCTGCCAGCTCCTATTACAAAACTGAAACTTGTTCCAAGAGAATCTAAGAATTAGTGCACTGATATAAGCAAGAAAGATGAGACAGATAACTAATCAGCACCCAGAATAAAGGGTGTTTGACTATAGAGGTATTAATTACAATGGGAAACATTTTTTTTCATTTTCTGTTGCATGACATTTTAGAACTTTTGCTATATATTACTGCATCACTGATTCCAAATCTGAAATTCATTTTTTGGTGCATGCTGTAGTTTTCATGTACTTTTAATTTTTTTTGTTACAGTTAATGGCATGCATTGGTTTTTAAATTGGAGTTAAAGGGCAACGACTCTTAGATTGAACATAACCACAAGACAATTAATATTTTACAAACATCACTGTTACATAATTGTATTTGTTCTTAAATGTAAAAAATTTTCTGAAAAAAAAACACCCCCTTATTTTGTTTTAAGATTGAATCATGGCTTCTTCAAGTAGACATAAATGTAAGAATAGTCCTGACACCTTCTGTTCTACATGTGGCTGTTACACACTTCAACGTCAAATGCGCAATATTTTATCATTTGAGACACGTGCATATATTGCCTATTTTCAAGTTTCCCTTGGTGATTAAGAAAAGAATTGGGCTCCTCATATTGTGTGTCATAATTGTGAGGAAATGCTTCATGACTGGACAAAAGGAAAACTCAAAGGAATGACTTTTGGTATTCCCATGGTTTGTTGTGAACCTAAGGACAACAGCAGTGACTGTTATTTCTGTCTGATCCATACAAAGGGCATTGGCAAGAAAAAATGACATATGACCACATATCCTAATATTCCTTCAGCAATACGACCTATTCTACACTATGAGACACTCCGGTTCCAGTTTCGAATGGTTTTATTTCTTCTAAGGATGAAAAAAGTGAACAGCCTGACCTGTGGTGGCACAGTGGATAAAGCATCGATCTGGGAACACTGAGGTCGCCAGTTCAAAACCCTGCGCTAGTCTGGTCAAGGCACATATGGGAGTTGATGCTTCCAGCTCCTCCCCCCTTTCTCTCTTTCTCTCTCTCTCTCTCTCTCTCTCTTACTCTGTGTCTACTCTCTAAAGTGAATAAAATAAAAAAAAGAAAAAAAGTGAATGTGGTGATCAAGTGTATTTTGATAAGATGCATGAGGAAATGGTTGTAGAATCTGAAGGATCTTCTTCTGATGCCAAACAGCAGTTTAGCCAACCTGAATTAAATGACTTAGTAAGAGATTTAGGCGTATCAAAGAAAGCAGCTGAGTTATTAGCCTCCAGGCTTCAGGCAAATAACGTATTTCACCAGTCACCTAAAGTATCTCATTTCAGGAAGTGTGAACAAATTTTTTTGGACTTTTTTTTCGTAGACAAACACTTTGTTTAATATCATAATATCAATACTCCTTCAACCAGTTAGGTGTTACCACATAGAGTCCAACAGAATGGAGGCTGTTTCTTTTTTTTTAAATATTTTTATTTATTCATTTTAGAGAGGAGAGAAAGAGAGAGAGAGAGGGAGAGAGAGAAGGGGGGGAGGAGCAGGAAGCATCAACTTCCATATGTGCCTTGACCAGGCAAGCCCAGGGTTTCGAACCGGCAACCTCAGCATTCCAGGTTGACGCTTTACCCACTGTGCTACCACAGGTCAGGCTGGAGGCTGTTTCTTCACAGCTCTAAACGATGGCAGACTACTGCCAGAGCATCAAACGAGATTGTCCTCAAGAAATACACAAACAGAAGAGCTACAAATGCAAATTTTTGTCTGAATAGAAATTAAATAAGCTTTGCACAAATTTTATGATTAAAATAATTGTTTTAATATGTTCTGTTTGGAAACTGTATACAAATTCTGATGCAATCATATCTTTTAGTGAATTAGTGTATTTACTGAATTATATAAATTATATTTTTACAAAGATGATGCCCAAGAAGACATTCTACTTCATTATGTTAAAGTAAATGTTGAAAATTTTACAATAAGATGAAAACCTAAAATCTTGAGTTGCAAAGAAACTGTAGCTTACAGAGAAAAACTAATGACAGATTTGAGATCAGCACATGCGAATTAGGTGAGAAAAAAGCATTTTTGTGCATGCAAAAAAAATTTTGTTCCCCAAGACAAGAGGAAGGAGCCAACAGAAGAGACTAATTTCTTCAAGGGAGAAATCTAACAGGGCCCCTGATGCTAAAGATTGGACTCAAGAACAAAGAGAATAAACAATTCGCCATTTAAGATGGTCTCCTAGTCATAAACTTCCAACTCTTGACACAAAAAACTCAAGCCAGGCCTTAAAACAGACACATTTAGACATAACACAAAGACTTCATATAAACAAAAAATGAGCACACTTTATTTCAATTAAAATAATACCTGATATTTTGACAAAGACAAAGCTTCATAGATGAGGGTAGGGCTCCCCCTCATGGCCTTTCAGGTGCACGCAGTCCGCGGCACCAGAGTTTCCTTTAAACTAGGGGTTTCTAGACGGACAAAAGGGAAGCAAAGAATGAAATCTTGACAAATACAAAGGTGTCCCTATTCAGGTTTTTCTCTGAGAGCATAACAAAACTAGCTGCCTCTGGAAGGTTGGGGTCTCTACTCAGTCCCCTTAATTGTCTTCCTAGAGAAATGTACAAATGTGAAAACACAAATGGACATGTTTGGAATCCCACTTTCCAGAGTACAACTAAATGCATCCCAGAGAATCCTAAGGCAGGACCAACAGACGTCCTACCGTCTCAGTCTTTGGAAAGTCCCAGGTTCAGATAAACTAGTTTCAACTCAGTAAAGTAGCTCTGAAGGCCCTACCTATATACCAGAGTTCCACATTTCTGGAGCCACAACTTAGCAAAGGCCCAAATATACCTTACCTACATTTTTGTCCCAAACAGAAAAGCAAAAGCAAGAATTCAGAGGAAAGCCAGGATTCAGTAAAGCCAGAGAGTTGCTTTACCTACCTCCTTGATTTCTCTGCCAGATTGTCCAAATTGTTGAATTTGGAAACTGGGAGGTGTCTACTGGAGAACGGTCCAAACCCACAGGAAAACTGGGAGTCCTGGAACGTCTCAGGTGGCATATCTCCTTGAGATTCAAAAAGGTTGGATAGCTCCCCAGAGAGTCTGTCTGATTTGAGGTGTCTCTACCTGGTGTCGTGAAACACTGCAGGTCCGCATTGATTGCCAAATGTTGTAAAGTATCTGAACCCCAGATGCTGAAAGGTACTGTACCTCAATTCCGTGGATTACGTGGAAGCACCAAGTCCAGATAAATTTTGAAGAGTTTTATTAAAGGAGGAGATTTATTAAATATGCCATTCACATACAGCTGACACGGGGCAGCAGACCCAAATTCTGTTTAAGCCCCCAAAATATTTCAGGGGCTGTTTATATACTCTTGATCACACATGAGTGGGGGAGAGCATGACATTATGGCACAAACTGACGTTTGTTTAGGGGATATACAGAAACATTAAGACTTTCAAGGTAGCCTGACCAGGCGGTGGTGCAGTGGATAGTGTAGGACTGGGACGCAGAGGACCCAAATTTGAGACCCGAGGTCGCCAGCTTGAGCGCAGGTCCATCTGCCTTGAGCAAAAGCTCACCAGCTTGGACCCAAGGTTGCTGCCTCTAGCAAAGGGTTGCTCGGTCTGCTGAAGGCTTGTGGTCAAGGCACATGTGAGAAAGCAATCAATGAACAACTAAGATGTCACAACGAAAAACTGATGATTGATGCTTCTCATCTCTTTCTGTTCCTGTCTGTCTGTCCCTGTCTATCCCTCTTTCTGACTCTGTCCCTGTAAAAAAAAAAAAAAAGACTTTCGGCCTGACCTGTGGTGGCTCAGTGGATAAAGCGTCGACCTGGGAACACTGAAGTCGCCAGTTCAAAACCATGCACTGGTCTGGTCAAGGCACATATGGGAGTTGATGCTTCCAGCTCCTCCCTCCTTTCTCTCTTTCTCTCTCTCATTCTGTGTCTCCTCTCTAAAATGAATAATTAAAAAAAATTAAAAAAAAAGACTTTCAAGGTAACACAAAGATGTTTACAAATTTTTTAGGGTTCATCTTCCCTCACTAGCTTAGAGGTATTTTACTCTCAAGAGTCCAGGAAGGGGGAGAAACTACATATAATCAATGTAAGGTGGTATGTAAATTCTGTCTCTCATTGAAAAAGAAGTTTCTCGGTTAACCTTTATTTTAGATTTAAAACTAAATGACCCAATGTTCTTGCAAGCCAGAAACTTCTATATTCTTCTTTATCATCTCCCCACAGGAAGGACAAGACAGGAAAGCCTGACCTTTCCTCCTAGAATATCAATTTTTCAGCTTTTTGGTATCTTACAACCATTAGCCTACTAGGAGAAAATGCTTCACTTCCCAGGAGTCAAGAAAATTTCTTTCCTGGTGAGTCTGTCTCAAATTCCTCTCCCTGGGCAGTAAGCTAAGTAGATTGACTCCAGACTTCCACATTTCCAGGGGTTGAGTTTCTGTGCCTGACAGTATGAGTTCTTTGTTCCCCTCCTGGAACTCTCTGGTTTCAGTGACAGGGGGAATGAGGTATTGTGGGCATCATAGTTTTATGGAGATAAGATTTATTAGAACAGGAGGTCAAGAGATCATGGAGGAGATTGGTGTTAACATTCCCATAGCACTTAAGAAACTGTTTATCTAGCTCATATCTTGTCATGAAAGTGAAGAATTTGTTTAACCAGTTACTTCTGTATTAATTACTCTTGGGAGGGAAGGTGTCAGTAGACTCCTTCTAAAGTCCCCTCAGAGCTGGGACCTGTGTAACAGCTATGGCTGTGGAGATGCAAATTAATGCTAATGACTCACCTTCTTTGCAAACATAAGGCTTCTCCCCTGAGTGTATCCTCTACTATATGAGATCTGACTTCCAGTTAAATCCTTGCTCACACTCCCTGCATACATAGGGCTTCTCCCCTGAGTGTGTCCTCTGGTGTTTGAGGAGAGCTGACTTCCGTGTAAAGCCACGCTCACACTCCCTGCAAATGTAGGACTTCTCCCCTGAGTGTGTCTTCTGGTGATTGAGGAGAGCTGACTTCTGTGTAAAGCCTCGCTCACACTCCCTGCAATCATATGGCTTCTTCCCGAGTGTGTCCTCTGGTGTCTGAGGAGATCTGACTTCTCTAAAAAACCTCGCTTACACTCCCTGCAAACATAGGGCTTATCCCCAGAGTGTGTCCTCTGGTGTCTGAGGAGATCTGACTTCTGTGTAAAGCCTCGCTCACACTCCCTGCAAACATACGGCTTCTCCCCGGAGAGAGTCCTCCGGTATCTGAGGAGATGTGACTTCTCTAAAAAGCCTCGCTCACACTGCCTGCAAACATAGGGCTTCTCCCCGGAGTGTGTCCTCTGGTGTCTGAGGAGATTTGACCCATCATCAAAGCCTTGCCCATACTCTCCATACTTGATAGCTACAATTTTAAACATTTCTACTCCCATAGATAGTTTGCCTGTGTTCACTGAATTCACTTCCTGGCCTCTGCTGTGCACTTTCTGCATCATTTTCTCTTGCTCAGTAGAGATCCCCATGTGTCCTTTAGGAGGTTTTAAAAAGGCCCTTGAAATCCTCCTCTGCCTGGTTCTTTTAAGCAAAGGTTTGGACTTTTTTTTGACCTCCTGACCTTCAGCTTCATTATCCCAGTGGTGTGTATTAGTATGTTGCTGCTGCTGAGTTGAATCTTCTGGGCAGGGATTCTCTGATTGAAGATGTTTTTTTGTACATGTTCCTGGGAGAATCTGAGGGGGGCAATTGCATCCCACGTTTTTGCTGAGGAATTTCTGATTGGAGAAGGCCAGAGAGTAGAAGGAACATGAGCTTATCTCTGGTTTTAGTTCTGCTGAAAGAGAAAATCTTGGTCAGGGAAGAGGTTGATAAGGCCGCCTGGGCCGTATGTTTTGTCTGCTGTTAAGACGTCTCCCACGAGTCATTCTTATGGGTTTGACAGTGTAATCTCTGTCTCCCAGAAAGTGTTTCTTTATATTCTGTTTCCTCTTTTAATTTTTCTGTATTATATCTTCTTTAGAAATCCAGAAAGCCCATATCAAGGATCCTTTCTACACATTTTCAGACGAGGGACTGTCAAGTAGCATCAGGGCCTTTTTCACCCCTTGTATGGGTGGAACAATGGTGAGCTTTCCTGTATACATGTAGCTTTTAACACAGTTATTTAGAAAGACAACTGGCCCCAAATAGGAATTGTTTTCCTCCTAGTTTCTCACAGATGTTAAACTGAAAATATGTCCTTCCTCAAGTCTCACACCAAATATTCATATTTGATTTTATTCAGTGTCAGCCCATTTTATATACAATGGGAAGTCCTGTTTCAAAATGTTTTCCCAACCATACTTCTTAATTGATTGATTTTAGAGAGACAAAGAGAGGAGGAGGAAGAATAAGAGGAAGAGGAAGAAGAGGAGAAAGAGGAAAGAAGAAGAAGAAGAAGGTGGAGGAGGAGGAGGGAGGTATTTATTCATTGTTCTACCTAGACATGCAGTCATTGGTCATATTTTGTATATGCCCTGACCCGGGCTCAACCTTCGTATTACAGAATGATGCTCTAACCTAGTGGTAGTCAACCTGGTCCCTACTGCCCACTAATGGGAGTTCTAGCTTTTATGGTTGGTGTAAGCAGAGCAACCAAAGTATAAATAAAAAGATAGATTTAACTATAGTAAGTTATTTTATAAAAATTTATTCTACCAAACTTAGCGAAAATCCGACATAAAGTAATTGGTAAGTAATTACTATTATATGCTTTAACTTGCTGTAACTCTGCTTTATAAATTTTATAAAGTAAAGTTACTTTCCTACTCTATAAATCACCATTACTGTGGAACCGGTGGGCGGTTAGAAAATTTTACTACTAACAGAGATACAAAAGTGGGCGGTAGGTATAAAAAGGTTGACTACCCTTGCTTTAACCAATTGGGCTAACCAGCCAGAGCCCCCAACCATGCTTCTTACATGCCTGACTCCCAATCCTCTCACATCCTCTCTCACTTGGAGATGAAGTAATGTCTGAGAGGACTTCCCACTGAAATTTATTTTCCAAAAATTAACAAAGCAAATCTTAGAGAACAAGCTACCCTGTAGCTGAGAACAGCACCATTGTCCCACCTTACTCAGGAACATCCCCAGCATCTCAGCTTGGATCACAGCACTGCATTTCCAGGTTGCTGGGCATCTATTCGACCTCTGCTCTTACCCTGTATGCTAGACAGGAGTGGTCCTCAGAAAACAGGCCCTGGCTGGTTTGCTCAGTAGACAGAGTGTTGGCCCAGCATGTGGATGTCCCTGGTTCAATCGCTTGTCAGGGCACACATGAAAAGCAACTATCTGCTTCACTTCTCTTCTCTCTTTCTTCCCCTCCCGCAGCCAGTGGCTCAATTGGTTCAAGAATCAACCCGATAGCTCAGTTGGTTCAAGTGTTGACCTCAGGTGCTGAGGATAGCTTGGCTAGTGTGAGTATGGACCTCAGACAGGGGTTGCTGGGTGGATCCTGGTTGGGGCACAGGAAGGAATATTGTCTGTCTTCCCTACGTTCACTTAAAAAAAATTAAAAAAATTCTTCCTAAGAATTAAAGGCATATTAAATGAATCTTTAATTTCTGAAGCATCTGATTTGAAATCTTACTGACTCTAGAGTGTACCATGAAAATTTCTAAGGTGAGCGCTCTTTTCTTTCCATATTGAAGAACAGTTGTGCCCACCTCTAGCTGCTGTGAGCTCTCTCTTCCACTTGCTGCTGCACTTGATGCCCAACTTCTGGCCATACTTGTCACCGCACCAGATCAGCAGCTCACTGTCTGGCCTGATGACCCAGCAGGTTCGATAGAAAATCTGCCTGTGATACTGAAAGGCCACCAAGGTTCTGCTCTTTATCATCTCGGGCATAGTTCACATACCTGGGATTGAGGCAGGTGAAAGAAAATAAACCCACAGGCGATGAGTTCCTACTACCTTCAGATCCATGTCCACCTCTGCACCTGACAGTCGGGCTCTGATGTCGCCCACTCTCACAGTGCTCACGGAGAACCTTCTCTTCAATGTGTGAGCCTGTCACAATGTCATATGACTTTCTATGTCCAGGTCCTGCTTACAGTGCTCATTCTGTCTAATACCATTTTCGAAAGCCAATTCTAGATGTAACCTCACCCTGATTGGCCATAAAACCCAGTGACTTCTAGCTTCTCTGAACTAAATCAGGTTCTGTTTTATATCACAGAACTTGCTACTTGATGTTGGATTGTGTCTAGATTAGTTCACATCATTCAATATTCAGCCGAAGTCCATCTTTTCTTGAGAAGTCTTTCTCCATTCTACTTACATTTTATCTAGGTAGCATTTGATCCCTCAACCAGGTTCCCATAAAAACCTGAAGGTCCCCCCAACCCAAACTGAGAAGCGGAGAGGCAGACAGACACCCGCATGCATCCAACTTGGATCCACCCGGCATGCCCACCAGGGGGTGATGCTCAGCTCATCAAGGGCGTTGCTCCGCTGCAACCAGAGGCATTTTAGCACCTCAGGCGGAGGCCATGGAGCCATCCCCAGCGCCTGGGCCAACTTTGCTCCAGTGGAGCCTGGGCTGCGGGAGGGGAACAGAGAGATAGAGATAAAGGAGAGGAGGAAGGGGGAAGAAGCAGATGGGTGGTTCTGTATGCCCTGGCTGGGAATCAAATCCCAGACACTCTACCACTGAGCCAAGCAGCCAGGGCTTGGAGGTTTTTTTGTCTTAGCAAAATCATAAAGAACAATAATAGCTTATTCACATTCTGTACCCCCTAATTAAAGATCCCCTCGGGAAAGTGACCCATGATCATTGCTTTGCAGGTTTCAGAACCCAGTTCTAGTTAGAAATGAGACTGGGATACTTTGCTATCCTTGGTTTAGGTATCTTGACACTGTTCACTTCTCAAAAAAATAGAAAAATTTTAGTTTAATATTTCTAAAATTAATTGTTTCACTCTGTCTGCAATTAATCTTCCATAAGAAGATGGGGTGTATGGTCTGTTTAAGTAATAAATACCTTCTTTTAAACTGAAAGGGCTTGCTTAAATAATGTTAATTAAATCAATTAAAGTGTAATCTAGGCCCTCAAGGTTTTTTCCATCGGCTAAATTTTGTCTAGCATAGAGATTTATATATTGAGGAAATACACTATATTATTATCTCCTTTTCTCTCTAAATACTTCTTGCTTTGAAAGAGCACTGAATGGACAAAAAAAAGAAACAGAGGATTGAGGGAGACCACTGAGGGAGACATGATGAGAAGGAAAGATGAATGGGCTTGAGAGGGATGAGTGTTCTCCATGACTCCCAGAAACCTATTGGCCATACCTCATCCAGTTGGCCCAGGATTCATCTTTCCCATTCACATACATATAGCAGTTTCTCTCTTTGGTGATCTGCATTTAAGGAAGAAAAAATAAAGGTTTATTTTAGGTGAGGAGATAATAGAGAAATTATTTTACCCTACTGTCAACAAAGCTCTTTCAGCTTGCATGCATTGCAACTCATGACCACATATTTTTCTTACTCATCACATCTGAGTTGACCTGTCCACTCAGGGTTGCGAGGAGGCATTTCTTTGTGTCTGTACCACTTTGCTCCCACTTAACCTGTGATCCTCAACAGGAACTTCATGGTCTGCAATGTCCACTCAGTGCCCAGAGCTAACCATATTGTCTCCATCCATTTCCTAGTTTGTAGAAGGGCAGGTCCCACCAAGCCATGGGAGGAATGTGGGAAGCCACAAGACAGGGGAAGAGGTAAATACTTCTCACCTGCCACGAGTATTCGTTGTTGCCTACCTCTTCAGTTTCTGTGATCTGGCCCTTATAAGGACCAAAGTGCAGACCTACTGGCAGAGCAGATGCCTCATTCCACACTCCAAGCCCAGCCTCAGGGATGCCCAATGGTGTGATTCTCAACCCAGGATGCAGAGTGAGGGCTGCGTGTTTCGGATGCCCCTTATCCACTGCACTGTCTTTTACAAATGTAGGGGGCCCATGCATGGCACAACTGTCAATGAAGAAGTTCTCACACTTCTCACAATCTGGGGGTGAGAGCAACGGGGATTAGGGAAGGTGTAGTGCGTGTTCCTGGACATACAGAGCTTCAGAGAGAGCCCAGGGACTCACATCATAGAGCCTCAATTCTGTAGTGCAGGTCCCTAGGGGAACGGAATGCTCTAAGGGCCATATGACCAGATGAAATTATTGTATGAAGAGATAACATGCTTTGTGAGGGCCACTTACAGAGGTAGTCATCATCCTGGGGCTCTCTGACCTCTTGGTACACATGGCCTTTTCTTTCTTGTAGGCTATACATCTTTACTTCAATATCCTTTCTCCTGAGTTCTAAGTTGGAGAAGAGTGAGTTTGGTGGAGTCTGGAGTGTTAGTCCCTATTTTGTCAGAAAACACACAATCTCCTCCCATCAAATTATCACCTGTCCTATATACTCTGGTATTATCCTTTGTCAACTATTGGCTCAGAGAGCCTCTACAATAGTAAGCCTCAACACCCACTAAAGATGGCCAATGCAATATTTGTTTCTAGATCTTCCCATTATGAGGTATAACTTCCCAACTTTATTAAGGGCATATTATGTTAGGTATTGAGGAAAGGCCTGGTATACAATACCAACAGTGTATGGTTGCTATTATCAGAGGTGTATTTATTGGACAACTGGTATGTGTCAGTTTTTTTACATTGAATTTAAGCCCTAGCCAGTGTCTCAATGGATAGAGCGTTGGCTCAGTGTATGTCCCGGGTGTGATTGTGGTCAGGGTACATAGGAGAAGCGACCATCTCCTTCTCCATTCCTCCCTCTTCCCCTTCTCTCCCTTTTCTTTTTCTGCAGCCAGTGGCCCAATTAGTTTGAGTATTGGCCCTGGGTGCTGAGGATGGTTTGGTTAAGCAGAGAGCTGGCGAGCTCGGGGTCTCGAGCCTGGGTCTTCCGCATCCCAGTATGACGCTCTATCCACTGCACCACCGCCTGGTCAAGCGAATAGAAAGTTTTTTTAAAACATCATGGCTTTGTGTGTTTTCTTGTATGAATATGGTGCATGTAAGGTCCGACCCGCATGAAATGAGACAAAGTACCAAATATTTAAAAAGTCCAACTTTATTGGAACCTTCGGGCGGGTTCAGTGACTCGGAGAGTAGTGAGCCAGAGAAGTCGCGCCTAACTGGTGGGGCTTGAGAGTCTTATACCCCTTCAGGCTGGCTGGGGAAGGGAATTTTCTACTGCAGTTTTGGCCTGCAGGTGGTTTGCGCAACCGGGGACGTTAATGGTTGAGGAATTTCTATAATGGCTTCAGACAGGATGTGTGTACTAAAGGTCAGTAATTGCAGAAATGCTAAAGACATGAGGGACTCTCCAGCCCCTGCCCCTGGGGTACTACCGGACATTCTTGGCTCTTTGGTATAGGGAGAGGGGCGACGTGGTCTTATCCGGCTACTTCCTGCTGTACGGGTGCGGAGTTGGGGAGAGGTAGGAAAGAGCCAGAGCATTCCGTTTCTGCTATGGTGGGCAGGGGTTGGTAATGTAACAGCATCATTTGGTTGACTGCTATCCTGGTGATCTCCTGAAATCGGGTCTGCAGGAAGCGAAAAAGACAAGGGGTAATTAGTAAGATTAGTCCAATTACAACAATGGGTCCTATGAGTGGAGCCAATAAAGAATACATGGAGGAGTTCCACCAAGATGAGCCTTCTGCTGAGAATTTTTGCTTCTGGAGATCAGAGCTGAGTTTGTGGAGGGCTTCTACTCTGGTCTCTACAAGGCCGGATTCGTTGATGTAGTAGCAGCATTCTTCCCGCAGAAAGACACATGTGCCTCCGTGCTTGGCTGTAAGCAGGTCTAGGGCTCGTCGGTTCTGTAACGAGACTTGGGCGAGAGAAGTTATTTGTCTTTGTAGGGAGGCTAGGGACTCGGCCGAATTGTTGACACCTATTTGGAACTGGGCCCTCAGTCGAGCAGAAGTCTCTAAGGAGTATGCTAGGGCTCCTCCGCTAATTCCGGCTGCAACTACTGAGGTGGTGAGAGATAGTCCGACTACAAGGGGGAGGAATGCCACCCGTTTTTTCCTTAAATGAGAACCAAGGTATTGTTGTTGGAACTCGGCATGAGTGTAGATGGTTAGTTGAGGAGTTAGAGTTACTGGAAGGCAGAGGAGGGTGGGATTGAGTGAATAGGACAGGTTTTTTGAGAGAGTATGATTGCACCATACGAGAAGAAAAAGCCACTCGGGGCAGTCAGGTTTTGAGTAAGGTTAATGGTACGGTTGCATTGGGTGTGGTTGGAGGAACTATAACAAAAGGGAAATTGTTGAAAGGTTGGAGGTATATACAAATTGACCCCCGGCAGAGGTGGGGGAACATGTATTGCATTAGTAGAGTTTATGGGGACCGGTGAGAGTACTGCAGTGAGAGGGGGTTTGCCAAGAGCAGCACACATAAGACATGAGGAGAGATTGCCTAGGCCCATGATGTTGGCTAGGAGTAGTCCTTCCCGCAGGAGGGAGAGCCAGGAGAAAGGTGTCGAGGTGGGGGCTAGCTGCTTGATTAGGAAAGACTCCTGTTGCTGTATGTCTGCATGTACCTGGCTCTGGACCTGGACTGGGGACCGCCAGATAGAGATGTGTGAGGAAGGCATCCTTTCCCAGTTGGTCATGTATACGGCTCCTTTTTGGGGGGTTGTTCATCGGTTGTCCCAAGGGTCAGGGACGCTTAGGGAAAATCCTCGGTTGGCCGAGGTAAAGACAAGGCGTCCCTGTGAAATGGGGGTTCTATATCGTTGGGCCGTATGGATTCTACATGAGCTCCATTGACACTCCATGCACTGTAGCCAAGAGGATTTGGCATAGTGGGAAGGTTGGTCGTACATGAAGCAGATAGCTGGTGCTTCACGGTCCTTGGTGGCATGGTGTTTAAAATCTGTGAAATTTAAGTATATGGCCGATCTACACCCTTCAGGAGGGCAATCAGCAGTGCCCAGGAGGGTATTGAAAGAGTAGGTGGTCCGCAGTTTAGGCAGAAATTCTGTGTGGAGTTTTCAGTGAGATAAAACCTCCAGGCAAAGGGATTAGTCTTTGGATTGTACTTTGCTGAGCTACTGTCTGGTAAGTTTGAGAGACAGAGGACCAGTAGAAGTAGCTGTCCAAGAGGGAGGGCCATCTGGGGGGGGGCTTTTTATTCTAGAGAGATGAACCCACGCAGAGATGCCTAGGACCTTTGCTGCTGATGGGGTGGTTAGGACAACTGTGTATGGTCCCTCCCACTTAGGGGTCAGGGGTTTTGGGGAGAGGGTCTTTATAAAGACCTGGTCTCCTGGGGTGACCCACTCTGTTGGTCCGGCCCTAGGACTGGGTTCAGGAAGGGCCGAGTTGGCGTGTTCCCTAAGGAGAGAACGGAGGAAGGAGAGGTAGGACAGGTATGAAGCTAGAGGGGGTGGGTGTGGAGAAGACGGAGTTGACAGGAGGAAAGGTCGGCCTTAGAGGAGTTCAAAGGGGCTAAGTTGAGAAGGCCCCCTGGGGGTAGCTCTCAGATGGGTTAGAGCCAGAGGGAGTAGGGTGGGCCAAGACTGGCGGAGCTCCAGGCTGAGCTTGGTCAGATGGTCTTTGATGAGCCTGTTAGCTCTTTCTACCTTACCAGACAATTGAGGGTGGTAGGCCGTATGCAGTTTCCACTGTATGCCAAGGGAGGTAGAGACAGCCTCTGTGATCTTGGAGATGAAGGCGGGCCCGTTGTCTGACTGGATGGAGGAGGGTAAACTGAAGCGAGGAATGATGTCCCTAGGACTAGGTGGTCAGCTATTGTCCCCGTGGTTTCAGAGGTCGTAGGGAAAGCCTCGATCCATCCTGAAAAGGTATCTACCATAGTTAAAAGGTATTTGAGGTTTTTGTGTCTGGGCATGTGGGTAAAGTCGACCTGCCCGGGCAGGTGGCCTCGCATTTGGTAGAGTGGGTGACGGATGTGCCAGGTCCCTTGGCTGTTTGTCCTGGAACAGGTGGAGCAATAAGAATGAACGTCCTGGATGGTTTGCTGGTGGAATAGAGGAGATAGAAAATGAAAAAGGGCTTTAGGCCCAATGTGTAAGGATTTGTGAATGTCAGCGATTATCTGGTATCTCTGAGACTGTGGGAGGATGAGGAGGTCATTTTTGAAAGCCCATCCATCCTTGAAATTGACCTCAGGGGAAGATTGGAAAAGACTTTGCTCTGTGGAGGAGTATTGGGGGTTGTATGTCTTTGAGAGAAAGCAGATAGTAGAGGCAGGGTGTGTGCGTGCTATGGAACGAGCTGTTTTGTCAGCGAAAGCATTCCCCTTAGCTATGGGAGAGTTGGAGGTCTGGTGGCCCTTACAATGTATAATGGCTATTTGTGAAGGGAGCTGGATGGCTCGTATAAGTTTAGAAATGAGCTTGCCATTTAGAACAGGTGTTCCCTTAGTCGTGAGGAAGCCTCGTTCCTTCCAGATCATACAGTGAGAGTGGGCAATGAGAAGTGTATATGTTAACTGCCTTATTTTTTGCCCAGAGAGGGCCCGGGTTAGGGCAACTAGTGCAGCCTGTTGGGAGGTAGTTCCCAGGGGGAGGCTGTTGGCTTCGATGACCTGGGTGTCAGAAACGATGGCATAGGCGGCTTGCTGGGGCCCCGGAGGTTCAGAGATTGAACTGCCATCAATGTAAAGGGTATGTTGGGCCTTAGGTAATGGATGAGCCGCAAGGTCAGAGTGAGGAGATTTGGAATGTTCTAAAACTTCGATGCAAGAGTGGGTAGAGGGAGGTGCGTCAGAGACGGGAAGGAGGGTGGCTGGGTTAGGAGAGTTGCAGTTAGAGAGAGTAATGGAGGGGTTTTCTATGAAGAGGAGGTGGTACAGCTGGAGTCGAGAGGGCTCAATGTGGGTCAAAGCCTGATGTGAGAGGAGGTCTGTGAGGCGATGGGGGAAAAACCTGTAGTGGTTGTTGGAGATTGATTTTTAGAACCTCGGTGGTGAGATCAGCGGCGGCTGCAAGAGCTCGCAGGCAGGGTTGCCATCCATGGGTGGTGGGATCTAACTGCTTGGAGAGATAGGCTATTGGGACTAGAGTTGGACCCGCTGGCTGGGCCAGAACCCCTAGTGCCAAGTGTTGTCTCTCTTCAGTGTAAAGGACAAAAGGGTGTGAGGGGTTAGGTAGGGCTAGGGCCGAGGCTGAGCAGAGGGCCCCTAGGAGAGCTAAAAAAGCCTGGCGGACAGTCTCAGGGGAGGTTAGGGGTCCCTCTGGTGTTTCTTTGGCCGCCAAGTAGAGAGGCTTGACCAGGAGGGCAAAATTTGGGACCCAGTGGCGGAAGAAGCCTACTAATCCTAGAAACGACTGGATTTCAGCTGCCGAGTTGGTTGGGGGATTGCAGTCCCCTAAGAGTCTGTAACCTGTCGGTGGTGATGGCTTGGTGGGTCAGGGTGACCAAAAGGCCAAGGTAGGTGACAGATGGAGTGGCTATTTGTGCCTTCCTGGCAGATACCCGATATCCCTTGTTGTAAAGGAAATTCAGTAAGAGGGTGGTAGCCTTGAGGCATTCTGCCTTGCTTGGGGAGCAGACTAGAAGATCATCTACGTACTGTAAAAGAGTGGATGGAGCTATATTGCAAGCTAGTAAATCTGTTGCCAGTGCTTGACCAAATAGATGAGGGCTGTCCCGGAATCCCTGGGGGAGGACCGTCCAGGTCATTTGTTGGGCGATATTGGAAACAGGGTCTTCCCAGGTGAAGGCAAATAGAAAGTAGGAATCTGGGTGGAGTGGTATGGTGAGGAAAGCATCTTTGTGGTCAAGGACTGAAAAATGGGTGGTATTAAGGGGAATGTGAGAGAGAAGGGTGTATGGGTTAGGGACTACTGGGGATATGGGGACAACCGCTGAGTTGATTATGTGGAGATCCTGTACAAGGCAGTACTGTCCTGAGGTCTTCTTAACAGGGAGGATCGGAGTATTACAAGGCGAGTTGGTGGGAATTAGTAAGCCTTGTATTTTAAGTTTGTTGATGATGGGTAAGAGTCCCATCCTATGGGTGTGTGAGATAGGAAACTGTGGGCAGTTAGGGAAAGAAGATGGATCCTTGAGTTTGATCAGGACAGGAGTGTGGTGCGAGGCTACAGTGGGGGTACCCGTATTCCAGACCTCAGGGTTTACCCGGGGTAAAAGCTGGACCCTGGAGTCCGAGTCTGGTTCAGGATTGGGACCTGGCACTAATGCTAGTATGAAGGCCTGCTCAGGGGAAAATGAAATACTTGTCCGGAGTTTGGACAGAATGTCTCTCCCCAGGAGGTGAACCGGGCAGGAGGGTATGACTAGGAAGGAGTGTGAGAATGGGTGACCCTCAAATAGGCAATTAAGGAGGGTCGTCCATCGTGGGGTCGAGGGTGATCCGTCGATTCCCATGACCGAGACCTGGGAAGGAACTGTAAGGCCCGAATGAGAGGGAAGGACAGAGTAGGTAGCCCCTGTGTCTATTAAAAAGGAAACAGACTTACCCGCTACCTGGTGCGTAGCCCTGGGCTCGGTGAGGGTAACTGGAGTCGAAGAGCCAGAGCCCCCTCAGTCGTCCATTAAGCCCAGCAGTTCTGAGACTGGAAATGCCTGGTTCTCAGCTCCCCAGCATTGAGGTGCCGGAGGCTGAGCCAGGGTCGGGCAGTCCGACTTTCAGTGGCCCATGAGCTTGCATTGTGGGCAAGGCTTGGTGGGGGGCCTCGGTTGCGGGCAGGCCTTGGCCCAGTGGCCCTCTTTGCCGCATTTGAAGCAGGCGCCTGGTGGTGTGCGCTGTCCTCCCTTGGAGGCTGGTTTCTTTATCAGTTCCCCTACCGGCCTGAGGGCCGCTACCAAGGCTTGGGTCCGCTCCTGGCAGGCGGCTTCAGCCGTTTCCTCTCGGGCGTTAAATACTTTAAAAGCCATTTTTACCAGGTCTTGGATGGGAGTCTCAGGGCCCTCCTCAGCCTTTTTAAGTTTCTTTCTAATATCCGGGGCTGACTGAGAGATAAAGTGAGAGGCTAAGACTGTGGCCCCATTGCGTGACCCCGGATCTAGGCGGGTATAACGAACTAGGGCTTCTTGAAGACAGTTCAGGAAAAGAGCTGGGTTTTCTTCGGGGAGTTGGGTAATTTCCCTCAGCTTATCATCATTTACAACCTTGTTAGAAACCGCGTCCATACCTCTGATTAAGTATTGGAGCATAAGGTTTCAACGAGGGATGTTGGACCCTTGGCCAGGCTGGTAACTCCAATTGGGGTCCTCCCCGGGTACCGCCTCTGTGCCAAGGGGGATCTGGTCATTTACTAGGTGGTCCCTGTCTGCCTGCTGTCGGGCGGTGGTGAGGATGCGTTTATGTTCCTCAGGGGTGAGAGTGGAGGTACAGATTACCTTAATGTCATGCCAGGTCAAGTCATATGTCTGAGTCAGGTACCGGAATTCCTTAATGTAGTTTGAGGGGTCGGCCGAGAAGGATCCTAGCCGTTTTTCGATCTGTGAGTGGTCTTGGCCCGGGACTGGGAGGTTTTCGCGGGGGAGAGCCGGAGGGGGAGATAGGTGGTCGGGAAGGTCATTAGGTTGAGAGTAAGGAGGGGGTTCCTGGGAGAGAGCTTTGGGAGGAAGGGAGGTTCGAGCTAGGAGGATCTGGTGTGTAGAACAACGGGAACAGAGGTCGGGGCGGGAACGAAGGTCCCAGAAAGCTTGGACATAGGGGACCTCAGAATCTTTCCCTGTCCGCGGGCAGAAATTGTCCAGGTCTTGAAGGACGTTAAAATCAAAAGTGCCCATTGGAGGCCAGTGGGACCTATTGTCCAAGCTGTATTGAGGCCATGCGACCTGCGACAGGAAAATGAGTTTCTTCCGATGGAGGGTTTGAGTGTACCCCAATTTGGAGAAGTTTGCCAATAAACACCCTAGGGGTGTTTTGGGATCAGCTTTGGACCCAGAGTTGCCCATTATTCAGGGAGAATTACGGGGAGGTTTCACGGGTTGGGAAAAGGGACAACTGACAGGCGTCCCAATTGGGTGTCCCAGTTCCGGAAGGAGACTCGGTGTCCGGTATTGGAGAGAGAGAGAGAGAGAGAGGCGTCCCACTCACTCGCACTCCTTTAAAGGCTCCTGGAGCCAGCGGAGGGGTTCCCGGCTCGGCCGAGTCTAGGACAGGAACCCCAGTTGGCAACCCGCAGAAAGGTCCCAGAAGAAAGAAATGTACTTACGATCTGGCTGAACGAGAAAGGGGTTTTCCTGGTCCAAAAGAGGTCCCGGAGTATGCAGTCTGGAGGAGGGGAGAGAGAAAGAGAGGGGGGACACACGCCCTGTCACCTGGACGTAAAGGCGGGCCACAAACCCTCTCCTGGGTTTCAGCACCAAATGTAAGGTCCGACTCGCATGAAATGAGACAAAGTACCAAATAGTTAAAAAGCCCAACTTTATTGGAACCTTCGGGCTGGTTCAGTGACCCGGAGAGTAGTGAGCCAGAGAAGCCGCGCCTAACTGGTGGGGCTTGAGATTCTTATACCCCTTCAGGCTGGCTGGGGAAGGGAATTTTCTACTGCAGTTTTGGCCTGCAGGTGGTTTGCGCAACCGGGGACGTTATGGTTGAGGAATTTCTATAATGGCTTCGGACAGGATGTATGTACTAAAGGACAGTAATTGCAGAAATGCTAAAGACATGAGGGACTCTCCAGCCCCTGCCCTGGGGGTGCTACCGGACAGTGCACTGTGACCTTTGTTGTTGCTGGGAGTTCAGGGCATGCTGTGTATGTCGCTTTGTCTCCAGTTCTTACCACTTACTGGTTTTGAGGGAAACTTACGTTTATATTGTTGAGGTTAAAAAAAGTACTTCCGTTTATTAAATTAAAGAGAACTGTGGATAGTAACTGAAGCCAAGAAGCTTGGGGAAGTAAAGTGGAAAGATTGCTGTAAATCTGATATTTTAACCGAGGACAGCTCATGTTGGATAAATCTGTCTGAGGGAAGTAGTTTCTCTCAGCAAAAGTAATGCCTTTTACTGAATTCTGTCTCTTGTGTTTTTCATTTAGTATCCTGTACTTCAAGAGTCACCTGTGGAGTGTGAGGAAGTAAGACATCCCAGCCCTCATTGTCATTGTTCTGTGAATCATTTACAGTTAACTGTCTTTTTCCTGCCTAGGTAAATAAGTTTCACTGAAGATATCACCCATGCCCCGAGACCCCGCCCGGTGTGAGACATCCGACCTGAGGGCTCCGGTTCTGGGGCCTGGTGTCTGGCATCAGGAATCTCAAGTCTGGCTCTGGCCGCAGTTTGAGGCAGGGCCCCTTGTTTGCCGTGTTATCTATCAGAATACGTCCAGGGTCCCGCCTCAGACGGCCTCTGTATTTTGATACTGCTTTTCGGTTTCTGTCAGGGGATATGTAGGGTTGAGGAGTGTCTTCCAAGGTGGTGTTCAAAGGGTAGGTCTAGGACGTTTGGTTTCTGGGATAGGGTTAAGGTGTTAGGTGTTGCTAGAGAGGTATTAAGCTTAGGCTTGGAGGCAGATGGGACGGTTTCCCCTGGAGGTGGAGGGGTGAGGGTGGGTGGGGACTGAGGCCAGGGAGGCTAAGGCAGGGCGTTTCTGCCCCCCCCCCCCCAGAGTTCTCTCGGAATGAGAATTTGGTCAGTGTCACAGCACGTACCTGGACAGCTGCGTTTGGAATAGACAAAGGACAGTTAGTAAAGAGTCGTTCTAGATATTCATCCAAATCACTCAGCCCCAAGGTGAGGAGTTTCCTGTGTAGGGGCTGCTTCATTTGCATATGAAGGGCCACTCTTGAAAAGGAAGGCATTCCAGGCTGCGGCATCAGAATGTGTTGGATTCCTGTCTGGCTGCAAAGGGATCTGGCTGATGGAGTCGCGGAAAGTCTTCTGTGGTCATCGCAACACTGCGGAGCCTTGTTCACTTTCCACGGTGAGTGCCTTTGTCGTGGGATTGTCCTGAAAAGTAAGACTGCTGTACGTGGGTGGGCCCGACTTGTGCCGGTAGAATGATGTGATTCCCTGGACAGTGCATCCAGACAGGTAAGAGTTGGGGTGTTATGAAGCTAATGCTCCCCAATGGAACTCTACCGGCATGTTTTCCTCCTGCTCCCACGTATGGAACGGAAGGAGCTTTCCCGGGTCTTCGGAAGGGGGTCTCTTTTGGGAATGTCAGCTGCTCTTGTGTTTTTAGTGAGGAGGGTACGGTATCCTGGATGTGTTGGGGTGCAAGGCTTTCATCTTCATTCCTTTCGCGGCTCGCAGTCTGTGGCGTTATTTCCATCTGCGTTCTCTGACTGCTCCTTGTGGAGAATTCCCACGTTACTATATTCCCGATGCCCATATTCTGTGTATTGTGAAGTAAGATGATGTTTAGGATTGTTATTCATTGAGGTGCGTGTTGGCTGTTATATTTTCCCGCTGAGTAGATGTTCTTGAGAATCATTTCGAGGTGCGGCTCCGCGCTGCCCTCCTGTGGACATATCTGGGAATCGCATGGAAGCCTGCGTCGTGACAGGGATGCATTGGCTTTTATTCTGTTGTATTGGTTTTAATCTCATTTTACAGTGGTTTTGTATTAATGATGACGCCTCTCCAGTGGCTGTGTGTCTGATGCCCCAGAGAGGAGGTGTTGCAAGAAGAAAGGAATCCTCTGGTGTGAGTTGAGAATGCAGACAGTGGGGACACAGGAGGAAAAAGATTGTGACAGATGGGATCCCAAGAGGTAAGATTTTGCTGTGGCGTGAGTGGTTTGGTCTTGTTGCATTCGCCGGGTGCAGAAACAAACATCAGAGACTTTCAGGAGTTCAAAGATTATTTATGGCCAAAATGCAAACCGGCGCAGGGGTGAGCTCCTACAGCACTCAAAAAGGCTGTTAATGGAGTCACCCCGAGCACTTACAGACTATGGCTTATATAGCTGAGCAAGCAAGCGTCGGATACAGAAGCAAACTTGGCAGTTAGCTATAGGTGGGCAGAAGATTACACACAGTCACATGGCTTGGTAACAAGGTGGACAGTGGAAAAAATTTAAAACAGACAAACGGTTCATGCAATTACTGCTTTAACCTTCTATAACAGTTTTGCTTATCTTAGCCAGACATAGCAGGCTGCGGGTGCAGTTAATTGTATCTAACTCTTGTTTCTTCTCAGGGTCATTTATGGCCTATGCCTTTTATCTTCCCTGCTTCTTCTCAAGGCCCTGTTTCTTCTCAGTGCCATTCTGCCTTAAACATGAATTCTTATTGCCCCTGCAATCCTAACAGTCTCTCACAGTTCTAGGTTCACAGTGTTCTCTTTTACTATCCGTGGATTTCAGGGAATTCTGTAGGCATTGAATAGTGATTAGGAAGTTGTATATTTGCTTCTTAATCTCATTCTGTCCGCTTATTAGACAGTTATTTATTTATTTTTTTACAGGGACAGAGAGAGAGAGTCAGAGAGAGGAATAGAGAGGAGTGGAGAGAGGTGAGAAGCAACAATCATCAGATTTTTATCGTGACACCTTAGTTGTTCATTGACTGCTTTCTCACACGTGCCTTGACCGGGGGCCTTCAGCAGACCGAGCAACCCCTTGCTGTAGCCAGGGACCTTGGGTCCAAGCTGGCGAGCTTTTGCTCAAGCCAGATGGGCCTACGCTCAAGCTGGCGAGCTCGGGTTCTCGAACCTGGGTCTTCTGCATCCCAGCCCGACGCTTTATCCACTGTGCCACCGCCTGGTCAGGCCAGAGGTTGAGCGATGGGTCCTTTCTGTTGCTGTTCTGTGTTAGCCTTTTTTTAAGTGTTGCGATGCATGGTGGCAGGGTTTTCTTAGGGCTGCGTTTGGGGAGTCCTGTTCATAGAGTCCTCTTTTTTCCATCTGGTTCTCGATTCCTTGGTTCACTACAGTGGTGAGAAATAGAGTGAAACAGTCTTCCTGAGAGTTTGTGGGGACTTGATTTACGTCTTGATTTCGCTTCTCGGATACGGCTACTGTGCTCTGGATTTGACCCACTGCCGCCCTCCTGTGGACATCTATAGTTATTACACGTTATTGTCATTCAGCAGCCCCTTGGCAGTCTGTGCTGCTGGGAACGCGGGAGGCAGTCTTCACTAGAACGTTACTTACAGTATATCATTATGTTCTACTTCCATTTTCTGGAACATACTGTGTGAAAATGGGAAATACAGTTTTTGTTTTTTTGATCCTTGGACGTTCCTTACAACTAACTGTCTTTGTAGTCTGGCATGGACTGAAAACGCTTTCCAAGTGAGAAGTCCCAATCCAAGTGTGATCCTTGGCTCTGCTGTCAGACCTGAGAAGGTGCTGATGAAAAGCATTTCTTCCTGTTCCCTTGCAGAGATCAGAAGAATTGCCTTTGTGACATGGACAGCTGTGACAGTTCTGCCTCCTTGCCCTTCTGTACCTGTGAGATCATCTTTTAGCAAAGGTAAGACAAGGGTTTTTTTCTTCCCTAGACGTTCATGTGCAGCGATGCTGGGTTGGCTGGGATAGGGAGACTTTGCACGTCACACTTTTTTGTTGTGTCTTCACCTTGCCTTTTCAAAGTGATTCCAAAGGCAGGTCTTTTGAGGTATGGTCATGGGTTTCTGTATTTGTTCCTTTGCTTGCTATTGAGCGTTAAATTAAGAGTGCATGTACTATTAGATTGTGGTTCAACTCTCACAATAGGCATCTGCAGGTCCTACCTGCCTTTGATTCCAAAATTTTGGGTGTGCTGACTTGGCTACAGAGGTGGGTTCTTTCTGCAGGGTCTTTGCTTTGCAGTGTGTGATGTTATTAGAATATGTGTGTCTATTGTCCTGGGAATTCTTTGGTGTGGCTTTCTGTCCTGGGTGCCTGCGTAGGCTGTAGATTTAGGTATTGACATTTGCAGTCAGGCACGAAGGTCTGATGTCCCTCTCTGCCATCTCTTCTCTGTTTTTCTGGATTCCTGATCTGGATGGTGTCTGGGTATTGTCTTTGAGTGCGAGGTACTTCGACTTTAAGTGAGTTTTCAAGCATTATCAAGGGCTGAGGGTATGCGTCTGGGGTCTTCACATCGGTTATGCCTGGGATCCCCTGAGGCCATTTATCTGGCCATCGCCGAACTCTGGAAGGGGCACCTCTTTCATTAGTTGTCAGTGAGAGGAGCACAGGATGCATCCGCACCCATAGTTCCCATTGAACTACTGGTCAATTGGTTGATTTAAATTTACTTGTTCTTTATTTTAAATATTGTATTTGTTCCCGTTTTGTTTTTTTACTTTAAAATAAGATATATGCAGTGTGCATAGGGATTTGGTCATAGGTTTTTTTTTTAGTCTGGCCCTTTAATGGTCTGAGGGACAGTGAACTGGCCCCCTGTGTAAAAAGTTTGGGGCCCCCTGGGTTATGCCATCTTGGTTTCGTTAAGCTTTCTTCATTGAGCGAGATACCTCAGAAGTGTTTCGGCAGCATCCTCTCCTTTTTCGGGGTGCTATTCTTTCTGTATGGAGTTTGGTTTTGGAGACAAGTTTCCTTAGTGGAACTAAAACATTTTTTTTGTCTGCCACCCTGTGGGTATTCTGTGAATAGCACCACTGAAGGCAAACTTTTCTACCATTTGATGTCATTTTGGAAGGACCCTTGAGGCACGCAGGTAAACTGCAGGCATCACTGTTTTTCATTGTCTCAGAATGGATGCTGTCTGTCTGTTGCAGGTGTCAATGCCTTTGTTGGGGTATGCGACGCTTTCATAGGAAACACGATGCCATCTACATGAATGTCTTAGAGTTGGCTCATTCACTTTTCCTCAGTCATTCCTGATGATTATCTGTATCATCACGGCGGCTCAGAGATCACTGAGGGTCTAGGGAAATTTCTCTTGATAGGAGGAAGTTCTGACCTACTTCCAGTTTCATATATTCTGCGTGTATGTGAATACCAGTATTTTCTGCCAGGAGAAGAAGTTATTTTTATCTTTATTACTGATGATGTTACTGAGATAGGGAATACTCTGCTTCTTCCTATTTCAGATGTATTTATTTAGTGAGAGTACTCCACTGTGGCAACAGTGACACTTCTGTATTCTGTGTGCTCTCCTGTGCTTGACATCTGACTTTTATACAGCAGCCGGAGATGACATCCATGATTGATATTCCTGCTATTGTAATAGATCACTATTCAAAGGTCTGCTGCAGGGAGACGGGATTACCACAGTTCAATCACTGTTTTCGTTGGCATTCTGAGCAGCAGTTTGATGGCTTATTTTTGCCTTCCCTGTCTTACAGTTTCAAAGTTTGCCTGTTGAACGTTCGCACTTCAGTCCTGTTTTGCACTCCAGTTTTACCTGCATGTTGCCTGTTTTTTTCATCAATGCCTTCTAATCTTGATAGGTCAGTCCATCACGTTTTCCATCATGTACAGTGACTTGCTGGTTCCAGTAGTTGTCTGCATATTTCAGCTGGTGAATGTCTGCTGTAGACTTAGCCATTCTCATGGGATCATTCATAGAGGGCACATAGATGAGAAGGTAGTGAGGAAAATAATTGGCTCCCCTTTATCCCTTGCGTGTTCAGAAGAGATGGTCATGGGACATGGAAGGCTGCCATGTTAATGTCTTCTGAAGGTGCTGTAGGTGGGACGACATGAAAGGGTTCCACTTAGGTAGGGAAAATGATCTCTGCTCAGTTTGTTGGTCTTTTCAGTGTCTAGCTGCAGGCTGAGAGGAAATGTTGAGGCTCAATCATTTCCATGTTTACGAAGTGTTTCTGACATGATATTAATACCTACTGGTGTAGGTTTCCAACTGGACACGGGGTCACTGCCTCCCCTATGTCTTTATGTATTTGTTCATTTTATGTGATGTTTACAGAACCCTGGGTGTGTGTAAAACAGGAGGACCTGGTTTTGTCCTTCACAGGGAACCTGGGTGGACTGTCTATATTGCCTCTGGTGTATTGCTGATATCGGTGGGATTGTCCTGCTGGGAATGTGGTTTAAGATCATTTGTGCATGCTCACTATGGGTGTTGGATGTCCTAAGGTTGCTTTGCTGTTGCCTTTGAGTCCCGTGTTTCAGAGTGTGGTCCATGCGTGGTGTAGAACTCAGTTCTGATGGATGTAACCTGCTAGGAAGGGCTTGATATATATCACTGTCGTCTTTTATCTTCACTTGAGTGTTCGTGTTCTGTATCATGTGTGGGCACCTGTTTGCGGTTGGATGCCGACGACCTCTGGCTGAGGGTGTGTGTGTGGCTTTCTTACTTTGGTTCTGGTGGTGGTTGTGTGTCACAGCTTGTTCATCATTTCATATGAACCAGAGATGCTGTTATGTTATTACCTAATATGCGGTAATGGTGTAATAACTGGGACACTGGGATGTTTGCCATCATGGTGTGTATACCTTTGAAAGAACTTATCAGTACAGGCCACCGAGTGGAATAGAAAAGGGGTGCCACATAGTGAGCAAATTGGGGATGGCACTACTACTGTCAGGGTAGTTATACTGCAATTTCTTGGCGCTCGGTTTTGACATCATGGAGCGGCCCTTAAGGTTTCCTCCATCAACAGGGACATAAAATGCTTTGCAGTGATTACATTTCCAGTACATGTCTGTTGATTAGTCCACTTGGTAAAAATGACAAAGTGATGTTAACAATGAGCAGCTGTCGTTGTGAAGTGGATGGCTGCAGAGGTTGTACATGCCTAAATTACTGCCTTTCTGGTTTCCTCTTTTTTATTATACTGGTGTTGGGTTTGTTGGAGACGTGAGGCTTTCAGAGTTATATTTTTGTTTTTTTTCACCCAGAGTTCAGAAAGGTTCCTATGAGGTCGGCTGTTTGCAGTCATGGTCCTGGCTTCATCTGTCGAATTTTTCCTCTGTCTCACCCTTTGCGTGCTTGTTTGGTGACATGCTTATTTTGTGTTGCTTGAGGACTTTGTTCATATTTTTTGTAGCTCCCATCCTGCCCAGGGTTCCTGGGGGTGCGGTGTTTGTCCATTTATCCCACCTGTGCCTAACTTGTCTTGGTCGTTGAAGTGGGTTCCTTTAGCATGAGTGTGTGGTTTGAGGTCCCATAACTGTGCTTCAAATGTGTATGTCAAGGTATGTCCGCATTGTTGGATGTGAATTCTTTGCCCTGGATGAGCAGATAGTGCTTCATTACATGTGTTCTTTCAACCTTGTTATTGATCAAAAAAGGGAATGGTACAACATTTGGAATAGAGTTTTGTTCCTGTCTGTAGGGTTTCAGCTGCTGAGTGTAATGATTCTATAGCTGCTGAGTGCATTGATTCCATGAGTCTGTTTCTCCCCACTTTCCTTGAGTGTGGAAGTCAAGGTGTTTTATCACTGCTCTGTGCTGGGTGCTGTGAAGCACTCCTTTCTTGGTTAAATGTGTCTTTTCTGTGTAAAATGTGTCTTATAGCTCTTGGATTTCCTGCTAGCAGTTTTAATACCACGAGACTTTCTCTCATTTTGCTCTTTCCAAGTACTGAGTTGTTTGAAGGTCAGGCCTTTGATCGGTACTTTGGTGGACTGTGACTATAGTGTATATTGCAGTATGCTGCAATAGGCTTTCTTGATAAGGCGTGTAGTGAGTTTGTTGGCTGAAAGCATATTTTTCATCAATGATTGCTCTTGCCTTTTTTCTTTTTACAGGGACAGAGAGAGTCAGAGAGAGGGATAGATAGGGACAGACAGACAGAAATGAAGAGAGATGAGAAGCATCAATCATCAGTATTTTGTTGTAACACCTTAGTTGTTTATTGATTGCTTTCTCATATGTGCCTTGACCGTGGGCCTTCAGCAGACCGAGCAACCCCTTGCTCCAGCCAGCGACCTTTGGGTCCAAGCTGGTGAGCTTTTGCTCAAGCCAGATGGACCCGTGCTCAGGCTGGCAACCTCGGGGTCTCAAACCTGGGTCCTCTGCATCTAAGTCCAATGCTCTATTCACTGTGCCAACACCTGGTCGGGCTGATTGCTCTTGTCTTGATGCAACTTGAGCAGGACTGTCCATGGCACCTGAAATCTTTCTCAGCTTGGGAGGTTAATGAGGTGTGGTGATGGTGCCCTAAGGTCCTGGGGGCATAGGCAGTACTTTTCTCAGAGGAAGATATGTACCTTCACTTCTGCAGTTTTGAGGTATGTGCATTATTTCCCAGTCCTCATGTATAAACCTCTCAATACTTGTATAAGTTCCCTCCTCCTGCCTTTCTTCACGTTAGAATGGAATGTTGCCTGAAATGGCTGTGCTCTCGCTTGTTACTCTGCTTTTCTCATTATGTTGGCCATGGGTTTCAGGGAAAGGGAGTGCCGTTTTTCTTGGAGGAAAATGCCAAAAATCCATAAGAGCAAGCAATACAGCTCTGTACCCTTGGGAAGCCCAATGCTTGTACATGCTGAACACTGGAGCGCTGAGGAAGGTCCCATATGTCATCAGAGGGCAAGTTCTTCTGCACTCGGATACATATTTCTGTTTCCTTTCTTGAGTGCCACCACTCAGAGGACATGTTGGGGGTTGCACTGACCTGCTCTACCCATGTATGGTCCGGATCATTTCACCTCCCTGGAATGCATTGAAGTGTGTCTTCTCTGCCCAGAGAGGTTGGATGAATATGCCTTTGAGGTGGACCAGTTTTCTTCTCATAGCTAATGTAAATTACACGTATATAGCCAGCAGTTTTAACGACACATTGAGGGATTCATCCACAGGGTCAGAGGACACAGCTGTATTATGATGGGGAATTTACGTATTCCCAACAGAGGTGCATTGGAATAGTCAGAGGTGTAAGTCATGCGCTGGCAGCACATTCCAGAATTTCAGGAGGAGTCCCAATACAGTTGGTGTGCATCGGTCCCTTCAGCTCTGCTTGCCAGTACCCCTCAATGTGCTCCATGGTCCTAGTGCTTATGTCCTAGGGCAGGTTAGCCTCTAAGGGTGAATCCATGTCAGCTTCAACGTCAGACCTCCATGTTCTCTCTGTAATCCCTCAGAACTGCAGGAGTGAGGTCTTGTGGCATCATCCAGTACTCTGCCTTCTTGTAGTCTGTTCACTCACAGTCGGAGGATGTGGTTGTGATTTGTCAATGATGTTTTCTTAGAGAGCACGCTTTCTTTCCCCCATCATGATCCAGTGACTTGGTCGCAGGATATGTCTCCTGAGTTCCTCACCTAGAACATCCAACTGTGTATATGAGGACTGCAATTGCATGTCCACATGGTGGCGAATAGGATAGACCGACAGACTGAGAGGCAGAGTACCCTTGGTAGAGACCCCGAGATCTCTGGCCTGAGCATTGGCTCATGAAGCTTGAGTTCCGCTTTCTCAACTTTACTGTGGGTTCTGTGGTTTGAACGTAGGATCATAGATATGAGTTAAAGGTTGCTGTATCATTCCCAGGGGTCGTCGGCCTGAATGCCGAGGTTGCTGGCTTGAGCAGCAGGTTTCTCGCTGTACTGTACAGGTCCGCCCCTTCATGGTAGATATGAGAAAGCAATCGATGAGTAGGTAAGGTGCCTCTATAAAGACTAGATGCTTCCTATTTGTTTCCCTTTATGTTTGTCCATATCTATCCCTCCCTCATACTCTCTCTCTTTCTATGTAAAAAGAAAAAGTGATACCATGCAACGCTCATCCTGTTTCATTCATTTCTAAGACTCAAAATGGAAGTGATAGGTGACCCGGCTTTCTGGTGGGGATTTCAGGTTAAGTGATAGGGTTGTACACTTTCTGAGGTCATTCCTTTGTAAGTACTGACATCACTCAGAAGTCCCATGACTGGGCTGTGTAGTCCTTGACAGTGTGATCTCTTCTCACTGTCGGCCCTCTGCCTCCTGACACTGTGTATGTTGAGCAAAGTGCCTGAGAGGAGGATACCTGAACAAAGGAAACACTTCTGGTGCCCTCTAGTGGACATCTTGAGAATAGCGCTCCTTCACAGAAAGAGTGCCATGTGCGGGTATTGGTTCCTTTGAATACATAGATGTCCCTGACGTTTCCCACATAGTGATTCAGTGATTATGGTGTCATTGTGTATGTTTAAATTCCTTGTACGATCCATAGTAGGAATAATGGGCTATGAGGGATAGATTGCTGTGACATAGCTAATTTCGGAACCTGCTGTAGTGCTGACATGGAGACTACTTTCTTGAAAAGGGAAGGAATGCTTTGGGTCATTGTTTCCTTTTCCAGTGTGGAACAGCAGAGTGTTCTGGGACTCCGGGTCTTTCTGACCATTACCTCTGTCTTGGGTTTTGCCTTGGCTTCCTATAGGTGGCTGCTTGCAAGTATCCCTTCTTTTATTTGGCTTCCATATTTTTTATGTAGTTATTCTTTATTCACTTTTGTACTTTCTTGTTTTGTATTGATTCATTTTCCCCTTTATTTATTTGATTTATTATTAACTTATTAGGTTATTTAGTTAATTATTTAATATTTTTGACTGCCTTCCTTTGGTTGTTCCCTCACTATCGTATTAGGTAGTGGTGCCTGTTTTTCCATTGGTCCTGCTTCAGAAGTTGCAGGGTGGATCTACCCTTTGGTCTTCATCTTTCTCTATTTATTGTGTGGCAGACATCCTGTTCATAGCTGTGCGACCTTTCCCACAGACTATGCTTCTTGGGCTAAAGTGAATAGTACAGCTTTTTTGGTGTGTGCTGTATTTTTTGTTGTGGTTCTATATGAGGCTTTCAGAGAGTTTAATTACTGTGATCTTCTACTTTTATTTCTTGATGTATGAACCTTAACATGAAGGGTTCCATGTTAGCATCGGTCACCCTGTTTCTAAGTTTTGATCTTTGTGGCTGGAATCATGTCTGGTTAAGAACTTTAGCTTCGAAGCCCTCGGTCCTCCATTTGGTCTTGCAGTGCTCCCCAGAGCCTACATTGATTGTGTGTGTCCTGAATTTTGCTCTGCTGCATGTTCTGTGTCACGCCTTTTCCTGTTTCTCTGATGAATGAGAACCATCGGCTCGGGATCATCTCATCTGCAAGTGTGGGATCCCTCGTTGCTCTCTGATGCATGCTGCCATGAATTCTGCATTTGGGGAATATTACTTGAATAGGGGTCAATGGGAAAGGATGCTTTTTTTGCTTCCCTTTTTTGGAAAATTGGAAATTAATAGCATTTTGGAAGAGGAAAGTTTCTTTAACCCATGCTGCTGTTTTGCAAAAATAGTTTGGAAGGGGCATTGCAACCTCCCTCTGCATTGTCCGTGAATGTGTCAGAGGAAGGGCTCCAGCCAGAGAACATGGATTCATGTACATGTTTGCATGCTGAGGCCTGTCACCACAGAGTCGAGCACTTGTTCAACATGTTAAGAAGCAGGTCTGGAGATGGTGGATTGTGGAAGGTAAAAGATGAAGAATGTCAGTTAATAGTTCAATTGTAGCTCCAGTAGGAAGGACTGAGTTATGAGGCAAAGACAGTTGTCTACAGGGGTTTCAGTGGGGTGACGTGTCAGATATGTTGTTCCCCCAGCAGTCAGGGGTGTCTGGATCTGCCCATCCGACCCACAGGGTAAATATGCTGTTGGCTATCAAGAAACTGCCAGGATAGCCTGATCTGCGGTGGCGCAGTGGGTAAAAGCATCAACCTGGAGCACTGAGGTTGCCGGTTCAAAACCCTGAGCTTTCCTAGTCAAGGCATATATGGGAGTTGATGCTTTCTGCTCCTCCCTGCCTTCTCTCTCTCTCTCTATCTCTCTCCTCTCTCTTCTCTCTAAAATGAATAAATAAAATCTTTAAAAGAAACAGCCAGGATAGTGAGGTCTAGCCAGACCTTTCGCTGCTTCAGACGGTCCAGACTATAGTTGCTGAGGCAGCACAGTGCACCTGAGCAGCCTCCCAGGAGGCAAGTGTGTATGCTGAGTAGAGGAGAAAGTGAGGCAGAAAGACTATCAGTCATTAAGGGGACAGCAGAGCAATGGCGCTGTAGGAAACGTTGTGTTGTTGCTCATATTTTAGTTATTGAGTTTAGAGATAGGGCATTGGGGGAGAGATGGAGAAATAACCAATCATTGTTCTCTATTTGTTTCTTGGCATTCCCATCGGTCGCTTCCTGTACCTGCCTTGAGCCGTGAGTGACCATATCAGGTAGGGCGGACTGAACAGGATTATGTGCAGCCAGCCACCGTGATTCGGTTTCTGCAATTTAGGTCTCAGCCTCCAGACCGCTTTTTCACAGATAGGTGTTTCCGGATCATTTGTGACTGTTCCGGACAGCACCCCGTTGTTTTGCTGCATAGCAGTTGCCTGAACCTAAAGTGGCATCTTTAATTCTTTATTGCTCACTTTGTCACCTAACCCACGAGCCACAAGGAGTCGTGTGTGTTGTGCGTTCCTCTGTACGGTGGTGTGTATGTCTGCGCTGGTACCGACATTAGTTACTGACTGTTAAAGTTTTGGTAGGTGAAGGACGTCCCTCAGCTGGTCACTAAATGTAAAACCCTTAAAGAAACAGTAGCCTCTCCAGCCGGTTCTAGAGCAACTTTCAGGACAGTTCCTGTTCTCTTGGCTGTTGGAGCTGTGGCGCCCCTCTGCACCACCGCCAGTCCTGCGTTCCCACTCCCCTGGGCAGCGGGAGTCTCGGGAGTCTCGCGCGCAGCGCAGCTTGGACGCATCTGCACGTTGGCGTTGAGGGGCGGGAGTTGGGAGTGGCGAGACTCCGGACAGTGCTGCTGAGGAGGAGCTCTCCGAGACCGAATCTGAGGGAGGAGATGGTGACCTGCAGCTCAAGTACCTGAGGAGAAGGCAGCAGGTCTGTGACAGGTGACAAGGAGGCAGAGGGAGTAGGCGCAGCCCCGGGCTGCGCCAGGGGAGGGTCGTAAAGGAGGCGCCAGGGAATGTTGCTGCGGGCAGAGAGGGTCAAGGGGAGAGGCGCCCAGGCGGAGAAGGGAGGGCGCCGGCCCGCGGTTGGAGGCTGATGGGACTGTCCTCTGGGGGCCGGGAAGAGAGGGTGCATGTGCGGTGCTGAGCGAGGAGTTTGGTGAAGAGGTTTGGAGAGTGTACACTCAGGCGGGAGGGGTCGGGGCAGACGGGAGGGTTGGCACGGAATGAGTCCTGTGTGCGGGACGTGGGCCCGAGGAGGTCCGGCCTGCAAGAAAGTTTTGGAGGGAGGTGGACGGGACCTGGGAGGTTTTGGTTTGGCGGCATTCCCTTTTGTCGGTGGAAAGCGCGAGAAAGCAGAGCGGAGCGCGCTGGGTCGCATGTGAGTCTAATGTCCAGTCCTCCCGCTTCTCCCGGGGTGGGGCGGGCACGAGGACGCGGTCAGGCGGGGCTGGGGAGTCCGAGTCCGCGTAGGCCGGGGGTCTGATAGGGTGCGCCGCGAGAGGCTACTGGCTCACCTCAGCCTCAGTTTTCCCGTCCTGCAGCGTCCTGGGGTCGCGGTAGTAGGGAAGGAGTTTTCTTGTTCAGAACGGCGTGGGAACAGTGACTCAGGTCGTGTGTGTGTGTGTGTGTGTGTGCCGCCTTTGTCACCGCAGAGGGTCCGGAGGTCCGAGGAAGGGGGCTGACAGGATCTGACTGCAAGGAGGCGGGGAGGTTCATGAAACAGAGCTTCTTAAATCTCACACTGTCATTGTCTATCAGAGGTCCCCAAAGTATGACCCGCGGGACAAATTGCTGCCACCTGAGGCCATTTATCTGGCCCCCGCCGCATTTCCGGAAGGGGCACCTCTTTCATTGGTGGTCAGTGTATGGAGTACTTTGTGTGGCGGCCCTCCAATGGTCTGAGGGACAATGAACTGGCCCCCTATGTAAAAAGTTTAGGGACCCCTGGTAGAGGCTGGTGGTGGGAGGACACCATATGCATCAAATAAAAATTGTCTGTTTCTGCCTTTATGTTTTACTGGGTGTCACTTCGTCAGAGGTGTAGTTTTCTGTGTTTGCAGGGAGAGGGAAAGGCCTGAGAAGACTCGGGGTTCGGTCCCTGAAGGGAGGGACGTTCGGAGTGGTGTTTGGATGCAGGGGGTCTCTCACGTGTGTCTCGTAGAGAGCTGAGGAATTGGTGAGGGATGCTGCACCAGCGATAATTTTTTCCGCTGCTGTTTACATTTGGGAGCGTTGTCGGCATTAGTCCAGAATTTCGACTGTGCTCAAGTAGGTATTTTTTTGTCCAAGGGTATCTTGTATAAGTGCACAGTATAGGGTTTTCCCTGGCCCTTTAATTTTAGCAGAGGTGAGTTGTGAGGGAACACTGTTTTCACTTCCTGGGGTTTAAATGTACAGTAACTTGAAATTCAATGTGGTGGTGAGGGATGAGATCCTGAGTTCTTTCAGAAAGAGGAACTAGCCCGTCTGTTTGGTGCGGTGGGTTTTAGGGAACAGGCGGGATATGGAAGAACAAGTGGTGGTTCCTTGGCGCCCGCGTGTTCCTAGTCGCCTCATGCGGGTGGCTTTGTTACGCTTCTGTCAGAGACCCGGGTGCGGGGTACCGCCTGAGTCCCTGCTTGGCCTGATGAGGTTTTTGAGCAATAGGCTCCTGCTCAGAGGCATAGGCCGGGTAGCTTGTCGTTGGAGTATTGAGTGCGCATGCGGCCTTCGGGAGCGCTCCTGTGTGCCGCCATGTATCAGAAGTTCTGCTGTATTTCAAAGCCCCATGACGTCATCTTTGCGTGCTTCAAAGTGTTTTGTTCTTCTACTTAAGGGGATTTAGATCCTGTATCACGAGAGTGGCATCACGCCAAAATGGGCTTGTTTGCTTGGTTCCTAGGAAACCAAGCTCTTGGGAAAGGTCGTTGGTTCTTTGGGGAGAGCGACAGCTTACATGATAGGGCATGTCATTCCCGAGTTCATTGCTTTTCACATTCTGCTAGAAAAGAGACGTCCTGTGTCAGGGTCCTCCACTCCCTCCCACTGAGTTTTCCTGGGCTCAGTTCTGCTGTCAGTCACCGTGCTCTTCCCGGTCCCTGGCTGAGTGAGTGGCGGATTCCAGATTCTAAAAGTTTAGTAACAATTTATTTTGGTGCCCCCTCGTGGACGTCTTGAATATAGCACATTTTACAGGGCCTTCAGTCTCCTGGCATAAGAATGTGGGTACACCTATAAGACATTAAGCTTTCCTATAGGATCACTGTCTGAAAATGATGTCAGCACGTCAAAATTCACTATGTTTCCCTGACCTGTGGTGGTGGAGGAGATAAAGCGTCTGTCTGGAACGCTGAGGTCGCCGGTTTGAAACCCTGCACTGTGTGGTCAAGGCACATATGGGAGTTGAAATTGATGCTTCCTGCCCCTTTCTCTCTCCCTCTCCCTTTCTCTCTCTCCCCGTCTCTAAAATTAATTAATAAATAAAAAAATTAAAAAAACATTTAATATGTTGATGATCCCATGTCCTTCACTCAGAAGAGGACGGTGCTGAGGAGAAACATCGCTTCTGTTTCTCGTTGGAAAGGTACGATATTTTTACTTCAGTTAAGTGGTGTGATAAAGTCATGAAGGCAATGTTTCATGGATGGGAAGAAATGTTTGGTTCATTTTTTTTTCTTTTTGATTTGATGATGCATACAGTGATAGAGTTGAGAGATTTTGTTAGTTCTGTCAGTTTCTTCTGTGTAACTGTTAATTTGTACATCTGTTCCCAGATTTGGCTGGTTGATACCTCAGTGCATGTGTGAGTTTTTCTGCTATGGTTTTCAAATATTGATGTCGATTATTTGAATAGGTTTAATTAATTAAGTAATTAACTTATTTATTTACCTATTTTTTCCACTCATCTATGCAATGAACCATGTTATTTTCTTTCTACTTTAATTATTTTGTTACTTATTGCTCTTGTTTTTTTTTGGTTTTTAATTTAGAGTTTTCTTTTTTTATTTTTGTGTTCTCTTATACATATACATACATATAAGTTTATATGTTTACCTATTTGATCTCATTAGTCTGTCCATCCATTATTATTAAATTGGTCAATGTTACTTCTTCCAGTGTGAGTGTGCCCTTGAAGTGTTGCAGGTGTCCTCTGCAGTCTTTTGTTTGGCTCAAAATCTTTCCTGTGCCTATGACTTCCTGTGTGTGAAGCCCACCTATGTGCCCAAGGCATGTGCTCATTCGAGAAAATGTATTGTGGCTCTGTTCTGGTTATTAGGCTCTCTGTGCATGTGGGTTTCTTTGTGTGTTTTGTTGTGTTCCTTTTCTTGTGAGCTTTTGCTATTCGATATAAAGAACTTGCCATGAAGGGTTCCATGTCATTGTGTGTTACCTCGTTTCCTATGTTTTTTCTTCTTTGGTTGGACCGTGTCTGGTGAAGGAACTTTTGTTTGGAGGTAACTGGACTGGATACATGGTTTGAATTGATATCCAGGGTTTTAGCTCAGTGTGCTGTCTGCCTTAATGGGCACTGTCGTTTGTTTCATGACTTCTTTGTGTAGTGCAGGGACCCGTAGCTTTTGTCACAGGATCCTTTCTCCTTTTAAGGTAGAATCCCTTTTGTCAGTCTGATGTATGTTGTCAAGCACTGTGCACTTCGGACATAACTTCTCCGTTGAGGTTGCTGGAAAAGACAGAAGAATTTCTTTGCTGTCCCCCAATGGAGACATCTTGAGAATAGCGCTCTTTCACAGAAATTCTGCTGTTGGCAGGTATTGGTTTGTGTGAATAATTTGATGTCCTTGCAATTTCCTACATAGTGAGTAAGTGATTATGGTGTCAGCATGTACTTTCTGATTCCATGTATGATTTATACTGCAGCGGTGAGAACAGACATGGTTCTCAAGAGAACAACAGCATCTGTTTCTTTATCCCAGGTAGGAATAATGAGCTATGAGCGATTGATTGCCAAGACATTGGTACTTTAGAAAACTGCTGTAGGGCTGATGTGGAAATAATCTTTTGGAAAAGAGAACGAATGCTTTGGGTCACTGTGTTTCTTTTTCTGTTGTGGAACAGCAGAGTTTGCTGGGACTCTGGTTCTTTCTGACCATGATCTCTGTCTTAGGTCTTCTCTTTGGCCTCCTATAGGTGGTTGTTTGCAAGTATGACTCCTTTTATTTGGCTTCCTTTCTTATGTACTGATTCTTCATTTGCTTTTGTATTTTCTTGCTTTCTATTGATTCATTTTCCCCTTTATGTATTTGTTTTTTCTTTTTCACTTATTAGGTTATTTAGTTAATTGTTTAATAATTTTGATTGCCTTCCTTTGTTTGTTTCCTCACTACCTTATTAGTTAGTGGTGCAGGTCTTTCCACTGTGTCTGATTTAGCTGATGCAGAAGGATCTACCCTTTGCCCTTTATCTCTGTGTCTTTATTGTGCTGCTGACATCCTGTTCATAGATGCGAGACCTTTGCCCACAGGTGATTCTTCTTGGGCTACAGTGAATAAGGCATTTTTTTTGGTGTCTGCTATATTTTTTGGTGTGGTTCTATTTGAGGCTTTGATTGAGTTCAATTCACGTGATCTTGTATTTTTACATAGTGATGTATGGAACTTAACATGGAAGGTTCCATCTCACTGTGGGTCACCTTGTTTCTAAGTTTAGATCTTTGTGGCCAGAATCCTGTCCACACAAGAATTTTAGCTTCGAAGCCTTTGATCCTCTGTTTGGCCTCACAGTGCTCCGAGGAGCTTACATGAAGTATATGGGGTCCTTACTTTCCCTGTGCTGAATGTTTTGTGTCACGCCTTCTCCTGTTCGTCTGATGAACAAAAACCATTCGCTTGGGACCCTCTCACCTGCAGGTGTGGGATCCCTGGTCGACCTCTGATGCACGCTGCCATGTATTCTACATTTGGGGAATATAATTTGAATAGGGGTCAGTGGGAAAGGATACATTATTTTGCTGCCCTCTACGGGGAAAATTGGGAATTACTAGCACTTCGTAAGAGGAAATTCTCTCGCACCCATGCTGATGCTTTGCAAAAACAGTTTGGAACGGCCATTGCAACTTCCCTCTGTGGTGTCTGTGACTGTGTCAGAGGAAGGGCTCCAGACAGAGAACATGGATTCATGTACATGATGCCATCCTGAAGCCATTCACCCCATACTCAAGCTGGATGATCATTTGCCCAATCCAGTGACCTCAGCTTTTTCATGCTGGGTCTTCAGAGAGTCCCAGGTTTATATATTCTCCACTGCATCACCACCTGGTCAGGGTGTTCCTCCACTTAATTCAACAGGTGAAGGGAAAATAAGACCATGTTATTAAACATCTTGTTGATGTGTTAATATATATCCTAAGAAATCTATAGACATCTTTGGGAAATTGACATCATTCTTTGTATACTTGCTATTATTTGATAGAAAAATAAATTAGTAACAGTATTTTAAATATGTTTTGTGAGTTAAAGTCTGGAGGCACGCTGTTCTGAGAATAAGAAGCTATTTGTAAGTGATACCGTGTCCCCTTATGGTCCTTTGGGAGATACTATGTTGGGCACTTGTTCAATATGTTAAGAAGCAGTTCTGTAGATGGATGATTGTGGAAAGTAAAAGATGAAGAATGTCGGTTATTAGTTCTGTTGTAGCACCAGTAGGAAGGATTGAGTTATGAGGCAAGGACAATTGTCTACAGGGGTTTCAGTGGGGTGATATGTCAGATATGTTGTTCCCCCAGCAGTCAGGGGTGTCTGGATCTGCCCATCCAACCCCCAGGGTAATCGTGCTGTTGGCGATCAAGGATCAGCCAGGATAGTGGGGTCCAGTCAGGTCTTTTGCCAGACCTTTCGCTGCTTCAGATGGTCCAGACTATAGTTGCTGAGGCAGCTCAGCGCACCTGAGCAGCCTCCCAGGAGGCGAGTGTGTATGCTGAATAGAGAAAGTGAGGCAGAAAGACTGTCAGTCATTAAGGGGACAGCAGAGCAATGGCGCTGTAGGAAACGTTGTGCTGTTGCTCATATTTTAGTTATTGAGTTTAGAGATAGGGCATTGGGGGAGAGACGGAGAAACAACCAATCATTGTTCTCTATTTGTTTCTTGGCATTCCCATCGGTCGCTTCCTGTACCTGCCTTTAGTCGTGAGTGACCATATCACGTAGGGCGGACTGAACAGGATTATGAGCAGCCAGCCACCGTGATTCGGTTTCTGCAATTTAGGTCTCAGCCTCCAGACCGCTTTTTCACAGAAAGGTGTTTCCGGATCATTCGTGACTGTTCCGGACAGCACCCCGTTGTTTTGCTGCATAGCAGTTGCCTGAACCTAAAGTGACATCTTTAATTTTTTATTGCTCACTTTGTCACCTAACCCACGAACCAAAAGAAATCGTGTGTGTGTGTCGTGCGTTCCTCTGTACAGTGGTGTGTATGTCTGCGCTGGTACCGACATTAGTTACCGAATGTTAAAGCTTTGGTAGGTGAAGGACGTCCCTAAGCAGGGCTCTAAATGTAAAACCCTTAAAGAAACAGTAGCCTCTCCAGCCGGTTCCAGAGTAACTTTCGGGACAGTTCCTGTTCTCTTGGCTGTTGGAAGTTCTCTGCACCCCCGGGACACCGGCGCCAGGCAGCCCTCCTCAGCTGAGGCCTCTTTGGCGCTCCTCTGCACCACCGCCCCTCCCGCGTTCCCGTTCCCCTTGGCAGCTCGAGTCTCTGCAGGCAGCGTGGATGCATCTGCACGTTGGCGTTGAGCGGCGGGAGTTGGGAGTGTAGAAACTCCGGACAGTGCGCTTAGGACAGTGCAGATGAGGAGAAGCTGTCGCCGACGAAAACTGAAGGAGGGGATGGTGACCTGCAGCGCAAGTACCTGAGGAGAAGGCAGCAGGTCTGTGACAGGTGACAAGGAGGCAGAAGGAGAAGGCGCAGCCCCGGGAAGAGGGAAGGAAGGACCTGGGTTGTGGCAGGCGAGGGTCGTAAAGGAGGCGCCGGGGAATGTTGCTGCGGGCAGAGAGGGTCAAGGGGAGAGGCGCCCAGGCGGAGAAGGGAGGGCGCCTGGCCCGCGGTTGGAGGCCGATGGGACTGTCCTCTGGGGGCCGGGAAGAGAGGGTGCATGAGCGGTGCTGAGCGAGGAGCTTGGGGAAGAGGTTTGGGGAGCGTACGCTCATGCGGGAGGTGTCGGGGCAGACGGTTGGCGCAGAATGAGAGATAGCCGAGTGGTGTGTTCGGGATATGGACCCAAGGAGGTCCGGCCTGCAAGAAAGTTTTGGAGGGAGGTGGACGGGACCTGGGAGGTTTTGGTTTGGCGGCATTCCCTTTTGTCGGTGGAAAGGGAGAGAAAGCAGAGCGGAGCGCGCTGGGTCGCATGTGAGTCTAATGTCCAGTCGTCCCGCTTCTCCCGGGGTGGGGCGGGCATGAGGACGCGGTCAGGCGGGGCTGGGGAGTCCGAGTCCGCGTGGGCCGGGGGTCTGATAGGGTGCGCCCGAGAGGCTACTGGCTCACCTCAGCCTCAGTTTCCCCGTCCTGCAGCGTCCCGGGGGCGCGGTAGTAGGGAAGGAGTTTTCTTGTTTAGAACGCTGTGGGAACAGTGACCCAGGTCCTGTGTGTGTGCCGCCTTTGTCACCGCAGAGGGTCCGGAGGTTCAAGAAAGGGGGCTGACAGGATCTGACTGCAAAGAGGCGGGGAGGTTCATGAAATGAGCCTCTTAAATCTCACACTGTCATTGTCTATCAGAGGTCCCCAAAGTATGGCCCGCGGGACAAATTGCTGCCATCTGAGGCCTTTTATTCGAGCCCGCCGCACTTCCGGAAGGGGCACCTCTTTCATTGGTGGTCAGTGTAAGGAGTACTGTATGTGGCGGCCCTCCAACGGTCTGAGGGACAGTGAACTGGCCCCCTATGTAAAAAGTTTAGGGACCCCTGGTAGATGTTGGTGGTGGGAGGACACCATATGCATCAAATAAAAATTGTCTGTTTCTGCCTTTATGTTTTACTGGGTGTCACTCGTCAGAGGTGTAGTTTTCTGTGTTTGCAGGGAGAGGGAAAGGCCTGAGAAGACTCCGGGTTCGGTCTCTGAAGGGAGGGACGTTCGGAGTGGTGTTTGCATGCAGGGGGTCTCTCAGGTGTGTCTCGTAGAGAGACGAGGAATTGGTGAGGGATGCTGCACCAGCGATAATTTTTTTCCGCTGCTGTTTACATTTGGGAGCGTTGTCGGCATTAGTCCAGAATTTCGACTGTGCTCAAGTAGGTAATTTTTTGTGCAATGGTATCTCGTATAAGTGCACAGTATCGGGTTTTCCCTGGCCTTTTAAATTTAGCAGAGGTGATTCATGAGGGAACACTTTTAATTTCCCGGGGTATAAAGGTACATTAACTCGAAGTTTAAGGCAGTGGTGAGGGACGCGATCCTGAGTTTTCTAAGAAACAAGAACTAGCTTGCCTTTTGAGGCGGTGGGTTTTAGGAAATAGGTGTGATACGGAAGAACAAATGGGGGTCCCGCGGTGCCTGCGTGTTCCAAGTTGCCTCACATGCGCGTGGCCTTGTTGTTCTTCTGTCAGAGACTCTGCCACAGCATACCGCCCTCGTCCCTGCTTGCCTTGATACCATTCCAGTGCAACCCCCCCCCTCCCCTCCGCCTCAGAGGTAAAGGCCGCATAGCGCATCATCAGAATCATCTGAGTAAGTAGTTCGCATGCGCCCCTTGGGAGCGCTCCTGTCTGCTGCCCTGTATCCGAGTTTTGCTGTATTTCACATGGTCCCATGCCATCATCTCTGCATGCCCAGCAGTGTCTCCTGTTCTCCTAACTCAGGGTACTTAAATTGTGTATCACGGGAGTGGCATCACTCCGAGAGGGTTATGTTTGCTTGGTTCCTAGGATTCTGGGCTCTTGGGAAAGAACGCAGGTTCTCTGAAGAAAGCGACAGCTTACATGATAGGGCTGTGTCATTTCCGAGGTCATTGCTTTTCACAATCGTTTTGAAAAGAGAAGTCCTGTGTCAGGGTCCTGCATTCTGTCCCAGTGAGTTTTCCTGGTCTCAATTCTGCTGTCAGTCACTGTGGTCCTCGGGGTCTACTGCTGAGTGGCGGATTCCTAACGTCCTTTAACAATTTATTTTGGTGCCCTCTTCTGGACGTCTTTAATATAGCACATTTTACGGGGACCACGTTTTACAGTCTCCTGGCATAAGAATGTCATTACACCCATAAGCCGTTAACGTTATCTGTAGGATCATTGTCTGAAAATGATGTCAGTACGTCAAAATTTATTGTTTGACAGACCTGTTGTGGTGTAGTGAAGAAAGCTTCGACCTGGAACGCTGAGGTCGCCTGTTTGAAACCCTACACTGTGTGGTCAAGGCACATATGGGAGTTGAAATTGCTGCTTCCAGCTCCTCCACCGTTTCTCTCTCTCTCTCTCTCTCCTCCCCCCTCTGTAAAATTTATAAATAAATAATATTTAGAAAACATTAAATATGTTGATGGTCCCATGTTCTCCTCTCAGAAGAGGATGTTGCTGAGGAGAAACATCGCTTCTGTTTCCTAATCGGAGGCAGGAAAGAGACAGTCCCATGAAGATTTAAAGGTACGCGATATTCTTACCTCACTTAAATGATCTGCTATAGACATGGAGACAAAATGTTTCTGGAAGGGAAGGAATGTTGTGGTTCATTCTAGTTTTCATTTTTTTTATTTGGTGCTGCAATATTGATGGAGATGAGAGATTTTATTAGTGTTGTCACTTTCTTCTGTGTAACTATTAATTTGGACATCTGTGCTAAGATTCGGTTTGTCAATACCTTGGTACATGTCTTAATTTTTCTGCTATGGTGTTCAAATCGTGACTTGTGGATTCCTTACGTGGGTGTAATTAATTAATTAATATTGGTTATATATTTCCCTATTGTTTCCACTCATGTACACAATGAGTCATCTCATTCTTTTCCTACTTTAATTATTTCTTAATTTATTTCTTGCTCTTGTATTTTGTTTCCGGTTTAGAGTTATCTTTCTTTATTTCTGTTTTTGCCTTTATGTTTATATGTATGCATAAAAGTTTATACATTTACCCATTTGCTTTCATTCGTCTGCCCATTCACTCATTTTTAAATGGATCAATGATACCTTTGCTACCAGTGTGACTGTGCCCTTGAAGTGCTTAAGGTGTCCTATGTAATT